>JAVJIX010000165.1:1390000-1990000 GCA_036785185.1 Paratrypauchen microcephalus | reverse complement strand
TTTCAAAATGTCCATATTCCCACAGGAAAAAAAATAAAAAATAAAATAAATTCCCTACCTACCCATGTCTAGAACTGTCAACAAATCGGAAACCAACATTTATTTTTTTTAGGCCTAATTAATGCATAAATAAGACAATTGAACAAAAAGTTATGTGTTATATGGAAGGGATTATTTGCATACCTGGATTTTCTTGTTAACAATAGACCAAGGGAAGTAGAAAAGGGGAAGATCTAGCGATTGTACCAGGGACTAAACCAGAGACTAAACTAGATCTAAACCAGGGACTAAAACAGGGACCAAACCAGGGACTTAACCAAGGACTAAACCAGATCTAAATTAACATAAATCCAGGGGCTAAAGCCAGGATTAAAGCAAGGACTAAACCAGGGACTAAACCAAATCTAAAAAGTTTGGGTTTGTTGTAATACAATACAATTTAGCTGTAAAAGGCTGAGTAACTGGCTTTTATAGCTAAATATTAACACATAATAGTACATCCTGTTAATTATAAATTGCAGCTCATGCTTTATAATGATACAGTCTATTTAAAAATTGTTTAATGGTTATCCTGCTTTATTGTTATTGTATCAGTAGCATAAAGTAGTTTCAATATTATAATGTATTGCAGTATATCTCTGTAGCATTGTGTTGTACTTCAAAATTTGCTACTAAAACATAACAAATTCAGATACAACTGAACCACAACAACGTAAAAAAAAACAAAAAACAGATTGAATATATAACTGCTGTTTTGGTTTTGTTCCCTGTGAGTTCCTGTTGAAAAAGGCTCCCATTATCATACCTGGAGTCTCTCAGAAGCCGGTCAATAACGGCTATAATGGTCAGTAATGGATTTAAACTAGAGGTATGCGGAGCTCTGTGATGGTGCTTAGACATGGCATGCATCTCTGACTGTAATCCTCTATGTGGCCAACCGTTTTCTGGTTATATAACAGTGATTTATGCCTAAGGATTTTCGAGATATTTCTAGACCAAGTGTCCCCACAGATGTTGAAAAGGACATTGATGCAGATAGAGAGAGCCTTAAGAAAAACAAGCAGGAATCATGACATTTGACGTTGGGTGATATAGACAAAACTCACATGTTTAGCATTTATTTATACAATATATTTTTGTTGATATAAAAATAATGGTACTGCATACATACTGCAATCCATTTAAAGTAGGGATGTCAACAATTAATCGATTAACGGTTAATTGTCGATTAAGACGTTGGTCGATCAAAATGCATTAATTGTAATTAACCGCGGACACGCGGACATGCGCACCCGCGTGGTCATGAAACAAGGCAACCGCGCTGCGCCAAGCTCGACTCACAGCCAACCGCAGGCGCCAACGGCACTGCTCAGCAGCCCCGGGTGTACCGCGAGGCGAGATCTAACCCGGAATGCCGGTTTCGCCGCAGCCCGCGCCCCGAGCCCCGAGCCCCGAGCCCCGAGCCCCGCGCGGCTGGCCTGCGGCTCGGAGCGCGGGGCGCGGCGAAACCAGCACGCGCCCCAGTGGTTTAATCCTGGTCTAGTCCAGGTCTAGACCCGGTCGAGTCCCGGTCCAGTCCAGGTCCAGTCCTGGTTCAGACCTGGTTCAGACCTGGTCCAGTCCACGTTCAGTCCTGGTCTAGTCTCTTAGCCAATCAGGACAGAACACAATGTTACTCTATAAAAAAAATTTTACACTATAAAAAAAAAGATTGGATAGAGCGAGGGATTACTGTATTTTGTTATTCAGCATCAATACATTTGTCTGCTTTTTACTAAGGAATAATTAAATGAGGAATATACAATATAATAATACTATGATATATTTATGACTCAGTGTTATGTTACTATAGCTTATATTCTTAAAGACCCTATTGAAACACTAAAATTCAGGTGAAAAACGCCGCTTATCAGTTAATCGTTAATCGACCGATAAGGTCAATCAACTATCAGTTAATGAATTAACCGATAATTTGCATCCCTAATTTAAAGACAACACTCACAATTATTTACTTATAATTGCTGCAGATGACCATGTGAACAAATTTTCAAACCAATGTAACCAGTGCCCTTATCAATATACATTTTTATTCCTGTCATTGTAAATATAACACATTTTTTATAGTGTTAATATTTTTTTAAGTGGACTCCAGGAAGACTAGCGGCCCTTATGTGGACAGCTAATAAATAAAATAATAATAAAACAATGAATAAAACCTAAATCAGAAATGTGGTAGTAACGGAATGTGACTTTTTAGTATCGATACCTGCTCAAATGAGTGTCTGCTGTAGTTTCAATGCAAATTTTAGGATCAGTTAGCATCTGATACTTTTAACAATCCTAGTACTTAACAAAATTAAATTGTATGACTTATGAAGAATGCGTTATTAGATGTGAAATATTTATTTAAAATGCAATTCATGTTTTGATCAAAAAGATAATTGAAAAGTAAACTACATAATGTGAAACTTTTACTTTTTATGATATTTTTCCATTTTTATTTTGTTTTGTAGCGTTTTGGTGTATTAAATGACCGATATAGTTGATACAAAAATTCTTGATGCCTTATTATAATTGGCTCACCTTTACATTTGATTAATGTCCCTTTAAGACATATAGCTGTGTCCTTCCCTTTAAGGCCATAAGCATTTCCTTGTTTTTTTTCTTTTTGACTGCAGACAGGATGTTGGGAGGGGGTATCTTCTCTTACCCCTTTGGCCCTCTCCCAAAACATTACAGTATTTGTCCCGCAAGAGGAGACTGAATGCCTGAGCAGCTAGAGTGATATTGATCTGAATTTGGACTCGGTGCAAAATAAAAAACAATGAATTTGTATAGAGCAAGAAGATGTCAGTTCATATTGAAATTGTAATTTGTTGGTTGTTTTGAAAGAGTTTTGCCAAGTAATTTTACCAAAGATTTGTCAGGTTGGTTGTCAGGTTGGTGGCTCAATCTTCAGTACATGCTATTGTTGAGTTGGCAAGACACGTCACCCTACTACTTTGTATTAATGTTGTACTCTTAACTGCAAATTACTTTTTTTATGAAACCATAGACAAATAGGAATGAGCTTGGGGCTCTTCCGCCTCCATCGACTCCAGTGCACGATGTATTGAAAAAACGTCACGCCTTCTGCTGTCATTTCTGACCTCAAAATGTTCGTATTAGCCTACTCTACTATGCTCTGCTATTTTGTTCGTAAATAAATTCCGGTCCCTAATATGGAACTCGACTCAAAATTTGCTCCTATAACAGCAGGCCTCGGTAAGCGTCATTTGACTTGAGCTGAATACTATGGGTGACGTCACACTCCCTTAGTCTACTTCTTTATCCAATCTGTATGAAACACATAATTTGAACAGTGTAAAGAAAGATTGATGCAACAAAATTGGAAAAGTTATCTAAATGTTAATGTGAAATCTCCATCAAATCAAATGTTTTAATTTGTCAGATTATTTCAATTAAGTGGTCAGTCTAGTTTTTTGTTCTATATATAATGTTTAGCTTTCAAATACCACACGCCAGTGCTGCCTAACTAAATAAATGTATTTTCTTCATAGAGATGTGAGGCCACCATGTGAATCCACCAACCAGCCCATTTCCAGTCCAGCTGTGGTGTAAGTGGTAGGGGGCGCTGTCCCACTGGACTGGAGATGTTTGAGGCTAAACAACATCGAGCGGTGGAGAAGAAGGAGTCGAGCACAGAGACAGGTAACCATGTTAAACTTCTATCAATACATTATTATACAAATGGGTGATTTCATAATTGTGGTTAACAGTTTTGGCAAATATATTCTGTTTTCTGATTTGTTATGCCTTTATTTTTCTCGCGTGAAAAGTCCCTCAGTCGTCCAGGTAGAATCCATGATAGCAGGAGAAGTTCAATTTGTCAACTGGACCAAGTTTGTTTGGTTGAAAACGTTTCGCCGCTCATCCGAGAGGCTTCGTCAGCTCTAATAAGAATACTGGTAAGACACTTGCTTATATCTTGCTGTAGGGAGGAGCTACCTAGCTAACTACTTTCCGGAACTATCTCATTGGTTTCGGTCTTTTGTTTCTCTGGCGTCTAGCTTAACGATCCCTATTCATCCCTACACGCCTGCTTTTTCACACCTCTGGCCCTGACCTGGCTAGCCCCATTGTTTCCCTGTTTGTTTGATCTAGGCTTAATAATGGAATTGTAGATGGGATGCAAATTATATCTTACGCCACCATTTCTGTTCAGAGAAGGATTCTCTTTTTTGACAAAGGGGAGAGGGGAGTTAAAGAGGCTATTTTTGTCAAAAAAGAGAATCCTTCTCTGAACAGAAATGGTGGCGTAAGATATAATTTGCATCCCATCTACAATTCCATTATTAAGCCTAGATCAAACAAACAGGGAAACAATGGGGCTAGCCAGGTCAGGGCCAGAGGTGTGAAAAAGCAGGCGTGTAGGGATGAATAGGGATCGTTAAGCTAGACGCCAGAGAAACAAAAGACCGAAACCAATGAGATAGTTCCGGAAAGTAGTTAGCTAGGTAGCTCCTCCCTACAGCAAGATATAAGCAAGTGTCTTACCAGTATTCTTATTAGAGCTGACGAAGCCTCTCGGATGAGCGGCGAAACGTTTTCAACCAAACAAACTTGGTCCAGTTGACAAATTGAACTTCTCCTGCTATCCTTTATTTTTCTCCTTATTTTCTAGCTAACACAATACAGGCAGACAAAATTCAGCTCATTTTCTGGTTTAGAAATGGAGGTTAATGCTACAATTCGTATAACCTTTCATTTACCATTAATTATAATTATATTTAACCAAAAAACGTTTGTCCAGTTGCCAAATTGAATTTCTCCTTTGCCATGGATTCTACCTGGACGACTGAGGGATTTTACACACGTTATTATACCAGTATATGTTTAAGTCCTATAACCTGGGAACAAAACCCCACTGGGGCCAGTAATTTAATTCAAATCATAATTTTACTTATCACAATTTTGATCATATTAAAAGACTTAAGTCTAAAAGCAGCTAACCCTGTATTTTAGACCTCTACAAACATGTTTTGAAATGCATCAGATTTTCATTAGTTTAGCAATTTACAGTATTTTTTTTTTTCTTTAATTGTAAAAATGTATGCAAAAAATACAGTTAAATATTATTCTCACGCATGTAGATTATTCTGACTTTTGGCACCGCGTAAACTCTATTGTGTATTCTGTTTTCTCTGTTTGTGTGAATGTGTTTTGTTCTTACCTGCCTTAGGACTACGGATGTAAATTAGCTATTGTGCTAACGGCGTATTTACACTGAAGCTCTCTGCTGACATGTTGATTAATATTCATTGTCGTAATTTAAATAAATAAATAAATATTACAAGATGGTTCAGCCCTATTAGAATCCCATGTCCTTCCTTATGTTGATACTGTACCTTTAAATAGTCCAGTGCATGTCTAATGTCACTCTGCCATGAAGTGCATTAGCCGCTATAGTTGGCTCCATGTGTCCCACTGAACCACATGTGAACTCAAGTGGAAGGGGACTGACTTCTGCAGTATTCATATTACACATCAATAAATATACTTGGAGAACCTAACTTATTTTAATTTTTGTATTTAGTTACTGCTATTCTGTAGTTTTCCATATTTTGTGTTGATTTACATATTCAAATTAAAATTAAAATTTTGTCTGTATATTTTTTTATATTTTTAAAGACGGCAGATTTTTACCGTCTTAGAAATGTGAAAAGCAGAACTAGTTCATTTTAAACAGTTTGCAGTGGTCCAAAGTCAATCCTCATTTATATGCATACAAAGCATCCTAATTATTCACCATGATGAGTTTATAAGCGCTTTTCACTCTCAGATGTCTCTCAGCATGGAGTTTTACCCTAAAGCTAACAATAACTACCATGCTAATGCACACTTCCTGGTTATCGGACAGTTAAACATATAATTATATGCAGACTATAGATTTAGATTACATTTTTATTGTCATTGTACATCATACAACAAACCCTTGTGCATATTATGTGCAATACGAAATTCATTTGAGCAGTATTACCACCTGTGAAATACTCTACTTACACCTTATTTAATCCTACCTGTACCCTTGTATTTTACTATATTTTATTACATATTTTTTATTGTATTGTTTACTTTTTTCCCTTGTATTTTTATTGCATGCTATTAGTACTTCTCGTCAATCTTAGCGAGTCAACGGTTCTTCTGATCCAAAACATTTCATTGCATTGTTGACCTTGTGTTGATCCTGCATATGACAAATAAACAATCTTGAATCTTGAATCTTGAAAACTTTGATAGAGTAAAACTGCACACAGGACACAGCAGACTTAATTTGACCTCGAGCTGCTTATTCAATATATATCTGTACTGGGGCAGTTTTGGGGGAAAAAATCAGATACGGTCTCATTAAATGTTTTCCTTATTTGAATACAGTAATTCCTCGTTTATCGTGGGGGTTGGGTTCCAGAAATAGCCCGCAATAAGTGAAATCCGCGAAGTAGGACAACTTTATATTTTACAATTATTCTACATGTTTTAAGGCTGTAAATGCCTCACCACACACATTATACGCTTTTCTCAGACTGGAATTAACATTTTCTCACATTTGTCTCTAGTTTAAACACTCAAACTTTCATAGATTTTCAACAAAATGTATTAATAGTGAAGCGTGGGGGGGGGGGACACGGCCCCGGGAGCCCCGCCAGACGCGCGAGCAGCACTGCCACATCCCTGGATGGGACGTGCACCAACCCCTTGGAGAAGTGCGCGACACGTGCTGTTCTGTTTGGATTTGTCCACGATAAACCCTTCATCGTGGACAAATCCGTGACAGAGCAGCACGTGTCGCGAACGTGTCACAAACCGAACACGCACAAACGAACCCAAAAGCCGCACGGAGTGATTTAATCCTGGTTCAGACCTGGTCTAGTTCTGGTCTAGACCTGGTTTAGTCCACATTTAGTCCTGGTCTAGTCTCTTAGCCAATCAGGACGCAGACCACATTGTTACACTATAAAAAATAAATGTTACACTATAAAAAAAAAAGAAAAAAATAATCCGCAAAACAGTGAGGCCGCGAAGAGTGAACCGCGATAGAGCGAGGGTTCACTGTATTCTCTTTTCTGTGTGCAGATGAAGGCCTGGGCAGCAGCAGTAAGCACTTCGGCTCTGGGTCCCTGGGTTCTGGTTCTGGGGGCTCCGTGTACCTGTCCGACAGTCAGGACTGGGTGGTCTCTCCCAGCTGCTCACCTGACGAAGGCCCCGCCCCCCACAGCTCCATCTCCCCCATGTTGGCAGAGGAGACTTTCAGATACATGAGTGAGTACAAAATGTGTTCTTCTTCTACCTCATAGAAGAAGAAAAGGAGGATAAGTTGTAGAATATGGACATGCGTTATAACATATATCATCCTGAAAATGGTCCAAAAAATCTTGATTTAGAAAAAATATCTGATTATGTTTTCTAAGTGAATCTTACTTTTTACTGGTAGACAAAGGAATGCACATCTAATAAAAGTTGTGACTGCGTGCTGGGTCCAAAGACAAAAATTATACAAAAGAAGAAAAAAAAAGATCCACATTGCAGTTCTTTTTGCAGATTTTTATTTTAATTACATCACAATGTAATCTCACTTAGATTAGATTAGAAATACTTTATTGTCCCAAAGGAAACTGATTATTTTTAAACAATTCACGTGTAATCAACATAGACTGTACATATAAATGGACATGGCTAACCTGCTAGAGAACCTGCATGAAAAGTTGTCACCTCTCTCTGTCTCGTCATTTTGGTCTTAAAGGTACACTGTGTAGGATGGTGGCGCGTTGGTGGATGGTGGGTATTGCAATTCCGGTTCTAGCTACGGCAGACTTCAAGGGTCATAAACAACAGTAATAAGTAGCAGAATCTCCCAGGAACCAGTAGGTGGCGGTATGCGCAAGCAACGCGTAACCCGCCATTAACCCGAAAGTGAAAGTGTGTGAAATCCACGGGCCAGTGCCGACAGCTATAAAGAAAACGGCGAAGGCGGAGCCCAAATGTCCTTCTGCGGCTCTCGTATTCAAAATGGCTGCCTCTGCATGGGGAAGATCCCCCTTTTATGTGACTATATCTAAGTCCAAAAGAATACTTTGATTTCATGATGGAAGTGAAAAGGCTTGGAAAACAATGTATTTTTGAATGGGTATCTTCAATTTCGGTAATTAACGGGTAAAAATCTTACACACTGTCCCTTTAAAATGTTCGCATTAACCCGCTCTACATGATCCTGGTGTCTTTATTTTGCTCTTTTGTCCGTAAATCGCTATATGAACATTAATAGCAGACAAATCAAGTGCCTTCCTTCGCCGAGATCCCTCACGTTAGCATAAACCAGCAGTGGGCGGCGGAACGGGGCGTTACCTTCAACAGCCTCGCTCTGGACTGGCTCTTCGGTTGCTATGAATCTATTTCTTTAATTTCTTACTTTTCAGAAAATGTAAAACTTCAGGTAAAATGTATATAAAACTACTCTAACAATACCTGGACTCACTGGGAGTTGATGCGAGTCAAACGTAAATACAGAAATCTAATGGCTAACCGGCTCAACAAGTTTTTAAAAGTGGAAGCACCAACATTACACGGAAATAATTTGTTTAGAAACATAAGGGTCAGTGATTTCTGAACTTACAAAGGGTATTCAGTATTTTTAGTTACCAGTGGCTGATATGGATCTGTATATCAAATACAGAGAGAGATCCTTCTGGATTTCCAGGCAGTATTTTTAGTCAAACACCAAGCAAACTTTTAATGAACTAATCTGCACACAACCATGCAAAGTACTAGTAAACAATTCACATGTCATATTGTTATCTAAGCTGTTTTATGGTTCTACCTTTTGATGCAGAGTCATAAACTCAATATATTATCACACAAACTCCTGTATTGCTGCTTCTCGCGTTCTGATTGGTCAAACCCTCGATGACAACAGCAACAGATGGTGTCTCAGTTAAGGCGTTCAACACGTGACAATTCATTTATCCTTAGCCTTAAAATAACTGGGATTTGCTGTGGATATTTGGCAACCAGCTTCACTGCGTTGCCATGTTGTGTGTATATCCTGTATTTATCTGCCCTAGTTTGTGTAAAAGAAAAGGGGGAGAAAGAGAGAGGAGGAGGAGAGTTAAGTGGACTCAGAGGGGCTAGAGAAATGCTAGAGCAATATTATTTGGCAACCAGAACCATTGTGTTGCCATGTTGTGTGTGTATCTCCTGTAGTTATCTGCCCCAGTTTGTGTAAACGAGAGGAGGGAGAGAGAGGAGGAGGTTAAGTGGACTTGCAAATCAGGGTTAAATAAGTCACAGGATAAGGTACTAGAGAAATATTATTTGGCAACCAGCATCACTGTGTTGCATTGGTGAAACATGACAAAGTAAAAATAGGACTCTGTTTAAGTATAAATATTAGGTATCTGTACTTTAATCAAGGAGATTTTAAAGATGATACTTTTACTTCACTACATTGGAGAGCAGTTATACTATACTCAACTGCATTTTCAAACTGGACTGAAAAGTTACATTATTTTTTATTAGAGTTTGAGACCAGCTGAAAGGCTTTTTTTAAAATCAAGGTCATAGTTTAAGAAAACAATAAAAACAGCTTGGAAAAAAAAGGAAAAAAATCTGTTGTTTCTGTTCAAAATTCAACACAAATCTTTACCAAATCCACTACATTTGAAGCTTTATTTATACATCTTAAAATCTGCATGAATACTTTTACTTCATGTGATACTTTTACATGAGTATTTTTGCTCCAGTATCAGTATTCTTACTTAAGTAACAAAGTTGAGTACTTCTTCACTCCTGCTGCGTTGCCATGTTGTGTGTTTATCCTGTATTTATCTGCCCTAGTTTGTGTGAAGGAGGAAAAAAGGGAGAGAAAGAGAGGGAAGGAAGGGAGTGAACTTGCAAACCAGGGTTAAAATTTCTAGATATTATTTGGCAACTGGGATGACTGTGTTGCCATGTTGTGTGTGTATATCCTGTATTTATCTGCACTAGTTTCTGTAAAGGAGAAAGAAGAAGGAGAGTTAAGGGCTAAACAACTCCTAGTACAGTCTAAAAGAGAGGCTATAGAATGCTAGAGAGATATTTGGCAACCGAGATCACTGCGTTGCCATGTTGTGTGTATTTCCTGTATTTATCTGTATTATTTTGTGAAAAGGAGTGAGGGAGAAAGAGAGGGAGGAGGAGGAGTGTTAAGTGAACTTGCAAACCAGAGTTAAACAAGTTATCAGAGAAGCTATAGAAATATTAGAGACATTTGGCATCCAGGATCACTGTGTTGCCATGTTGTGTGTTTATCCTGTATTTATCTGCCCTAGTTTGTGTAAAGAAGAGGAGAGGGAGAGGGAGAGAGAGAGAGAGACAGAGAGAGAGACAGAGAGAGACACAGAGAGAGAGACAGAGAGAGAGACAGAGAGAGAGACAGAGAGAGAGACACAGAGAGAGACACAGAGAGAGACACAGAGAGAGACACAGAGAGAGACACAGAGAGAGACACAGAGAGACACAGAGAGAGAGAGAGTTAAGTGAACTTGCAAACCAGGGTTAGGACAAGCCATCAAATCAGAGAAGCTCCAGAAATGCCAAGATTAAACATAGAAAATGAAGATGTTTGTGATCGGATTGCAGTGGAGGGTGAGTAGACTATAATAATAAATGCATGTGTGCGTGTTTTGACATATGAGCTATTGTTAGAAAGTGTATGGCCAAGTGTGCAAGGTCAGGAGGAATATGAGAACAGAGAGAGAGAGGAAAAAAAGGAGGAGAGGGCATATGTGGTATAGGAAGTGGATGAAGCAAATGTTTACATTGAAAAGAATGCATTGTAATTGTGATATGCAGTCTATTTAGAGCTATCGTTTTATATGTTAATAAAAAAAAGGCTAGAATGAATAATTTGTGATTTTTATTAGCAATGGCCGTAAATATTTCAGCAAGCATATACATATTTTGTTTCTAAATTTATTTTTATGAAGGTTTTAGGGCATGCAAAGAATGCCAAACAGAATATGCAAACCAAACAAAGTTACATGTGCATTTAACAGAGGTGACAAGTCACTGTCCATAGATTGTGTATAACAGTCCCATCTTTTCCATTATTTCTCTCCCTTGTGTCATTTTCAATCTGTATATTTGTGCTTCTCTTTTTAAAGCTGCACTCTGTAGCTTTTCTGGTTGTCACTTGCACTGCTGTTCCGCAGTATGACATTAAACAGCTCTACCTTATATTTATTGAATTTTATTGTTTTATAGCTCAAAAATACCTAGAAAAAAAGGTATTCTGATTGTGAGCGGGGTCACCTCTCCACAAATCTGACCTGGAACCTGGTCTGGTTTGGTCTCCATGAAGATAGAAAGGTTTAATGTCATACTGTGAAACATTCCAGACAAAGCTAAGGAGAAAAGCATTTGACGGACCCTTCACCAGAGAAGTTACACAAAGCACCGTTAAACTTGTATCTCTATGGAGAGAACTAGCAGGAGAAGTTACAGGGCAGATCTCGTTCACAGTGAAAGTACAAGCTAATTTTGAACAATAAAAACACATGGGATGGAATAAAACCAAGATAACAAGTTTATGATTTGATAAAGATACATGCAAGATAAATTAACTTAATGTTACGCTGTGGGACAATTCAGGCTAAGAAATAACAAATAACATTGCCATGGAAACAAGCTGGTAGCAGACCCTCTACCAGAAAAGTTACATAGTGTTAAATCGTGCCCTTTATTTGTACTTGGACCTGCACGTGCACCGGGTTGACTGAAGCAGGC
This sequence comes from Paratrypauchen microcephalus, assembly GCA_036785185.1. Classification (NCBI taxonomy): domain Eukaryota; kingdom Metazoa; phylum Chordata; class Actinopteri; order Gobiiformes; family Gobiidae; genus Paratrypauchen; species Paratrypauchen microcephalus. The sequence continues at coordinate 1,978,180 of JAVJIX010000165.1, read as the reverse complement.
ATCAGATTGCTGGTTCATGATACATTTGCTCCACTTCCCCGTCGGACATGACACTAAAAATAAACTCTGATAGTTCTACAGGAAGTAAGAGAGGGAATATACATGCATGAGAAGAAGCCTGCTGCATACACTGTACCACTAAAACTGTACTATGAGTGATTGATTTAAATACTATTTATTTGAAAAGCACAAAACACTAGAAATATGACAGAGAGAAATTAAGTTGTACATTTAAAGGTGCATTGTATAACTACTTTTCCTCATGGAGATGTTGTTGTTTTGTCTGAAATGTTTCACAGTATGGTAATAAATCTTTCTATTTTTGAACTATAAAACCACCTGTAATTGAATAAATATAAGATAGAGCTGTTTAATGCCATACTGTGGAACATTCCATGCAGAGTAATGACATATCCATAGAAACAAGCAGGTGACAGTCCCCCAACCACAAAGTTACACACTGCACATTTAACTAGTCCAGTGTTAAATAGTAATAGAAAATGCGTATATAAAATTACCTACGACTTGATTGTGCAAACTACCGGATGGAAAGCAATGAAATGTGTTTTATACTAGTCTGTAACACTTTATGATAAGCGTGTTTAGTGGTGGCGTGTCTTTCCTAACCCTTCCAAGTTGAGCAGCAGGAATGTCCCATAGCTTAGCATTAAACTTATCTGTCTCCATGGAAACAAGCAGGTGACACGACCAGGGCAGGTTAGCGGTCAGACCTGTTGAGAGGGGAAAACCATTTATTTATTTATCTTTTTCAATTATGATTTATTAGCTTGTAGATACCACTGTAGGGATGGAAAATTGCTTTATTATTTTGATGTATTTATTTATGATTTATGATTTATGATAAGTTAATTGTCTTTAAAACACAGTTAACTTATCACTCAGGCGGTCCAATTGTGTTTGTAACTGTTATTTATCCTTCACATTACAACTGAAGAGCTTTGTATGAATAAAGTTTCAAACAGTATGAGACGATCTTGGTCAAAATCAACCTGTAAATAGTAGTATAGTCACAATATATTGAAGTTTCTCTCCTTAAAGGGACAGTGTGTAAGATTTTTACCTGTTAATTACTGAAATTGAAGATACCCATTCAAAAATACATTGTTTTCCAAGCCTTTTCACTTCCATCATGAAATCAAAGTATTCTTTTGGACTTAGATATAGTCACATAAAAGGGGGATCTTCCCCATATAGAGGCAGCCATTTTGAATACGAGAGCCGCAGAAGGACATTTGGGCTCATCCTTCGCCTCGGCTCCTGCTAACAGCTGCACAGCCGCGCTGCTTATGGGTCCCCCCTTCCCCCCTCCCCTTCCCCTTCTCTCCTTCGGTCCTCTGCTCCCATATGCAGCCAGGAGCGAAGGAAGGAGAGAAGGGGAAGGGGAGGGGGGAGGGGGGAGCATGCTGCCGGATCACACATCGTAATGGATATAACACGTATTTTGGACTAAATTGTTTTACTGGATTTTATTCGCTGGATCCTTATGGACAGATTGAGACCAAGTTTATGATGAAATACAGAGTTTGACCTGTGCAAAGCCTTCAAAGGTAAGCTAAGTAAGCTAAGTTTTGTGCTTTTCTGTATAAAAGCCCCATGTGCTCGGGGAGTGATTGTTTTGCAGGGAAATGAATTGCATAGTCAAAAAGAGGAGACTGTAAGGTTTCATTTGATGTGTAGATTGTCATGAATCATGATCGGGATTGTGTGTTTTCATGCGAAAAGAAAAAAAAAAAGTGAACGGGGGACCGCGGTTTATGTATACAGCGGTGCGCGGTTCGTGCGCGGGCACGCGAGATTTCGGCGCTACGTCGCGCCCGGGTGACCCTCGAGGTCTGCCGTAGCCAAAAGAGGAAGTGGAATAGCTAGTAACCACCTATGCGCCACGAATCCTACACACTGTCCCTTTAAATTCATTATTATGATGCAGCAATGGCTAAAACACAGAGAGAACTACATAAACCATGATCCTTTGCTCTGTTTCAGTCCAATCCACACGCTGAAATTACTTTTATTAAGCACTTTTAAATCGTAATTATTTGGATTATGACAAGAGAAAAGTAGCACGTTCACACTTTTGTTAGCCTCCGCAAAATATTGCAATAAATATCGTACAGTGAGATAAACATCGTATCGAGAGTTTTGGATATCTTTACATCCGTAATAAATCATCTTATTATAGATATCGACTGAATCTATATCAAGGAACCGATACCTGATCCAGTTTTTGAGTATCTGCAACAATTTTGTTATCTGTATTGGTCCAATGTGTAATGCCAGACTGTGGGACATTTCAGACGAAGCAATAACCTCTGCAAGGAGACAAGCGGGTCATCAAAAGTTACATAGTGCACCTTTAACTACTAAGTGATATTGACAAAATATAAACATTACCCAACCCATATACTGTACACTGCTATATATATATGTGTTATTTTGAGCTGACGTTGTTGTAGAGAAATGGCCTGGTCGTATTTGCAGGTCAAAGAGGGCCTCACGTCATTAGAAAGAGCACATGCAGCAGCTGTCTCTCACTTTTTAATCCTTCATCAAATTACTCTCTGCTATTTACAAGCACCACTGGGATATGAGTCTGGAAAGTTCACGGTCTCCTGATTTGAGATTTGACGTAATATTAGTGTGTATTGAATCTGTAGGGTTAAAAATGTAATGCCATTTAAAGAGGAGCCATTTTACTGTATGTTATAATGTTTTCTCGTCAAAAACATACCTGGAGTTGCCCTGACATTGCCAATCTCTATTGAACAAAACGTAAAAGGTAGTTATTAACTTGAAAACTACCGCTTCATGACATCACAAGGTGGAACAGAGCGTTTTGAGCTTTAGAGATGTAGACAGACAGATAATAAAGGATTACTCATACATGAACAAAACACTGTAATGCACTGTAAACTGTATTTATTCTATATAAATTGCTGTGCTTTGATTCTTCCTCTGTCCTGTTTTTCATTTCCTTAACCCCTCTTCTTTCCTCTCTCGTTTTCTCCAGCATATCTTGCCTTGGACCCCAGCTCTTACTCTAACTCAGGCTCCTCAGGCTTAACTAAAGGTATCTCTCTCTCCTCTTCTTCTTCTCTCTATCTCCCTGTACACTTCCTGTTTACTTTACCACATTCACTTTCACTTCTTTCTGGGCAGTTTTGTTATTATTATTAAACTAGTATAGACACTTTTGCATGTAGTTAGATGCCAAATACATACTACCTACATAATACCAAATACACAAAAACCCTGTGTTTTTGGTATTATGTATGTGTGCAAAAGTGTCCTACTTGGTTGCCGTATGTATCAATACATTTTAGCACCAATACGCATGTTTTTAGTCGTGCTGTATAGTAACTAAAGATTCCTTCACTGTAGAGCCATACTGTAATGTCACAATGCTAAAATTTCAAACTACTCACGATACCGTCTTTGATACGACCATGATAAGAATTTTTAAAAAATGAAACCATCTTTTTAATCAAAAGAATGTAATTTTCTACCCAAAATGTCAATCGTCTATTTAATATATCCATGCAGTCTTCTGATTCAGATCAAGACCATACAAAAATCTAATATAAATGGTCCAGTTTTATAATATTTTTGTGGTTTCTTTCAGGCTTGATTCTTTTCTAGTGTCAATACTAATATTTGAATATTTTTTAACCTGCACCTTTTACTTGGTTGGTTATATAAACTACATGTTTTTGTAAATGAGACAAAAAACTCAAGACTACTGTGATTGCTAAACTACAGACAAGAATCACATCACAATTTTGCGTAAAGGCATTTCTCAAATGCGTTTCTATTGCATCTAATTTTAATATTTATTCTTCTTCCAGTCCTCAGTGCCGACCGAGTGGAGCAGATGACCAAGACCTACAATGACATCGAAGTGGTCACTCATCTATTGACCGAGGTGAGTTTTTATACTAGATTTGGGATTTTCAATTCATATTTTTTGTATAAATTGACACATAGTCATTTATTTATTCTCCAGTCATTATCTAAATTATATGTAAAATCAGGAAGGGGAGGTCCAGTGATGTGTGTATATAAAAGAATAGATAGAAAGCAATATTAATACAAGATAAAGAAGACAACATGACTTGCACTGTAATATTATAATGTCCAAAAATTATACATAAAAGCAGAAAAAGTGTTATAATGTTGTAGATGTTTATATTAACTGTTTATTTGTGTGTTGTGGTTGAAGAGAGTGACAAAGACCACATAACTTACACTGTGTTATAATGGTGTAGATGGTTAAGTTAATATATATAAAGAAGTTAATATATTTAGTGTATTTTGTGTTGTGGTTGTGCAGAGGGACAGAGACCTGGAGCTGGCTGCTCGGATCGGTCAGTCTCTTTTACAGAGGAACCACCTCCTGCAGGAACGAAATGAGGCCATAGAAGAACAGCTCGCTCAGGCTCTGGACCAGGTAACTTTTATCTTTTTTAAATGTTGACAAAATCATTTAAATCCAGTCATAGTCATCTGAGACTAAACCTGGGATTAAACTTGGAACTAAAACTAGACTACACCAGGACTAGAACAGGGCCAAATCAAGTCTACATCAGAACTAAACCAGAACCAAAAAGTGTGTGAACTAGGGATGCAAATTATCGGTTAATTCATTAACTGATAGTTGATTGACCTTATCGGTCGATTAACGATTAACTGATAAGCGGCGTTTTTCACCTGAATTTGAGTGTTTCAATAGGGTCTTTAAGAATATAAGCTATAGTAACATAACACTGAGTCATAAATATATCATAGTATTGTTATATTGTATATTCCTCAATTAATTATTCCTTAGTAAAAAGCAGACAAATGTATTGATGCTGAATAACAAAATACAGTAATCCCTCACTCTATCCATTTTTATTTTTTATTTTTAGTTTTTTATAGTGTAAAATTTTTTTTATAGAGTAACATTGTGTTCTGTCCTGATTGGCTAAGAGACTAGACCAGGACTGAACGTGGACTGGACCAGGTCTGAACCAGGTCTGGACCTGGACTGGACCGGGACTCGACCGGGTCTAGACCTGGACTAGACCAGGATTAAACCACTGGGGCGCGTACTGGTTTCGCCGCGCCCCGCGCTCCGAGCCGCAGGCCAGCCGCGCGGGGCTCGGGGCGCGGGCTGCGGCGAAACCGGCAGCAGCGGCGCGCATTCCGGGTTAGATCTCGCCTCGCGCTTACACCCGGGGCTGCTGCGCAGTGCCGTTGGCGCCTGCGGTCGGCTGTGAGTCGATCTTGGCGCAGCGCGGTTGCCTTGTTTCATGACCACGCGGGTGCGCATGTCCGCGTGTCCGCGGTTAGCGGTTAATTACAATTAATGCATTTTGATCGACCAACGTCTTAATCGACAATTAACCGTTAATCGATTAATTGTTGACATCCCTAGTGTGAACACATGCTCCCTAAATATATGATCCAAATCTAAATGATCTGTTTGTTAACTTTGTGCACTTTTATAACTTGATCAAAACCTGCATGAATGGAAATGGAAACTTCCTGGCTAAATAAAATATAAATAAATACAAAATAAAAGAATAATTAAACATGTCAGTTGAATTGTATTGTGGTCTTGGACTAGTCCAGGTTTAGTTCTGGATTTAGTTCCATTTTAGAACCAGTTTACATGTGGTGATTTGTGATCAAAGGAGAAGTTCAATTTGTCAACTGGACAAAGTTTGTTTGGTTGAAAACGTTTCGCCGCTCATCCGAGAGGCTTCGTCAGCTCTGGCCCTCATGCTGGTTAGACCCTGTTTATATCTAGCTGCAAGAGAGGAGCTAACTACCCTGAACAAAGCTCTGAACCTATCCCCGCTACTCTCTTGCGGGCCATTCATTTGAGGACAGTGAGGTTCAGATCTTAGCCAGGGAAAAGAACTGGTTTGAGAGGGGAGTTAAAGAGGCTATTTTTGTCAAAAAAGAGAATCCGTCGTTAAACAGAAATGGGGGAGTTAGACACAACTTGTCTCCCATCTATAATTCGATTCTCAAACAAAGAATCATTAGGACAGACAAGCCATTGCAGAGGGGTGGAGAGGGTCGTTGTCTTGAATAGGGAATTGGACGCCAGAGAAATTTGAAATACAAAGAGACAGATTAGTTGATAGTTTCAGAGCTATTTCAGTGTAGTGAGCGCCGCCTAGGGCTGATAGATATGCTAATACAAGACGCCAGAGGAATTCGTAAAACAAAAGAGAGTAGCGGGGATAGGTTCAGAGCTTTGTTCAGGGTAGTTAGCTCCTCCCTTGCAGCTAGATATAAACAGGGTCTAACCAGCATGAGGGCCAGAGCTGACGAAGCCTCTCGGATGAGCGGCGAAACGTTTTCAACCAAACAAACTTTGTCCAGTTGACAAAATGAACTTCTCCTTTGATCATGGATTCTACCTGGACGACTGAGGGACTTTTCACGCATGTGGTGATTTGGCAAGTGTGAAGGCACTAATTCACAAAAGTATTTACCGTACTAAGCTTTTTTAATACAAAGAACTCAGATAGCCTATAATGTTTAACCCTTTAACCCTCCAGGTGAATCAGCTGCAGCATGAGCTCTGTAAAAAGGACGAGTTGTTGCGGATGGTGGCGATCGCGTCTGAGGAGAGCGAGACAGACTCCAACGTCTCCACACCTCTACGACAGAACCCGCCTCTCGGAGCGGTCTCCACGGCAACGGCAGCCCTCAGCCAGCTGGAACATCTGCAGAACAAACTGCAGGAGCTGGAGGAGGAGAACCTGGCCTTAAGATCTGAGGTATGGAAATTCAAATTTGGACTGAGCAAGCAAAGCTAAGTTTTGACTTACTGTATGTATGACCAAATACTATTCCTGGGTTTTCACCTTCATGTTTATTTTTTAATTTTTATTTCAGGCATGTCAGTTGAAAAGGGACACCATAAGTTACGAGGAGAAGGAACAACAGCTGGTCAGTGACTGTGTCAAAGAACTACGTAAGTCAAAGATAAACATAATGTGAAAAGTGAATAAGAGTGATCCAATTGTAATAAGCAAGTAAGTTGTATTATTTTTTCATGTTTTGCTTTGTTGTTTTTTTAGGAGAGTCCAATTCGCAAATGGTGGCTCTGACTGAAGATTTGTCCAAAAAGAACGAAGAGCTGGTGAGACATCAGGAGGAAATTGCTCAGCTGCTGTCTCAAATTGTAGAACTTCAGCACAGAGTAAAAGAGGTGAGAATGACATATTATACCATTATGATACTAATAGATCTGGTAACAGCTTTTAATAGACTAGATAAAGGTCCACTATGTAACTTTTCTGGTCGGGGGGCACGTCACCATGGAGACAAGTGGATCTGTAAGGTCCACAGTATTGTATTAAACTTATCTATTTCACATATTCAATTACATATGTTTTATTGCTCAAAAATGCATTAAAATACTATTATTATTACATACTGTAAACGGGCTAGCCTCTACACAGATCTGACCTGTAATTTGCTGCTTGTCTCTGTGGAGATGTAAAAGTTAAATGTCACACTGTGGAATATTTCAGACAAAGCACTTACATTGAGACTGTAGCAGACCCTCCACCAGAAAAGTTACAATTCTTCAATGGACGTTTTCCATATTAATACACTAACAGATCAGCTAGAACTTCAGAACTTCAGAAATGCAAGGCTCAGTCTCAGTATTTACTATCTGTAGAAAACTATTGTCAAAATTGGGTACTATATTTGCTATTCCAATTTTCTTATCCTAATTAATTTGAATGTTTTTATAGCTTGCTTTAGAGAAAGAAGAGTTACGAATCCACTTACAAGCCTCCAAAGACGCTCAAAGACAACTGACCGCAGAGGTAAGACTATAGCAATTAAAATATAACATTCCTGCGAAAAACATATAGATTGTAAAATGTTTTGTGATTGTTTTTACAGCTGAATGAAGTGACAGAAAGAAATGCAGAGTGTTTGGAAATGCTTCACGAATCACAGGAAGAAATCAAAGAACTGAGGAATAAAAACAGTCCGTTCTCTGGGATGAGGAGACACCTGTCCTACGGTCTTTACCCCATGGTGAGACATACAGAACTTCACACTGCTCAGGTTTGGGGTTTGGGTTTGGCTCTGGTGTGTTTGTGTGATTTTAAATAGTTTTGTTGTGTACATTAGGACTCTTTGGCAGCTGAAATCGAAGGCACAATGAGACGAGAGCTGAGCATAGATGAAGAAACGGCTTATGAGGACCAAAGGTGAGAAAATATAGAATGAAATGAATGACTATCAAAACAGACAAATATTTTAAGGTTATAGTACATATACAGCTCTAGAAAAAATAAGAGACCACAGCAAAATTATCATTCCAAATAAAATATTATCGTTTAGAGCATTTATTTGCAGAAAATGACAAATGGTCAAAATAACAAAAAAAGATACATGTTTTCAGACCTCAAACAATGCAAAGAAACTAGATTAAATTCATTTTAAAACAACATAATACTAATGTTTACACTTAAGAAGAGTTCAGAAATCAATATTTGGTGCAATAACCCTTATTTTTAATCACAGCTTTCATGCGTCTTGGCATGCTCTCCACAAGTCTTTCACATTGTTCTTGGGTGACTTTATTCCACTCCTGGTGAGCTGAAGTAGCTCAGCTTTGTGTTTGTGTTGGAATTCAACAGACGCTGGAATGGCTGTAATACATGTAGAGATGCTGATTTCAGAAAAAAAATGCTGTTTTTTTGTTCCAAAGTTGTATTAAGGTAGAGTATGTGACTTTTCTGATCAGGGGTCCACCACTTACTTGTCTCCATGGAGATGTTATTGCTTTGCCTGAGTGTATGCTCAAAAATACCTTCGAAAACATTCATTCTTACAATGATTGCGATCACTTCTCCATAGATCTTTTAACATCACCTGCTGATGCAAAGCAACAACATATCTTAGACAAACTTTATTGATCCACAAGGAAAAATACTTGGACACAGTAGCTCACACATCACAGTAAATTACAATAACACACAATATAAAACTTTTAAGTTGATCTGTAAATCTGTCTCTTTTAGACTTTCCCAGAAGCGAGTTTTCCAGACAGTTCGTTCCTTAAACGCAGCAGCTTTGTCCAGGCCCCCCTCCGCTGTGCCCCCCATCCCAGGGTCAGGCAGCTCTCTGGTGATGACCGCTCAGCCCCTCCCCTCCACGTATGTACAGCTACATCACACAGAATGAAGCTGAATTTTACTTTTGGGGAGTTTCCTGTATATTCAATTTAAACAAGCCATGATATAATTAGAGATGTATGAACCTAGGTCTCTCGCGATAATTACAATCTCAACTTAGATCATTTTTTGAGATCAGTGTTTATCATGGATACATTTTCTTTGTAATAGTGCGAAACGTTTTGCTATTTTTAAGATTTTTAATAGGTAGAGTCTAGGTAGAGTGTTTTGTTTCATATTTATTTACTTGTGTCACGTGGTAATACAGGAAATGCTCCCCTGTGTTTTTAAACTCCATACACCTTCACAATGGATAATTTCACCTCTGGAATTGTCAATCTCTACTGAACTAAAGGTAAAAGGAGCTGTTAGCTTGAAAATGACCACTGCATGACATCACAAGGTGGAACAGAGCATTTTGAGCTTTGCAGAAGTAGACGTAGAGTCGATTACTCAAACATGTGAATGAAACAAAACACAACTCCAGGTGTGTTTTTGATGAAGTAACAGCATTATAACATGACTTTAACCTCAAAAGAGTCCGTTTTGTGTATAGAGTAGTTTCAATATTATTGTTTATCATCTATAATTTCTTAAGCAATATATCGTACTTCAAAATTTGTAATGGTGACAGGCCTATATGAAACCAGATTTATTTCTCAAACATGTCATATCTTTTTTTCAGAGAGGAGGTGAAGATGGGTCTGCCTGGTTGTCCCGGTGGTAATGACCTGACGAAGGCTCTGCACAGACTTTCTTTGAGGAGGCACAACTTCCTGTGCGAGAAACAGTTCTTTCAGTCTGAGCGTGAGAGGAAGCTCCAGGCGCTGGCGGCAGAGGGCGACGGTGAGGCGAGCGGCTGCAGTTCTCCCATGGGCAGCGTCGTGTCTTCATATTCAAACCTCTCTGAGCTCTCCATCGGCTCCAGCGTGTTCAAAACCTTCCTCCCAGAGAAACTGCAGATAGTCAAACCCATGGAAGGTACAGAAGATTGTTTTTTTTAATCTATTTTTTGCAAATACAGTATTAATAGGTTTTAAGTTCCTCTTTTCTGCAACATTTTGAGGCCTTTTCTTCATTCAAAAGATAGTTTTTATACTTCTAAAACCCATGGATATGTTTCTGTTTTCCATTATTATCATCGAGCTGAAGGATTAAAAGTGCACCATGTAACTATTCTGGGGTACGATCTTGTCTCCTTGGAGGTTTTATTGCTTATCACCATGGAGATTTTATTGCTTTGCCCAGAATGTTGCTTAGTATGGCATTAAACTCGTCCATCTCCCTCCAAATCCCACCCACAGTAAGAATCCATGTTTATAAAGGTATATTTTTGTTTACATGTTTTGCCATGTATTTCAAACTTTTTATTTTTATTTACTATCACTCTATCACCCACTAGAAAAGTTACACAGTGCATCTTTAAACAAAAAAGCAATAATTTCATGTTAAAATAATGACTCTTGTTATAAAACTCTTGTTGTATTATTTGTTTTATAGGTTCCTTGACACTTCACCATTGGCAGCAGCTCGCTAAACCTCACCTGGCGACCATCTTGGATCCTCACCCCGGAGTTGTTACCAAGGGTTACCGCCCGCTCACCCAGGACGCCGTGTACCGTCTCTCCGATATGGAAGAAGATGGCGATAACGAAGAGAGGAGTCGGAGCGTTCTGGAAAAGGGAGCGACTGAGATGGGCAAAGAAGAAGAAGAGGAGGATGAGGAAGAGGGAGGGATCACGTTTAAAGTCAGATGCACGTCCACGCCAGATGAGAGGAGGGAGAGGAACCTGTCAGTCTCGCCACTTCCTGTCCCGCCTCTTTCGCCAAATCTGCCTCCAACGCCGAAAGCTGCGACGACAACTAGTGCTCTGGCCAGTGTCCAAGCAGAGAACCAATCAGCACACAGCATTCCAGTGACATCATCAGGAACCAGCCAATCAAATAACAAGATTACAGCGACTACTTCATCAGGTAAATTACTACTTTTTACTTTTAAATATATTATTGAATTATTCCTTATTACTACTTAATTCCTCCTCCTTTCTGTAATACAAATATTGGGCATAAATAAATATGAATTTTCCAAAAATATGGAAAGTAAAGTTAAATTTAAAAAGAACAGGCTTCACTTTCACAGGTACAATATGTAACTTTCTGGACGTGGCATGTTGTATGATTCCATGGCAATACAAAGTTAAAACTATACTTTGAAACTTTCTTCATAGAACTAATCAGGCCAAAGAGCTGCACTCATACTCTCAAATTACCAGAGTTCATTGAAGTTTTATGTGAAATGAAGATGCAATTACCTCCAATATGTAAATTTGTTTTCCTCAGTGCAAAACCCAGGAAAGAGCCAGAGCTCCACCTTCTCCACCTACACCTTCACCACCTGCCGAATCCTGCACCCGACTGACGTCACACAAGTTACTTCCAGGTAAACCCTTAAATATTATATAGAAATAACAATTTTTGATAATCCATTAAAGACTTCACAGATGTTTTTTGTTGTTTTTTATACAAAGGGATGTTAAAAGTTGCTTGAAAACTCTAAAAGCTTACCGCGTTTGGCTAAATCTGGATTATTTTTTCCACACAATTGTCTCATCTTGGTCAGTCACTATGAGGGCCTGGCTTTTCAGTTGAATTCTTGATTACGGCTTGGCCCTGATTTAGTCCTGGAGTGAGTCTTTTTAAATTTTATTTGGGATTCGCCATTTCTTCATTTTAGTTGATTCACATGATTTGTAGATTTGCCACGATAAATGGACTAATCGTGACTACACATACACTACATATACAGGCTCCAACACATATATGGAAATACATTTTTATTAGTGATGTCAGGCGATTAAAAAAAATAATCTAATTAATTACAGGATTTTTATAATTAATTAATCTAATTAATTGCATATTGATCCATGAGAGAGAGAGAGGGAGAGAGAGGCAACCCAATTTGCGATTGAATTTGTCAGTTTTTCTGTGGTCGCTTTGCTCATTCGTTTCCCAAATTCTGTGAACGTGGTTTGTTGGTTTGGTGGTTTGTTGAAGTGTGCTCACGCTCGCTCTATCACCGGTAACAATGGAACTTGTCCGGACGTGTTTAGCGTTCAAATGATCCGTCAGGCTGGAGCAGCTTCGGTCATCGGAGAAATTCTTTTTTACAAAAGCTACAAATCACGGCGTTCTTGTTGATCGTCCCGTCTTCATAATAAACTTCAATAAACTTGCCGTTCAAAGGCCCTGGCAGCGATTTGCTCGCTGCACGCCAAATTTAAAATGCGCGCGCATTGAATTGCCACTCATAATTAATTGTGTTAATTTGCAGTGTAATTAATTAATCTAATTAACGCGTTAGACTGACAGCCCTACTTTTTATTGATACTTTGCAGTGACATCATGCTGGGGATGTTCTACATGTATCTCTTTGATGGAATATTCAACCTTTACCATGGTGACACAAAAAAAAGATCGGATTAAAGTTTATGACATCTGTTGCAAAGTATCATTAAGAAAGACAAAGACATTATTAAATCAAACTATTAAGCTTTTATTGGATTTTAATCAGTAATCTTGTAATAAATATTATATAGTTAGAAGCCAGTCACCATATTTCAACTTATATATAAATGTGTGTTTTGAAAAGCTAAATTTATAATCAAATAAATAATTGCAGACTAATTGAAACTAAAATAAACTATTGTTAGTATTTTTAGCAGTACTATACAAGATAATATTTAGAGAATCACTACCATAAGAGTTATAAAGTTAAATTTTGTTTTCCAGTTCCCTGTCTTCTCTTGCCAACACCCCCAGCTCGATGCGGACCGGCCCCAGCACCCCAGTGACCCCCTGCAGACTCAGCTTGGGCGACTCGTTTCCCCCTCGCCGCCTTGTTGTGCCCCCTACTGGCAGCTTGGCAAAACTCGTCTTGGAACGTGGCATTTCGGCTCAAGTCTCCACTGAAACGCCTCCTCCTCCTCTTCTTCCCCCTCCTCCTTCAGCAAAACCTAAAAACCGACCTCCTCTTCTTCGCTTATTCCCCGTCACGCCTCCAAACTCCCCTTCGCAATCTCCAGCGCCCTCTCCTGCCCCAACTGAGCGCCCTGTGGACAATTTCTTAGCTTCTCGACCTGCAGAGTTGATCCTCCAAGATGTTTATGGTTTGAATTTGGGGCGTGCACCTCATCCAAACCTACCGAGCCCGTCACAAGACCCCCCAGCTCAAATTCCACCCCCAAAACTAGACCACGTGGGTATTGTCGAGCGACTACGTAAACTAGGATTCAAGAAGGTTCTACAGAGTGAATCAGCTAGACAGGACTCAACTTTTGTATCCGCTGGTGGAGGTAGTTTAATGGATGGGCTGAGGCGTAATCAGAGCCTCCCTGCGTTAATTGGAGCCAAACCAGGGAAGTCCTCATCAGGTCATCTGCCCCAGCACCCCACCTCCCTCGCCATTCCAACCCCGCCCTGGGGCAGCTTGAAGGAACGAAGGCGCCATGTTGGATTGGGTAGTGCTCCTCCCACTACCAAGTCCTAAAGTTTTATTCCTGTAACATCCAACCAAAAAAGAAAACAAATAAACTAGGGCTGCACAATATTTATAAAACCGCGATAGCCTGATTACTTTAGAATAAAAATAAGGTATAAATTTATCTTAACTACAGCAAAGCATTCATCTATGTCCATGAAGAGAAGCATAAAACGAAAACTAGGCCAAGGTACAGGTCTGCTCTGTGGATAATAGTGTGTTGAAGTAAAATAAACCAAAAACAAGTCTAAATTTATGCTGAAAAATGTTTAAATTGTGAAAAACATGAAATTGATACATTTATATACAAAAAACAACAGTAAAAATGATCAGTGTTGATGTTATCTGCGAAATTAATTACAATATTGATAATTTTGTGATATATTGTGCAGCCCTAAAAGAATCATGTTTTTCAAATGGATTCCTCTGTTTTTAACCTAAATTAAAGCACAATTTTATTACATGTTTTTAGTGGTGAAGCCGCATTTTCTTTAAGTAGAGTCTTGCTAGTTTTATGGCCTTAGCTTCCACATTAGGAGCTTGTGTGTTTTTACATAGGTAGGTTTAAAATTGACACTTGGTTTGTAAATGAAAGGATATGACGGTTTGAGGAAGTTTAATGAAGGAGAGAGAGAAGAGGAGGGGGGGTTGGAGAGAGGAAATGAGGAGAGAGAAGAGAGAGAGATGAGAAGAGAGAAAGGAGGAGGAGGGGAAAGAGGGAAGCAGGTAGAGATACGGGTGATTTTGCAAGGAAAAAGCAAGTAGGAAAACGTATATGAATTATTTCGACAGGATGGCTTCATAATAGGTTCGAAAAGCTTTAGTTCTAGGCCTGAACTAGCCTTATACACCACTAAACACCACTAAACTCTTAAAATTCTCCTAAAATTGCGCCATTTTGAAGAAACAGCAGTGTACAAAATTCAGATAGCCCTGCCAGTATTGATGATTTAAAGGGTCCTTATTACTCTGTTTTAAAATGTGTTAAAATGTTGTTTCCTCATACTTGGAGTTGTGTTTTGTTTCATTCACACATGTTTAACACACAAACCTGCATATTTTAATTGTTCTCTCCAAAAGAAAACACTCTGGTCCTTGTGATGTCATGTGGTAATACAGGAAGTGCTCCAGTGTGTTTTAGACTTCACACACCTTCACTAGAACCATTTGGATCATTTCAAACCTGAAATTGCCAATCTCAACTGAACTAAAGGTGAAATGTAGCTGTTCATTTGAAAACTACCACTACATGACATCACAAGATGGAACTGAGCATTTTGAGCTTTGGAGATGTGTAGACTAATAATAAATGATTACTCAAACATGTGTGAATGAAACAAAACACAACTCCAGATCTGTTTTTGATGAGATAACATTATAACATGGTTTAAAGTTCACAAAAATAATATTTTTTTTATGTAATATAGGACCTTTAAATGTTGCACAAATGTTTGTCAATGTGTTCCTATTTCCGGCCATTGCAAGGGCCACGTTTGCATGATTTCAAACTACATTTCCCAGCATGCACCTGTTGCCAAGCGAATTCTATTACCAAATTCAACTGAAGACTATTCAGTTTTTTCTGTGGTGTTGTATGGGGCCTTATGCATAAGCTAGCTGTTAATTTGAGTCCATGCAAGCCATGTTTGTACATATTTATTTGAAGTTTCATCATTTCTAATGCAGATTTTCAGCCATATGATCTCAGGCATTTGAATCAGTATATTTTGGGGGGAAAACCACTTAAGTTTTCAATTCAGGTTTAGCTTTTAATTTTGTTTTCTATGCCATATTTGGTTAGATAGAGCAAATATTGTGTCAAATCTTATATTAATTGGCTAAAAAAGGTATAGCAAAACAAAACTAACTCAGATTTAGTGAATATTACAGGTAGACTTGTATTAGTTTGTACATTTTTACTATTAACTGTGATCTAAAACTTGCAATTATCCAGCCATGATCAAATGCATATATTAAAGGTGCACTGTGTAACTTTTCTGGTTGTCTCCACAGAAATGTTGCTTCTTTACCTGGAATGATCCACTGGATGACTTTAGTTTAAACCAATCTAGAGTGCATTTATTCAACTACAGGTGTTTCTGTAGCTCAAAAATTCCTTAACACATGCATTCTTACTGTGAGCTGGGCTGCCTCTCCACAGATCAGATCAGTAATTTGGCCTGGTGGTGGCGCTGTCTGCTTGTTCCCATGGCGATAGACAAGCTTAGAGCCATTCTGTAGAACATTCAAGGCCAGTTACAGTGAAAATTAAAAGTAAATTTAATTCGACTAAATCATAGTCGGTACAAAAAAAAGTAATTCTTACATTGAGCAGTGTAATTATAGAGTAAATGAGTAGATCCCTAATGCCATACTGTGGAACATTCCAGGGAAAGCAATAACGTTTCCCTGAAGACTACCAGAAAAGTTACACAGTAAACCTTTAATGCATAAAGAAGTATTGCATTAGCTATTTCATATAACCACAGCTTAATCCCAACTAACGTGAGTATCTTATATTTTATTGCACTTTTAATATTATTTTTGTATCGTTTTAATGTTGTCACAGTTTGGAAATTTTAACTGAAATAAATTTTAACATTATTTCACTGTTTATTTAACTGTTTAACTTGTTTTGGAAAAATACTGGCTAACATTTGGTCGTGAAGTTTTATTTTATACAAGCAAGCGCACATGTTTCGTTTATCATTATGCATTTTGTTTTTAATTTAAAGGTGCACTGCGTAACATTTCTAGCGGAGGGTCCACCACCTGCTTGTCTCCATGGAAATATTGTTGCTTTGTCTAGAATGTTCTGCAGTATAGATGAAAACCTGTCTATCCCAAGGGAGTAATGAATAAAAACTTGGTGGAATGCCAGGGAACATTCCAGGCAAAGCATTAACATCTCCATGGAGACGAGAAGGTAGCCTCCACCAGAAATGCGCAGTGCATCTTTAATTATGTATTTAGTGTTGATTATAGCCTTGGTTTTACAGAAGGACTAGAGCGCTAATGTAGGAACTGTAGATTTACTGTTTAGGTTTAGTGCTCGTCTTGAATCTAATAAAATAAAACTGGTAAACATTGTAAACATTTGTCTTTTTCGAAATCCTCTGTAAATTGTCAATGGCTTTTAATCAGTTGCCTCTTTTTAAATAAAGCTTTGGAAAAAATCTTGTATGTTTTATCTTTATTTATTTAGTTTTGGTGTACTTACAAAAAAGTACGAGTTGTATAACATTTAGCTATCTTCAGGAGTATCTGTGAACATTATGGCTATGTTTTTATTTTATTTGAGTAAACTTACATAAACATGACCTTTTTAACAAATCAATCTACTTTTACTGATAGGATTTATAATGTTGATTTAATTTTAATTGGGTCTGATAGCCAAGTTGTAATTTGGTGTTTGGATTCAAGATGGTTATCCACTCAGAAAGCAGAATGAGCCTCACATGAGTCTCTCATTTGGGTTGCCAGTTTTAGTGTTGAAATCCAGTGTGTTTAAACCTAAAATGCCTCTCTGATCTGAATGGTCAGCACCTACATCATGAGTCAGTGCTAGTGCAGCCTCTGCAGCTCAGTGAGGGAATTCTGGAGGTTCTGAGCTTCACATGAGGCCTGCCCATAAACTGAGAAAGAGAAAAACATGTACGTGTCTCTGTCTGCAGGTTAAAGCTGTGGCAACACAGTGTAGGTTTAGTTGTAGATGTTTTAAAACAGTAACAGTCTAAAATAATCTCCTGCCCTCTGTGGACATGATCAGGTTTTTGCTCTTTGTGATCAAGTCCTGTTTACAATACAACAAAAATCTGGACAAGAACACATTTTGTGCAATAAATAATTTATTTAATATACATTTTATTGACCCCATGTGTTACACAAATTAATAAAAGGAACATCAGATTTATTGCCATATACATAAACATGCAGGAATCATTGGTGTAAAACTAATTTTAGCAATCATTTGAAAATAATTCAGTCTTAATCCTGAAGATCCTTTTTCTTAACATGATTTAATTCATGTCTTAGCATTAAATTCTTATGCTAATTATCACTTAGTTAAAGATATATTGCGTAGCTTTTATGGTCATTTGCTTGTCTTCATGAAAGTAGAAAGTTTAATGTTTAACTGTGAAACATTAATCTCCATAGAGACAAAATGAAAAAGTCACACGTCAGATCTGTGAAGGCGACGGGCATAAGAATGTATGTTTATTCATATATTTTTGAGTGAATGCAAGATAAGTGTAATGCCATATTGTGGAACATTCCAGGCAATAACATCTCTATGGAAACAAATAAGAGGCAGAGAAAAGTTACGCAGTGCACCTTTAACTATATGATTGACAAGACTAGTTGCTGTTATGTCTTTTTTTCACATGTCACATATTTTAATGCTATCTGTGCTTGAACTAAACTGCCCCAGAGCAAAATCTAACCCCACACCGACCCCACTCCCGACCCCAAACGCAGCGTACAGCGGTTGCGTAAAATTCGCCCTAAATGAATGCAAAAGCGTCATATTATCCGCCACGCTATAAAACGACAACAAACCCATCGAAGTATCCACAAAAACTCCAACTCTCGGAGAATATGTAACTGGGATATCTTTCTTTTGGTTATCGTGCATGGCGGAGCAGTAGGTATCTGACAGCTCCAGAGTCCAAGATTGGGCATTGTAACCAAGTCCGGATCTCGCGTCAGCTCCTTTGCGCGATATTGAACCATAGACTACCCCTACAGAGGACCCCTTACCTCTCCAGTCTACTTCCCAGTAGCTACGAGAGGAGAAGAGGGCAGACTGGCATAGAACCTGGGTCCATCCATCGAATCGTTGGGGGTTATCGGGGTAAGGTTGGGCAGAGGTCTGGAGACTGGCTTTGGTGTTGTTTTCAGAGAGGACCAATCGCTTATGGGCTGTGCTTGGGTCCAGGGTTAAACATACAGCATCTGGAAAGACAAAGTAGAAATAATAAAAGTTCTGATTTCATTAAAATGTAGTTAAAGGTCCTATATTACACAAAATTGACTCTTGTGAGCTTTAAACCATGTTATAATGTTATTACCTTGTCAGAAACAGACCTGGAATTGTGTTTTGTTTCATTCACACATGTTTGAATAATCCATCTATTATTAGGTTTTGAGGAAACAACATGATAACATCAGAAAAAAAGCATTATATGGGTCTTTTAATGTCATTATATTTAAGATTCTATAAAAAATCTTGCCTAGGTTCTTTGTTATTAGGGTGGTTTATAATTTGACTTCCTGGTTGGACATAGACACCAGATATAAGGTAAATCCATAACTGTTTCCTAGCAACCATAATGTTAATGTTGGTCAAAACTTTTCTAAATTACATAATAGTTATTTATTATCTATTAGATTAGACTAATACAAATAAGCAATATCTTTATTTTGTTAAATGATGGTTTAAACTGCCAGAAAAATACCTTCCTTGCACCTAAAATGTGGTACTTCCTCTATTTTTCTACTTTTCTTGTTAACTTGTATTTCACAAACTGCCACTTAACTGATGTAAAACTATTATAAATATTTACCACATATACTATCCCACTAAACCAAGCAAAGATTACAAAAATATGAAAAATATCAGCACTTAAAGCATTGCATTGTGTATCTTTTCTGGTGGAGGGCCCGTCAAATGCTTTTCTCCATGGAGATGTTCTTGCTTTGAATGCCTGTTTGTCTCGATATTTTTGAGCTATAAAACCCCCAACCAGAAAGTTACATAATACATCTTTAAAGTTACTGGGTCTGAAAGTACCACCTCATATTAGTTTTTCAAGTAGGTGTAACACCAGATCTAAACAGTGACTATATTTGGACTAAAACTGGACTAAAACGGAACAAAATCTCCCAAAACCCCGACTATATCATGACTGTCCAGTAGATGGCAGCACTGTTATAAATAAACAATAACCAATTTTTATTACAGTGAACCCTTGCTCTATCGCGGTTCACTGTTCGCTGTTTCGCGGATTTTTTTTTTCCAAAAAAATTTTTTTTTCCATTTTTTAAAATAGAGTAACATTTTTTTTTATAGTGTAACAATGTGTTCTGCGTCCTGATTGGCTAAGAGACTAGACCAGGACTAAACGTGGACTAGAAGTGAACTTTAAGAAGTGAACTTTATTGATCTCACACTGGAGAAATTCTTCTCTGCATTTTAACCCATCCTATATATATATACAGTACTTATATTAGGAGCAGTGGGCAGCACACACATTAGGGCGCCCGGGGACCATCTCCATGATCTTCTTGCTTCGGCTTGGTCAGGACCTAAGCTGGAGTACCTATGGTGCATATTTTGGGTTGGTCTAGACCAGAACTAAACCAGGTCTAGACCAGGTCTAAACCAGGTCTAAACCTGGACTGGCCCTGGACTAAACCAGAACTAAACCAGGTCTAGACCAGGTCTAAACTAGGTCTAAACCTGGACTGACCCTGGACTAAACCAGGACTGGACCAGGTCAAGACCTGGACTAAACCGGGACTAGACCAGGTCTGAACCAGGATTAAATCACTCCGTGCGGCTTTTGCGTTCGTTTGTGCGTGTTCGGTTTGTGGCTCGGGTTGAGAGCACGCAGTCCGGGCGCCGCGGTTCTATCTCGTGCTCGCAGCCCCGGTGTACGCACGGCCTCGCGCTGCATTTTCTCATATTTGTCTCTAGTTTAAACACTCAAACTTTCATAGATTTTCAACAAAATGTATTAATAGTGACGCGTGGGGGGAGACATGGCCCCGGAAGCCCCGCCAGACGTGCGAGGAGCACTGCCACGTCCCGGGACGAGATGCGCACCAACCCCTTGGAGAAGTGCGGATTTGTCCACGATGAGGGGTTTATCATGGACAAATCCGTGACAGAGCAGCACGTGTCGCGCACTTCTCCAAGGGGTTGGTGCGCGTCTCGTCCCGGGACGTGGCAGTGCTCCTCGCACGTCTGGCGGGGTTTCCAGGGCCGTGTCTCCCCCAACGCATCACTATTAATACATTTTGTTGAAAATCTATGAAGGTTTGAGTGTTTAAACTAGAGACAAATATGAGAAAATGTTAATTCCAGTCTGAGAAAAGTGTATAATGTGTGTGGTGAGGCATTTACAGCCTTAAAACATGTAGAATAATTGTAAAATATAAAGTTGTCCTACTTCGCAGATTTCTCTTATTGCGGGTTATTTCTGGAACCTAACCCCCACGATAAACGAGGGATTACTGTATAAGAAAACTTACATTCTAGAAATTCCTCTCTGGATCTTGGCTCTGGAGCCTGGATACTGTCAAGACTGATTTCTCTCACTGGAAAACAGGAGATCAAAATGTCTTCAATACATAAAAACATGCAGCCAAACAGTATAAGAAATAAAGTTAACAAAAATAAAGGTAAATACAACACATTTTTATCACTTAAACTCCCAACTTACATTATAACTTACAACTTATAAAAATATAGTAACTTCACATTTCACATATTTATAAATCTTTATGAACTTTTTATATGTTTTAGTCACTTGATGCAATCTTAGTGTACATTATAAGTCAATTCTGGCCATTTCTACAACTAAAAATCATTGCAAAATTATTATTATTATTATTGCAAAATACATGTACTTACAACCAGGAAAGACTGCACCGTAATTCATTGTTTCGGGAATAGGAGAATCGTCCAGGAAGAGGCCTGGGTTCACTGTGAATACAAATAGGAAATAGGAAAAGGTGCTGCTAAATGTATACTATATTTTAAGGTGCACTGTGCAACTCATAGCTCGTCTCCATGGAGATGTTATTGCGTTCCCTGGAATGTTCCCTGGTATGGCATTAAATATTTCCATCTAGCTTTTATTGGCAGCAGGGTACAGTAGCACTTAAGGATTTTCCAGAAAACCATTACCTTTTTGAGTTATTCTTGTTTGCACTTTAAGATTTTATTTTACTTTTATTACTTGATTCGTTAAATTAAACACTCACCGTATTTTTTGGGCATTTTTGTCTTTTTTTCTGCTTTTCCTCTGGCCTCTTTGGCTGTTTTGGCTCATTGTGATTAATGAGCTACTATATCTTAAAGGTCCCATGACATGGTACTTCTTGATGCTTTTATATGGTGCCTTAATGGTTCCCTAATACTGTAAATGAATCCTTCTTCAAAATCAACACTCAGTGCATGAGAAAGACACATGTACACAGTCAGAGTCAGAATATCTCTCTCTGAACAACTCATTCTGGGCCTTGTTGCTTGAATGCAAATGAGAAGGACACAGATAGGTTAGAGGAGCGGGTGGTGGGGGGCAAATGCGCCCGCTGGTTAGGTGCGCTGTGCAGCTTTAAGCGTGGAGGAAGAAAGGAGAGGAATTTCAATGAAAAAAACACATTTTCACAGAAAATAAAATTAAACCACTGCTGTTTCAGAGGTCCAGAGGGTCGGGTAAAGGACTTCCGAGCCTAGAAACACTCGCACATGCCTCCAGGCAAATAAAACGCATTTCGCATTGCGTAGCTCCTTCGCGGTCCAAACTCTCTGGGCGTGATTTCCAGAGACAGGGGGTGGACATCCAGACGGTGGTGGAACTGTATTTGCATTTCTTTTTTCGATGTTACGTAACATAGTTGCCTTGTTCAGAATCGCCCGTTTGAGCTGTGTTTTTTTCTAATGCAGAAAAGGACCGCAAATGCTCAGTTTAGACATTTCGCAACTGTTAGCCAAGGGGGGGGGGGCCTAAACAGGGTAGGGGAGCTCACATTAACGTTCAAAAACCTCAGAAAGTGAAAATTTCATGCCATGGGACCTTTAATAATTTCTCTTGTGGAACAATAAAGTTTGTCTAAGTCTATTCATTATGGGTGTCTTTATTGCTCAAAAATACAATACAGTGGTCCCTCGTTTATCGCGGGGGTTAGGTTCCAGGAATAATCCGTAATGAGTGAAATCCGCGAAGTAGGACAACTTTATATTTTACAATTATTATACATGTTTTAAGGCTGTAAACGCCTTAAAACACTGGAATTAACGTTTTCTCACATTTCTCTTTCGTTTAAACACTCTTTCAAAGATTTTCAACAAAATGTATAAATAGTGAAGCGAGGGGGCACGAGGGGAGCGGAGACATGAGTCACTGGATCTGCAGGAAGCACCGCGCTCACTGCCACGGCCCGGGACATGACGCGCACCAACCCCTTGGAGAAGTGCGAGGCAAGTCTAGTCCCGGTCCCCCCTGCATCCCCAATCTATCAATCAGCAAAGGTCTACAGTCTCTTAGCCAATCAGGATGCAGAACACAATGTTACACTATAAAAAATAAAAAAAAATCCACAAAACAGCGAGCCCGCGAACAGTGAACCGCAATAGAGCGAGGGACCACTGTAATCCCTTCTGTGAACTGCCTCTCCACAGATTTGACCTGTAATGTAGAGTAGTACTGTAACCTGCTTGGATCCCTTATGATAAATATGTTTAATCTATACTGTGGAACATTCTAGACAAAGCAATAGCATTTCCAGGGATGAAAGTGGCCAAACATGAAAAAAGCGGAAAGTCCATTTTATTAACAGGTAGGCCTACTAGTAGTATATATTGGATTTGTTTTTGCTTTGCACAAGCGAGGAGCGACGCGTTAAGTGAGGCACGGGCAGGTAGGATGAGGTATAGGATGTTTTATAAAGTTTAACCTGTGTACACGCAATGGTACACGCTGTTATGAAAGAGCTGCGCTCACTCGCTCGGTCCGCGGCTCCAGACACGGGCTCGCGCGGCCCGCAGTTTAATACAAAGTTTAATACGAGATACACGATACACGTACTTTTGTTCTGAATACGGGACGATTCTGTTTTTCAAGAGACTGTTGGCGACCCTAAACACAGCTATATATACACTCAACAAAAATATAAACGCAACACTTTTGTTTTTGCTCCCATTTTTCCTGAGATGGACCCAAAGATCCAAAATTCACTCCAGATACACAACACTACCATTTCTCTCAAACATTGTTCACAAATCTGTCCAAATGTGTGACAGCGAGCACCTCTGCCCCGCCGAGACAATCCACCCCACCTCACAGGTGCGCCACATCAAGATGCTGATCCGACATCATGACCAGTGCACAGGTGCACCCCAGACTGCCCACAATAAAAGGCCACCCCGAAATGTGCATTTTTTTTTTTTTGTTTTGCTTTATTGGGGGTCTGGGGACTCAGAACCAGTCAGTATCTGGTGTGACCACCATTTGCCTCATGCAGCGCCACACATCTTCTTCGCATAGAGTTTATCAGATTGTCAGTTGTGGCCTGTGGAATGTTGGTCCACTCCTCTTCAAAGGCTGTTATGGACGAAGAACACAGGTGCATTTTATTGATGGCATTTTGAATGCACAGAGATACCGTGATGAGATCCTGAGGCCCATTGTTGTGCCATACATCCATGAACATCACCTCATGTTTCAGCAAGATAATGCACGGCCCCATGTTGCAAGGATCTGTACACAATTCTTGGAAGCTGAAAATGTCCCAGTTCTTGCATGGCCAGCATACTCACCGGACATGTCACTCATTGAGCATGTTTGGGATGTGCTTGACCGGCGTATACGACAGCGTGTACCAGCTCCCACTAATATCCAGCAACTTCGCACAGCCATTGAAGAGGAGTGGACCAACATTCCACAGGCCACAATTGACAATCTGATAAACTCTATGTGAAGAAGATGTGTTGCACTGCATGAGGCAAATGGTGGTCACACCAGATACTGACTGGTTCCGAGTCCCCAGACCCCCAATAAAGCAAAAAAAAAAAAGCACATTTCGGGGTGGCCTTTTATTGTGGGCAGTCTGGGGTGCACCTGTGCACTGGTCATGATGTCGGATCAGCATCTTGATGTGGCGCACCTGTCAGGTGGGGTGGATTGTCTCGGCGGGGCAGAGGTGCTCGCTGTCACACATTTGGACAGATTTGTGAACAATGTTTGAGAGAAATGGTAATATTGTGTATCTGGAGTGAATCTTAGATCTTTGGGTCCATCTCATGAAAAATGGGAGCAAAAACAAAAGTGTTGCGTTTATATTTTTGTTGAGTATATATATATATATATATATATATATATACACCCAAAATCTTTCTCAACGAATTTGCAGATATTAAAAAAAAAAATAACAAAAATAAATAGTGCTGTCAGGCGATTAAAAAAATTAATCTAATTAATTACAGGATTTGTAATTAATTAATCTAATTAATCACATTTTTTAAATAATTTTTTTTAGGTGGTTTATTGTGCTCTCCCACAGTGCAAAAAAGGTGTCAAACGTGTGATTTATAGTGGTACAGTGAAAAGACTGCAGACTTCCCCTTTAAGTCTAAGTTTTTCACTCACTCTCTTTGTCTCCACTGTAAACATGACAAGACTGCTGGCAGACCCCCATTCCCCCTCACACATTATGTAACATTCATTGGAAAGCTCATTTCTGGTGCCAAAAGCTGAGCACGTACAGCAGCTTTTATGCAACGTCAATAAATAATATTGTAATGACCTGGGTTAATGGTGTGTGTGCCTTTAAGGGGTTGGCTGTTGGGCGCATGCGTGGGACAGGTGTGGGTGTGTGAGAGAGGAAAAGAGGAGAGTTACGCTGCTGCATGTGTTGGACTGTTAATGTTGAGTGAGTCTGAACTTCTGTTTAATAAAGTTCATTGGAGAATAAGAGAAGCCTGGAGTCATTACAATATACAAGGCTTCAAATATACAGAGAATACAAATAATTGCCCGTGAAAATTACTCATGGCTCACATGAGCCCCGGAACCCGTGAGGAGGATTTAAACTCCCGGTGTGGATGTGTCCGGACCATCGCACCACAGGAGGAGGGAGGAGGCGCGGGGTGAGTAAATGATCGGGTTTAGCGTGATTTAGCGTGATGGGCAAAACTGACTAAGTGTGCAGCCTTAGTCGCGACAGAACACGCTGGAGAGGTTATGGGAATTGAAAATGGTTAGGGATAGGGAAACGGGCTCGTGCGTCTTCACATGCTCTCCCCTATTAGAAGTGCATTGGTCTCTGTGCCGACCAATGGTAGCGCGGCATTTCTCATCGCGTCATCGCTGTCCAGGGACAAGAGGGACCTGCTCCGTCACGTTTTTATCAATAAACTCGCCGTTCAAAGGCCCCGCACGCCAAATTTAAAATGCGCGCGCATTGAATTGCCGCTCATAATTAATTGCGTTAATTTTTATAACGCGTTAATTAGCAGTGTAATTAATTAATCAATCTAATTAACGCGTTAAACTGACAGCCCTAAAAATAAAATTACCCCACAGCTGAAAAAAAAGCAGAGATCCGCTAAAAAACGGAACTCTTTCATCCCTGCATTTCCATGGAGACAAACAGGTGGCGGCCACTAGTAATGTTACACAGTGAATCTTTAATAGAAAAATAAACACAAATCTTACCTTCTATTGGTGATTCAGGCACAGTTGTCATCCCACCTCCAACTGGAAAAAAACATGAATACAAAAATGTACATTTGTCTATATTATTTGTCAACTGTAGACCTTTTTTAACTAAATTGATATTTTTAGTAGGGATGTAATGATATCAAAATCCTCGATATGATATTTTCACGATATGCATCTCACAGTTCGATATTTATTGTCATATTTTATTGAGGCTTACAAAAGTGTGAGTATGCTTTTCCTTTTAAAAGCCTTTGGTACTGTTATAATATGAAGAATTAAGATTTGAAAGTGCTTAATAACAGTTATTCGTGTAGTCTGCACTGATAACACTAAAGGATCATGGTCTATGTAGTTCCCTCTGTTTTTAGCTATAGCCGCACATGACAAGGCAAGGCAAGTTTATTTGTACATCACAATTAATACACAAAGTAATTCAAAGTGCTTCACAGAATTAAGAAATAAGACATTAAAATCACTATAACTATGAATTTAAGCAAAGAATTCGATATATTGTCATGGCCTCTGATATTACTGTGAGACTTTTGATGATACGATATTACAGTTATTGTTACTTCCCTCATTTCTAATCATTCTTACATGAGTTGGTTGAGGCTGGAGTGGCCTGGTTGGTCCCACGGCGAGATCGAAAGATGCTACTAATTGACGCCATACGACTGAAACCTAAAATTATACACAACAATCAATTGAAAGGATGTTACCACTGGTTTGAGAAGGTTAAATGGCACATGCATTCACCAGAAGAGCTGTGTTTTCTATTTTTCCTCATTTTTACCTTAAATTAAATTATAAGAGCATGTATTGCAATTTATCCCACGGTCAGTGAGAATTCCAATGTCTAACTGTTGTGCTTTAATACTGCATAACGCACAAGTAGTTCCGGCAATAGCCAAATCACTGTTTTATATCACTGCCATGACGCTACAGCAACAGGTAAACAAATGCTCAGCTGCTATGGGTATGGGAATGTAGGGACTACTTGTGCGTTATGCCATATAATCAATCAATCAATCAAACATTATTTATAAAGCACGTTTCATACAAAAATGTAACACAAAGCGCCTAAACGCACGGCAGTTAGACATTGGAATTCTCACTGACCGTGGGATAAAACACGGTGCCTAAAATCTCTGCCAGCTTTTAATTTGATAGATTTTCGCTCTTACCTCCACTAGGGGCAGTAGTAGCAGCATGTGGGGCAGTTTGCACGGGCTGTGATTGGGGGGTGGAGTTGTGCGTTGGGCCAGCAGAGGGCGCTGTCAGACTTTGGGAACTGGACCTGCTCCACAGAGACCGGGACTCTCTGGACTCTCTCCGGCTCGGGTTCGGACTAGACCTCGGACTTTGACTAAGTATGGAGTTGGTCTCTCGTACTGCAAAAAGATAAGCGCTTAGTAGTACCACAATAATTACTATATTTAATACAAGACAGATGGAACAAGAATTTTGGGGAGGGGGGGGGGGGGGATTTTGGTCATTTTTCTGTGTCATGGTGAGATGTGAGCTGAAGAGGATTGAATAAATGTTTTTTTTTTGGCCCATTATGAGTACAAACTAAAGTGTTTCATTAAAATAAAACAAAATAAATAAATAGCATAAAGATTTTGTAAACTTTTAAAGATTTTTGGTATAATGAATTTGTTTAATATTATCGTCTTGGACACTCGGGTGAAGAGAGGGGCAGAGCTGTCAACCGATCACCACCTGGTGGTGAGTTGGGTCCGCTGGCAGGGGAGGAAGCCGGAAAGATCTGGCCAAGCGCGTAGTGAAGGTCTGTTGGGAACTTCTGGCAGAGCCCTCTGTCAGGGGCACCTTCAACTCGCACCTCCGGGAGAGCTTCTCCCAGATTCCGGGGGAGGCTGGGGACATAGAGTCCGAGTGGACTCTGTTCTCGGCCTCTATTGTCGATGCGGCCGCCCGTAGCTGTGGTCGTAAGGTCTGTGGTGCCTGTCGCAGCGGCAATCCCCGAACCCGGTGGTGGACACCGGAAGTAAGGGATGCCGTCAGGCTGAAGAAGGAGTCCTATCGGGCCTTGTTGGCTCGTGGGACTCCGGAGGCAGCCGACGGGTACCGGCGGGCTAAGCGTGCTGCAGCCCGGGCGGTGGCAGAGGCAAAAACTCGGGGTTGGGAGGAGTTCGGAGAGGCCATGGAGGAGGACTATCGGACGGCCTCAAAGAAATTCTGGCAAACCGTCCGGCGCCTCAGGAGGGGGAAGCAGTGCTTCACAAACACTGTTTACAGTGGGGGTGGGGAGCTGTTGACCTCGACTGGGGATGTTGTCGGACGGTGGAAGGAATACTTTGAGGATCTCCTCAACCCCGCCGTCATGTCTTCCGAGGAAGAAGCAGAGGCTGGAGACTCGGGGTCGGACTCACTCATCACCCTGGCTGAAGTCACTGAGGTGGTTGGAAAGCTCCTCGGTGGCAAGGCCCCGGGGGTGGATGAGATCCGTCCCGAGTATCTCAAGTCGCTGGATGTTGTAGGGCTGTCTTGGCTGACACGTCTCTGCAACATCGCGTGGCGGTCGGGGACAGTACCTCTGGACTGGCAGACCGGGGTGGTGGTCCCTCTGTTTAAGAAGGGGGACCGGAGGGTGTGTTCCAACTATCGGGGAATCACACTCCTCAGCCTTCCCGGTAAGGTCTATTCCAGGGTGCTGGAGAGGAGAATTCGACCGATAGTCGAACCTCGGATTCAGGAGGAGCAGTGTGGTTTTCGTCCCGGCCGGGGAACACTGGACCAGCTCTATACTCTCCATCGGGTGCTCGAGGGTGCATGGGAGTTTGCCCAACCAGTCCACATGTGCTTTGTGGATCTGGAGAAGGCATTCGACCGTGTCCCTCGTGGGGTCCTGTGGAGGGTGCTCTGGGAGTACGGGGTTCGGGGCCCTTTGTTAAGGGCTGTTCGATCCCTGTATGACCGGAGCAGGAGCTGTGTTCGCATTGCCGGTAGTAAGTCGGACCTGTTTCCGGTGCATGTTGGACTCCGCCAGGGCTGCCCTTTGTCACCGGTTCTGTTCATTATATTTATGGACAGAATTTCTAGGCGCAGTCAGGGGCCGGAGGGGATCCGGTTTGGGAACCACAGGATCTCATCTCTGCTGTTTGCGGATGATGTTGTCCTGATGGCTTCATCAAACTGGGACCTCCAATGTGCACTGGGGCGGTTCGCAGCCGAGTGTGAAGCGGCTGGGATGAAAATCAGCTCCTCCAAATCCGAGGCCATGGTTCTCGACCGGAAAAAGGTGGTTTGCCCTCTCTGGGTGGGTGGAGAGTCCTTGCATCAAGTGGAGGAGTTCAAGTATCTCGGGGTCTTGTTCACGAGTGAGGGGAGGATGGAGCGTGAGATTGACAGGCGGATCGGTGCAGCGTCAGCAGTGATGCGGTCGTTGTGCCGGGCCGTTGTGGTGAAGAGGGAGCTGAGCCAAAAGGCGAAGCTCTCAATTTACCGGTCAATCTACGTTCCTACCCTCACCTATGGCCATGAGCTTTGGGTAATGACCGAAAGGACGAGATCGCGGATACAAGCGGCCGAAATGAGTTTCCTCCGCAGAGTGGCTGGGCGCACCCTTAGAGATAGGGTGAGGAGCTTGGTCACACGGGAGGAGCTCGGAGTAGAGCCGCTGCTTCTCCACGTGGAGAGGAGCCAGCTGAGGTGGCTCGGGCATCTGTTCCGGATGCCTCCTGGACGCCTCCCTCGGGAGGTGTTCCGGGCATCTCCCACCGGGAGGAGGCCCCGGGGAAGACCCAGGACCCGCTGGAGGGACTATGTCTCCCGGCTGGCCTGGGAACGCCTTGGGGTCCCCCCGGAGGAGCTGGAGGAAGTGTCCGGGGTGAAGGAAGTCTGGAGGTCCCTGCTTAGACTGTTGCCCCCGCGACCCGGCCCCGGATAAGCGGAAGAAAATGGATGGATGGATGGATTATCGTTTATCGTCTATTTTCTTCAACAATATATGGCGCTTCGTAATTTGTTATTGTGACAGGCCTAAATATTAAGATATATAACAGTGTGTCAGATGCCCTCCCAAACGTCTGTGGAATAGTGGAGATGTTTTTCAAACTGTGACCTGGTTTAGCCCTGTTAAGATCATCTTTAAGGAAAAAGCCAAATAGTTCTGAAGTTATACTCAAAAAGAAATGCTGCTTAAAAGTCATTGATTAAAAGCATTACATTTTGGCCATGTTAAAATAAAGCTTAGCTAATTAAGACATAGCTTAAAGGTGCATTGTGTAACTTTTCTGGTCACTAGCTTGTTTCTATGGATATATCATTACAATAGCCAATAATTTTAACCACTTTTTTTCCTAAATGCATAATATTTTTTTAACAATCATGAGCTAAATCAAACACTGTATTTAAAGGTACACTATGTAACTTTTTGGTTGGGGGTCTGTCATTTGCTTGTTTCTATGGATATGTCATTTCTCTCCCTGGAATGTTCCGCAGTATGACATTAAACAGCTCTGCCTTACATTTATTCAGTTACAGGTGGTTTCATAGCTCAAAAATACCTATTAAAACAGACATTCTGACTGTGAGTGGGGTCACCTCTCCACAGATCTGACCTGTAACTTGGTTTGGTTTGGTCTCTATGAAGATAGAAAGGTTTGATGCCATACTGTGAAACATTCCATACACAGCAATAACATCTCCACTGAGCCAAGCATATGACGGGCCCTCCACCAGAAACGTTACACAATGCAGCTTTAAGTCTAAACAATGACCAGGAACAAGGAAACATACCTGATTCTCTCTCATATCCTCTCTGTCTGTCTCTGGGTCGGGGTGAACTGTTCGCTGAAAACAAAAAAAGTTATATTTTGAGATTTAAACATGGATATTTACGGATATGGTATTGTTTTAATAGAATATAGTCTTACCACGTGGTGTATCTCTGCTTCTCACATCTGAAAATTTGCTGCCCAAACCTAAAAATGTGAATTTATAGAGAATTAATTGAGAATACTGAATAGCACATAGATACTGTTAATGATGTTTTACACAAAAAAGAAAAAAATATATGTTGTTTATCCTTTTGAACTATACTTTATAACTTATTTTACTTGTATATATGACACCAAAATGAAAAGACTTAAATGGTGATACAGTATTCCTATTTGCTTTATACATGAAAAAAGTCAATAAAGCTATCTTAAAGGTGCATTATGGAACTTTTCTGCCACTTAATTGTCTTTGTGGAGATATTTTTGCTTTGCTTGCAATGTTCCACAGCATGGCATTAAACTTATCTACCTTGCAAGTGTTTTGATTGTCCAAAATACCTTTAAAACATGCATTCTTACTGTGAGCAGGCTTGCCTCTACACAGATCTGACCTCACATCGTCACGTTTGTCTCCGTGGAGATAGAGGAGTTTAATGCCATACTGTAGAACATTCCAGGCAAAGCAATAACATCTCCATGAAAACCAGCAGGTGACGAAACCTCTACCAGAAAAGTTATATATTGCATTTTTACCGTAAATGTTAGAATAAAATATATAAAAGTGAAGTACAGGGGGTCCTCGGGTTACGACGGTCTCGGGTTACGACGTTTCGTGGTTACGAACGCACCCCCATTAAAAAATATATGTATATATTACGCGTCATTCCGTCTTACGCGGTTTAGCGTGGTAAGAGATGTAAACAAACGCGAATGGCGCGCGGCGCACGGCGGAAGAATACACTCTGTTGTGGTTGTAGGGAGAAGAAGACCGCCTCGTGTGCGTGCCCAATGTGGGCGGAAGTACCTGATGTGGGCTCTGATCTGCTCCTATGAAAGCGGCAGTGATAACCAAGCAGCGTAGTGGTCTAATTATTGAGATGGAAAGGTTATTGGTGCTTTGGTTGGAAGATCAAAGGCAAAATCCGGCTTACGACGAAATTCGGGTTACGACGCATCTTAAGAACGGATCAACGTCGTAACCCGAGGACCCCCTGTAACAATAAATAAGCCACCTTCCAGGCAAAGCAATAACATCACCATGGAGACAAGCAAGTGGTTGAAAAGTTACACAGTGCATCTTTAAAGTAAAATACCTATTCCTCGTCTATCTCCACTTTTCGCTCCAGATGACAGACTGGGGGTGGAGCCTGTAAATAAAATACACAGATTTTATAATGAACACATTACAAAAAGACTAAAATATAAAATTAAATATATGAATTAGTGTACGTACCAGGGGAGCGGTTATTCGAACTGCGATTCCCCAGCCCAGAAAATACTAGAAAATTACAAAAAATAATAGCAGCAGTTACCATCCAAATCCAAATCCAAATCCACTTTATTTCTATAGCACATTTCATAAACATAAACAGTTTCCAAAGTGCTGTACAGACTAGTGACACAACAAACATCAGGTACTGTAGATGATTCACTAGTCCCAAAACAATAAAACCAGTCAAACCAAATCAGAACCATGGAGTAAGTAAAAACAAAATAGAGTAAAATAAAATTAATTAATTAATTAATAAAATATAAAAGTAAAATAAATAAAATAAAAACACAGAGGACCACACAACTCATGTGGGATTAAAAGCCAGAGAATAAAAGTGGGTCTTAAGACGAGACTTAAAACACTCCACAGTGGGAGCTGTTTTGATGTGAGGAGGCAGAGCGTTCCACAGCTTTGGTCCAGCCACAGAAAAGGCTCTGTCTCCTCTGGTTTTAAGTCTCGTCTTAGGAACCACGAGTTGGAGCTGGCCCTCGGACCTCAGAGCGCGGGCGGGAGTGTAAATCTGGATGAGGTCCGAGATGTAATCCGGGGCCAGTCCATTCAAAGCTTTAAAAACAAACAATAAAATTTTAAAATCAACTCTAAAACGAACGGGGAGCCAGTGCAAAGATGCTAAAATCGGAGTTATGTGCTCTCGTTTTTTGGTACCGGTTAAAAGGCGCGCAGCGGAGTTTTGGACTAGCTGTAGACGAGAAAGTGCATGGTGACTAATGCCAGAGAAAAGTGCATTACAGTAGTCTAAACGAGAAGAGATAAAAGCGTGCACGACTTGTTCGAAAGATTTAAAAGATAAAAAGGATTTGACTTTGGATAAAAGCCTTAAATGATAAAAGCCAGATTTGACGACCGCATTCACGTGCTTATCAAGCTTAAAATCATTGTCAATAGTGACGCCAAGGTTGGTCACAGAAGATTTGATTTGTTGTTTAAGTGGGCCCAAGTCCAAGAGGGGGTCAATTTTGCCAAACACCACAACTTCAGTTTTACCCTCATTAAGACTTAAAAAATTGTGGGCCAACCAAGCCTTGACGTCACTCAGACAAGCAAGGAGAGGTGACATGGTGACACATGGTGCGCACATTAGCAAAACACTGCCGAAAAGTTTTAAGATAATCTAAAAACTCTGCAAAGTATCAGTAGCTATAGAAATTATTATCCTTGTCAAAACTAACTCACGTTTCAAAATGGCTCCTTTTGTGCCTCCGCGATTTGCTGAAGGAGAAGAAATGTTTATTAAATTACAAAGAAGCAGCAGTTATATTATTAGTGGAATTGTTTGTGAAACTTACCTCCCAGTGTGAACAGAGTTGTGTCGTTGACTGTAAAATAAAGATACAGGTAAATTGCATTGAGGAGTAAAGCATCCAAAGCAATAATAATAAAAAATGCGTTACTCTCTATATAATGGCTTTATAATTTGGTGCATTATTTATCCACTCTACTCTCGATGGTGGTAAAATACACTTGCTCACACAACTTTCATACTGGACAATGTGGGAGAAGTGTCTTGCCTAAGGACACAACATCAGTTTTTGCCACTGGTGCCCCGCCGTAGCTCCTGACCTTCCCAGCGGTCTCCCATCCAAGTACGAAACCAGGCCCGGCTCTACTTAGCTTCTGAGATCTGGCTTTTACAAGGAGGTTTGGTCATCTTTAATTAATGAATATGTGCAGTTAATCAAATATTTATTGAATTGAGGATTAGGATGCCACAGGAATTGTTTAAACATAAGATTAACATAGAAAAAGTGATAATCTATTAACTTAAATTTCCTGAGTCTGTTCCTCCATGTTTCACTACTACTGCTCTTGTTTTGCTAATTGTTATACATTTTATATAAAGTGATGAAGATATTCTCAGACCTTGTTTGTTGATCTTGCCCAGTTCTTGGTTGCACAGGTCCTCCACTTTCTCCCTGAGGTCCAGGACTGCTTCTCGTATCGGCTCAAAGGACGCCTCGTGGTTCACATGGACAGAGGGGAGGTCTCCAGTCTCCAGGGGGCTGCACACGGACTCAAAGGTCTGAAACAAGCAATAATACGAAATGGTGAAATAACATAACAGCAGTAAGTCAATGGAAGCAGACTGTATTCAAAATGTTGTTTCAGTTCAACAATAATGCCCATAAATTAGAATAGTGTTATCAAGATATAAAAATGTCAATTTCAATGCTAAGAAACAGGCTTAATACTCAGTACAGATTTGTTTTGTTCCACCTTCTGATGTCACGAAGCGGTAGTTTTCAAGTTAACAGCTACGTTTTACCTTTTGTGCAGTAGAGATTGGCAATTTCAGGGTTGATCCAAATCCAAATTATCCATCCAAATGATTCTAGTGAAGGTGTATGGGAGTTTAAAAACACGGTGCATTACCACATGATAAATATGCAGGTTTGTGTGTTAAACATGTGTGAATGAAACAAAACACAACTCCAGGTATATTTGAGGAAACAACATTATAACATAGATAGATGCATAGATTTCTCCTGTGTGAGATCAATAAAGTCACTTCTTCTTCTAGATCAGAAAATTGTGTAATATGGGCCTTTTAAGTATCGATATTTGTTGTAGTGAGTATTTAATTTTGATTTTAGTATGAATACGAAGTAGTAGTAGATTTTTGACACTTTTGACAATCCTAATATACAGTGGCATCACCCAAACATTCTAGGAAATATAGATTCTCACCTGTAGATAGTAAATATGATCCTCAGAGCGGGACAGGTCTTTCATTTCAGTTTCTCGTCTTCGTAGCTCTTTTATTTCAGCCTCCAGACTCTGCACCACCTCCTGGGCCTGTTCCATCTTCTCCCTGTTGGCCTGGTCCACCATGTCCTCCAGAAGCTCCTGAAGCCTCTCCACAGACTTCTGAAGCTCTGTGAGGGTCTGCTCCGTGTCACCGAACACTCTGTCTACTGACCGCTGGGGAAGAAGAAACAGAAATTAAAATATAGTTGAGAATTTTCTATTATTAATTTGATATGAAGATAGCTATTACACTGGACAAACCAAATGTTTACAAGTGTTAGCAAAAACTGCATTAAAAAAAAAAAAAAAGTCCATAGGAGGCTTTTATAGCAGCACAGTTCTCATAAGGTGTACATAATTTGACTTCTAATTCTAATAAAATTGAACCTTTATCAAGTTATACACTGCAATCTGATGATACTGCAGATCCACCAACAAGAGAGGCATTAAAGCAGGACCAAACCAGAACTAAACTAGAACTAAACCAGGTCTAAAGAAGATCTAAAGCTCCTCGGATAGATACTGACAACATACAGTATATAAGCCGAGAACCACCCTCAAGAGAGGCACAAAACCAGGACTAAAATAGGTTTAACCCTGACCCAGGTCTAGGACAGTACTAAACCAGGACTAAACCAGAACTAAACCTGGTCTAAAGAAGACCTGAAGCACCTCTGATAGATACTAACAACTGTAGACCAAAACAATCTACAAAAGATGCACAAAATCAGGACTAAACTAGGTCTGACCAGGACTAAACCAGGTCTAAGCCAGGACTTAAGTACTAAACCAGGTCTACTCCCCTGTGGACTGGGAATAGTTGCTTTAGGTTGTAAAATAACACACGGACAGATGAATAAAGTAAGGTTTGTATTGTACTTTATTTATGTACTCATCAATAAATGAATGGACCAACCTTGACTCCCTCCATCATGTTCTTCATTTCTTTCAGCTCCTGCTCTCTTTCTTTCAACCTCTGTGAGTTTTCTGCCTGAAGGTCTCCAAATAATTTCTGTAAAAATAATACAATAAAAAAAAAAATCAGTAAATAAATACAACACAATACAATGCACTACAGCTGCATAAGGAAGCATGAGACCAGATGACGTTCAGAGGGTGGAGCTATGATCAATGAACAGGAATGAAGTCAGGAATGTCTTCAGTTTGACAAAGGCCACAGACACTGATTACAAACAATACAGTTTCCATGAGGGATTTGTTTAAAACGTAGTCAGTATACAGACGTTTCATCTACTGGTCACTAATACCTCTCAACAATTCATATTTAGGAGGAAATATTGTTTTTTCACAACAGTTTCATAACTTTTACAATTTAGTTTGCCTTGTTTGGTAGCTACTAAAACATAATCAAATCACAGTTTATAAAATCAAATACTGTGGCCACATAGAAGACAAATTAAGAAGGTTGTGGATTTCTTTTAAGCATTTAATCTGACTTTTTTGTGTTTAGTAGCCAATGTTTTCTAGTAATATTATAGTAGTAGCAAGAATATTAGCACTATAGTCTACTTCTGCTAGCCTAGATGTAATCCCTCATACATCCAGGAGTGGTCCAAGGAGAAAAAGTTTTCAAAGGAAGTCCTGTTTTGGAAATCATGACATTCCAAACCATATCCAAGTCTTAGTTCAGTTTGGTGGACTAAAAATCTATGTATCCAAGACTTAGTACCATCAAACTGAAAATGAATCCTCCATTTCAAAAACAGCATCCAGATGACTATTATGGTGTTAAACCTTTCTCTTTCTATCTACATGGAGACCAAACCAGACCAAGTTACAGGTCAGATCTGTGGAGAGGCGACCCCGCTCACAGTCAGAATGCCTGTTTTTGAGCTATAAAACCACCTGAAATTGAATAAATGTAAGGTAGAGCTGTTTAATGTCACACTGTGGAACATTCCAGGTAGAGCAATGACATATCCATACAAATACACAGATTTGACATCGTGCAGTATTGAGTTTTAGATAAGAAACATCCAGTTTCCTCTCACCTGTTTCTCCATCCTCTCCGCTTTGGTAGACACACACTCGTGGCCTTTATGCTGATTGCTCGTGCACAACCAGCACACGAACATTTTGCACGGTCTACAATAAAACTCCTGGAGATACTTGTGCGCTGTGCAGATTTTCTCCGCCAAATTCCCGATCGGCGGCGAGAGTTCGTGCTGTTTTAGTCCCTTTTGCGTCTGGTGCGGCTTCAAATGGGACTCGCAATAAGAACTCATGCAAACCAGACAGCTTTTCACCGCCGCTCGCTGCTTTCCTTTGCACATATCGCAAGGCACAGCCGAAGAAGACAATTTAGATTTAGATGAAGTTACTGATGTTACGCTTCTTACGCTCCTCATTGAGTCACGCACGTCCTTTTTCTGCGCGCCTTTGCGTAATTGCTCCACGGCCTCGGCCAGCATGGTGTTCCTGGAAAGGGAAGGCTTGGGGCAAAAAGTCTGACGACATTGCGGGCAGCTGTAAATGCCTTTAGGGTCGTCTTTGCTCCAGTAATCCTTAATACACGCCATGCAGTAGCTGTGCCCACATGGTATCGTCACTGGATCGTTTGGGAGATCCAAGCAAACCGGGCAATTAAACTGCTCCTCTGTCCACAATTTGGCGCTCATTTTGGACTGTAAAATTATAAAATAATAAAATAAACAAAAAGTTATGGTCCTCCAAGTGACAGTGACAGGTGAAGAGTAGGGATGAAAATGTAGTTTTAAGACAAGGTAAAGGATAAAAGAAGGAGCGTCAAAGTGGGTGGGACCAAACTTACCTGGCGAGTCGAGCTGGGAAAACGAGTGCTGTAAGAATGCGCATCATCCGAACCGTAAGGAAGCAAATAGATGGAGAAAGAGTTTGATTTACACTTTGTTTGTATTAAGCAGGCTTATGGACAGCGTAAAGGTGCACCGTGTAACGTTTGTAGGTGAGGTCCGCTACTATAAGATGCTGCTTTGCTTTGTCTGGAATTTTCGTCACTATTTGGCATCATTACTGTGAGTGGCATCGCCTCTCCACAGATCTGCCCTGGTAGTGTCCTGTCTCCATGAATTAGACATACATTTAAGTTAATTACTTAATGATTTACATTCCAGGCAAAGCAATAACATCTCATTTGAAACAAGCAGGTAGGTGTACGTGGATAAGTGGGCATATACTGTATTTAATCTGGACAGATTTAGAAAATTTGATCCATAAATAGAAAATAGGCTCCATGGACAATAGCTCACACATAATAGTTTTTATAATAATGGACACCAAAACTTACCAAACCTATAGTATTGTGTCTTACAATGACAAAAATACTCTTCATAAATCAGGGAAAAAAACAGCCAGTATCTGAGTTATAATCTATCTTTATTCAAGTCCAATGGTCCAAGGCAACATAAAGACAATTTGATAAGGTAAATTCTTGAATAGACAAGTCTGAGTTTCTTAGGCCTATAAGTAGTCTGTTCCAATATTCGTACGTTTGTGAATCATGGTTATGCAAAATCAATCAAAACAAATGCAATCATGAGTCATAGGTCACTTGGTTACCTGTTTAAGTAGTGGGCTATTTATAACCCTATGGACCAGCCTGAATTTGAAGTAGGCTAGAAATTCTCTTGCT
The DNA here is from genome assembly GCA_036785185.1 of Paratrypauchen microcephalus. Classification (NCBI taxonomy): domain Eukaryota; kingdom Metazoa; phylum Chordata; class Actinopteri; order Gobiiformes; family Gobiidae; genus Paratrypauchen; species Paratrypauchen microcephalus. Next base: position 1,939,342 of record JAVJIX010000165.1, on the reverse strand, counting down.
TGAGTTGAATAGGCCATTGTTTTATTTCTATATTCTTAAAATTTGTGAGTGACAAAAGGTTTTTTCCTGTGAGCAAATGCTTTTGAAATGTGTTTCTTATCATAGCCTTCATCATATCGCCTATTAGGGCCTCCTTGTATATATTTAGTAGCTTCCTTTCTACTTACACTTTATTGAATTAAGCCATATTATTTTGAAAGTATCAGCTATTTTCTGACCACTCCAGTCAGTCTTCTGTGTTTTACAACCACACAGGAAACTGAGCGCAGTATCTGGCAACCCCGCTTCCTGGTGCGCTGTTTACGCATAGGTCTTGTAGTAGGTACCACGCTTTGCGCACGAGTTTTTCCGCGTCTGTCTTTCTTCTTTTGGATCTAACCTCGATTTTTCCACATTTCAACACATCGTTTTTCTTGTTTTGCTGTTTGGGCATCTTGCATTGGAAACTGGGTTGGAGTTTATCGCGTGCGCAACAGGAAGAAACATCATTGCGCGCGGTTTGTGGATGCAGAGAGTGGTTGAATGCAGCCGACTACAGCCCGTATAACCTTTCCCAAAACAACAGCGCCATCCCTGGAAGCAGAGAGACCCTCCCGGTGGATAAAGGGTTAAGGATTTTGTAAGGGTCCTTTATTGGGTGCTCTCTCGGTTGCCTCTTTCTCCATTGAAGCCGCCATGAACAAATGAATTCGCGGGGAATAAAATATCTCTTCCATAAAGGAGAACGTGTGCTGTGTTTCGAGCCTGATCCCACCAAAGCCAAAGTGTTGTATGACGCAAAGGTGAATTTTTGCAAGATAATGAGTGCTATTTTGGCGATTTTTGCACATTTTACGCACAATTTTATTATATTTTCAAAACTGGGTTGTGATGCGCTATATAGCTGCCACTAGCAGCTATTTCATTTTGTTATGCAACGTTGTGCAGTAATTATCTTCTTATCTGTTTCCGGGTAGGTTAGATAACATTTATTTACGTCAAGCATGATTCAATATTTTTTATATTTGTTCAGCCTCCATTCATTTAAACTAAAACTCACACGTGCATATTATCGTGCATTTGTATTGTAAATGCATTTAAAATGTATTATGCAAACACTTGACACCTGGAAATACTTAATCATGGTCCTTAGAAATCGCGCCATTATAAACCACTGTTATAAACCATTGCAAAGGCTTAGCGCTAGCTTGTATTTGCTAACTAGCTGTCTCTTTTACGCTTGAATGAATTTTTATTCTCTGATTTTAACCAAATAAAGACAACGCGAAATGATTCAAGGCTTGGTTTATATATGGTTAGTTCACACGTACAACCTATTACAATGTTATTATTTATTTATCAGCAAAATTGCGTTCATTCATACTCTTGCTAATGCTAAGTGATGCTAACATGCGAGGCTCAGTCTGTTTACATTTTGTTAGCCTTTAGCTTGTGGTTAGCATTAGGCACTAACTGTCAAGCACGCGTTATTACGGCTTTAAAAGCAGGTTATACTTTATACACGACACTAAATATCGCTAATTAACTTTAAAAAGCCAAGTTTTAAATGCGGTATATATGTATATATGGACGGTGTTCCCGTTATATTAACAGTAATAGGCTTCTAATTGTTCTCTGTTCATATCAGGTTATTTAAACGTGCACACAATATTTTACTTATACATTTTATCTTTTTTAATTTAGGTTCTGGATGTGTTGATTGGTACAGATGAACATGGAAGGAGAGTCCCCAAGTACCTGATTCATTTTAATGGTTGGAATAGAAGGTAATTGGCATTTACTGGGTTTAGTTTTAATATAATCTCTACTCTATGTTAATCATGTTTTATCTTTTGTAGCTGGGATCGCTGGGCTGCAGAAGATCATGTCCTAAGTGACACAGAAGAAAACAGGAAATTACAACGTAAATTGGCTCGTAAAGCTCTAGGGCGCATGTAAGGGGTCTAAAGTATTTCGCACAGTCCATTACAAAATAGACAGTTTTGCATACTCACTTTCCTGTAATGTCTTATTACATTGCATTTTCCATATGTTTATTTAGACCAGTGCTTCTGAAATAGTGGGGCGGGCCCCTCTGGGGGGGGTGCGGTGTGATGCCAGGGGGGGCATGTATGACCCTAGGAAACATGCTTTTTTGCTGTACTGTACTAGAACTAAGTGTAATTGCACATCAACAACAGTAATTGGCAGTGGCGCTCTCATTGTTGCTCTGGGGCAGGGGTTGGCAACCTTAAATACGCGATATAAGCACAGAACAGACTCACCATCAGCAGAACATCCTCTGTCACAGAAAAAACACATATATTCCACTGAGTCGTGTCCTTAAGTCCGACAGAACCTGACACATCAGCGGCACAAGGACAGAGCGTTATTTTTATTTTTTTTTCAGCGCCTTTAGTTTATGCAAATGGGCCATGTGGTTTTAAGTTTAATTTCTATAAAACATAAACAAATGTTGCCAAAGCTGCATTAAAAAGACATTAATATTTGAGTCCTCAGTGCAAAAAGACAGTGCAGTCTTTGTTGGAAGTTTCTTTCTCTTTTTTATGTTAATAAAGGATACAATGCAGAGGTGTACTAATAACAATTTTCTAGACAAATAATACTATTAATAGTCGCGCGCAGGGAGGGGGGGGTGAAATTTTTTCTTCTTCCTAGGGGGGGCGTCACAGAAAATAATTGAGAAGCACTGATTTAGACTTAGACACTCCACAAGGGAAATTACTTGGACACACACTTTACAAAACAAAGTGTAAAAACATAATGGTAATACAATACATTTCAAAATAAGTAGTAAAATAGACAGACTTATGTTAAATTAATACAGTGGCACAGCTTCTACATGTGCAAGTATAATATGCAATAATTTATTGTATAATTGCTATTTATAATCTGTTAAGGGCTCTAAATGTGTGTTTGTTGTTGCAGGAAGAAAAAGGCATGGGCGAAAAGGCGCCGTCGTCAATCTGGTTCTAAAACAGTTCTGAAGACTCTGCCTAAAGAGGAGGACAGCGATGATGCATGTAAGTGGCAAGTAACGTCATATTTTGTATTTATAAATTTGTGTTAAAACAAATTAATTTACTAAAATACGTATTTTGTTTATGTTTTTCAGGTTTGATTTCCTCCTCCTCTGGCAGCTCAGACCCAGACGATTCTGACCCTGAATCTTCAAATAGTGGAGATAGCGCTTTCTCTGAGGATATTAACAAAATGGTAAGCACTATATTCTCTACAATAACATTTAAAATTACTTTAATAATTTGCAATTCACATAACTATATTTTATCCACCTTCTAGAGGGTTGAACCAGACATCAACATCAAGAGGGAGTGCGAAGAAAAGACTGTCCATGTGGACATAAGCATCCCAGATGTTCTCAAGAAAAAATTGGAGGATGACTGTTTTTACATCAACAAGAGAAAGAAGGTACAACAATTAAATTCAAACTTAGAGGGGGTATTATGCAAAATTGATTACCAGGTTATAATGTTGTTCCTTCATCAAAAACATGCCTGAAGTGGTTTCCTGAATGATCCATGCATGTTTGAGTAATCTAGCGATCTCTCCTGCCCCCTATTGAAACTCTTCTTTTGGTTAGCAGTGTGATACTATGTCACTTGTCTAAGACTTGGCTCACAAGTACATGTCACCAAGAAGTTCTCTCGAAACGAAAAGCAAGTCAACTTTTTAATACATTGTTTTTGGTGAATATAGCATTTTCAAACCAATAAAAACACGCTGATCTAAATATGTTATGTTTAGCATGTAATACCCCATAAATACCCCCTTTAAATAATTCTGAATATTTGTGCATTTTTACTTGATTTCACTAAAGCTCTCTCTTATCTCTCTTGTCTTTAGCTGGTGATGGTGCCATGCCAGACAAACGTTGTGCACATTTTGGAGTCTTATGTCAAACACTTTGCCATAAACAAAGCCTTTATGGCCAATGAGAGGTACAGACGACAGCAGGCCTCCCAAAACACTGTCCCACAACCAGTCTCTCCTGAAAAGAGGTAAGGGAGGATTGGTTTAGACCTGGTTTAGATTTGGTTTTGAATCTAATCATGGTTTGGCTGGGATTTAGAATAAATTCAATTAAATTGTCCTTTTTTAGTAATAGTATAGAGTTAGTCTTTTTCCTGGTTTACACTTGGTTCATTTAGTAATTGTTTTACTAAGTTAGTAGTTTTTATTTAATTTAGATTTTAATATACATAATGATTGGAAAATACAACATTAACAACGCAGTTTACTTACATTGTTTTCTTCCTATGCTTTCTGACTAGTAAATAACTTTGTGATATTTTTTTTCCAGTGAGGACCTGTGTAAAGAAATGGTGGACGGTCTGAGGATCACATTTGACTTCACATTACCCATGATCCTCTTGTATCCATGTGAACAAGCGCAGTTCAAAAAAGTCAGCTCTTCGCGACTCTTTATGGCCATCAACGAAAACTCTCCATCCTCCAGCAAGTACGTATTTCACACGCAACAAAGGGCTGCACTGTTATTATAATTTTTTTTATGTGCCCGTTTTCTGCCTCTAAAATTGGGCATTTTGCATATAAATTGGAACTGCTATTGTTGACTGAAAATAAGCCATAACTTTTTGTGTACTCCCTCAGTCCCATGGCATGAAATTTTCACTTTCTGAGGTTTTTGAACATTAATGTGAGCTCCCCTACCCCCCCCCCCCCCCCCCCATGGCTAAAAGTTACGAAATGTGTAAACTTAGCGTTTGAAAAAAAGACAGCCCAAACGGGCGATTCTGGGAAGGGGAAAGGGAAGTTTCTGATGTCACATTCAAGAAAAAATGCAAATGCAGTTCCAGGCTCGGATGTCCTTTATCCGAGCCTCTGAACCTCTGAAACAGCAGTGGTTTAATTTTATTTTTTATGGAAATGTGTTTATTTTTCAATGGAAATCGTCTCATATCTTCCTCTGCGCTTAAACGCGGAAGTGGGGCCAGCGCACATCGCACCGCTGAAGAGGAGGAAGCGGAGAGTTTGGCCACAGCCCGCCCGCTGCACTAGCCTGTCTCTGTCCTCCTCATTTGCATTCAAGCAACAACGTCCATAATGGAGTGTTTGAGAGGGATGTTTTTGGCTTTGGCTGTGTTCACAAGGCTTTCTCATGCACTGAGTTTTGATTTTGAAGAGGGATTTGTTTGCAGTGTTGGGGAGCCATTAAGGCGCCATATTAAAGCATCAAGAAGTACCATGTCATGGGATCTTTAATATTTTATTAATCCATCATATTATTTAAAGTGAAACTAAACACCTAAACTCTGCCTACAAACACATTTCAAATAGAGCTGCTAAACTGGGCAGTACCTGGAGGACTAAAGGGAAAGAAAGCTGCAAATGTTCCTAGTTTGGACTAAAGTTGCAAAACATGATTAGGAACAGTGGACCAATGCATTAAAACACCATATACACAGTTTAGTAGCAAAACATTTAGGGATTAATTAAACTTGGAATTTAGAATAGACCCCTTGTCCCTGTGTTTCTTTATTTTTGTTAATAAGCTAAAATCATCATTCAAGCATTATTCACTATGGTGTATTCTGCTTTTTATTCCAGTGTTCAAAGGGAGAGGAGTCCTAGCCCTCCAGTGCACAACCCTCCCACTCCTCAGTCCACAGACAGCCAGCCTGCACTCAGTGACGTCTCCACGGCAACGCCCACCACCGCCGCCGTCGGCAACCCCACGCCCAAACGCAGGAGGCACCCCGACATGGACTGCATCAACTTCCAGAACCAGAGCCTGAGACGCTCCACCAGGAACACGTCAGGAGGGGATCGGCCAGCAGAGGGCAGCAGTGGAGGTAAATGGAGCTGTGTGTCTGGTGATGATGTTTAAATTCACAAATCAATAATTGTTGAAGCCTAAATAGAATGATTTTATGGAGTACTTCAATACAGTAATGTCTTGTCAATAATAAGTTATCTGGGTTACCATTTGTTGATCTTCTTGAAATGTGTCAATATAGGAAGGTTATCAAAAAAGTAAAAAATCAGATACTAATCAACTAAACTAGTATCAGAACTAAATACTGATTTAAGCAAGTATTGATACTGAAAAAAATAATCTTTCTTGAACAATTTCATTTTGAGTTTTATCAGAACTAGTGTAAGACAAAATACTATTATCTTGTATTGAAAATTACAATATTGTCTAAAAAAGAGCTTCTAAAATGATCATTTGGGTAACAAAATCAAGTCTATTCTTTATTATCAAAATCGAGATTTAAATGTTTGTTTCGTGACAGTGTTACAGTGATATCGTAATTCTTATTTCATGTGTCTGTTATTTCAGGTGGAGGCAGTGCCACGGCGTCTCCTCAGACAAAACGCAGAATTGTTGACAGTCCAGCCCAGCCAAAGTTCTTCCTCAACCTCGACAGGAGTAAGTCAGAACAGTCATAAGTGCAATACTAACACACACTAGTATCTGTTTGAGTGAAGAACTATTTAACCAAATAAAATGTCTGTGGTGTTAGGGTCATAGTATTTAAACTGAAGGATTTTCTAAGCTTTTAGTCCTGGTTTAGACATGGTTTAAACCTGGTTTAGTCCTGATTTAGACCCTAATCAAAAACATATTTAATGTACAGTTTTAATTTAAAAACTAACTTTAATAGCATATAATAGCATGGACAGTGTTAAAGGTTACATGAAAAGTTAACCATTTACAAAAGCTAAGCCCATGTGTACTGACCACTTTCTTCTGAAAACTGCTACATTGCTGTAAAACCGCACTAAAAAAACATAGTTTAAGCTGCGTGAAAAGTCCCTCAGTCCTCCAGGTAGAATCCATGATAAAAGGAGAAGTTCAATTTGTCAACTGGACACTGAAGACTGCAGTGAGCGCTACATTGGGGAAACCAAACAGCCACTTCACAAGAGGATGTACCAACACAGGCGGGCGTGCCAGAGTGGACCGTCATCTGCCGTACATCTTCACCTAGAAGCCACGGGCCATTCTTTTGAGGACAGTGAGGTTCAGATCTTAAAGAGGCTATTTTTGTCAAAAAAGAGAATCTGTCGTTAAACAGAAATGGGGGAGTTAGACATAACTTGTCTCCCATTTATAATTCGATTCTTAAACCAAGTCAAAACAGACAAAGAAACATTAGGGCAGACGATCCAGGGCAGAGGGGTGGAGAGGGTCGTTAGACGTTGAATAGGGGGGGGGAAACTAGCCGCCAGAGTCATTTGAAAAACAAAGAGACAGATTAGGGGGGATCGTTTTCAGAGCTTTTTTTCAGTGTAGGGAGCGCCTCCCGGCAGCTAGATATAAGCAGTGTCTAACCAGCACAATAACCAGAGCTGACGAAGCCTCTCGGATGAGCGGCGAAACGTTTTCAACCAAACAAACTTTGTCCAGTTGACAAATTGAACTTCTCCTTTTACCATAGTTTAAGCTCCTTATCTAAAAACATTCTCAGTTGTACAGGGATGAAAGACTTGCGCTTTTTGGCGGATTTCCGCTTTTTTGTCAGCCGCCTGGGTCATTTTTTTTATATCAGTGCAAATCCGTATAGAAAAAATGTGGGTGTATGTATTGTGTTATATGTTATATATGTTGTGTTTAGGGTTGCCAACCGTCCCTTGAAAAACGGAATCTGAATCGTCCTTTATTTAGAAACAAAAGTATGCTTCCCGTATTGAGCTGAATAAGGACACACTTTGTCCCGTATTACCGTGTGATTCAAAAACAGTGTCTAAAACAGGGGTGCCCAATACGTCGATCGCGATCTACCAGTTGATCGCCAAGGTAGTGTGGGTAGATTGTAGTGTGTGTGTGAGATGATTGCGATCATATTTCATTACAGCCGCTGCCGTTAGCAATAAACTTTTACTGCTGTGCAGGACCATGCGGGGCTTCTCATTGCAGTGTAGCCTGTGCGCTCGTCTGGAGCGGACACTGCGCGGCACTATGCGCTCCAGCGCACGCAGCTTGTTTGCAACAGCGTGTACCTTTGCGTACCAGCGTGTATCACAGAGCAGGTTAAACTTCCTACCTGTCCGTCCGTTTCATGTTAGCGTGCCGCTCCTCATCTTTTCACGCTCTCGCTCCTCCCTGTTCATAGCGCACACGCTTCCTCCTCATTGCGCTCTCATTAGAAGTGCAAGACTAAGTTACAATGTTGGCACAGAGCAGTTCTACAGCACAGAGCAGGTCTACAGAACAGAGCAGGCCTACCGCGACATGTGGTTGAATTTTGCCTAATAAAAGTGCACAAATCCATCTGTTTGTGACGACATGCATTTGGTAAATGTGCAGAGGCTGGTAAATACCACTGCAAAACTAGTAAGAGAATGTGACTCCAGGTAGGAAGTTGAAAAAACAGGTTAAAAAAAAAAAAATCAAAGAAGTGGTGCTCAAACTCTGGGTGAGGGTCCAAAAACGGGGCACAGAGTGTTTAAGTGAACACTAAGTGAAATTAAAATGAACATTTATCAGATAAAATGGAGATAGATTTAGGAAAACTTATTTATGTGAGTCAGCCTTTTCCCACATGAAGATCATTAAACCCTAAATTTTATGAGAAGGTAGTGCAAAGTGGGATCATCAAGAGGGGTAAAGGGAATTTTCCCCCCAAAATGGGTGGTTGACATCTTGGTTTTTTATTGGCTGGAATGACCCCAGATTGCATCTCAGAGCATCTCAGAGCATTCAAAAATTTCCCGGGGGGGCATGCCCCCGGACCCCCCTAGCTTTTCGGTGACTTTCAGTTTTTTTCATTACTGTCACTTTCATCCCTGGTTGTAGTAATTACTTCCAACCACTAGATGATGCCAGTCAACTTCTTTACCATGCACTACCCTCTGCTAAGCAACTTTTTATTTTCAATCTCTCCTAAATTTACACCTCTCCCCCCCAGAGACTCCTGTCCACAGTGGCTCATCCTCCCCGTTGCCCTTGACGCCGAACAAAGAGCGCACTGGTCCCTTCTACGGACTGGAGAGCCGGAGAAACAATGAGCTCAATGAGGTGATCAGACTATTACAGCCCCAGTGCCGTTAGCCCAAAGAGATATGATTAGTCCAAGGACACTGTGTAACTAATGTTACTGTCCGGGGGAAATGAAGAGTCCTTAATGTAAAAAGATGTGCAGAGTGCAGATGGCAGGTTAAGCTACTCATTTATATGGGTGCAGTTTATAATTTTACTTCCTACTTGGACACAGGCAGCAGATAATGACATATGTAGAGGTAATTTCATGTTACACAGCAACCATACTCTAAACAAAGGCCAAACCTTTATTGATCCTGAAGGAAATTCAAAAAACATATCTACATTGTACATTAGCTATGATTATAAATATCATACACCTATATTTTGTTAAATTAAGGTTTAAATTGCCAAAAAATGCCTTGTGTGTAAATTGTCCCTGCATTTTGACAAAGGTACATATGGGTCCTGGTTTAGTGCTAGACCAACCTTTAGGCGTGTTCCCTCTTGTTTTGGTTTGGTTTGGTCTTGGTTTGAGCCTAGACTTGATTCTGTTCTAGTCCTTATTTAGTCCTCCTCTAGTCCAAGTTTAGTCACAGTTAAAGGAAAAGTAACGTTTTTTACAATCTGAGCCTTATTTCGGTAATAAAACAAGTTGATTTACTCACCCATAGCACTTTGGTGTCATTTGGAGCATTTCCGGAGATGTTTTAGATTTGCAACCTCCATAATGTGAGTTCTCGGAGCACATGTTTGCGGTCTCCAAATAACACAAACTTTAGCACTTTTCAAATCATAGAAGCTCGATGTCTTAGTCTACAATTTCGTTTGGTCAAAAGTGGCCTGTAATCCGAGATTTGAGATTTAGCCATAGTTTCGAGTAGATGAGGATGCCAGTGCGCATGTGCGGAGTGTGCTCTCAGCTCCCGGGACCCAAACATGAAACGCAAAGCTGTAAACTATGGATCTCAGATTACAGGCCACTTTTGATTCAAACGAAATCGTAGACTAAGACATCGAGCTTCTATGATTTGAAAAGTGCTAAAGTTTGTGTTATTTGGAGCCCGCACGGGGCATATTACATGCTCGGGGAATATATTATATGCCCCGAGCTATGGCTAGAAGTCGCCCTAGGCTATCGCAAATCTAAAACATCTGTGGAAGTGCTATGGGTGAGTAAAACAACTTGTTTTATTACCGAAACAAGGCTCAAATTGTAAAAAACGTTGCTTTTCCTTTAAATCCATAATCTTGATGTGGTGTTGTAAATTTTGTAATGGTGTCTCTGTTCAGTCTGTGATTAGTCCTGGTATGGTCCTGGGATGGTCCTTGTATTGTCCTGGTATGGTTCTTGTATAGTCCTGGTATAGTTACTCTGCTGCCTTATATACTGTGCATGTTTTAAGTTCTGGTTTAGTCCTGATTTTGTGTAAGTTTTTCCATTATGTTTTCTAATAGTCAAATATTTTCAGATATGGTACTTGGTATGAAAAGATTAGGCAAAACTGTTTTTATTTTAGGCGCATCTCTCATGTACAAAGCAGTCTTTTAGTTTCAACATATTTTCTAGCCCACTAAACTATAAAAATAATGCTTTATGGCTAACTTTTTGCTCTGTTGCTCAGGTTTTGAGCTGGAAGTTGACTCCCGATAATTACCCAATGAATGACCAACCTCCGCCTCCGTCTTATCTCTACGGATCACAGCACCTCCTCAGGCTTTTTGGTAACTTTTATTTCACATTTTCATCATCTTTTCTGCGGTTTTAAAGGTTATTGTGTATTGTATTGAACCATTTTGTATTTTTAGTCAAACTTCCTGACATCCTCGGAAAGATGCAGATCCCAGAGAGGAATTTGAGGGCGTTGATCAAACATCTGGAGCAATTTCTCAGGTAAAAAAAAAAGAAAAAATCCACAAGATCAAAGATGTGCTATGTAACTTTTATGTCACCTGCTTGTGTCCAGGGAGATAGAAAAGTTTAATGCCGTACTGTGGGGTATTCTCCTTTCATACTATTGTAGTATCTGAGTGAAGGATTATTTAACCTGCTGGATTTGGGTCATTAGATTTGTATTAAAGGTGCACTATGTAACTTTTCTGCCACCTGCTAGTGTCCATGGAGATGGAAATGTTTAATGCCATACTGTGGGATATTCCAGGCAAAGCAGGTGACTGGCCCTCCACCAGAAAGTTACATAGAGCAATTTTTATATTTTGTTTTTGGAGGCAAGTGCAGGTGTATAGGCATAGTTTGATTATTTTTTTAAACTTTTAAAGGTGCATTGTGTAACTTATGGTGGAGGGTCCGTCAAATGCTTTTCTCCATGGAGATGGTATTGCTTTTTCTGCTACATGGAGACCAAACCAGACCAAGTTACAGGTCAGATCTGTGGAGACGTGACCCCACTCACAGTCAGAATGTAAGGTAGATCTGTTTTATGTCATACTGTGGAACATTCCAGGCAGAGCACGTATCCATAGAAATAAGCAGGTGACAGTCCCCCAACCAAAATGTGATGACGTAATTTGCTTTGGCTGAAATTTTCCACAGTATGACCTTCAACAATTCTACCTTACATTTATTAAATTCCACATGGTTTTATAGCTCAAAAATACTTAGAAAAACAGGCATTCTGACTGTGATCTGGATCCCCTCTCCACAGATCTGACTGTAACTTGGTCAGGTTTGGTCTAAAATGATAATAAATGGGTTTAATACCATATTGTTCCATTCCAGACAAACCAATAACTTTTCCTTGGAGAAAAGCATTGACAGATCCTCCAGAAAAGTTAGGCAATACATTTTTAAAACAATTTAAATTTTCCCAATTTCCCCAAACCTATACTCACATATTTCAAAACAAAACCAAGGCAATAGAAGTATACAGTCTGTGATATTTCTAAGTGGAGAGAGACAGAGAGAAAGTGAAAAAGAATGAGAGAAAGGGAGAGATAGAGGAGAGGAGCATGTGTCCATGTGCAGTGATGAGCGTTACACAAGCACATGTCTAATCTTTAAATCCTCCACAGCGATCTTCAGTTCAGCCTGCCCCAAACCTCAGGGATTTAGGTCCTGGAGCCTCTAATCAAACATATGCAGTACTGCCACGGGCCACTAGGCAGCGCTCTGGAGCAGGGCACAACAGAGAGAGGGATGGTGGCGGATAAATGACATGATGTTGTATTATTTGAAAACAAAACAAGGACAGGATGAGGTGAATATGGTAAAACTTGATACAATAGTCTGTGATACAGTATTTTTCTCAAAGCCACAATTTGTAACTTTTTAGCAAAGATGAAAAGCTGCTTGTGTAATTCCTCAGTCTTCCAGGTTTCATCCATAACAAAAGAAAAAAATTAACCTGTTAGCTGGACAAAGTTTTTTCTATATTTTCGATTTGGTTGCCCCGGATAAGCGGAAGAAAATGGATGGATGGATTGGTTGCACTGGAAAATGTAGTAAAACATGCATACTACCGCTTTACTCTTTAGAGGGCTTGCATCTCCACAAACCTGACTTTTATTTGGCCTGGAGGAGGTTCTCTTACTCTTATTTCCATGGAAAAGTTGTTAGTTTGGCTGTAATATTTCACAGTATGACACAACCACAGAGCTGAACATTCTTCCTGAAATTTTAACTTCCTTTATCAGTTGAATCATGCAGGTGCCATGACACTTCCAGAAAGTTTGCCTTTAATTTAGCAAAAAAGTAGTTCTTTAAGGTGCATTGCGCAGCTTTTCTGGTGGAGGGTTCGCCATCTGCTTGTCTCCATGGAAATGTTATTGTTTTGTCAAGAAAGTAGACAGTAGAGATTAAACCTAGCAATCTAAATGTAATGAATAAAAGCTAGATAGATGTGTTTATTGTCTTACCATGGACCATTCCAAGCAAAGCAATAACCTCCATGAAGACAAGCAGGCGAAGGGTCCTCCACCAAAAAAGTTGCACAATGCAGCTTTAAGATTAAGAAAAAAATATTTATGACCTGAATAATCACTAATAACTGATGAATCTTTACATCCCTAATTGATAAATATGCCCTTTTAAACTTCTCAATTAAGAACAGTACCTTAATTGTAACCCTCTCTTATCACTGGGCATCTGTATTTGAGCCATTTCTGCACTGCCAGCACTTTATTGAACTCTGCGTAGGACATCCTTTTATGTAACCACTGTCACCGAACAGTAAATCAGTCGTTTCTCATATAACATAATGGGGTCGCCATAGAAAGCTCTGTGTATAGAGCATTTAATCTCATCTGGATTCAAACTCCCTCTCTCAGCCCTGAATATCATGGTAACAAATGATGTGCATATTACAGTAGAAAATATTATGATAAATTGTGATTGAAAACTTTATGCCACAGATGCAACACTAAAGCAGTATAATCCTTGTTAAACCTTAATTATACTAAATACTAAACTAACTATTCAGTAAATTAAAACAACTATGTTATTTTGAATGAATCACAGCTCTTTTAAAGGTGAATTTTGTCTGAAATGTTTCAAAGTAGGGTATTAAGCCTTTCTATCTTAATGGAGATCAAACCAGACCAAGTTACAGGTCTGATCTTTGGAGACTGGAGAGGCAACCCCGCTCACAGTCAGAATGCCTGTTTTTCTAGGTATTTTTGAACTATAAAATCACCTGTAATTTAATAAATGTAAAGTAGAGCTGTTTAATATCATACTGTGGAACATTCCAAGCAGAGCCATGACATATCCATAGAAACAAGCAGGTGACAGACCCTAAACCAAAAAGTTACAGAGTGCATCTTTTATGTTAGTGAATGAATGAATCACAGATATATTAAAGCTACACTATGTAACATTTTCTGTTGGGAGATGGAGACAAACAATTTAATGCCATACTGTGGAACAGTCTAGGCTGTAGGCAGTTAACGTTCCATTAGAAAAGTTACATAGGTCAACTTTAATCATTCAGTCCTTCAGTGTACCAATCCTTGGATGTACTTCAGTGTACTACAAAAGATAAGAAGTTCCCCACTAGTGCAAATATATGGTACAAATAAACACTGAACCCTGAGGAATACTGTTATTTTTCACTAAAAAAAGTCAATAGTTGTATCCATGGAGCTAGACAATTTGATGCCATACTGTGGAACATTCTAGGCTCTATCCTGTTAACATTCCATGAGGAAAGTAAACGACATAAACATGGAGCCCTGAGAAATACTGTTTATCTTTCACTATACAAGTCAATAGACAATTATCATGACAGACCAGGTCTCAAAACTCTTCTAATGAATGATTTTCTGTCTAAAATCTAAAAATATTATACATCTTTTTACCCAGGGGTCTGTCTAAAACCGTGGAGTCTATTGGGAAATTTTTTACACTTTAATTTTAAAATCAAGAGGCAGATTGCACCGAACTGATTGATGTGAGGAAAGTGCAATGCATTCTGGGACTTCGGCTCAGTTTGTCTTTTTTATTTTTGTGCCTCCTCACATTTATTCTCTGTTTATTCTAAGTCAATTTTTTCTGAATATTAAATAAAGCAATATTATAGGACATGAATCTTGAGAGAACGCCAAGTATAAAAGACTGAAATGTTAATTATGCAGTCTTTTTGTAATTTCTTCAGGACATTTTTAAAGGTGCATTGCTCAACTTTTCAGGTGGAGCGTCCGTTACCAACTTGTCTTATCCTGGAAAGTTCCATGGTATGACATTAAACATACCCACTTAGCATTTATTATTTCTGGTGTTTCTATTGCTCAAAAATACAATAATGCCTTTTGGGATTAGGGGCGCCTCTCCACAGATCTGAACTGCAATGTAGCGTAGTGCTGGAACCTGCTTGTCTCCCTCCTGATAGAAAGGTTTGATCTACACTGTGGAACATTCTAGACAAAGCAATAACATTTCCATGGAGACAAGCATGTGGTGGAAATCTTTAAAATGTGAACTTTGCAAATCTCAGAAAAACCACAATTTCGTATTTTTCTTAAATCCTTTAACCCTTTCTACATTTCTACCACAATTACTTCTATTTTTTGCAATGATACTACCTGATCTATCTATCTATCTATCTATCTATCTATCTGGCTCTCCTCTCTTTCTGTCATTCTTCCTCTCCATGCAGAGCCTTCTTTTTTCTTTTTCTCTTCTGTCTGCCTCTCACCCCCCTTTTCTTTCCCTTCTCCTCTGTTATCTAGTCTTTCCTCTCTTCACAATTCCCCTTCCCTCGCTATCTATTTATGTATTTATTTATTTATTTGCAAAACGTATACAAACATTTTGAATAGAATACAATTCTGTGAAAGTCGTCCCCAGAAGCTGCCTTAGCTTATAAAAGGGGCCCCAGATACACAAAAGGAAATACATGTATTTACAAGTTATTATTTCATATGATCCCAACCCTACAGCCCCTTTGTTTCCAGACGGTTTTAGAAAACACTACATTTTTGTAACTCATCAAACCCTATTCCTGACATTTGATTACACACATATTTGTACAAGGTTATTCTACTTGGGCAGTTATCATATATTTTTTAATAATGATATAAGGAAAATTCCTTATGTCATTATTAAAAAATTATGATTTATTGTCACCACCATCTCTCCACTGTGAGTATGGTTTGTTTGCATTGAGATTAGGAGGGCCAGTGGAGCCAAGATGAGATGGCAAGATTTAGAGGATTTGGCCCAGTTGCGGATACTAAGAAGATCCAGGATTAGTCTTTCCTCACTACTGATTAGATAGAACAGAACAGGATAGGCAGAGCGCATGGTGGAGGGAGGGGTAGAATGGGGTAGGGTAGGGTAGGATGGGATGGGGGGCATATTCACTTGCCCCATAGATACTGGTTTGTTCTAATGTCCCAGAGACTTATTGGCGTTGCTATAGTGAAGTTAGATCCCATATATGTTGATCTATATGTCTGGTAGAGGGCACATGCTGTCAGGATTAGAGCAGGATGAAGCAACGATATCGAGGAAAGTTCACTTGGGAGATTCAGTTGGTCGGAGGTCAGGCTGTTCTATCAGGGATTTTCAAACAGAGGCGAGGACTACTAGTGGTACATGGGGTATATTAAGTACTGTTATACCTTTTTCTTATTAGTTAAGCAATAATGGCCACTAAAACTCTTAAAAGTACTATATTACACCAAATTGATTCTTGTGAGCTTTTAGTTATGGTATAATGCTGTTACTTCATGAAAAACATGTCCACAGTTGTGTTTCATTCACACATGAAATGTCAAAATGCTCTGTGATAAACTTGGAATGTCATGAAGCGGTAGTTTTCAAGTTAACAGCTACGTTTTACCTTTTAGTCAGTAGAGATTGGCGTTTCCAGGGCTGAAATCATAAAAGATGATTCTAGTGAAGGTGTATGGAGTTTAAAAACACAGTGGAGTACTTCCTCTATTAACACATGACATCACAAGGTTGAACAGACTGTTTTTAGTTTGAGAGAAGAAGTCAGCCTAAATATGCAGGGTTGTAAGAGCCGTTTCGTACATTCTGTAAGTGTGGGAGCCATTTTGTTTTCGTTTCTATATTCTGTTCTCAAAATGGCATCTGCCCGACAGATTCCCGTCGGGAGCATACGAAGCACGGTCTCCCGAGTGACAGACGGGAATACGCACACACACACAAGGCACATACGGACAGCAAAGAAGAACGTCAAGTAGCACCGTCGACATCGAAACATAGGCCGAGTCTTGTCGGGAGCCAAGAAGTACAAGAAAGCCCGGTCTCCCAGTGACAGGCAGGAACTCACTACTATACGACACGTAAGGACGCCAAGAAGGACGTCACAACACATACAGAGCCTTACACAACACGCATAGGAAAACCACAAGCCTCAGAAATTCCTCTTTCCGTTTCCTTCTTTATTCCCCTTGTTTTTATCAACTCTGTATGACCTTCACTTAAGTAAAGAAAGAAAAGACAAACTTTTGATTCAAGACTCTTTATTTTTTACATTACGTTATGCGTCGGAAAGAAACTTCAAGAAACACCGAGGCCGAGGCTAAGAAGAAGAAGAAGAAGTGAACTTTATTGATCTCACACTGGAGAAATTCTTCTCTGCATTTTAACCCATCCTATATATATATACAAATATTAGGAGCAGTGGGCAGCACACACATTAGGGCGCCCGGGGACCATCTCCATGATCTTCTTGCTTCGGTTTGGTCAGGACCTAAGCTGGAGTACCTATGGTGCATGTTTTGGGTTGGTGGGGGAAACCGGAGTGCCCGGAGGAAACCCACCCAGACACGGGGAGAACATGCAAACTCCACACAGAAAGGCTCAGGCGACCCGGGGATCAAACCCAGACCATGCATGCAAACTCCACACAGAACACACACGGAAAGGTCTGGGCGACCCGGGGATCGAACCCGGAACCTTCTTGCTGTGAAGCAAGAGCGCTAACCACTCTGCTACCGTGCCGCCACTAGTGAGTCGGTTAAGGGTTTTTGTGTGAATGAAACAAAACACAACTCCAGGAATGTTTTTGATGAGGAAACATAACAGATCAAACCATAATATAATAAAGAAAAGGTAAAGAGATGGTAATATACAAAGTGTAACCAAGGTAAAAATTCAGGCTTCAACAAAATTATATTAATTTTTTGATGTTTTTCTCACCCCTAACTTCACGTCAACTCCAGTACACTAACAAATGCAATCCTAGCACCTTCTCTTTGCAAACTGTACAGACAATTTCAGACCAACTAAAGTGTAGAAGCATGTTTTTTTTCATTATGGATGTATTTATTTCACTGAGAAACCTGCATTCTTACTGTGAGTGGGCTTGCATCTCCACAGACCTTGCTCTATTTGGCCTGGAAAGTACAAAGTAATCAATAGGAAAGCACTACTGTGTGAAATGAGCTGATTTGTGTGCATTATGTCACCATAGAAACTGCTGAACATTCTGCCACTAGAAATTTATTATATATCACCCCCTGTGTGTATCTCAGTCTCTGCAAAGTATCAATACAAGAAGTCTGGAAGGATACAAGACTTTTCACCTCTCACTTAAGCATGTCCTCTCTACCCTCCACATTCCCACCCCTGATTCCCAACCCTGTCTCTGTCTCGTAGGTTTTTGGCTGAGTTCCACGAAGACTTTTTCCCTGAGTCGGCTTATGTGTCTGCATCGGAAGCCCACTACAGCATGAAACAGCCCAGGCCAATTTACTGAAGCATTTGTTTCTATTTGCGAGGCCGCTCGCTCTCATTTTCGGACCCCAGAGTTTTTTTCTTCCAGATCCAAAATGGCCACCGCCGAAAGCTGGGTTTGTTGTTACATTCCTGGCTTGTTCCACTCGTTGCTAATCTGTTTGGAATTCTAGTATTTTTGAAGTTATCTACTGCTTTGCTACTTCTACTGCTACTGCAAAAATAACTGCATTTTCCTACCAGTGCATCTTCAATGATGCCAATTCTTCGCCTGGACATCAAAATAGACATGCTAGCTTGATATTAATAGCTAAACGCTAACTTGGAAGGACACGTTTGCCAATACACTCTGCATTAGCAACAAAAAATGTTCAAAAGAAGATTGCAGTTGTTTTAGTGTCTACCCTGACTTCTTGGTTTGCTACTTTTTTAGCCTTGCAAGCCTAGCCTCCATCAATTTTTAGCAAGCAGTTTAAAAATCTATTGGGATTTTTTGCTTGATATTAAAAGCCAAATGCAATACATCCACTGCTATAACTTGGAAAAATTTTCTAACCAAGCTATAGCTATTATTTAGTTAAAGGTGCATTGCGTAACTTTTCATGATGGGGGTCCATTACCATGGAAATGCCTGTGATATTCCACAATATGGTATTAATATTGTATAAGATTCATTTTTTTCAGTTATGGGTGTTTTTATTGCTCAAAAATTCCTTTTAAAATATGCATTCTTACTGTGAGTGGGGTCACCTCTTCACAGATCTCACCTGTAAATTGGCCTGGTGGCGTCTCCTTGTTTCTATGGAGATGGGATATGGTAGGTAAAGCAAAAACAAGTAACTGGCAGGCCCTCTACCAGAAAAGTTACACAGTGCACCTTTAAGGCATCACCCCCTAATTCATATGCTACTTTGCTAATTTGTTAGCCTTGTTGCTGCTAACTACAATTTAATTTATTGCTATATCTACTATTGGATTAGCTATTTTTGACAAGAATCACTTAAGACCAGGGGTGTTGACAGAGGGGGACAAAGAGGTCTGTTGTCCTGTCCCCAAGGGTTTTATGGAACCTCTGCCTATTAATTTATATTATAGGGGGGCCCATGTGAGGCTTCTTGCCCTGGGCCCCCAAATATATGTCAACAGGCCTGATTCAGACTATGACATTTTTTATTGGCATTTTGTGCGTAATTTGCTTTTTTCATGTAATACAGTTCTGTGTATGTCTTTTTCAAGCTAGATTTGACATTGCAGCTACCGTATGAACTTCCTATTTAAGAAAATTAACATGTTCAGTACCAGTAAATAAGATTGCACACAATATAGCAAATGCTAAAATTAATTGTTGTTTATGTAATTTTAAGTTGTGCTTCTTAATGTGTAAAATTGTAAATATCCCAGATACTTGAACAGAGAATAGACATTATAGTGACTGTTGGGAACATGTTATTTTACTGCTAATGAACTGAAGGTTTTGTTTAGTATTTTTGTCAATAAAATATTTTTTTCTAGTTTGTCCTTTTTCTTTACAAATACATTTTTCTAGTCCGATTGCCATTAGTTGTTTTAATTTTATAGTTTATTGCTGTATGTTGGCATGTATGCTTTATTGGATAGATATAATTTGAACATGCAGCTAATTAGCAATATGTAATCTGTATTCATTGGGAAAGTTTGAAAGCCTTATCTATGAAAAACTGAAACACTGAGATATTTAAAAGCTATATATTTTTAATCAAATACAACATCAAGTGCTAATGAACATTTGTGACAATATTGGTTTATTTTCCAGTTATAAAAAGTACATTTGAGTATCAAAATATTACACAAGTATTTTTGGAAAAACATCACGTAATATTGAAATACCTACATAAACACAGTCACTTGAACACCAAATTTAAAACCAGGACTAGAACAAGACCAAGCCAAAGTCTACATCAGGACTTAACTAGACGCAAACCAGGACCAGCTAAGTGTAAGTTTACACACAGTTCCTATATTACGCAAAATTAACTCTTGTAAGCTTTAAGCCATGTTAAGAGTTTGTCAATACTGTAATATATTTCTCTGTTTTCCATCTTGTTTTTTTCCCCTCTCCCCTTCCGTGATGTTTTTTTCCCCTCTTCCCTTCCGTGATGTATTTCCAAGCAAAAAAAGACCTGACGTAGCGGTTCCACTGTACTACGTCATATGTGTTTGTGACTACAATAACAGTAGTATTTTCTATTCCGTTCATGTTCTACTATCGCCAATGAGAGAGGTAGGATGTTACTGCACCATGTCTGCTGCTTTAAGGTCAAGAGACCCATCCATTTCCAATCTTCATCTCGTAGAAATACAATGACAATTAAAGCTTCCAATTCCAGTAATGCTGTTACCACCTCAAAACATATCTGCAGTTGTGTTTTTTATTTATGAGTACACTGTAAACCCAAATTAACAGCAACCTTTCATGGTGATCAGCAATTCCAGGGCTGAAATAAAAATCATCCAGATGATTCTAGTGAAGGTGTATAAAACAGTGGAGCACTTCATGTATTACCACATGCCATAAGGTAGAACAGAGTGTTTTCTGTTTGAGAGAAGAACACAGCCTAGATATGCAGCATGTGTGTGTTAAAACACAACTATTCTGTAAACACTCTCACATAGTCTGCCACCTTTGTCACTAATATATTTCTGTTTTCCATCTCGCTCCCCTGTGATGTATTTCCAGGCAAAAAAAGATCTTGTAGAAATACAAAGACATGAAAGCTTTCAACTCCTAAGTACGTTTGTGATGAGGAAACAACATTGTAATGATCAGAAAATGGCATAATATGGGTCCTTTAAATTCACACAGCTTACAGACCTCACAGTCATTAAAATGTTAATGTAATGTAGCTGTTTTTATGCTTGAGTCTACCCTGCACTCCTCTTCACTCAGGAACCTCTCACATCCGGGGGAAGCCTGAACCTTTCCCAGGTGAATCAAATCAAATCAGGACCATTTCTTCCTGTTGATGAAATGAAACATTTGACTCCTCTGAGCTCTAAGTTACTGTAAGTTTGACACACTACAAAAACACAATGTTATGTTCAGATTATAGTCTGGGCATATTTTCATTATTGCCTTTGCTGAGGTTTCCTTAAGTGGACCTAGTTAGTTTTTCCTTGTATTTCTTGATGCATTTGGTGAGTAGAAAGAGTTCTTATATAGTTTGAATCTTACACAATGCACATTTAAAGATCCAATTAAAATAACACTTTAACATAATTTTGGCCAACTCACAGTTAAATTATATTTTTTAAAAGACATATTATAAAAAGTATTATTATTATTTATTTTTTTTATCAAAAACTCCTACATTTGTTCATTTGTTTAATTCACACATATGCCATGGTATCCTCTCTAGAGCTCAATATATTCTCTTCCACCTTGTGATGTCATTAGATGGTAATCCAGGAATTGATCTCTCTCATTTTTACCTGAATCTTTTTGGTCAATTTTGTACTTCAACTGAAAGAAACAAGCTGCTATTGTTTCTTGCCTCATTTGAACTGCGTTACACCTTATCTTCCCATTCAAATTGAATATTTTTGCAGTGAACTCTCTTGTTCACACGCGAACACCGGGGCTGCTGAGCACAAGATCGAACCACAGCGCCCGGAATGCGTAGTCTCAGCCCTAGCCACAAACCAGCCGCACGAAACCAGCAGCGGCACGTTGTGGTTTAATCCTGGTCTAGACCTGGTTTAGTCCACGTTTAGTCCTGGTCTAGTCTCTTAGCCAATCAGGATGCAGAACACAATGTTACACTATAAAAAAAGTTACACTATAAATTGGAAAAAATAAATAAATCTGCGAACCGCGATAGTATTTGTTATTCAGCATCAATACATTTGTCTGCTTTTTACTAAGGAATAATTAATTGAGGAATATACAATATAATAATACTATGATATATTTTTGACTCAGTGTTATGTATACTATAGCTTATATTCTTAAAGACTGAAACACTAAAATTCAGGTGAAAAACGCCGCTTATCAGTTAATCGTTAATTGATCAATAAGGTCAATCAACTATCAATTAATGAATTAATCGATAATTTGCATCCCTAATACAGTGGTACCTCACTTTACGACCCTACATACGAAAAATCCAAGTTACGAAACGCCTTCACGTTAAATTTTGGTCTCTAGATATGAAAGAAAATTTAAGTTACGAAACGCAAAATCTCAAAAATTCAATTAATGCGTGCTCAGATGCACGCCCCGAAACGTAAATACACTTTATCAACACACACGGGGTTAGGTTCCAGAGGTGGCCCACGGTGGGAGAGGTCCGCGAGGTAGGACAACTTTGTATTTTGTTCTACATGTTTTAGGGCTGTAAATGCCTCACCACACATTCTATGCTTTTCTCAGACTGGAGTTGGGCTTTTCTCGCATTTCTCTCTCGTTTGAACACTCGAACTTTCATAGATTTTCAAAGGAATGTGTTGATAGTGAAGGGTGGGGGCAGACACGGCTCAATATAGCGCCGAACGCGCGAGGGCAGCGGAGACACAGGATTACTATCGCATCATCATCAGTAGGGTAAAACTAACCTGTCTCACGACGGTCTAAACCCAGCTCACGTTCTCTATTAGTGAGTGAACAATCCAACGCTTGGTAAATTCTGCTTCACAATGATAGGAAGAGCCGACATCGAAGGATCAAAAAGCGACGTTGACATGGCGCAAGGCCGCGAGTACACCAGGGCTGCGGGCGCGGGATGGAGCCGCGGCGCCCGGGCCGTGCCTCCCCCTCGGGGCCAAGCACACGCGGGCGAGCACGGGGTGATTTGATTTGGTCCGGGTCTGGACCTGGTCCGGTCCTGGTTTAGTCCAGGTCCAGTTCAGGCTTAGACCTGGTTTAGTTCTGGTCTAGACCTGGTTTAGTTCTGGTCTAGACCTAGAAGTCAGATAGAACCAGAGCCCGCCCCGAGCTAGACCCCGCAGTCTTGCCCGCCGATAGAGCACCTTTCTCGGCCTCTTAGCTCACAGTGTCGGCGCCCCGGCTCTGAAGGTCAGATAGAACCAGAGCCCGCCCTGCCCCGCTCTTATTCCCGCTGAAAGAGTGTCTTTCTCGACCTCTTAGCTCTAGCGCGGAACGCGCAAGGAGCGCGGAGACACGAGCAATGCAGAACACAACGTTACACTATAAAAAAAAAACTTGGAACGGATCAGGCCTTTTCCATTTAAATAGCTACTCAACTTACGAAAAATTCACGTTACGAAACCACTTCTGGAACGAATTAATTTCGTAAGGTGAAGTACCACTGTATATATATACAGGGCTCTCAAGGCTCACGCATTGAGAGTGTGACACACTCTCAGCGGAGCGGAGGCCGGTGACGCGCCGTCCCCCGGGCACATCCTGAGCCTCAGTCCCGGTGCCACGTCTCCTCTGAGACGCACCGACTCCGGTCCCGGTGTCTCCGTCTGGGCGTAACATGTCCTCCCCGACGGCTTACACGCGGAATACGCGCGGCCCAGAGCCGAACTGCCCGCGGTGAGCCGCGGTGAGCCGCGGGCCCGGTTAAAAATGTCCCGCTCCCCCCGCCCCGGTCCCTCCTCCCCGCCCCTCTCAGCGCGCACTGACAAAGTGCGGTGATGATAAAACAAACTGAGAACCATCAGGTAATAACTTCATTTATATAACTCTCATTAGTTGCTTTGTAGTTTAAGTTTGCTCTTTAGACAAACAGGGCTCTCAACACGCAATTCGACGTGTTCACACGCTCACACGGCATTTCTCACGCAATTCAAGCCCCAAAAATTGTTCACTCGCACCCCCCCCCCCCCCGGTCCTCGGAAATTACAGTCACACGCACGACCACGCTCAAAACTTGAGAGCCCTGTATATATATCAGGGCTGGGAATATTAACGCGTTAATCGCGATTAATCGCGAAGAATTTTTTTAATCGCGATCAGAGTTTGCCAGCATTTTCCGCAATTCTACCATCCATATGCAGCTCATTTGGTTGTATTAATTAAACTCATTGTTGGTTAAACGCGCTATTTTGAGTTTGCTAGTATTTTGTTCCTTCTACGCATCCCTAGGCAGCTCGAGCGGACTTCAATCATTTATTTACAATTTCTCAAAGTAAGCACTATTACTGGTTCATTGTTACTTTTTCCTTTCTCTGCACTTTTTTGAAATAAAAAAAATGGTGAGAAATACTTTGCATTGTGAGTTTAACTTTAGATTCGAACGGTCTTACTGCAAGATATCAATTTTAAACATGCAAAATAAATCACGATTAATCGCGATTAACTATGAAATTTCTGAGATTAGTTGCGATCAAGAAAATTAATCGTTTGACAGCCCTAATATATATATATATATATATATATGTGTATATATATATATACACACACAAGGAAAGCGGCTACCGTCAGCTCAATGGCAAGAACAAGGCCCAGGCAATAAACAGCTATGCCCTTCCAGTGATCAGATACCCTGCAGGAATCATAAGCTGGCCGAAGGAGGAGATACAGACCACAGATATTAAGACACAAAAGCTCCTGACCATGCATGGAGGGTTCCATCCCAAATCCAGCACCCTGAGACTACTCGAGCCGGAAGGAAGGAGGCCAAGGACTAGTGAGTGTGGGAACCACTGTCCAGGATGAATCATCCAATAAGAACCTCAAGGACAAAGCCCCGACAGATGATGTGCTCAAGGAATGCCTCAGACAGCGGAGTGCAGAGGAAGAGGTGCTGGAGGGACCATCGTGGCAGGACCCCAGGGTCAAGGTGGGAAACGCCTCCGAAGGTTGCGGAGAATGACCGAGCCAAGAACCTGTGGGACTTCCAGATACAGACTGATAGAATGGTGATGGTGAACCAACCAGACATAGTGGTGGTGGATAAGTAACAGAACAAAGCCATGGTGGTGGACATTGCAATACCAAGCGATGGTAACACCAGGAAAAAGGAACACGAGAAACTAGAGAAATACCAGGGGCTCAAGGAAGAGCTGGAGAAGGCCTGGAAGGTGAAGCTGAAGGCATCAGTGGTGCCCGTGGTGATCGGAGCACTCGGCGCTGTAACCCCCAAACAGGAGGAATGGTTGCAGCAGATCCCAGGAAAAACATCAGACATCTCAGTCCAAAAAAGTGCAGTACAGTACTAGAAACAGCAAAGATACTGCACAGAACTCTCAAGCTCCCAGGCCTCTGGTAGAGGACCTGAGCTGGATGAGAGTGAGAGCTTTATGGCACTGTGTATCACCTGACATAGCTAGCACTAAGTAGTTCTATCTGTTATCCCTAATAATGCTATTTTTTTTTTTAGCCTTGTTTGAACTGTGTTACCTATTTTTCCATCTTTTTTCCATTCAAACTTATACTATAACAGTGGTCACACTATATATCTTCATGCCACTGTGTATCACCTGGCATATCTAGGCACTAAGTGGTTTTAGCTGTTAGCGCTAATGCTATTGTGTGTAATGAACCCCTTATCACTGATACCCAATACTCCACACTTCTTCTCTGTAGCATAGACCCTATCACGTAACCACAAAAACCCTATACTGTCCAGTCCTGCTCGTACATCTCCTCATTGATTACCTATTTCCTCATTATCCAATTGCGGTCTCGAAAAGTGCTTTAATGTAATGTTAGCTAGCACCTCCATAAGTGCCTTGTCTTCTTCTATGGAAGCTTTTAGCCAGTCTACACACTCACTTCTCAGCTCAAATTTGATTGGCTGATCTCATATCTTTCTTTAAATTTGATTGGCTGTAAAGTCTATATCTTTGCTACTTGCTATTATGCTGGAAAATCTTTAGTGTATTCTTGCGATTCTCACTCTCTTCTTTGCAACCGTGTCCAGCTAACTTTTCCAATGTTTAATTTAGGCTCTATCAAGACTTCTCTTTCATATTCCTCGCCAGATTTATCAACATCCTCAAAATCCTTCTCCGTTTTAGCTCGCCATGCCTCCCTTTTCTCCTGTTTTTACCCCAGACTGTCCGCCCTATCCTGCAATCAGGATTTTAAGGGACTCCGAGAGGTGAGATTGGATAGTCCTTCTGGCTCTTCCAACTCTTCCTGGTCTTCGTCGATTTTTCCAAGTTCAGAAATAACATCCATCAGTTCGGACCAGATTGTGACGCCAGTGTCTACCCCATGTCTGTACCAACCAGTCGAAAAGGGAGCTATGGGTGCCTCCGAGGACAAAATGGTATGGAGAGAGACGTCTTTTCTTGGGAATGATGAGTAAGTAGATGACAGTAAGTTTGGTGTTGTTGGTATCTATCTAAATGTATTATTTTCGCCTAACCATGTTCCTGGTGAAAACTTGAAGTTTGTCCTATTTTTTTTAAGTTTTGTGTATAAAGACAAGATTTAAAGGTGCAATGTGTAACTTTTTGGGTGGGCGTACGTCACCTGCTTGTTTCTATGGATATGTCATTGCTCTGCCTAGAATGTCCCATAGTATGACATTAAACAGCTCTTACATTTATTCCATTACAGGTTTTATAACTCAAAAATACCTAGAAAAACAGGCACTCTGACTGAGCAGGGTTGCCTCTCCACAGATCTGACCTGTAACTTGAGCTAGTTTGGTTTCTATGATGATAAAAAGGTTTAATAATATTTAATATAAAAGATTTAATGCCATACCGCAAAACAATCCAGACAGAGCATTGTCTGATCCTCTGATCTATGTTATAATGTCTAAAAATCTATGTTATATGTTAAAAGGAGAAATTCAATTTGTCAACTGGACAAAATTTATGTGGTTGAAAACGTTTCACAGCTCATCCGAGTTGCTTCGTCAGTTCTGGTTAGAGTGCTGAAGGACACTGCTTATATCTAGCTGCAGTTTCAGCACTCTAACTAGAACTGACGAAGCAACTCGGATGAGCTGCGAAACGTTTTCGACCAAATAAACTTTGTCCAGTTGACAAATTGAATTTCTCCTTTTACCATGGATTCTACCTGGACGACTGAGGGATTCTTCACATATGTTATATGTTGTTTCCTAAAAGCCTATCTGCACAAACTCCATACACCTTCACTAGAATCATCACTAGAATGGAGCATTTTGAACTTTGAAGATGTAGACAGACTAATAAAGCAGGAACACTCAATCGTGTGAATGAAGCAAAATACAAGTCCAGGTGTGATTTTGATGAAATAACAATATTATAACATGGCTAAAAGCTCAGAAGAGTGAATTTTGTGTACTGCTGTATAGGACCTTTAATGTTGTAGCCCTATATACTATATATATTACATATACATACATATGCTTCATAGATTATATTTTACCTTGTCTTCTTAAATACTGATGGTCCCTTTGCTGTGAATGATGAGTAAGTACGTGACAGTAAGATTTGGTGCTGTTTGTGTCTGTGGGGAATGGGTGAAAATGAGGCAGGACCACAGAGAAGTCAATGCAATTTGTGTGAAAAATGGATTCTGACGTGGTTCAACAATTTTCGTATAATTTATATCTGGTAGATTTCACAAATTTACTTCTGTGGAGTTTAAGAAGAAGAGAAGAAGTGAACTTTATTGATCTCACACTGGAGAAATTCTTCTCTGCATTTTAACCCATCCTATATATATATATACATATATTAGGAGCAGTGGGCAGCACACACATTAGGGCGCCCGGGGACCATCTCCATGATCTTCTTGCTTCGGTTTGGTCAGGACCTAAGCTGGAGGTACCTATGGTGCATGTTTTGGGTTGGTGGGGGAAACCGGAGTGCCCGGAGGAAACCCACCCAGACACGGGGAGAACATGCAAACTCCACACAGAAAGGCTCGTGCGACCCGGGGATCGAACCCAGACCATGCATGCAAACTCCACACAGAACACACGGAAAGGTCTGGGCGACCCGGGGATCGAACCCGGAACCTTCTTGCTGTGAAGCAAGAGCGCTAACCACTCTGCTACCGTGCCGCCAAAGACGGCTTACATCTAAGACGGCTTACATCAACGGCTTACATCAAAGACGGCTTACATCTAAAAAGTTGCATACCAAAATTGTAAGTTGCAAATTGACTGCTTAAATGACTGTTTAAAATGTATTATTAAAACAAGTATATTATATATTTACATAATTTGTTAATATCGTGTTGGTGCATTGTGTAACTTTTCTGGTTGCAATATTTTCAGACACTTAAAACTCTGAAGGCCAGACATTAGTTGAAATTGCATTTATATTGGCATTTTTCTATAAAAGCAATTGTGGCAGTATTTGACAAGATAAAATAAAAATAATAATAATAAAATAACCTAAATCAATGGTTCTCAATCTTTTCCCACCAAGTACCATCAGATCTAAACCAGGTCTAAAAAAGGACTATTCTAGGTCTAAACTAGGGCTAAATCAGGACTAAAAGAGGACTTCACATGGTATAGACAGACAGATAGATAAATACTTTATTTATCCCGAAGGAAATTCATTTTGGGCAGCAACAGTGATACATAATAATAATAATAATAATAATAATAATAATAATAAACTAGTGATAATATAATCAACATAATACAAATAATAAAGGCATAATAACAAACAATAAACAAGGTCTAAAACAAAGGAGGACAGAAATGTAGACTAAATTGACAGTTTGAGAACCACTAACCTAAATAATTATTGCCCCAGTGCACCTCAGAACATTATAGTGTCTAGTATCAATTGCTTATTTTATTTACCACTTTATAACAGTATATTCACTTAAAACTCTTGGTGCCAAACACTGAAGCAGCATTTATATCTGCATTTTTCTATTAAAGCAATTGCAGTTTTCCGCAACCATTATGTCCATTTGCTCTGCAGTTTAATGTAAAAGGCTTAGTGAGAAAATCAATACAATTTCACCCAGTCTGCCAAATAATAATAATATAAAATGTCTGATAAAATGTTTTGACATAAGCACTCTTCTGGTGAAGATTGGAAGATTGTCCTACTTTTTAAAACTGTGTAAAGATGAGATTTAAGAATTTGTTAAGAGTATTTTTGTACATGAACTATACCAGAACTGTTGATTTCATTCATTTTCAGACCACGGTTTTGTTTGTTTTCATACCTGACAATTTCGAATGCTCACTAGAGATCGTCCTCAGAGTGGTCACGCGATGTTGCTGTGACGTGTCCGGACATCTGATTTAAACAGGTTTTAGCGCTGTCTTCCTACCAGTGACGGGAGGACGACAGCGCCATCTGCAGTCTGACTTCTTCAGGTGTGTGAAAGTAAAAAAGCCCCCTCGTCCTGATTTATAGTCCAAAAATTAAACCATGATCTGAAAAGAATCTAATAAAATACATTATCAGAAGAATGAATCTCGTTGAAAAATACCAGAACTGAACATTGTTGTGTAAATATCTGAATGCAGTTTTGCTATAAAGCACTGCAATTAGGTTTTCAATATATCCTTGGAGATTTAGTTTGCAGTGCACATATGAAACTCGTCCAGAAACTTTAAAGGTGTATTATGTAACTTTTCCAGTGGAGATTCCATCAAATGCTTTTCTTCATGGATATGTTATTGCTTTGTCTGGAATGCTACACAGTATGGCATTAAACCTTTTTATCTTCATGGAGACCAAACCAGACCAAGTTACAGGTCAGATCTGTGGAGAGGCAACCCCGCTCACAGTCAGAATGCCTATTTTTTTCTAGACATTTTTGAGCTATAAAATCATCTGTAATTTAATAAATGTAAGGTAGAGCTTTTCAGTGTCATACTATGGAACATTCTAAGCAGAGCAGTTAAATGTCCATAGAAACAAGCAGGTGACAGATCCCCATCCAAAAAGTTACTTAGTGCATCTTTAACATTTGAAAGAAGAATGAAATATGAACTGCTAATCTTACATAGATAGAAATTAGCATCTTTTATAGATATTTTTTTGCAGAAGAAACTAACTTCATAAATGTTTGTAACCTTTGCTATTTGCTAATTGCTTATCTCATAGCCCCACTACACTATATTATATTTGACCTCTCTCGCTTGGTTCATTCGTCTTCCTAAATACTGATCATCTCTTTGCTGTGAGTGCAGCAGCAGAACTGTGTGTTCAGATAAAACAGGACACATTAGTTTTAAATCAGGATCATAAATCACTTCCTCTCTCCTCTGTATTCTCTGAGGCACAGCTAAAGTCTGTCCATAAAGACATTACACAACTATAATTCAAAATTGTCGTTCAAATAGGGAAACGTACAGCTATATATTTTTGCTCCAGTAATTCTTTTTCTTGTCTTTTTCTTTGGACTGGCACCGTGTTATAGTCAGTACATGTAGTTTTACCCATCCATTTTCTTCAACTTATCCAGGGCTGGGTCGTGGAGGCTGCAGTCTGAACTAAGGGCTCCCAGATAGTCCTTTTTGTTCACACTTCCTCCAAGGCATTCCAAGGCCAGCCGAGAGACACAGTCCCTTCGGCGTGTCCTGGGTCCTCCCCCGGGACCTCCTCCTGGTGGGACATGAACATCTCTTCAGGGAGGAGTCCAGGAGGCATCAGAACAGATCCCCGAGTCTCAGCTCTCCTCCTCTCAATGTGGAGGAGCAGCAGCTCTACTCCGAGCCCCTCCTGTGTGACCATAGACTGTATAAAAAAGTGGACTAATGGAGTGTGACGTCACCCATCGCGTTTAGCTCCAGTGAATTTGGAACTGAGTTTCATATTAGGAACTAGAATTTATTTATAGACAAAATAGTACAATAAAAACTCCAGGATCCTGTAGAGCAGTATAATACGAACATTTTAAAGGTCCCATGGCATGAAATTTTCACTTTCTGAGGTTTTTGAACGTTAATGTGAGCTCCCCTACCCTGTTTAGGCCCCCCCCCATGGTTAAAAGTTGTGAAATGTCTAAACTGAGCATTTGCGATCCTTTTCTGCGTTACAAAAAAACGGAGCTCAAACGGGCGATTTTGAACAAGGCACCTTATTGACGTCAGATTGAAAAAAGAAATGCAAATGCAGTTCCACCCCCGTCTGTCTGTACTCACCGTCTCTGTAAATCACACCCAGAGAGTTTGGACCGCGAATGCGCTAGGCAATGCAAAATGCGTTTTTTTATTTGCCTGGAGGCACGTCCGAGTGTTTCTAGGCTCGGAAGTCCTTTATCTGAGCCTCTGGACCTTTGAACAGCAGTGGTTTAATTTTATTTTATGTGGAAATGCGTTTATTTTTCAATGGAACGCTTCAAATCTCTCCCCCCTTGCAAAAACACGGAAATGGATCAGCTGAGGGCTACAGCGGAGAGCGGAGCGTTTGGCCACACCCCCACCCTCTACTATTGGCCAGCTCTTTTCTCCTCATTTGCATTCAAGCAACAACGCCCATTATGACCTGTTCTGAGGGAGAAAAAATACTCTTTCTCATCTTATCTCTGTTTCTCATGCACTGAGTGTTGATTTTGAAGAAGGATTCATTTACAGTATTAGGGAACCATTAAGGCGCCATATAAAAGCATCAAGAAGTACCATGTCATGGGATCTTTAAGACCAAAATGATAAGCTTCACAGCAGGAATTACAGGGAGAAGGGTGATCATTTTTCAGTGTAAAGTGAATTGGAGCCAGTGTTGATAGAGCCAGAAGCGCGCCCATGCTCACTTTGTGGCGGCCAATGGGTTAGCTATGTCCATTTGTATATACATTCTGTGCGTGTGACTGTCTCTAAGGGAGCTCCCAGCAGAGGAAACTAATTTAGATCGCCTGTATCTGTGAAGGCCGAAAGGATGTGAACTTTTTTCTGGTCGAGTAGCAGTTTAATTTCGTTATTTATTTTATTATATATATTTTTTTACAATGACAAAGTATCTATGAATCTAAACTCTATGCCACTACTACTACTACTACTACTATTACTACTACTATCATCCATAAGTAAGTAAGCAGTAAGTAGCAGCTATAGTTGTATATTATACAATTATAGCTGCTACGTACTGCTGCTACTTACCACCATTGCTGCTAAAATGCAATGGTCTAATGCCTCTGAAACAAGCAAAATTCATAAAATTGTAATTACTTTTTCCACTCTTGAGTTGCAAACACAGCAAAGAAGTGAGTTTCCTTTACTGTTGAATGGAGACAGTCTTCTACTTCCACTTTTAACTGTAAACTTAATTTCTGCTTCACAAATGCTTCATCATGCTATACTTATATAGCATGATGATGATGATGGAAGCATTTTGATAGGTAGTTAAGTGCATATCAGCTTACAATAAAATAATATGGTCTCATACCTTAAGAGAAAGTATATTACATTTATAAGAGACATTTTTTCAAAGAGTGGCAAGTAGTTAATTTTTGCTATATAGTTTTAAATATTAATGTTGCCGTAAAATGGTTACAAATATGTATATCATTATATTGTACTTAATACAGTGGTACCTTACCTTACGAAATTAATTCGTTCCAGAAGTGGTTTCATAACGTGAATTTTTCGTAAGTTGAGTAGCTATTTCAATGGAAAAAACCTGATTCGTTCCAAGGCCCCGTTCCAAGTTTTTTTTTATAGTGTAACATTTTTTTATAGTGTAACATTGTGTTCTGCGTCCTGATTGGCTAAGAGACTGTAGACCCAGGACTAAACGTGGACTATACCAGGTCTTGACCAAGGTCTAAACCTGGACTAAACCAGGACTGGACCAGGTCTAGACCTGGACTAAACCAGGACTAGACCAGATCAGGTGGATTAAAGTGCCGCGTGCGGGTCTATTTCCTGGTTTCGTGCTAGCTCTGCTATTAGCAGCAGCACCAGTGTACCTCATGAGTCACGGCTGAGGCGAGCAGCGACTGCGTGCGTGGGGGGAAGGGGGAGGGCTGAGAAGTGTGCGCGCGGACACATGTGTGATAGCGCAGCATGACATGGCGCGGGGCTGCGAGCACGAGACCCGTGCTCAAACCGTGCCTCCTCTAGACCAGGTCTAAACCAGGATTAAACCACCGCGTGCGGGTCTATTTCCTGGTTTCGTGCTAGCTCTGCTGGTGTACCTCACGAGTCACGGCTGAGGCGAGCAGCGAGGAGGGGAGGGGATGTGCCTCCCCTCGGGACCGCACGCAGTCTGAGCGCATGAACGAACGCATGCAAGAGCCGCGGTGGTTTAATCCTGGTTTAGACCTGGTTTAGACCTGGTCTAGAGGAGGCACGGTTTGAGCACGCAGCCCCGCGCCGGGTCATGCTGCGCTATCACACACGTGTCCGCGCGCACACTTCTCCGCCCTCCCCCCCACGCTTCACTATTAATACATGTTGTTGAAAATCTATTAAAGTTTGAGTGTTTAAACAAGAGGCTAATGTGAGAAAAGTTAAAATCCAGTCTGAGAAAAGCGTATAATGTGTGTGTCTAATCGCGCATTATTAGAATTTTTGAGATTTCGCGTTTCGTAACTTGAATTTTCTTTCGTATCTAGAGACCAAAATTTAACGTGAAGGCGTTTCGTAACTTGGAATTTTCGTTTGTTGGGTCTTTCGTAAGGTGAGGTACCACTGTATTATGAAAATGTATATGAAAAACAATACAAAAATTGCATATACTGTATAGCACCATAGGTTCCTAATAGGTTAATTCATTAACTGATAGTTGATTGACCTTATCGATCGATTAACGATTAACTGATAAGCGGTGTTTTTCACCTGAATTTTAGTGTTTCAATAGGGTCTTTAAGAATATAAGCTATAGTATACATAACACTGAGTCAAAAATATATCATAGTATTATTATATTGTATATTCCTCAATTAATTATTCCTTAGTAAAAAGCAGACAAATGTATTGATGCTGAATAACAAAATACAGTAATCCCTCACTCTATCCAATTTTTTTTTTTTTATAGTGTAACATTTTTTTTATAGTGTAACATTGTGTTCTGTCCTGATTGGCTAAGAGACTAGACCAGGACTGAACGTGGACTGGACCAGGTCTGAACCAGGTCTGGACCTGGACTGGACCTGGACTGGACCGGGACTCGACCGGGTCTAGACCTGGACTAGACCAGGATTAAACCACCACGTGCCGCTGCTGGTTTCGCCGCGAGCCCTGCGCGGCTGGCCTGCGCCCCGAGCCGCAGGCCAGCCGCGCGGGGCGTGGGGCGCGGGGCGTGGGGCGCGGGCCGCGGCGAAACCAGCAGCAGCGGCACGCATTCCGGGTTCGATCTCGCCTCGCGCGTACACCCGGGGCTGCTGAGCAGTGCCATTGGCGCCTGCGGTCGGCTGTGAGTCGAGCTTGGCGCAGCGCGGTTGCCTTGTTTCATGACCACGCGGGTGCGTGTCCGCGGTTAGCGGTTAATTACAATGAATGCATTTTGATCGACCAACGTCTTAATCGACAATTAACCGTTAATCGATTAATTGTTGACATCCCTAGTTCCTAATTTTTTAATTTTAGTATTAAGTATAAATGTTATTATTATTATCAATTATTACCTTACAATTTGCAGACACACTTTAGGGAGCTGAGCCAAAAGGCAAAGCTCTCAATTTACCGGTCAATCTACGTTCCTACCCTCACCTATGGCCATGAGCTTTGGGTAATGACCGAAAGGACGAGATCGCGGATACAAGCGGCCGAAATGAGTTTCCTCCGCAGAGTGGCTGGGCGCACCCTTAGAGATAGGGTGAGGAGCTTGGTCACACGGGAGGAGCTCGGAGTAGAGCCGCTGCTTCTCCACGTGGAGAGGAGCCAGCTGAGGTGGCTCGGGCATCTGTTCCGGATGCCTCCTGGACGCCTCCCTCGGGAGGTGTTCCGGGCATGTCCCACCGGGAGGAGGCCCCGGGGAAGACCCAGGACACGCTGGAGGGACTATGTGTCCCGGCTGGCCTGGGAACGCCTTGGGGTCCCCCCGGAGGAGCTGGAGGAAGTGTCCGGGGTGAAGGAAGTCTGGAGGTCCCTGCTTAGACTGTTGCCCCCGCGACCCGGCCCCGGATAAGCGGAAGAAAATGGATGGATGGATGGACTTTAGCCAAGCCAAGATATCCATTAAAGGTCCTATATTACACAAAATGGATTCATGTCAGTTTTTAGTCGTATTATACGACGTTCTTACCTCATTAAAAACAAACCTGGAGTTATGTTTTGGTTCGTTCACACATGTCCGAGTAACCCTTTATTATTGTTTACATCTCCAAAGCTCAAAATGTTCTGTTCCACCTTGTGATGTCATGTAGTGGTAGTTTTCAAGATTCCAGCTCCTTTTCCTAGCTCCTTTCCTACATTTTCTTCAGTAGAGATTGGCAATTCCAGGGCTGCAATTATCCAGATGATTCTACTGAAGGCGTATGGAGTTTAAAAACACAACGGAGCACTTCCTGTATTACCACATGACATCACAAAGTGGGACAGTGTGTTTTCAGTTTGAGAAAAAAAACTTAATATGGAGGGTTTGTGTGTTAAACATGTGTGGCTGAAACAAAACACAACTCCAGGTATAATTGAGATGAGAAAACAGCATTATAACAGATCAGAAAATAGCATAATATGGGCTCTCTAAAAAACTCTGTCTCATTTTTCTTCCTCAAGTTAACAAAATCCAAGACATTTACAAGTTCAAGTAGTGTAGCATAACCTTTAGCTTGCTTTGGCAAAAGGAAGAAATTCAATTTGTCAACTGGACAAAAGTTTATTTGGTCGAATACGTTTCGCAGCTCATCCAAGCTGCTTCTTCAGTTCAGAACTGAAGAAGCTGCGAAACGTTTTCGACCAAATAAATTTTGTCCAGTTGACAAATTGAATTTCTCCTTTTGCCATGGATTCCACCTGGACGACTGAGGAATTCTACACTCCAGCTTGCCTTGCTAAATAGTCGTGTAGTATACTTCATCCATTTTGGTCCAAGCCTCCACTGAGCCGCCACCTGGTACTGTATTTTAGCCAAATCTCTATGTATAGCTTTGACTGCAGGCAAGAGACACTCAAAAAACAAGAAATAATGTTATGCGGATTTTACACATTTGATATACACTGAAAATGTATTCACTAGGATGTTGATTTGCTTTGAAATGTTCCACAGTATGGCATTAAAGGTCCTGTATCTTATTTTACCCCCATGTTTTTGAGCAAAATATCTTGCTCCAGTACAGATATAGCTGCATCTAATTAGGAAGCTTATTATTCAGTTATCAGCAAGTGTGCATTAGCATGCTATGTGCTTTATTGTCATGGCAAAACTCCAAACTGGTCTCTGGGAGTCATTAAAAGCTTTTACAAACTTATTATGGTGAATAATTATGATGCTCAGAATGCATAAGATTAAAAAAAAAATTACTTCAGACCACTGCAAATAGTTTAAAACTAAATAGTCATGTTTTTTTTTACATTTTTAAAACTGTAAAAATCACATACAGTGCCTTTAATCTTATCGATCACCATGGAGACAAATAGTTGGCCAAGTTACAGGTCAGATCTTTTTGGTCCCTATCCCTGTATTTGAAAACTACTATTATACTAATAGACTGCTGTGTTCCAAATTGAAAGTGCTCCAGGGGGCTCCTCCTGCTCCTCCTGACCCTGGCTCCACTTGACTGTAACTTGTAATTTTTCATTTTGCTAAATAAACAGAAATAATGGACCAATCAGATGCCTTCATTTCCCACGGTCGCTAGCATTAGCGACAGTTTGATTGACAGCTAGTGCATTTCGTTGCTAAGAAAGCCCCCTTCTCTCTTTCTGGTGAGAAGGGCGGGCACATTTAGGAACCTCAATCATGATTGGCTCTTGTGGTTGCTATGATACTCATGGTTGGATTTCCAAATAAGTTTATTTATGAGACAGGGCCAGTGCACAATCTACATTATCCTTGAGAGGAGAGATGCTTTATGCCAGGTTGTAGCACCAGAGCCAATTTCCACCTGTCGTCCCTGGTGCATGGTTTTTTGGGGGTTTGGAGCCTGGCTCCAAATTTGGTCCTGTAACCGTTGCATCGGGAGTTTCATTTGAGTGGAACTGAATGCTCTGGGTGATGTCACACTCACTTAGTCCACTTCTTTATACAGTCTATGATTATACTATTATACTTTGCATTCCATTATAGAGATACATATAGAACACCCCCAGCATGATGTCACTGCAAAGTATCAATAACACAATCTAATATAGCCATCAAAACTGCTGTAGTCATCAATAGAGGCTTACTGTGGGGTATTAGACCATTGCACTCGTAAATACAGATCAGTTTGGCAGACCAGTTTGAAAGATGCTATAAAGTTACTGGGTTTGATGGATTACCTCTGCTTGCTCGAACAGTAATATTACTCAATCACTACACCTGCACGTCAAAGCCTTTTCTCACTAAACATCCAGGCATCACTTAATAGCTGTTGTGTTGATTTTGAAGCTGAGTGTATGGTTGTTTAAAATGGGTTTGTATCAGTACGACAGCGCAGCAATTCTAAAATATATATAGCATTAATAAACAATAGGATTTGCAGATTTGTACCTTCTTGCCAGCAATCACTGATGTGGTTGAGTTTGTGGTACTTACATTTTTCAGTTGACAAAGAATCCTGTTGTCATTAAAAATAATCGGGGTCATAAGTCTGATCAAGTAAGAAAATGGGTTAATATTTATGATATGATTTCACTGCAGATGATTAGAATTTATCCTCACTGCCATTGAAGGATGAGTCAAGTGTTTCTAGTGGTAGCTGTTATTATTGGGAATCCACCAGTACCAATAATGACCAGTATCGGATATTGGTGCCGATTCAGGAAATTTTGCTGGTTGGGAACTTTTATTCATACAAAGATGCTCTGTAATTGGTTCCAAGATAATAACAATTGTATGCGACATTTACCCCATGCAGTAGGCTACAGATGCTGATGGAGATCAAAATAAACAATAAACAATTGGATCTATTTTAATAAGTTAAAATGTACATTGTGTGATAATAGTAATAGTAGAAGATGGTACAGTGTTTGATTGACGGATATTAGATATTAATCCATTAAGTATTCATAAACACTCGCAAGAACTTTCAAGTGCATCTTTTTAATTTACTTTTTTGCTTTATTCATTTACTTATGCTTTCTGAACATCTCACTTATTCAGCGCAATGAGTTTATAAGCACTTAACAACGTTCAGAGACCAGTGTGGAGCTTTGTCATCACAGTAATGCTAACAACAGCCAGCATGGTTTGTGTGATCTTATACAAATTGTGTGTTCGTTAATATGCATTGTCCCTTCCAAATAAACGAATAAATAAAAATGCTAAAGCTGCTTACTTCCTGTTTATTGGACCATAGAGTCAAATACATGGAAAAAGTCATGTAAGGCATTAACATAAATATTCTTTAATAGTTAGAAACCAATTTTGGCCATACCTGCCTGTCAAAGCCTGATCCCGTCAGATCTCAGAAGGCAGGGCAGGGCCTGGTTAGTACTTGGATGGGAGACCACTGGGAATTCCAGGTGCCACAGTGGGGCGCCAGTTGCAAAAAAAAAACTATCGCAGTGTCCTTAGGCAAGACACTTTACCCACATTTGCCTAGTATGAAAGTGGAGTGTGCATGAGTGTTGGTGGTGGTCGGAGGGGCCGATGGCGCAGATTGGCAGCCTCGCTTCCGTCAGTCTGCCCCAGGGCAGCTGTGGCTACAGAAAGTAGCTTACCACCACCAAGTGTGAAGTGAATGAACAATGAACTGTAAAGCGCTTTGGGTCTCATGAAAGGTGCTATATAAATGCAATGAATAATTATTATTATTATTAATTTAACAACAAAAAAAAACTTACTGTAAATGAACTCTATGCCCCCTTTTGTTATAATGAGCCATGTTAATCATTGATTGTGTGGTGGTGGTGTTGCAGAGGTTATTGGTGTCTCTGGATAAACACCGGAGCGAATGGGATTATCCAAACACTATAACGCATAAGTCAACAAATGAAGGACAAATATAATGGGACATTACAGTACAGAGGCCGTGCTGACTCAGACAAGCATAAACAATACAAGCGATTTATTCACATCAGTTCCTCCAATCTTGGCGTTCAAAATGACAAATTAAATTGGCTAAACACTGGATTTCCCTAATCTATATAAAGGATGGCTTGGCAAAAATGATAATAGAAGAAATAATTGGACTGCATCTATATAATACTCTTAAGGTTAATAAATAAATGTAATAAAGATTTTGTTCATTGATCTATAAAATTTGCTCTTTGCTCTCTGAATTTAATGGTCCTGTATTATGCAAAATTGACTTGTGATCTTTTAGCCATGTTATAACCATGTTGTCAAAAACATACAACAATATACTGGTAGCCAAAGTTGTGTTTTGTTTCATTCACACATGTTTGAGTAATCCTTTGTTGTTAGTATGTTTACATCTCCAAAGCTCAAAATGCTCTGTTCCACCTCGTGTCATGAAGCGGTAGTTTTCAAGTTAACAACTATTTTTAGTTTAGTAGACATTGGCAATTCCAGGACTGAAATCATCCAGATGATTCCGTGAAGGTGGAGTTTGGAGTTTAAAAGCACAGTGGAGCACTTCCTGGAACAGAGTGTTTTCAGTTTGAGAGAAGAACTAAGAAGCCTAAATATGCAGGGCTTGTGTGTTAAACAAGTGTGAATGAAACAAAACACAACTTCGGTTATGTTTTTGATGAGGAAACAACAATGTATATCAGAAAATAGCGTAATATGGGCCCTTTAAATGAGTTAAACATCTTATTGGCCATATATTTGAATCAAAACAACATCCCCTCTCTATATATATATCCCTATATCTCGTCATCTCTCCTGTCCCATGTGCTGACACTGCCTTATCTTTCTCTGTATGCTCTGTATCTGTCGTGTGTGTGAATGAATCTGATCCTCTCTAACCCAGATGCCCCGGCTGCTAAATCCCTCTCCAGCAGTGCCTTGCCTCTCTGCTATAAGCTGGGAACATTTGGCACCACACTACCAATAAAAAACACCAGGAAAAAAGTCAAACGCATACGCACAAGGAGAGGGGAAATAGTTTTGCCTTTTTAGCTAGAGATTTTCGATTGGAAGCAGACATTTCTTAGCTTTTTGGTTGGTGGAGGAGATTTCCTGTGTTTCAGAATGGACGACGAGGATGAACTAAGGATGCTAACTTCGGTTTAGTAAGTCCACATGTTTTGAAACTGATGGCATTGCTTGGTTATTTTTGCAAAGAATGAAAAGTTGTACACAAAATAAGTCAAGATTCTGTACTTTTGCTTAGGTTAAGTGACATTTCTGGCTTGGTTTAAAGGTGCACTACGCAACTTTTCTGGTTAAGTACTGATGTTATCACTTTGCCTGGGTTAGGGTTGCCAGGAATGTTCCACAGTATGGCATTAAAGTTATCAAATATGTATTCAAATACTTTATTATTCAGAAATACATAGAAAAACATGCATTCTTACTTGCAGGTGGGGTTGCATCTCCACAGATGTGGCCTGTAACGTAGCCAGCTTGCCTACATGGAGATGAAAAAGTATAATACTGTACCAGACTATGGAACATTTAGGCATAGCAATAACATATTCATCATGTTGACAAGCAAATAACGGACCCTC
Source organism: Paratrypauchen microcephalus (assembly GCA_036785185.1). Classification (NCBI taxonomy): domain Eukaryota; kingdom Metazoa; phylum Chordata; class Actinopteri; order Gobiiformes; family Gobiidae; genus Paratrypauchen; species Paratrypauchen microcephalus. The sequence goes on along the minus strand of JAVJIX010000165.1, from coordinate 1,898,676 downwards.
AACTAGACAATTTGTGCAATACACCTTTAAGATGTTGAAGTCCATATGTAGCCTTTTGTGTAGTGTAGGGTAGGCCTGTCATGATAATTACTATATCAACTTATCGTTTAAAATGTGAAAGCCGGTACAATATTTTTGGGTCTCAATATGTATCACATCTGCATTTTCTTTATATTAGCGTTGAGTTTTGGTTTATTTTTTGGTATCGGTGCAGTGTAGGGTCAAACAAGTAACTTCTATGACTGATTATAAGCACAAATTTATTATTGTTTCATTCTTCTTTATTTAAGTGTCTTTTTTTTTTTTTTAGATAATCCGTTTTGTTACAGCTTTAGCTTGTAACTTCCCACAGTATGGCATTAAACTAGTCTGCAAGTGATGCATCCAGGCCAAGTTACAGGCCATTAATACATGTTTTTCAAGTGTTTTTGAGCATTTTTTCATTTTGTGATTTTTATTGTCATTGTCAATATTTCTAGGGGTCAAAATTTTTTAGGGTTGCAAGATTAAACACAACGGAACCGAAATTGCTTTTGAATGAATGCGATTAGCAAATTACAAAAGCTGCAGTTTTTGAAATACCATAATTTCCTTGCCTGGAAGAATCCATGACTCATCGCTGTACCAGCGAGTGAGTCTGGTAACGCTTGATCCACAGAATGCGCTGCGGTTGCGCGTAGACAGACAGCTAAGTGAACCAATCAGAGATTGCGCCATCTTGATTCAAAACTGAGGCGGAACTTCCGCTGCCTAAGAGTGACTTTGCGGGCAAAGGCGGGTGCACTGACGTCACCATCTTTGAACGAATCAGAATCGCGGAGTCCGTTTGTAACCGGAGGAGCAAGAGTGGATGGAGGGTGTCCAAATGGTATCGCGCTGTATAGGAAATACAGAGAGATATCATTTGGCTGGCCAGGTAAATAATTTCCTTGAGAAACAACAAAATCTTCTGACTTATTCTTTATAAAAACTTCTAACCCTGTAGTTTAGATCTGTACAAACACGTTCTGAAATGTGATTCTTGTATTAGTTTCTCAGTTCATATTTCACTCTTTTTGTCAATTCTCTTGGACGTGTTTAAAATGAACTTTGAACAGAATCCTTTTATTATTAAAGTACTAAATTTGTTCCTTAAGTAAAAGTACAGATACCAAAGCAAAGAAATACTCAAGTAAAAGTATCACATGAAAAACCTACTTAACTAAAAGTATTAAAGTACTTGTTTAAAAATATACTTAAAGAGTAAAAAGTAAAAGTATTTTGCACAGGCCTAATAAAGCTTAAAATGTGGAGATTTTGAGAAAGATTTCTGTTGAATTTCATTCATCAGGAACAACTGAAGCAATAATATTTTCTTAGCTGTTTTTATTTGCATATTTTTGTTTGCTCAAACTATGAATGTGCTAAAAATAACCGCCTCAGCCTTTTCAGTAGGTCTCAAACTATATTAAAACATACTTTTACTTTTCAGACCTGTTTAAAAAAATTTAGTATGTAGTAGTAAAATTAAAAAGTATCCACAGTAAACTTTACTTGAAGATGCATTGTGTAACTTTTCTGGTGGAGTAGAAATGCTCTTCATGGAAATGTTATTGCTTTGTCTGTAATATTTCACAGTCTGGTTAAACCTTTCTATCTTCATTGAACCCAAACAACTCAGATCTGTGGAGAGGCGACCCCTCTCACAGTCGGAACGGCTGTTTTTCTTGGTATTGTTGAGCAATTAAAGATTAAGATTAAGCCTTTATTGGTCTCACACACAATGACACACGGGAGAAATTTGACTTATGCATTTGACCCATCCTTTTCCAGGAGCAGTGAGCAGCCATCTTTCCGGGGGGGATTTGAACCCACAACCCCCAGGGGGAAAGTCAGTGACTTACCAGTTGAGCTAACCAGCCGCCAGTTGAGCTCAACCCCCTGTAATTTAATAAATGTAAAGGAGAGCTGTTTAATGTCATACTGTGGAACATTCTGCGTTGAGCAATGGCATCTCCATACAGTGCACCTTGAAGTAATATATAGATACCTACAATTATACTTAAGTACAGTATTTTACTACTTTATTTTTAAATTCTACCAGTGGCTAAAACACAAAATGCTTATCAGAAAACCCTCAGTTAATACAGTTTCCCCATTCTTGTTTCTCATATATTTGATTATTTGTCTTAGCAGCTTTAGTCTGGGCCCATATTGTGATTTGAAGCAATCGCACGTGATGTTAAGATTACATAAGACCCAAAGAGGAGCTGGTATCTCTGTCAAAGCACTGGAAAAGCCCTTTATAATTACTACACACTTCAGATTACATCATGGATTGGAGGAGATTTTAGCTACAGACTGACTACAAAAAGTGTGGACCTTTACAATACAATCTTCATACCGAACAAAATAATACATGGATGGATAGATAGATAAGTAGGAAGTTCAGTTTTCGGCAGCAACAATGACACAAACATAATAAGGTAATAAGAGAGAGAAGAGAAGGATGGATGGAGAGGGATACTAAATGCATTGATAGAGAAGGAGGAAGAAGGAATGAAAGACCAGATACCTAGATGCCAAAAGTTAGGACACACCCTCTCATTAAATGTGTTTTCTATATTTGTACTACTTTCTAGTTTCTACATTTGATATACATACAGAAGACATCAAATATATGAAATAAGATGTATGGAATTATGTAGCAAAGAAAGTAAAAGTTAAATTACAATATTTTATCTTGCTTCATATATTTGAGAAAAAAAATAGTAGTAGTAGTAGTAGTATAATAGATAGATATATGTGAGTGTGGGTGGTTAGAGATTGATATAGTTGCATACAAATATGGAAAAAGATAGATATATGAATGTCTCATAATGTATTCTTGTCATACTAAAATGCGAGAGGGAAAGAAAGAGTGAGAGAATGCATAAGAATGAAGATGGATAGAAGGAGAGCTAGAGGGAGAGATGGAATAATTGGATTACTTAAAATGCATGTCTCTCTAATGTATTCCTCCCATACTAAATACATTGATTAATAGATAGAGAGATAGAGATAGCAAAAAAGAAGGAAAGAGATCTATAGATAGTGAGAAAGTGAGGGAGGGAGAGAGAGGGGATTGGGGTCTTGTAATTGTTTTAATACAATCCTTTACGACAGACAGATGGTTTGTATACTCTAGATAATTATCATATGGAGTACTAATCCTTGACACTTTCATCCTGTGTACATGAGGCTTATGGAGATTGACTTTCAAAATGGCAGATTGGTCCAGTTAAATTAAATGTACAATACTTTGCAGCTTCAGCAATGGACTGTTATAGTAGTAGCAGTAGTAGTAGTAGAAGTAGAGACAGTAGTAATATTAATGGCGGTGGTGGTAGCGGTAGTAGTAGGGGCCAGTTAAATTAATCGTGGTGTACTTTACAGCTTCAGCAATGGACTGTTATAGTTGTAGTAGTAGTAGCAGTACTAGTAGTATTAGTAGTAGTAGTAGTAGAAGTGGAGACAGTAGTAATATTAGTGGTGGTGGTAATAGTGATAGTAGTAGGGGTCAGTTAAATTAAACATAGTGTACTTTACAGCTTCAGCAGTAAAGTAGTAGTAGTAGTAGTAGTAGTAGTAGTAGTAGCAGTAGTAGTAGTAGTAGTAGTAGTAGTAGTAGTAGTAGTAGTAGTAGGGACCAGTTAGATTAATCGTAGTATACTTTACAGCTTCAACAATAGACTGTTACAGTGTAAAAGGAAGTTATGTTTTTTTTCTCACACGATTGTAATATAGGACCTTTCTAGATTAAAGTTCCTATATTACACAAAATTGACTTTTGTGAGCTTTAACTCATGTTATAATGTTGTTTCCTCCTCAAAAACAGACCTGGAATTGTGTTTTGTTTCATTCACATCATGTTTGAGTAACTTTTATTATTAGCCTGTCTACATCTCCAATGGTCAAAATGCTCTGTTCCACCTTGTGATGTCATGAAGTGGTAGTTTTCACGTTAACAACTACCTTTTACCTTTTGTTCATTAAAGACTGGCAATTCCAGGTCTGAAATCATCCAAATGATTATAATAAAGGTGTATGGAGGTTAAAAACATAGTAGAGCATTTCCTGTACATGACATCACAAGGTGTTTTCAGTTTGTGAGAACTCAGCCTAAATATGCAGGTTTGTGTGTTAAATATGTATGAATGGAATAAAACACAACTCCAGGTCTCTTTGTGGTGAGGAAACTACATTATAACAGATCAGATAGTGTAATAGGAGCCCTTTAACCACTGGTAGAGTGTATATCTGTATAATATTTTTAATATTTAGCAGAGTCATGCAAAATCATAATGTGCTATTAAAAATCTACTTACAGCTGGTAAAAAGGCGAATGACTCTTGATGATGCCAAGTTGTGATAATTAAAGTGGTCTGGAAGGGCATCTGATATAAACCTATGCCAGATCACTATGCAAATCACTGCAAAAAACAATTTATACTTTGGCAAGGCACTTCTCATATATTACCCGCAGTTGTAATTACTAGGCCTATCCAAATGAAATAGAGAACTAGTCTTTTTATTGAAAATCTTGTTGCTGTTAACTTGTATACTACCGTTTCATGACATCACAAGGTGGAGCGGAGCATTTTGAGCTTTGGAGATGCAGACTAATAATAAAGGATTACTCAAACGTGTAAATGAAACAAAACACAACTCCAGGTCTGTTTTTGAGGAGGGAAAAACATTATATCAAGAGTCAATTTTGCGTAATATAGGACCTTCAATTCTCCTGGACTTGTTAAACATAAATTGCAAATGTTATCGCAATACTACATTTTTTATTCAAAATTTGCAGCCTTGTGTGGAGTGAAAGGTGGTGAGTGTTTTTTTTTCTTTTATATATATATATATATATATATATGTGCTCCTCACCTTCCACGGTGGTTGGTCTCTCACTCTCATCCAGCTCGGGTCCTGGGAGCTTGAGAGTTCTGCGCAGTATCTTTGCTGTTCCTAGTACTGCGCTTTTCTGGACTGAGATGTCTGATGTTTTTCCTGGGATCTGTTGTAGCCACTCCTCCAGTTTGGGGGTTACAGCCCCGAGTGCTCCGATCACCACGGGCACCACTGATGCCTTCACCTTCCAGGCCTTATCCAGCTCTTCCTTGAGCCCCTGGTATTTCTCTAGTTTCTCGTGTTCCTTTTTCCTGATGTTACCATCACTTGGTATTGCAATGTCCACCACCACGGCTCTGTTCTGTTGCTTATCCACCACCACTATGTCTGGTTGGTTCGCCATCACCATTCTGTCAGTCTGTATCTGGAAGTCCCACAGGATCTTAGCTCGGTCATTCTCCGCAACCTTCGGAGGTGTTTCCCACCTTGACCTTGGGGTCTTCAGCCGGTACTCTGCACAGATGTTTCTGTACACTATGCCCGCCACTCGGTTGTGTCGCTCCATGTATGCTTTCCCTGCCAGCATCTTACACCCTGTAGTTATGTGCTGGACTGTCTCAGAAGCCTCTTTGGACAGCCTACACCTTGGGTCTTGTCTGGTGTGGTAGATCTGGGCCTCTTTTGCTCGGGTGCTCAAGGCCTGCTCCTGTGCAGCCAGGATGAGGGCCTCTGTGCTGTCCTTCAGTCCAGCCATTGGTAGGATTTCTTGATATCAGCCACTTCAGTTATGTTTCGGTGATATGCCCCATCTAGGGGTTTGTCCTGCCATGATGGTCCCTCCAGCACCTCTTCCTCTGCACTCCACTGTCTGAGGCATTCCTTGAGCACATTATCTGTTGGGGCCTTGTCCTTGATGTACTTATGGATTTTGGATGTTTCATCCTGGACAGTGGTTCCCACACTCACTAGTCCTCGGCCTCCTTCCTTCCGGCTCGTGTACAGTCTCAGGGTGCTGGATTTGGGATGGAACCCTCCATGCATGGTCAGGAGCTTTCATGTCTTAACGTCTGTGGTCTGTATCTCCTCCTTTGGCCAGCTTATGATTCCTGCTGGGTATCTGATCACTGGCAGGGCATAGCTGTTTATTGCCTGGGCCTTGTTCTTGCCATTGAGTTCACTTCTTAGGACTTGCCTTACTCATTGCAGGTATTTGGCCGTAGCCGCTTTCCTTGTTGCCTCTTCAAGGTTGCCATTTGCTTGTGGGATACCAAGGTACTTGTAACTGTCCTCATTGTCTGTTATTGTTCCCTCTGGGAGTGAGACCCCAGCCCTCTCTTTGTCACCATCCTACTACATTTCTCAAGCCCGAATGACATTCCAATGTCTGTGCTGTAGATCCTGGTGGTGTGGATCAGCAAGTCGATGTCTCGCTCACTCTTAGCGTACAGCTTGATGTCATCCATGTAGAGCAGGTGACTGATGGTGGCCCCATTTCTGAGTCGGTATCCGTAGCCAGTGCTTTCGATGATTTGGCTGAGGGGGTTCAGACCTATGCAGAACAGCAGTGGTGTAGGGTGACCACCGGCATGAAACAGGAAAGGAGGACACTTGTGTCCAAAAAGGAGGACAAAGGCCCTAAAGTGAGGGCACCTTGTTTTTTTTTTTGTTTTTTTTTTTCCCTCTGGGAAAACAAAGAATGTGCGCTGAGAATGTGCACTGCTCGCACATTCTCAGCGCACAAGAAAACCTATGCAGTGCACTGTAAATCAGGGATGAAAGAGCTTTTAGCGAATCTCCGCTTTTTATTCAGCCGCGGGGTCTTTTTTTAAAAATATCTGCAAAGTGCGAGCCGCGCGAGGGGGGGTGCATTTCGGATGTCGCGCACAGGAATTCCAAGTATTACTAGTCGCAATAGAATAATATTTTGTCTTTAGGGAACAAGGAGCAGACCACCCGGCTCATTGAGCTGAGGCGGGACCTGTTCCATCTCGCAGATGGCCATGCGGTCCACGGACTGCACTCAGGGCTGAGCGAGTATGCACCGCCTCGACTGCAGGCTGAGACCACGCTCCGAACCGTGCACTTTCTGAATTGGGAAACGGCGAACATCGCAGAGTAGCAAGTGTAAATAATGGGTGGGGATTTATGACGATTTATGCAACGGTGGCTGACGAGGGTCCAAAAGGAGGACAAAACGTAAAAAAGGAGGACACGTGACAGACGGCCGGACAGACAGCTCTAAAACCGGACGAAATCCGGACGAATGGTCACCCTACAGTGGTGACAGTGCCGTCTCCTTGGTATATGATGCAAGTGGCTTGCCATTGGCTTCAAGGGTGGTTTTCCACAACCGCATCGAGTTTGCAATGAGTGCCCTTAGAGTCTTATTGATATTGTACAGCTCCAAGCACTCAATGATCCATGTGTGTGGCATTGAGTCATAGGCTTTCTTGTAATCAATCCAGGCAGTGCACAGGTTGGTCTGACGGGTTCTGCAATCACGGGCGACTGTTTGGTCAACCAGGAGTTGGTGTTTAGCTCCCCTGGACTTTTTGCTGTGCTGTGCTTCTGTGCTGTGCTCATGTATTGATCCATGTGCCCACTTATCTTAGCTGCCATGATGCCTGACATGAGCTTCCATGTTGTGGAGAGACAGGTTATTGGCCGATAGTTGGATGGGACTGTACCCTTCGAGGGATCCTTCTGGATCAGGATCCTTGGGTTAGCCATTCAGGGTGAGTCCCATCCCTTAGCAGCTGATTCATTTGTGCTGCCAGGTGCTCATGGAGAGCAGTGAGCTTCTTTAGCCAGTATGCATGGATCATGTCAGGGCCCAATGCTGTTCAATTTTTCATGCCTGAGACTCTTTCCTGAATGTCTGCCACTGTGATGGTGACTGGATCTTATTCAGGGAGGTTGCTGTGGTCTTTCCTCAGAGCCACCAGCCACTGTGCATCGGTGTTATGTGATGCCTCCCTTTCCATATGCCTTTCCAGTACCTTTCAGTCTCCAGCCTTGGTGGGTCTGCTCTGGTGTTATCCCCCTGCCATTGAGCGTACACTTTCGCAGGTTGTGTACCTCTTTAGGTGGTTGCTCTTATAGCCCAGCACCTCTAGGATCACTGCTGCTGAAGTGTATATCAGCTCATTGGTTTCAGTGATGGTTGTGGTAGGGATCGCTCTCAGTGCTGCATTCAACTGTTCTAGGAGACTTTCAGATGGTACTTCACTTAGCCTCTGTAACTGGCGTCGGGGTTGCCTTGTGTTCATTCGGGCCATGATCTTATCTTTCAGGTCAGACGCTGCCTCGCTCAGCGTGATACTTATTGCGGCTTCGTACCCAATCTCTGGTTGGGGAGTTGGTGTTATCTCCCCTCTGACCTGGCGTCCTGGCTCCCCCTTGCCGTAGCATTTGTGTTGTACCTCGTCAATCTCTAGTTGTGATAGCAGTTGCCGTTTGTGGATGTTGGAACACTGAGCTACTAGTTGTTAGGCCGTTAGCTTGGACTGTGGGTATCATATTAACCATTCATCCCACATCCTGTTCATGTAACCCCTCTGCCTAGGGTTACTGGAGTAGTAGCATTCCAACAGAGCCTTGTTCTCGCATCTCGCCTTGTTCCAGTAGCCCATTTTTCATCAAGGTGCATCTCGTAAGTTTCATTGTCTCTCATCATTGTATGAGGTGGGCTATACCGTGAAGGGTCTTGCCCAAGGACCCACACTGGCTTGCTCATTGCCCCTTGGGGGGGGGGGGGGGGGGTTTGAACCCGGGTCCCCCGAGTCCAGCTTGAGCTATATATATATATATATATATATATATATATTAGCAACTATATTGATTAAGATTGTGAGTGATATTTGAAAAAGCTAAATTTCTTCTTGAGATGGATTTGGGGAATGTAGATATAAATGATTTATAGCCTGATTGGTGTACTGGCAACTGTTCAACTTTCAAAATCTCTTTGGTCTCTGGTTTTACAATTTTGGTTCTTTTTATTGACATTTATGACATAAATTTATATTGAGGTCCATTATGATTCTTGAAAATCTTGCAGAGGCCTTGTCTGGGTACTGATTAATGTTTTGCTGCAGGTTTTGGCAGTGAGGATTCAGATCAGAGTCTTTTTAGGTTTAAACCAACTGGATTTCAGCATTGAAACTGGCAACCCATTCAGATTGGGTAACTTGAATTTGAACCAAAATAACAAATTATAAACAACTTACCTATCATGCCAAATGTTTTAGTAAGTAAGAACAAATCAGCGTTAAAATAGGTGTCAGTAAAAGTTATATTGATTTGAATATGTCTACATCATATCTGAGGACCGTTATGTCATGTTTATGGAAAATAAAATCACAGTCTTATATGCAGTTCCTTTAAATGTGCATTGTGCAACCTTTCTGGTGGAGGGTACGTCAAATCTTTTTCTTTTTTTTTCTTTTTTTTCAGAATAGAATATTTTTATACCAAAGATCTGTGTTGTTACATATATGTTACATTGGGCGTTAGTGGTAAACGTATTCCTTGTTTAAAATAAGTAAACCTGACAGTTTTTACTGCTTGGTAACATAAAATTGCGTTTTTATTTGCATTTCCACAACATATATCAAAGCTGTGACTTTAATAGCAAGGTTTAACATAAAATTCTTTTTCAGTTTTGCTTTGCGTCACAAAATATGCCAACTGCATCAAAATAAATAACACTGCCTCTTTGGGGGCATTCACAACAAGCTACCATAGATACAGAGAACTGAACAAGAGACCTAAGTACACAAATTGTGCAAAAAAAATTAAATGCTGAAGAAAAATAGAACCCTTGTATCATCAGCACCATGTTTGAAACATTTTCTCAGTTCTTTCGTTAAGTATCTTTAGCCTTTTAGCCTAAGCCAGACTTGAAACAGTTTCGTTCCACAGTGAAGCAAAGACGCACATCACATTTCTCACAGAGAGTGGTGGTTGCATTGATTTTGCAGAGTTTGCAGCGGCCACGTTTGTCACATTTCACAGGCCAATATGCAACTTGGTCAGTGCAAACATCATCTGGAACTCCACCACAAACCCTCTTGGGCAGTGGTGGTGGTGGATATGTGGCAGTGGCAGTGATGGGCGGCGTCTTTGTGCCTGGCAAAGAATGAGGCTAGTGGTAGCCTCTGCATGGAAGCTCTTTTGTTTCAGTGTGTTTTGGACACCAAGTCATTTACAGTCATGGCGGTAGATCAACCATGCATTAACCAGACCTAACATAATGGTGTGCCAGAACAAGTAGATGTACCACCTCCGTGATCTCATGTGGTACTTGCACCTTGCAATGCATGCATCAAGGAGGTCTACTCCTCCTATGAATGTGTTGTATTTCTTCACAATGTGTGGCCTCCTGACCTCAACAAAAGCCTTGTCTGCTTTGCGCCAGCATCAAGCGTTATCTTGAGGCTCAACTGCACAGTACGATGAGATCAGGGTAACAGATTTGTTGTCATACCACTTGACAATGACCGTCCTTTCTTCTTTTTCCACCCTGGCGTCAACAGATCCTCTGCCTCTCTTGGCAAGACTCTTCTCGTCTTCAAGCTGACACCCAGCCAAGCGATTGCCACGCAGAGTTCCCACAAAGTAGATCTTTCGTTGAAGAAGTTTGAGCACAGTGGTGCTGAAGAAAAAAGATTGTCGGCAAATTGTAGTTTTGGTCTGATGGGAGAGTTTCACAAAGCTTGACCACAATATTACCTCCCATACCAAGTAAAGATTTTTTCCCAGTGCCACCTTCATAGAATGCAAAATCACAGAGGATACCTGAGGAAGAACAGCGGCTCCAAATTTTCAAAACCCAAGGGCCCACCCTTGGGTTTTAAAAATTTGGAGTTACATATATATACCTCAGTTACATATTTTATTCATCTTCATGGAGATGTTATTACTTTGTCTGGAATGTTTCACAGTATGGCATTAAACCTTTCTATCTTCATGGAGACCAAACCAGACCAACTTACAGGTCAGATCTGTGATCTGTAGAAGCAACCCCGCTCACAGTCAGAATGCCTGTTTTTCAAGGTATTTTTGAGCTATAAAACCATCTGTATGTGAATAAATGTACGGTAGAGCTGATTAATGTCATACTGTGAACTTTTCAGGCTGAGCAGTCATTTTTCACCAGAAAAGTTACACAATGCACCATTAAGTTCTAAGCTTACTGCCTATAAATGGCTCATACAATAGAACTCTATATTTAGATGCAATTGCAAAAAGAGGTGACCCAAATCAATAGCCTACGTTTTTCAGTTGGATAATGTAAATGCTTGGCTAGCTACATTAGTTAACAATATTGACTTATTTCTCCTTCATTGTCCCTTCGCCTGTTCTGCTGACACACACCCATTGCTGACCTGTTTATTAGCTTCACTGGGCTAAAAACATCAATAAGAAACTCACAGCGAAAACAGAGAAATGTATTGACATGCCATTAGCTGCTTGAATTGTACATTGTTTTGTTCATTTTTTTTTTTTTTTTAAGTCAATGGGATCTATGTAACCCTAGATTACTTTCTAACTTACTGTATTATTCAAATGTGTTGCAATAAGTGGGTATTTGCAGTGTAAATCCTTCATGTTTGCAAATAGACTTTCATAAATGTCAGATAAGCTAATAGGCCAAAGCCACTAATGGCTAAATGCTAAACGCAGCTAGTGGCGCATGCTAGGGGCTTGTCATGTTAAGTACACAGAGGATCATATCTTAATATCCATGCATTGCTAGTAATCTCATAGGCTTAACTTCTATTGAATCTGGGTTTTAGAGGTAGTTATTTACTTAAAGCCACAATGTGTAACTTTCTTCAATTTTGCTGTGTCTATTGCACTGAAAAACATGCGTCCTTACTGTGAGGGGACTTGCGTCTCCACAAACCTGACTCTTATTTGGCCTAGACTCTTTGTTTCTATAGAAATCTTGTTAATTTGGCTCTAATCTTCTACAGTATACCATAAAACTTCTCCATGGAGAATGTTCCAAAGTATGGTTTTATCTCCAGAAAGTTACGTAATGTACCTTTAAGTACATTATTTTCATCAATTCTTAAATATTTTGTCTGCCCTACTTACTGTACTGTATACACACACACTCGCCTAACCTCATCAAAATTTGGGACTAAACTGGAACTTAATCCAGAACTAAACCAAGAGTAGACCAGGACTAAACCAGGTCAAGATAAGAACTGAATCAAGTCCATATCAGGACTAAACACCTCAGTTACATATTTTATTCATCTTAAATACTATAACTATGTTGATATATCTCAGAAGCCTCTAGTTATAAATGTGCTGTTATGCTAATGTTGCTAACATGTAAACAGCGCTAATGTAATATACATAATGCCCATATTTGTTATAATGTTGTTTCCCCATTCAAAACATACCTGGATTTGTGTTTTTGTTTCATTCACTCCTGTTTAACACCAAACTCTGCATATTTGGGTTGAGTTCTTCTCTCAAACTGAAAACACTCATGTGATAATACAGGAAGTGCTCCACTGTGCTTTTAAACTCCATACATATTCGAATTAGTAGAGTAATTATGATCATTTCAGACTGGAACTGCTCATCTCTACTAAACTAAAGGTAAAATGTAGCTGTTAACTTTGAAACTACAGCTTCATCACTTCACAAAGTGGAATAGAGCATTTTCAGCTTTGGAGTTATAGACAGACTAATAATAAAGGATTACACATACCTGCGTGAATAAAACAAAACACAACTCACAACAGGTATGTTTTTAATGACGTTACAACATTATAACATGGATTAAAGCATAATATAGGACCTTTAAATAGGAACTCCAGTCCATATACCCAGCTCAAACTCTTCTAAACTATAAAAATTTGAGTTGTTTTGAAAGTGCACAATGAAAACAAAGTACAGTACAACCCGTATTGTTATTTATTGCCTCTACTTTTGCCCCAAACAGTTCCTTTCTTCTTTCGCCTTTTGGGATGAGTGCCCATTGCCTTCAGCCCCTGTAGCCCTTTAAGGTGGTGTGTTACTCGTCAATGGGCTCACACTTTTACTGCACGGTAAACAAAAATAATCTTGTTTACAGTATACATTTTATTTGTTTTGATTAATAGGGACAAGTTTGCATGAAGCCCAATCCGCTTTATTTAAATTGTATGTTTCATTAAAACAAGTTTCCAAAGTGGATACTGGTAGCCCCCATGGCAGAAGATAAATCAAGGCCCGTTGTGACGTGAGCCATCCTCCTGTGGACCCACCACCTGCGGGAGGATTCATGGGGGCTGGTGCATTGTGTTCTGGGCAGTGGAACACTGCTTGGACTGCTGCCCCCGTGACCCAGAAAATGGAAAAAGCGGAAGAAGATGAATGAATGAATGAATGAAAGTTTCCAAATTTCCAATGTAATGTATGTAGAAATTTGAAATAAAGCTCTATTCAAATTCAATAGCCCAATAAAAACTAAAATAAAATAAAATAAAAATAAATAATGTGCTGTGCCTGGTGTTCTTAAAAACTAAAATACTGAAAAATAGAAACTCGGCCTGAACGAGGACTAAACTGGACTAAACCAGATCTAAAGTAAACTAAAGTAAACTAGGACAAACCCAGGACAAAACCAGGACAAAATCAGAACAAACCCAGGACTAAACAAACACTAAACCAGGTCTAAAGCACCTAATATACTGACCACTTGCAGACTAAGAACACCCCACTAGAACAGCTCTAAACCAGGACTAAACCAGGACTAAACCAGCTCTAAAGCACCTAAAATATGTGGCCATACCTGCCTGTCAAAGCCTGATCCCGTCAGATCTCAGAAGCTAAGCAAGGCAGGGCCTGGTTAGTACTTGGATGGGAGACCGCTGGGAATTCCAGGTGCCACAGTGGGGCGCCAGTTGCAAAAAACTATCGCAGTGTCCTTAGGCAAGACACTTTACCCACATTTGCCTAGTATGAAAGTGAAGTGTGCATGAGTGTTGGAGGTGGTCGGAGGGGCCGATGGCGCAGATTGGCAGCCTCGCTTCCGTCAGTCTGCCCCAGGGCAGCTGTGGCTACAGAGAGTAGCTTACCACCACCAAGTGTGGAGTGAATGAACAATGAACTGTAAAGCACTTTGGGTGTCATGAAAGGCGCTATATAAATGCAATGAATTATTATTATTATTATACCAACCACTAGGACTAGGAGACACCATACTAGAACAGCTCTAAACCAGATCTTAACCAGGAGTAAACCAGGACTAAACCAGGTATAAACCAGGTCTAACCAAGGACTTAACCAGTTTGAACACACATTTGATAAATTCTAAGTTTAGAATACCCACAACAGCCCTCAACCTCCTCAATTTTAATTTTTTCAATTTTTTTTTTCCAAAGCACCATAACATAACTTTGCATATAGATTAAGAGCCACCTGTGTATTTAATGTTCCATTCACTCCTGTCCCTACTCTACACTCTCATTCAACCCATTTAAATCTGGTTTAATTTTGCTTTTTCTCACGACCCCCTACCGCAATGGAACCCTGTCTGTCCAATCAGATTAGACCAGTGTCATAAGGAACACAGGGAGGGAGATTGTGCATGGATTAAAGAGGGAATGAATTTCTATGATCTCATTGTTTGGACCAATAGTCTGTGCGAATGTGAACAGTGCTATCTATATACTTTATCCACTGTAATGAAGAAGAACAGAGAGGACTGCAGCAAAGCATCATGGGAACTTGTATTTTCGACAGTGATAAAATGTGTTTCGTCAAGTGTAGTTTTGTAATGTAAACCAAGAAGTAGGCCTCTATTATAGGTGAAATGGAAATGCATATACTCTTTCCTCTTAAACAAAATTATAATGGCTACTTGAATGTCTCAAATTACTATGGTTAAATGGTTATATGTAAAATCATCTTTTAAAACCTTTAAAACAATGTATCATTATTAGCTAACTAACAAAGTTGTATTTTGTCTAATCCTGTATTTAGGGCTGGGCGCAGTATACCGGTTCATACTGAATACCGGTGTTTTTTTTTTATTATATGAATTTTTCATTTACCGCAATACCGGTGAGTGTGTCAGGGACACAGAGCGGTGGAATGTCGCGCCGGGGAACTGTTTTGCAGTGGCATGAATTGGGACACGGCTACAGTGTGTGTTGAGCGGTGAACAACATGAAGATTGTAGTTAGAAATCTGCATGTTGACGAACTTACGAAGTAGCTTGGATGAGCTGCGAAACATTTTTGACGAAATAAACTTTGTCCAGTTGACAAATTGAATTTCTCCTTTTACCGTTGTTAGAAACAGAGGAACTTATACCGAAAAGAGGAGCCATGTCAGTTGTGTGGAAGTACTGTGCGAATGTGAACAGTGCCGTCTGTAGGTAAAAATCATGGTCCATAGCTAAAAAAAAAAAAAGCGCCATAGGTAAAAATCCTCCTTAGGTCCTGACCAAGCCTAAGCAACAAGATCATGGAGATGGTCCCCGGGCGCAGTAATGTGCTAATAATAAGGATGGGTTAAATGCAGAGAACAATTTTCATTTCTTCTTCTTCTAAATTATTAGGAAATGGGGGTTAATGCATGAAAAAAAATAAAAATAAATAACCGTCAAATACCGTGATACCTGTATAATTTTGAAAAATACCGTGATATCAATTTTGGTCATACCGCCCAGCTCTAACTGTATCACTTTGCAGTGACATCATGCTGGGGGAGGCCTACATGTATTTCTGTGGTGGAATATTTCCGTAGTTACCAAGGTGACACAGCCAACAAAAGTTTCAAGACAGTGTGAAAACTCAAGAAAAAATACAAAATGGATTTAAACAGCACATTTTCTGGGTCCTGCGATCAAAACAAGTGTTAATGATCCTGACCTGTTTGATTTTCAGTAAAAAAATGGGACAGTGGCTAACTGAAAAACAGTCGGCAAATGATAGCTAGCTTGTGACTATAACGTTATTTGAGAGAGATTTGTTTAAAAGCACAAATCAGCTCACCTGTTGTAGTTCTTAATGCTCAGATTGTGTTAAAGTGAAGCTCAGATTAAAGACTAACTTGAGTAACAGAGCCTCATACCCCCATCAGAGTGCCTACAGTTAGCACTTGCAGTTGAGAATGTTAATGACATCAGCTGCAAAATATCAATTGTCTTGCAATCAAGGCTTGAGAGTTTGGAAAATTCCAGGATTCACCTTCCTTCTATCTCTGCCCACTGCTCTGTCCTAACCAGTGTTGTATAAAGTACTGGAAAATCAAACTCAAGTAAAAGTATAGGTACCCCTCCCAAAAATGACTTTGGTAAAAGTCGAAGTCACTGACTGAAATGTTACTTGAGTAAAAGTCTTAAAGTATCTGGAACTTCTTGTACTTAAGTATGACAAGTAATGTAAAAATAAATGTACTCAAGTAATGTAATTAAAAGTACAAGTAAAAGTATCAAGCAAAGGCAGTCTGAAGCTAACCCTCGCTTTGTTACTTAGCACAAACACACAGCGCTTGCTTAAATTTTTAAAAGTAGGCACATGTTAATGTTATTTTTTGTCCTTTTGAACTCGTGTGCCCTTTCTCATTCGTTACACTTAGCCTACAGCTATGCCTTCCCTTGAGCCGAAAAAGCTAGGTAGCCTGTTAGCTCCAACATCATCAAATACGCTTTGTGTAACTGAAACAATGTCACACAAAGTTAATTTCTACATGTTATGCTCAAGGTTTCACAACGGTGTCTAGTATGTCCATGCTATGGTTACTGAAATTGGAATATAGACGCTAACAATTTCATTAATCTAGAACTTACCTCGATGGATGCTGTCTCCTCTTCCATCAGGGATGTTGATTGATTAAACTAGCTGCATGAAACCAACAGGTGTAGGCTGATTGTCATGCGCAAGTAGCAAAGAAGCCCAGGCACGTCCTGACTTCCTTCAGTCAGTAGAGTTTTTTTTTTGTAACGAGTAACTAAACGGCACATTGAAAATGTAGTGGAGTAAAAGTATGCAATTAAATTCGGAAATGTAGTGAAGTAAAAGTAAAAGTTATCTTTTTTTTTTTTAAACTCAAGTAAAGTACAAAGTCTCCCAAAATGTACTTAAGTACAGTAGTGAAGTATTATTACTTCGTTACTATACAACACTGGTCCTAACACACAATTATTCAAACAATTCAGACTCACGCTCAAAAAAGACTTTCTAAACTACAACCAACCTTGAGTACCCACAGCGAGCGTCTTGCCTAAAGACACAAAGGCAATTTATGCATTCAGTAAAGCAGGAATTGAATCTGCAATCATTTGTTGACACAGCTTAGTTGCAGACTCAGTTATACTTGTGTCATACTTATTCAAATTATATTATTTTTGTAACAACCTCACCCCTTCTTCTATATTTTATTAGCTATAACACAACTGTCCAATTTAACATATTTCAAAATTATAGCTATAGGCGTCTAACAATTGGAATAAAATAGAAATTGCCATGCTCTTAGCTGCAAAACCCATAGACCCTTGTATTATGTTGTTATGTTCCCCATTGCATTTGGACAGGTAATACAGACACACTATAAAGACAGGTCTAGTATCCGTCGGCCATCTTGGTAAGGGCTAGACTGATGGAATACCAATGCACTCCACACAAGAATGGGGTAACCTTGGGCAGCTGTATTGTTATTCATTAGCCTTCTCCTCTTCCTCTTATCTCTATGGGACAAGGACTCTAGCCTCTGTCCCCACTGTAATAAGCAGTGGAGCTTTAAAAGACACAAAACCACACTGCAAGAGATAAAAGTCAGGTCTCAATGTCTCCCGAAAAGTAGAATCAGAAAAAAAAAAAAAAAACTACCTACCTTCTACCTTATATAATTTACTGCTAATGTGTTCTAATATTGCCTCTGGTTTAATTAATCTCTTATATAAAACTGACAGATGGGAATTTTATTGAAGTATTAAAAAAAAAGATTAATGACATCTTGGTAACTGTTTTGAATTTAAGATTTAAAGCTGCACTGCGCCACTTGTCTTGTATGCTCTGCCAGCTTGTCTCCATGGGGATGTTACTGCTTTGCCTGGAATGTTCCACAGTATGGCATTGAACTTAACATTAGTTCAGTTTAGGGATGCAAATTATCGGTTAATTCATTAACTGATAGTTGATTGACCTTATCGGTCGATTAACGATTAACTGATAAGCGGCGTTTTTCACCTGAATTTTAGTGTTTCAATAGGGTCTTTAAGAATATAAGCTATAGTAACATAACACTGAGTCATAAATATATCATAGTATTATTATATTGTATATTCCTCAATTAATTATTCCTTAGTAAAAAGCAGACAAATGTATTGATGCTGAATAACAAAATACAGTAATCCCTCGCTCTATCCAATTTTTTTTTTTATAGTGTAAAAAATTTTTTATAGAGTAACATTGTGTTCTGTCCTGATTGGCTAAGAGACTAGACCAGGACTGAACGTGGACTGGACCAGGTCTGAACCAGGTCTGGACCTGGACTGGACCTGGACTGGACCGGGACTCGACCGGGTCTAGACCTGGACTAGACCTGGATTAAACCACTGGGGCGCGTGCTGGTTTCGCCGCGCCCCGCGCTCCGAGCCGCAGGCCAGCCGCGCGGGGCTCGGGGCGCGGGGCTCGGGCCACGGGCCGCGGCGAAACCAGCAGCGGCACGCATTCCGGGTTAGATCTCGCCTCGCGCTTACACCCGGGGCTGCTGCGCAGTGACGTTGGCGCCTGCGGTCGGCTGTGAGTCGATCTTGGCGCAGCGCGGTTGCCTTGTTTCATGACCACGCGGGTGCGCATGTCCGCGTGTCCGCGGTTAGCGGTTAATTACAATTAATGCATTTTGATCGACCAACGTCTTAATCGACAATTAACCGTTAATCGATTAATTGTTGACATCCCTAGTTCAGTTTTCAAGTATTACTTGAAAATACCCTGAAAACATAGACTGTTATTGTGAGCCTGGCCCCTCCACCAAAACAAATATGGCTGCTTACGAGAAAAAAGAAAAAGTTATATCACTGAAAAAGGGACTGAAAAACACTGTATTTCTTAGGTCTGTCACAAATTTAGGAGTAAATATAGAAGATAAATAAATGAAAAATAGCACAGAAGCAGATTTAAACCACAAAAACTATTCCAAATATACAATTCTGTCAAAAAAAAACAACATAAGCTACAATAAATAAACAGCAGAATGAGACTTTAGTACTTAGTTTGCATCTGTAATGAGTCATAGAAGTTATTAATTCAACCTTTTACGACTTAAATCTTATTATACAGCCAAAGAATAACCAAAGTGTAATTATTGCAAAGAAAATGTACATACGATAAATATAAAATATTGTTCCAGCTTTCATTTAGTTTAGATAACTTGAATTAATAAAGTTTTATCATGATTGGAGTAAATTTCACTTGACAAGTAAAATTATCTACCAATGGAAGACTTTTTGTACTTAAAATATGAAAATACATCTTGCTACACTTAAGATAAGAAAAACAATAACTCAACGCAGAAAAGCATTTGACAGACCCTCTACCAGAAAAGTTACACAATGCACCTTTAACACATCACACATAAAAATACAGAGATGTCAGTCAAATTCACTTAGATATTTAGCACTAGAAACGCATTGCAAACCTTTTTTAAAGTTGAGTTTTAACAGCATTTAAGGCAGTTTTCACACTTTTAGTCAGTTGAATATTTGAGGACTGTTCTTGGTTAAAGCAGAGTTCAAAAGGTTGTGAATTTAAGAACAGCTCTAAATATGTTAAAGGTACATTCACTTGTCATTTTACAATACAAATTATTCATGGTCTTGTCTTACATTCTTTTAGAAAAGGTCACTAATCGGCCATGGGAGAAATTACACAGAAAAAGATGTCCCCTAGAACAACCCGAACTTTTTCATTTGGGAGAAGTTTTGTGACCTACTTTCTGTGAATTGTCTCATGGTATTTTAATGTAGTTTCTGACAGTTAGAAACAGTAATCGCTAACTGAAAATTTCCTATTCAATGAGCAGATGATTATGATTTAAAAAGAAAACTATTGTAAAGAGTTCAAAATATATGATCTTCTGAGTGTTCTTTCAAATCATATCTTTATTCTGGTCTAGTCCTGATTTAATCTAGGTCTAGTTTTGGTCAGTCCTTGTCTATAGTCTTGGTTTAGTCCTGGTGTTGTCATTGGTCTAGTCCTGGTTTAGTCCTGGTTTAGTCCTACTTTGGTTCTGCTTTAGTTCTTAATTTAGTCATGATCTAGTCCTGGTCTATAGTTCTGGTTTATCCCTGGTTTATTTCTGGTCTAGCCCAGGTTTAGTCCAGGTCTAGTCCTTGTTTTGTCCTAGTCTAGTCCTGGTCTAGTTCTGCTTTAGTCCTGCTCTAGTCTTAGTTTAGTCCTGATCTAGTCCTGGTCTATAGTTCTGGTTTATTCCTGGTTTATTTCTGGTATAGTCCAGGTTTAGTCCTGTTTCTGTCACAGTCTAGTCCTGGTCTATAGTCCTGGTTCAGTCCAGGTTAACCTACTACCTGGCTTTTGAGTGCTTTTGAGTTATTAATAAACAAATAGGTTATTAAGAGTGACTCAGGCTTAGTAACTTCTTAATTACCCATAACTCTGAACACCAACCCCCTAATTAAGCTTTTTTTTTTCCACATACCAAAAATCTCCCTTTTTTCTTTCTTCTAAAAGCATTTGATTTCTATTTAGATATTTGAATTGAAATCTAGTCTGGGCATCTCTTATATTACCATTTTATAATTAAGCTTGAAGCCTTTGCACCAGTATAGATCTAACTCTCTCCCTTTGTGCTACCTCCTGACAGGAAATTGGATGTAGTAAAAGATAAAGAGACCTCGGTTAATTTGTAAAACCAAATTTCGTGGCTTCCTTTTGTTTTTTGCCCCCAGAGCAGTGCATTTGAAGTGACAGTGTCGTAGTGTACACAAGCAGAGCCTTAGGGAGGGCTGGGGTCTTGCATCAAACATATTGTAGACTGATGTAAGTCTACCACATCTGCACAGAGACCGGAAAGGAGAGGCTGCCGGTGATAAATGGGAATTCCTGTTTACAATTCAAACTAAACCATGCTAGGATTTTTAAAAACTTTTATGTTTGTTCCTTTTGTTCCTTTTTCTAACTTTTTTCCTATTATTTTTCAATACTCTTAAGGTAGAAATGTGTGCTGTCTGTATCTAATCATAAAGCATTTTATACTCAGATAGTCCGCTGTTAGCATGGTAGTTATTGTTAGCTTTACCTTGATGTGATGATCTGGTCCGTGAGAGTTGTGAAAAGCTCTTATAAACTCATCGTGGTGAATCATTAGGATGTTCTGAATGCATAAGGCAAATGAAGAATAATTTTGGACCACTGCAGTTTTTCACATTTTGAAGTCACAGCTGTGGCTACAACAGTTGCTTACCACCATCAAATGTGGAGTGAATGAATAATGCACCAAAATATAAAGCGACTTTGAGGAAAAGTTCTATATAAGACAATGCATTTTTATTATTATTAGTGTCCAGTGCCTTTAAATATTTAGATTTTGCATTAGGAGCAGTGATGCATTTAAAGCTGAACAAAAGAGATCAGAAGTCTGCTTTAAATGGCGTCTATAATGTTATTGCTTTGGCTGGAATGTTCCCCAATATCGCATTAATCTTCATTTCACAGGAATTACATCTATTTTGTTGCCAAAAATACCTTGAAAACAACGCATTCTTCTGTGACTGGGCTCCCCCAGTCTGCACAGATCTGACCTGTAACTGTGTTAATAGCTCAGTAAAACTTTTCTTATACAATAGAAAAAGATGGTAGTGTTGAAAACTCCTCCATAAACTTTCTGAATAATCAAACACACATTAAGAAGTGGCCCTGGGAGACATACTCGCTCTTATACAGAGATGGGCCTGTCCCAAAACCATCAGAATAACTTTGTATGAATTCTTCAATATTGTAGCGTTCAACTCCAGCTCTCATTTCACATTTGGTTTAGCAGCGCTCCCCTCTGCCCCTCTCCACCGCAGACTCACTGAATACAAACCAAGAAAGTTATTAAACCTTTGTTCGTTTGAGGAAGGGAATGGGCCAAAGAAGAATAGACGCTTTTATGCATTTTATTAAGCTGAAAACTTCCTTGATACTTTAACCTCAATTTATTTGTAGTAGTAGTAGTAGAAGTAGTAGTATTAGTAGTACCCTCAATCCATTTACTTAGATGTAATAGTAGTTGTACTACTATAAGCAGATACTCCGTGGTTGTAGTAGAAGTTGCAACTTGCAGTTAAAAAAAAAAGTACATTTTCCATAACCTTTTTTTCTGAGATAGCGATGCCTTTATGGGTTTTACACCAGATGCCCTTCCTCGATGCCCGGGCATCAGATGCCAGAGTTGAAAAATAGGAACATTTGGAGGAAATTGCAGAACGTCAATGAGTTTCAACCATCTGCTCACAAATGAATCAAATCTTTAATCACCAGTCAATGTGCAAATCACAATACTTGTCAGAAAAATCACAATTGCAGCCATACTGGAAGTTGAAGGTCCTGTATTATGAAAAATCTACTGATTTTTATGCCATGTTAGAATGCTGTCATCTCATCAAAAACATACCTGGAGTTGTGTTTTGTTTCATTCCCACATGTTTGAGTAATCGTTTATTATTAGTCTGTCTATATCTCCAAAGCTCCAAATGCTCTGTTCCACCTTGTGATGTCATGTAGTGGTAGTTTTCCAGTTAACAGCTACCTTTAACTTTATGTTCAGTAGAGATGAGCAATTTCAGAACTGGAATAAATTCAAATGAAATTAAATCCAAATTAAATCCAAATGATCCTAGTGAAAGTGCACTGAGGTTAAAAACAGAGTGGAGCACTTCCTGTATTACCACATGACATCACAAGGTGGAACAGTGTTTTCAGTTTGAGCAAATAACACAGTCTAACTATGCAGCATTTCTGTGTTAAATGTGTGAATAAAACAAAACACAACTCCGGGTCTGTTTGTGATGAGGAAACAACATTAGAACACAGATCCGAAAATATGATAATATGGGCTTTTTAAGATGATTTAACTTTACGTTTTGGAGTAAGAACCCAGTGTTGTTTTACTTGGTTTGTTTGAATGGTCGGGGTCATGGAGGGTTTATCCTTGGCCCCAGTGGCAGAGGGAGCCATCTGTGCGTCGCCACGGTGACACTCACACTTGTGCGTTGCTACGGTGAGAAACTTGTTGAAGTTGGAGCAAAGTCAAAAGTTGAAGTTTGTTCTGTTTAATTTAATGGTGTCTTATTTTGTATTTTTAAAACATTTGGAGACATAAGGCTTTTTTTAAATTCATGGAGAAGAATATGTATTGATTACCTTGACTATTTCAAAGTTAAGACACTTTTTTACATGTATATACTAAGATGAAAAAATGTATGTTTTTTAAGTTGGATGCAACTTTTCTGGTGGTGCGTTCACAAGCTGCTTGTCTCCATAAAAATTATATTGCTTTGCCTGGAATGTTTCACAGTATTGAAACTTGTCATCATGGAGGCCACCAGGCCAAGTTACTTAGTTAATTTGGTGGAAATTTATAGATACTTTTAGATAGTGAAGTTTGCCTGATGAAGGCCTAGGGCCGAAACGTTGCATGTCTTAATAAATTTCTCATTTTGCAAGTAAGACGGAGTGCGGGATTGTTTTCTCCCAGATAGTGAAGTTTAGTCACAAGCCAAGTTTATTTTGAAACTTATTAATGGATCTCAAATATTACCAATCAAAGGAACCCGATTATACTATTTTGTGATCTATATTTCCTCATCAAAACATATCTGGAGTTCTATTTTAATTCACACATGTTTGACACACAAACCCTGCATACTTCTCATACTTCTCTCAAACTGAAAACACTCTGTTCCACCTTGTGATGTCATGTGGTAATATAGGAAGTGCTCCGCTGTGTTTTTAAACTCCATATACATTCACTAGAATCACTTGGGTAATTTAAGCTCTGGAATTGTCAATCTCTATTGAACTAAAGGTAAAAGGTTGCCTAGTTTACACCTGACCATATCACAAGTGATATATGGTCTGGGAGCCACCTTCGAAATATCTCGTAGCGGAGGTGTGGTTTACGATCGCCAAAGGCCGTTTATTGGGTGTTACGAATGTCTATCATTTGGCGTATACGTAGCCCATAGCCAATCATGTCAGTTGTCAGTTCAAACTAAGAAGTTTCCGTTTGTCACGTAGTACGCGTCACCGTCTTGCCACCCCTCCCCGCTCTCTTATTGGCTGCCAGGCTGTCTTTCAGATCGGAACGAACAAAAGGGTTGGGTAAAAGGGGCTGTTAACATGAAAATTACTACTTCATAATATCACAAGGTGGAACAGAGCATTTTGAGGTTTGGAGATGTAAACAGATTAAAAATAAATGTGCGACAGTTGCTCAGTTGGTAGAGTTTTTTCCAGGCGCTCTCGACATAAAAACATCACTGGCTGTGCGGTCAGATCCACTGACCCAAAGGTTGTCTGGTGTGATTCCAGCTCCTACAGATGAATGCTGTTTTTGTGTCCTGCAGTGTCTGTGTACATTGGTGCCACAAAAAGCGCTATATAAAAAAGAAAAGCTCTATATAAAAATGTGACCATTTACCAAAGGATTACTCAAATGTGTGAATGAAACAAAGACAACTCCAGGTATGTTTTTGAGGAGGTAACCACATTATAACATGACTTAAAGCTCACAAGAGTCAATTTTGTACAGTACAGGATCTTTAACAGCCATATCATATTTCACACATTTTCCAATATCACCAGAGAAGTCTTATTTTACTCAAATATGCAATTTTCTGTTCCAAATATTTTCCATCACCAAAGAAAGTAGTAGCAACAGTAGTAATAGAAGTAGTAGTAGCAGTAATAGTAGCAGTAATAGTAGTAGTAATAGTAGTAGTAATAGTTGTACCATCAGCTTGTCTCCCTGGTTAATCCAATATTTTCAGTTCACTCTTGCACTATTGTTGAGTGGGGGATGGTTTACTGAAGGACGAACTTTATTACATTTCAAATACGCTGTATAATATTATCTTATTTATCAGTTATAGCAGCACCATTAATCGTTATTATTCTGTATTTCTTCAATTTTGTCTTATGGTTTCTTTAAAGGCTCATATTACTCTATTTTCTGATCTCTTATAGTGTTGTTTGCTCATCACAAACATAGAAAATTTGTGTTTTGTTCCATTCACACATGTTTAACACACAAAACTGCATATTTAGGCTGAGTTCTTGTGATGCCATGCAGTAATACAGGAAGTGTTCCACTCTGTTTTTAAACTCCATACACCTTCACTAGAAACATTTTGGATAATTTCAGATCTGGAGCTGCCATTCTCGACTGAACTAAAAGAAAAATGTAGCTGTTAACTTGAAAACTACTGCTTCATGACATCACAAGGTGGAACTGAGCATTTTGAGCTTTGGAGATGTAAACACAGTAAAAATAAAGGATTACTCAAATGTGTGAATGAAAGAAAACACAACTCTAGGTATGTTTTTGATGAGAAAACAGCATTATAACATGTCTTAAAGCTCACAAGAGTCAGTTTTGTGTAAAATAAGACCTTTATATGTTATATTTAAGTGTTACATTTTTATATACAAATGTAAACATATCAATATTTACAATAGAATAAGCAAAAACAGAGACAATTGAGGCAATGGTAGATCACATTTCAAAACAATAATAATGAGAAGGTAGTTAAAGGGGAGCTCTATTTCACGTTGTACACTTTGAAGATGTTATAATTTCAGTTCGTATTAGGGGTTCTGTATAATTCTGTGGGAGACTGAATGCCTCTTCCCCATTGTCTGTTATCAATACATAGAAAAATTCCATGTATTTTTGCTATCTAAATTGCACTGTCAGCATTCCTATCACTCCCTCTCTCCTTCCCTCCTCTGCTCCTCCTCTCCTACGAAGCACTTTTTTTGCCCCCGTTGGTCCACCCTCCCATCCTTCATCTTGATTGCTTGTTCCTTGCCTCCTTTCCTAGCCCCTTGGTTAGGACTGTGCTCGCTTCCTTTCACAAAGCCACAGCCAGGGGAACAGCTGTCATGTGTCCCCTCCCCGCTTTCTCTCTCTCGCTCCATCTCTCCCTCTCCTCCGCTCGGTATCGCTTCTCAATATATGGGCAGCGCACGTAGACTGTTACAACGCGAAAGGATTCCTGCATCTCCAAACGGGACAATGTCATTTCTCGTGGTTTAGCATTTTCCGATGCGCTGTTTTCCAAGCTGGGAGTTTTGCGCTGGATTTTATTGATTGTTGATATGGATCCGGGTTGAAACAGAGGATATTTTGAGCGGAATAAGACTGGATAAACGTGGAAATGTTTGGGTTTTCGAAGATGCCAAGATTGTCTGGGTGAGTTTTTAAATTTGTGGTTTTGTCATTGCAATTATAGTATTATGTAGTATTATGAATGAACATGCATGGGCGAATATAGTACAGCATCGCATGAGAAAAAGCACATCTTTATGCCAATTTTTAGAAGAAAACAGAGGCATTTAATCAACATTTTAAAGTTGTGGTGGGGTAAAAGTTCTTGCAGCAATTTGAAATTTAAAATGTAACTTTTATTAAAGGAAGGATAATAATAATCTTTTTTATTACTGCATTTATTGAGGCTTTTACATTGAATAACTTAAAGGTGCACGGTGTAACTTTTCAGTTGGAGGTCTGTCATCTGCTTGTTTTTATGGATATGTCATTGCTCTGCCTGGAATGTTTTACAGTATGACTTTAAACAGCTCTACTTTACATTTATTAAATTACAGATGGTTTTATAGCTCAAAAATACCTAGAAAAACAGGCACTTTTACTGTGAACATGGTTGCTTCCTCACAGATCTGACCTGTAACAAGATAGAAAGGTTTAATATAATACTGTGAAACATTCCAGACATTCATTAACATCCCCATTGAGACCTCGTCCGGTAAAGTTACACAGTGCACCTTTAACATGTCAAACTATACTGACATTGCAAATTGTAAACATAACTATTTATTTTCAACATGTTTTTATACTATATACTTAGAAATTATTGTATGAGGCTCCACAGCTGCATATTTTGTCTCCATGGAGATGTTATTGCTTTGCCTGAAATGTTCCACTACATGGCATTAAATCATTAAATCTCCATGGAGACAAGCAGAGAGGTTACCACACTAAGTTACAGGCTAGATCTGTGGAGAGGTGGCCCTGCTCACTATAGAAATGCATGTTTTTCAAGGTAAACGACAATGTTGATATGTTTAATGCCATACTATGTAATATTCCAGGCAAAGCATTAATATCTCTATGAAAAGAGCACCTATCGAAGATTTTGACTATTGTGCAATAATTATTCATTTATTAATTATGTCTCCATCGGTTGCATAGGCATTTCAAGTATACAGAAAAATATATATTAACAAGAACAATTATAATGCTAATCAGCAAAATGAATAGCTTTGTTTACAATTTACAATTTAGCGTAGTTTAATTATAGATGTTGTATAGTGCATTGTGTAAGTTTTCTGGTGGAGGGTCAGTCAAATGCTTTTCTCTATGGAGATACATGTCAGATCTGTGGAGAGGCGACCCCGCTCACAGTCAGAATGCCTGTTTTTCTAGGTATTTTTGAGCTGTAAAACCACCTGAGATTTAATAGGTAGAGCAATAACATATGCATAGAACAACTTATCTATTTCTGTTGAATACATAAGTAATAAAAAACACTCCGCTCCACCTTGTGATGTCATGTGGTAATACAAGATGTGCTCCACTGTGTTTTTATACTCCACACACCTTCACTAGAATCATTTGGATGATTTCAGCGTTGGAATTGCCAATCTCTACTGAAGCTGCAGCTGTTAACTTGAAAACAACGACCTCATGATATCACAGGGTGGAAAAGAGCATTTTGAGGTTGGAGTAAAAAACCAGGATTACTCAAACATGTGTGAATGAAACAAAACACAACTCCAGGTATGTTTTTGAGGAGGAAACAACATTATAACATGGCTTAAAGCTCACAAGAGTCAATTTTGTGTAATATAGGACCTTTAAGAAAATACTTTGAATATCATGTATCCTTCCTATAACTGGAGTCAACTGCTTGCTTACATTTAATGCCATACTGTGGTACATTCCAGGCAAGGCACTAACATCTCCATGGTAGAAAGCAGGTGGAAGACCTTCTACCAAAAAGGTTGAGTAATGCACCTAATCTGCTATGAAATGAATAAATAAAAATGAACTGAAATCACAATTAGATATTTTTCAAAAGCTTTCAGCCCTACCACATAAAACAAGCCCAAACAAGTCATAACATACAAAGTTCAGCCCTTATAGGAGAAGACTGAGTTGCAGTAACATGGCTGCTTGTATTGCTTATATGATCCTTGTCTTTGTGGTGTCAGTTCTATTTAAGCCTCTACACAACATGGCTCTTAGAAATCTGTTAAACCTTAAATACACATGAAGCACATCTGGACTGCACAAGGAGTTAGCCAGTGGAGAATTAAGTCATAGTTTAGACTTGGTGCCCACACACATGGACATAAACTGTTACTTAAAGGTTCTATATTACGCAAAAACATGTTATAATGTTGTTACCTCTTCATAAACATACCCAGAGTTGCTGAGTTGAGTTTGATTCAATCACACATGTTGAGTAATCCTTTATTATTAGACTGTCTACATCTCCAAAGCTCAAAATGCTCTGTTCCACCTTGGGACGTCATGAAGTGTTAGGTTTCAAGTTAACAACTACCTTTTACTTAAAGCTAAAAACCATGCACCAGGGACTACAGGCGGAAATGAGCTCTGGTGCTACAACCTGCACAATGCATAGCTCCTGTTAAGGTTAATGTACATTGTGCTCTGTCCCTGTCTCATAAATAAACTAAATAAATAAAACACAGTGGAGCACTTCCTGTATTACCACATGACATCACAAGGTGGAACAGACTGTTTTCTGTTTGTTTGTGATGAGGAAACAACAAACCAAAAAACAAAAAATGTAATGAAAACTTAAAATTCTTTAAATGGTTTGCGGCAGTCCAAAGTTATTCAATTCTCTGTGGTTGATTAGCCAAGCAATTATTCCAGTGAGCGTCATAATGTTATTACTGTTCTCAAGCTTTGTTTTAAGCATACAGACTTTTAAGTTGAGGAACTATACTTTGTTGTGCTTTCTGAGTCCTTACAATTTATGATATTAAGTCAATAGTTGCTGCTGCTGTTATTAATTCTACAACTTCTATCAACACTACTCTTTGCTATTTATTTGATTATAATAACTGCCTTGACTGATTATAATAACTGTACTTCTATTACTTCTTCCAGTATTCCCCCTCCACCTACTAATACTACTACAACTTAATTGCACACAAAATTGATTGATTATGGGACAGAATATAATCTGTTGTACTTTTTATGTTTGTCAGAAAAGTTCCACAATGCATCTTTAAGTCATACAGACAACTCAAAGCCCTTTACACAGAATTAAATCACAAACATGTCCGAAATGTAAAAGTTCACAAAATTATATACATATATACATATATATTAAACACAAAAGCCAGACTGGTAGATTTTAGCGCCATTATATTCTCTTATAGTTTCTTTTGCCCCATCTCTTTCTCTCCTGTGCTCGTGTCCGGGTCTGCTCTCTCCCAGCAGGCTCTGTTTGTGTTTGTGCATCAGATTACAGACTTGCTGCCAAATTGCCCTGCGCTTATTTGCCAAAGCATGCTGATACTTCACAGGGCAAAAGTCCCATTGCACCCACAGCTCTGAGAAATGTCTTTTTATAGCCCCACTGAAGTTTTGAAACAATACACACAATATGGCCACAGTTTTGTTTTTGTATCTCAAGATTTTAGACACCTGGATGGGAAATATGACTGTACTTTTGAAGAAATATTGGAAGTTAAAGGTACGCTACGTAACATTTCTTGGTTGCTTGGTCTGACGCCTGCTTGTCTCCATGTAGATGTTATTGCATTGCCTTGAAAATTCCACATCTGATCTATGTTATAATGATGTTATGTTATGCAAATAAATGTGCAAATCAACACGGAGAGCTTGACTTGGTCATTTTGGGTGGGAACTATTTTTCAGTGTGGAAAAAGACAGACGAAGCACACACCACGCTGACAGGGGAATCCCTGTTACGCACCAGGAAGGGAGTTCCCCTGTTACGCAGCGTGGTGTGTGCTTCGTCTGTCTTTTTCCACACTGAAAAATAGTTCCCACCCAAAATGACCAAGTCAAGCTCTCCGTGTTGATTTGCACATTTATTTGCACTCGATATGAATGCGCACTACACAGAAAGTAATTGGGAAACGCATCGAGCAAATTAATTCCTTTTGGCCGAAATCTTTCTCTGGCGACGTTAGACTCCAGTCTAACGCGGAGGAGCTGCAGATACCGTGGCGGTCAGTGCTGACAGACCTGGACAATGGCTGCGTCACCAGAAAAACGCTTTCCACCACTTATTTTAGTCTCTGGACTGTGGGGAGATGCCCAAGTTTGACCTGGGGGTGGCATATCCTTTTAAACACTGCGCAACTTTTCTGGTAGAGGGTCCACCAACTGCTAGTCTCCACAAAGATGATATTGCCTGCTATTTGCCTGAAATGTTCCATGGTGTGACTTTAAACATATCCATCTCTCTTTTATTCATTCTGGGTTTCTATTGCTAAGAAATACATTGATTCCTTCTGTGAATAAGGGCCTCTCTCAACAGATCTGACCTGTAATGTAGCGTAGTCCTGTAAACTGCTTGTCTCCCTTGTGATAGATAAAAATATTTTTTTTTCTACAACGTTTTATTTCTATCGTGCATCATTTTAAAGAGTAGACATGCCTCCACTTTCAGTTTGAACAATTTAATCAAATCTGAGCCTTGGCCATTTCTCTCTGGGATTAGTTTGTAGATAAAATGAGTTATCACAGTGGCTCCTGTCACATAAATAAATATAAAAAGAGTATTTTGAACGGCTCTGTAAATTGAACTGATACTAAAGATTTGGACACTATTTTCTGATATATGTTGTAATGTTTCATTCACACACACATGTTTAACACACAAGCCCTGCATATTTAGGCTGAGTTCTTCTCTCAGACAGAAAACACTCCACCTTGTAATGTCATGTGATAATACAGGAAGTGCTCCACTGTGTTTTTAAACTCCATAGACCTTCATTAGAATCAACTGGATGATTTCAGGCCTGTAATTGCCAAAAGATGTAGACAAACTAAAAAGGATTACAGTACTCAGATATGTGTGAATGAAACAAAACACAACTCCAGCCATGTTTTTGAGAATTTAACAACATTCTAAAGCTCACAAGAGTAAATTTTGCATAATATAGGACCTTTAAAATGAAAACCTAAAACTACATTGTAATAGTAGTGATAGGTAGCTGTAAATATTATTAATCAATTCACTATTGGGAGGTCCTATTTACTGAACCAAGCTTGTTATACAGTTTCTTATCTCAGTTTTCTGCTATGTGTTATGATTCACTAACTTATGTAAAGAAGGAAGAAGGTATTTAAAGGTCCTATATTACGCAAAATTGACTCTTGTGAGTGTTAAGTCATGTTATAATGCTGTTACCTCCTCAAAAACATACCTGGAGTTTTGTTTCATTCATGTTTGAGTATTCCTTTATTATTAATCTGTCTATATCTCTAAAGCTCAAAATGCTCTGTTCCACCTTGTTATGTCATGGAGTGGTAGTTTTCAAGTTAGCAGCTACATTTTACTTTTTGTTCATTAGAGATTGGCTTTTTATACCTTCCTTCTGGGCAGTATGTGAATATGAATTTTCTGTTATTAATTTAAATCCAGCTCCATTGCACAGCTGTATAGCAAAGAGTCAATATAACTGAGTTTTTTAGTTGGGACTGTTTTAAAATTCTGCCCCAGTATTTTGAGATTGCAGGTGAATGTGGAGAAGCTGATAGGATCTGGCGTTGCTTATCAAAGATGCTATGACTTGCACAAAAATGGGAAAGAATTTAGATGGCATGAGAGTGCGCATGCCATCCAACGGGAAGGCTGTGGTGTTCAATTTTCAATCAATTTCTCAATTTCTCTGACTTAAAGGGCCCATATTACGTGTGAGATCAATAAAGTTGCTTCTTCTTCTTCTTACACTATTTTCTGATTTACTGTATGTTATAATGTTGTTTCCTCATCACAAACATACTTGAAGTTTTGTTTTGTGTCACCTACATATTATTTAGGAGTTCTTCTTCAACTGGAAACACTCTGTCCCACCTTGTGATGTCACATGGTAATATAAGAAATGCTCCACTGTGCAAAAACTCCATACAACTTCACTAGATTCATGGATGATATCAGTCCAGGAATTACCAAATTTTACTGAACTGGCTGGTAAAATAACTTGAAAATTACCAATACATGACATCATAAGGTGGGGATATAGATAATAATAAAGGACAAGCAGGTACAAGCAGAGACACGCAGGTAGCAGACCCATACAATAAGAAAAGTGATATAGTGCAGCTTTAATAGTATACCCATACATAAAGGTAATTGTATAGTCGGGTCATGGACATGTGATTTTTCAATAGTGAATGAAACCACATCATGATCACACAAATCCTTTAGGAGGATTATCTGACCACAAATCAAGAAACGCGTGCAACTTCAAGAGTCAAACAGACACATGGTGAGAAATGTACAGGGGGTGGAGCTAACCCTGCCCTTTGAACTGTATACTGGATACTGTAGTTTGAATGTAAAGACCGTAATTTGTAACATAGCACTGAAGTAAGCAGAAGCTATGAGCCATGTATTTCAATGGAGGAGAATGCCAATGTAAAGTTATTGAACAATATGTCAAAACTGCTAAATTTGCGTATGATTGTAAGATTGTAAAAAATGTCATATTTTTTATACAATATTTATTCTTTCGTTATTCTTTAAGTTGTCAAGTGTGAAGTTAAGACCCGGTTCACACCCAGTTTAGTCATTATTTAGCATTATTTGGTCCTGGTTTATTCTGATTTAGTCCCTATTTGGATCTGGTTTAGTATGGTCTATAGTCCTAGTGGTACTGGTAAACTATAAGGCTATGTTCTCACCTTTTCTGGTTTAGTCCTGGTCTTATTCCAGTCCAGGTTTAGTCCGGATCAAGTCCGGGTTTAGTTCCAATTTAATCTCAGTTTTGAGCTATGTGTTGTTTGATTCTCCACCTTATGTAAAGAAGGAAGTAGGTATTTAAATGGCAAAAGGAAAAGTTTATTTGGTCAAATATGTTTCACAGCTCATCCAAGCTGCTACTTCAGTTTTCAGTTTCTGTTAGTTAAGCCTATTCAATATGCAGTGGGAAAGTGGGGTCTTGTTAGCATAGCCATTCAGAAGCATAATGGGTGTTTTCACACCTCTGGATCTGACCTGGCTAACCCTATTGTTTTCTTTGTTTGTTTTGATTTAGGTTTGAGGATAGAGTTATAGATGGGAGACAAATTATGTCTGAGACCTCCATTTCTGCTCAAGGAAGGGTTCTCTTTCTTGTCAAAAATAGCCTCTTTAAAGGCAAAGTAACGTTATTTTACAATCTGAATCTTTCGGTAATAAAACAAGTAGTTTTACTCACCCATAGCATTTTTCTGTCAATTGGAGCAGTATCGCAGAACTTATGTTGAGCCGTTCTGTTCTACTAATGATCCCGTATCTGTTAACATGGTGCTGTATCATTTGCTCGGGGCATTACTTTGCGGTCTCCAAATAACACAAACTTTAGCACTTTTCAAATCATAGAAGCCCGATGTCTTAATGAAAAATCAAACCAGTTCTTTTCTCTGGCTAAGATCTCTGGCTAAGATCTGTACCTCACTGTGGATAAGCTGCAAAACGTATTCGACCAAATATACTTTGTCCAGTTGACAAATTGAATTTCTCCTTTTGCCATGGAGTCTACCTGGACGACTGAGGGATTCTTCACACATCTTAGGTATTTAAATGTTCTATATTATGCAAAATTGACTCTTGTGAGCTTTAAGCCATGTTTGAGTAACCCTTAATTATTAGTTTGTCTGCATCTCTAAAGGTCAAGATGCTCTGTTCCACCTTGTGATGTCATGAAGTGGTAGTTTTCAAGTTAACAGCTAAGTTTTACCTTTAGTTCAGAAGAGATTGGCAATTCCACGTCTGGAATCATACAAAGTGTAGGTGTATGGAATACGATGTATGGAATACAGTGGAGCACTTCCTGTATTACCACATGACATCACAAGGTGGACCAGTGTGTTTTCATTTTGAACTCTTAGCCTATATATCTAAGTTTATGTGTTAAACATGTGCGAATGAAACAAAACACAACTCCAGGTACAGTATGTTTGTGATGAGGAAACCATATGACATAGATCAGAAAATAGTGTAATGTGGGCCCTTTAATTGCTAGCCTATAGCAACAGTTCTAATTTGCCATCCCGTAACTCATGATATCTTCATCATAGCAAGTTCATTTCTTGAAACAAAATGCCCAATCATCCCTTCAGTCACCTCAACATCTCCGTGTGGCACCAGCTTCAAGTAACACAGAGATATAATTTTATGATTTAAGACATATTTTCCTTCATAATCCCCAATCAACTCCATTTGAAACCAGATAATTCACAGACATGACGCACTCCCAGCTTCAAATTGGATCATAACATTTTATTTCTACTTCCTTCTAACATCTTCCGTATCAAAAAGTCTAAATAGCTCTTTTAAACCAAGCGTTACTTCTCATTGGAGATTTATGTATTTTATTTTGTGCTCAAATAATACCAGCTAATAGTTTTTGGCATGCATTGCGTTTCCTCTCTTGGGAGCGGTTAGCAATTTAGCATCTCATGTTTTTTTAATGTCAGCCTATACGGCGAGGAGGCTAGCCCACTGAAACACCAATGAGTGATTCTTAACATTGAATTATCCGCTATAAAGCTGTGAATATGACAGTTTAATTGCTATATGAGGACGTTTGAATGTGTGTCCCCTTGCAATGGATTCTGGGTAATATTGTTTGGCTATAGACGTTTAACTAGCTTAGAGGACGAGCTTTTGACATTGTCTTTAAAGAAGCTTCTGGTTTATTCATGTAATGGTTGAAATACAGCTTTACTGGCATAGCATCTTGTTCTGTCTTGCAGGATTGAATGGATAAACATAAATATTCATGCTATAATGTTATGAAAAGTTATAATTTTTCCTTTTTAATTTTGTTTAGCTTTGAGTAAAAATTGTACCTTAGCAAAATGTCTCTTGCCCCAGTGCAGATATGTTGTATAAGCAGCTCTTGAGATCAAAATACGTCCATTGTCTGCATCTAAATAGAAAGCATTATAATTATTGTCTTATAATCAGGAAGTGTAAGTTAGCATTAAAATCTTGATTTTTTTTTTTTTACATACAGTTTAAATTGATTTTAATTCCTGTTCCTGTGCCTTTTAACCTTACAGTGTTGTGTTTTTTAGTTGATTGTACATACTTATTATTTTTATTTATCTTAATTTTGATGCATGCTCATATTTTCCAACTGTTTCTGAAACTTGCGTTGTGACACTGCAATTTCCCCATTGTGGGACAAATAAAGGATTATCTTATCTTATCTTAATCAAAGTCAGAGCAGGGACTACTCGTCTTTCAATAAGGGGAAGCTCTTTACGTTTTCAGTTTTATCATATCCTATTGAACTGACGAACCAACTCGGATGAGCTGCGAAACATTTTCAACCAAATAAACTTTGTCCAGTTGACAAATTGAATTTCTCCTTTTACCATGGATTCTACCTGGACGCCTGAGGGATTCTTCACACATCATATCCTATTATTCAAGAAACTGTAAACTGCGTTAAAGGTGCATTGCTTTGTCTGAAATGTTTCACAGTATGGTATTAAACCAAGTTACAGGTCAGATCTGTGGAGAGGCAACACCATTCACAGTCAGAATGTCTTTTTTTCTAGTATTTCTGAGCAATAAAACCACCTGTAATTGAATAAATGTAAGGTTATCTGTTTAAGATCATACTGTGAAACATTTGAAGCAGAGCAATGACGTATCCATAGAAATAAGACAGTGACAAAGTGACCAAAAGTGACAAAGTGCACCTTTAAATTTGTATATTTAATTGTGATTGCACATTATCCCTGCTATGCAAGTAAAAAAAGTCAGAAGCAAAGTTGTTTCATAATAATCCTCAATGTCACGATTTAGCAGTTTGTCCAAATTTCGATCGTGATAAACCTGAATTCATTGAATTTGATTATAATTGCCCAGCCCTAGTTAGCATGCTAGTTGTTTACTGCTTTACCATCGGTCTTATAAACTCATCATGATGAATAATTAGGATGGTCTGAATGCATAAGGTAAGCAAGGAATAACTTTGGACCAAACTGCTTCAAATGACCTAGTTTTGTTTTTCACATTTTTAAGATTAGATACAGTGCCTATAATGGACTTATTTTACGTATTCTTTAATACTTTACCTGAGCAGAACTTCCATGGACTGTAATTATCAAAACACAGTAAAAAAAAAGAAAAAAGAAAAGCTTTATTTATTTATAAAACAACAAAGTACAAGCTTATTTTTATTGCTGACAAAAAGTAAAAACGTTTTATTCATCGTAAACACTGGCCAGGATTGTGCATTATTCCCAACCACATCATTAATTCACAACTGTATAAAATATGAAGTGGTGGCCGTGCATTTCCTGTGCATTTTCCACAGTTTCTGCTCCATTGACTTCCACATCTGCCCTATATTTGTATTTATTATGCATCACGCTATACAGGTGCCACAATGCATTTTGTATTACGGCCAAATTACGCTATTTTCTGATCTATGTTATGTTTCCTCATCACAAACAGACCTGGAGTTGTGTTTTGTTTTATTCACACATGTTTAACATACAAACCCTCCACATTCAGAGTTCTTCTGTCAAACTGAAAAGAAAAAACTATGTTCCACCTTGTGATGTCATGTGTTTTTAAACTCCATACACCTTCACTGGAATCATTTGGGTAATTTCAAAAAAGTAGGTGTTGAAAACTACCATCACAAGGTGGAACAGAGCATTTTGAGCTTTGGAGATGTAAACAGACTAATAAAGGATTACTCAAGTATGTGTGAATGAAACAAAACACAACTCCATGTTTTTGATGAGGTAACAACATTATAACATGGCTTAAAGTGCACAAGAGTCCATTCCGTGTAATATAGGACCTTTAATGTCAGCTTGCATATTGTCAACATTGGCTGGGAACTCATGCTGTCCGCCCATACAGTACACTCCTTTTAACCACATATTTTTAATAATTTATAATTTTAGGTTGTAGGATATGAGAAAAGTTAAAAATATCTTTCTCTACTCCCTTTGTGCCTGTTGTGGTTGAAGATTGCAATGTTAGGGCATCATCATCAAATATAAAATGTACATATTTTGGTTTATAATTTAGCCTGATCATATTTTACTTTATTATTATTTTTATTTAAAGGGCTTGTACCTGACTTAAATTTATTCTTGTCAAGAAACTGAGACTGTAAAATATAATCTAGTCATTTTACATAGCATTTTCTTCAATAATAACCATTAGCACTATAAAGAAGTGGACTAAGTGAGTGTGACGTCACACATAGTGTTCGGTTCCAGTCATTGGGGCTGGTAGTTATAGGAGCCAATTTGGAGCTAGGTCCATGTTAGGAAGAGAATAGCAAAATAAAAACACCAGGATCATGTACAGCAGGTTAATACGAACATAATTAAGACCAAAATGAGGTTCACAGCAGCAGTTACAGAGAGAGGGGCCACGATTTTTAATGTAAAGTAATTTGGAAACAGTTGAAGGAGCTGGAAGCACCTAGGAATTTTTACTCTCTGTGATGGTGCATTTTCAACAGTGACACAATTGCAAATAATAAGCAGAGATTTGAGAACTATAAGGAAACAACTTCATGACACCATTCCAGACAGTTGTTTCCGTGTCATGGTGCAGTATCCAAATGGCAGAAATGACTAAGTGTACGGGGATAAAAATTCAAACTAAATCATATTCCGAAATCATGGTTTGAAATCAGGTACTGGCCCTTTTAAAATGGCGCTTTCAACTGAAAATTTTAGCAAGATAATAAAGATTTAATAAATTCAAATTCATGCCCTCATCATTAATGTATGTGACTCCCTAGACTCTATTTACTTTTTGCAATTTAGAGCTTGGCTGGATTCAAAACACAAAATATGACAGTAATAGAACACAAAATAGGTAACTAGCTCTGCCCAATAAAACAAAACTTAGTGCATGCATGGATAAGTATTTGGAAGGTTTTTTTTGCATTGAATGGGCCTAACATATTAATTATGTAAACTTGTGAAACTTAAAGGTGCATTGTGTAAGTTTCATGGTGGAGGGTTCGTCAAACGCTTTTTTCCATGGAGATGTTATTGCTTTGTCTTTAATGTTTTATGTCATACTGTCATACTGGGTGTTTAATGTCATACTGTGGAACATTCCAAGCAGAGCAATGACATATTCATAGAAACAAGCAGATGACAGACCCCTAGTCAAATTTTTTTTACAAAATGCACCTTTAAAACAGTATGGGAAATTGATTTTGCTTGTCAAATTGGGCCAAATGTAGCATAAAATTAGTTTAAAAAAATTAGAGGAATTATTATAATTACGAAATGTATTACTTAGGAAAAAGCGAAGTATCTGATTTGTTGGATTTTGGATTTTAGCATTTAGACACCACAAAATTTATAACTGGGATAAACTATTTTTTCCCTTTCTTTTAAATATTCCTAATTAGGTTACTTGCCTTTTTTGGATATTATTGTACAAGGGAAAAACTCATTTGCTCACAAAATTGCTTCTAGCCTATATTGAACTGTTTAAAAGTGCACTGTGTAACTTTTGTGTTAGGGGACCGTCACCTGCTTATTTCAATGAATATCTCTCTGCTTTGCCTGAATTGTTCCACATTATGACATTAAAGAGCTCTTCTTTATATTTAGGTCATGTTATAGCTCAAAAACACCTAGAAAAACAGGCATTCTGACTGTGAGTGGAGTCATCTCTCCACAGATCTGACTTGTAACTTGGTCTGGTTTGTTCTTCATGAAGATAGAAAGGTTTAATACCATAACATCTCCATGGAAAATGCATTTGACTGACCCCCTGCCAGAAAAGTTACACAATGCACCTTTAAAAAGCTTGGTAGACTGTTTAAAGCTTTACTTAATTTTCTTTTCTTACTTTGTGCATTTGACCTCTACTATTTTGCTGGACTCCAAACCTCTTTAAAGTCCAAAATCTTGCTTCGACAAAACTGGGATAAAGGCAAAATGGAGAGTCCCAGACTGCTAGCTGCTAATACTACGCTAACAGGCTACTCTGAGGCTACGCTAAAGATGCTATTAGTTCTGCTCCAGATATGAACATATAGATAGAGCTGTTCTATTGTGAACTATAGTGTACATAATCCCACAGGCAAATTATATGGGTTTTATGTATTTAAGCACCAAAAGGTCAAGACTCCTCATGTCTCTGCATCTCTGCTTTGTGTAACTGGACTCAAATTAATCTAAACTTATTTAATTTACAGATTTTATTAGCTGTGAAGCAAGACAGTGCCTTGGTTACACGGTTCAAATATGTTTTACAGGCAGGGCTCTCAAGTTTTGAAGATTGGCAGGAGTGAGATTTCTGTGGAAAGGGGGGGGGGGGGTGCGAGTGACATATTTTCCTGAGGAGCGGGGGGAGGGGGGGTTAGTTTTGGTTTAGTCCTGGTTTAGACCTGGTTTAGTCTTGGCTTAGTCTTGGTTTAGTCCTGGTTTAGTCCTGGTTTAGACCCGGTTAATCCTGGTTTAGACCTGGTTCAGTCCTGGTTTAGTGCCGGGTTAGTCCCAGTTTAGTCCTGGTTTAGACCTGGTTTAGTCCTGGTTTAGACCTGGTTTAGTCTTGACTTAGTCTTGGTTTAGACCTGGTTTAGTCTTGGTTTAGTCCTGGTTTAGTCCCAGTTTAATTTTGGTTCAGACCCGGTTTAGTCCTGGTTTAGTCTTGGCTTAGTCCTGGTTTAGACCTGGTTTAGATCTGGTTTAGTCCTGGTTTAGTCCTGGCTTAGTCCTGGTTTAGACCTGGTTTGGTCCTATTTTAGTCCTGGCTTATTCTTGGTTTAGACCTGGTTTAGTTTTGGTTTAGTCCTGGTTTAGTCCCGGTTTAGTCCTGGTTTAGACTCGGTTTAGATCTGGTTTAGTCTTGGCTTAGTCCTGGTTTAGAGCTGGTTTAGTCCTGGTTTAGACCTGGTTTAGTCCTGGTTTAGTCCTGGCTTAGTCCTGGTTTAGACCTGGTTTGGTCCTATTTTAGTCCTGGCTTATTCTTGGTTTAGACCTGGTTTAGTTTTGGTTTAGTCCTGGTTTAGTCCTGGCTTAGTCCTGGTTTAGACCTGGTTTGGTCCTATTTTAGTCCTGGCTTATTCTTGGTTTAGACCTGGTTTAGTTTTGGTTTAGTCCTGGTTTAGTCCCGGTTTAGTCCTGGTTTAGACTCGGTTTAGATCTGGTTTAGTCTTGGCTTAGTCCTGGTTTAGAGCTGGTTTAGTCCTGGTTTAGACCTGGTTTAGTCCTGGTTTAGTGCCGGGTTAGTCCTGGTTTAGACCTGGTTTAGTCCTGGTTTAGACCTGGTTTAGACCTGGTTTAGTCTTGGCTTAGTCTTGGTTTAGTCCTGGTTTAGTCCCAGTTTAATCCTGGTTTAGACCCGGTTTAGTCCTGGTTTAGTCTTGGCTTAGTCCTGGTTTAGACCTGGTTTAGTCCTGGTTTAGACCTGGTTTAGACCTGGTTTAGTCTTGGTTTAGTCCTGGTTTAGTTCCGAAATAGATGCAGAAATAATCTGATAATATGACTCACCCATAAGAACGCGGTCACTCCCGATAGTTTGCGTATCCATGTGTGCACGTGTCATGGTCTTTAATAATCCGGAGCTCCGGAGAAAAGGACATATCCCGAACTTATCCCGTGTCCTGAGGCGAGAGTTCCTTCTTATGTAGCATTAACGTAGCCAGTTACGGATTCTTCTTCTCTTGGAAATGCCGTGTAAATATCACGCGGCTCGCTCACAGCTGATCGGCGAACAGGCCATCAGCTGTGAGCGATCGGCCTCACAGCTGATCGCTCAACTTGAATACTGGTGTGTGAGTGACTTTTTTTCGCTGAAAACGCGCGGTGCCTGCATTAACTTACTGATTTTCACACAGAAGCGCTGTGAACAGTGGCTACAGTTTTGAATTGCTTAAAAAAATTTCAGCGTGAGAAATACCATGTGTGGCGTATGAGCGCGTGAACACGTCTAATTGTGTGTGTCACACTCTCAAAGCGTGAGACTTGAGAGCCCTGTTTACAGGTGCAACTTTTCTGCTGGAGGGTCTGTCAAATGCTTTTCTCTGTGGATATGTTATTGCTTTGTCTGGAATGTTTTACAGTATGATATTAAACCTTTCTATCTTCATGGAGACCAAACCAGACCAAGATACAGTTTAGAGCTGTGGAGAGGCGACCCTGCTCCCAGTCAGAATGCTTGTTTTTCTAGGTGTTTTTGAGTTTTAAACCTACCTGTAACTGAATAAATATAAGGTAGAGATGTTTAATGTCATACTGTGGAACATTCCGGCAGAGCAATAGAAACAAACCCCCAGCTAAAAGTTACACAGTACCCCTTTAATAGCAGTGTATTTGAGCTTTATGGTTATTGGTCACTTCATTCTTCCACCGTGTAACCTTTTAGCAGAAAATAGAGTGAAATAAACAAAAAATAATAGGCCTATTACAATTGTATGTTTTTATAGGCTTCAGGCTTCATTATTTTGAGTTTATGACTATTGCCAAATTGCCTCATTGCCTAAAGGAGGCAATCTGCTTCTAATGAACCCTCCATCACACACACGCACACCCTGCTCCCTATCCCATATTTGAGAACCCCAACTCTTCTCGAGCTACAGAAGTTGAAGGCATTTAAAGATGTACTATGTATAGGGTTACCAGACATCCTTATTTACCCAGGACAGTCCCAGTTTTAACCCCTGTGTCCCCTGTCCCAGCAGATTTTTATCCAAAACCAGTGATTTGTCCCAGTTTTATACAAGAAATGTCTCAGCTGTCCCTATTTTGACCAAATGAGGGGAATATATTGGCATTTGTTTTAACTAAAATACAGAAAAGGTATAAAGCAAATAAACACAGTCAGTTGCACAGACAGAAGTCCCTCAGATCATATATTGACCCAAAAATGACTGGAGAATGGACAATGTTATGCTCTTTTCACATTTTTATTTTATTTTGAAAATCTGGTCACCCTAACTATGTAACTTTTCTGGTGCTTGTGTTTGTGTCAATCTACATGCTATTTGCTTTGCCTAGAATGTCCCACAGTCTGGCTTTAAATGTATACATCTCGATGGAGCACGCAGGTGACGCCATTGGGCCAAGTTACAGATCTGTGGATAGGTGACCCAATTCACAGTAACAATACATGTTCTTCCAAGGTATTTTTGAGCACTAAAACACTTGCAGTTGAATAAGCACAACATACATTTAATGCCATACTGTGAACCTTTCCAGACAAAGCTACAACATCTCCCTAGAGACAAGCAGATGGTGGAACAGTTTCATAGTGCACCTTTAAACTCTCTTTTACAGTTTTACATAGTTATCAGTGCACTTCCTCCACTTGAATGCTTTTTATGAGTACAATATGATCCCAGGCTCAGCTCGTGCATTTCCTGTTCAGTCTAATGATGGCGATCTTTCAGTGTAATTTTATTTAGCGAGCGCTCACAGTCTGGCTTCTATTTTTAGACCTCAGAATGTGTGTGGCAGATGTCAAGTATTTGGTGGTTTTCAAATGTACTGAAAAGACTGAGACGTGCATTGAGCTATAGCTACAGTTTGGTCCCAGCTGTTCTATATAACCTTTAAACACAAGAGCAGTGATGTAGGCAAAGCATTGTGGGTATTTG
This sequence comes from Paratrypauchen microcephalus, assembly GCA_036785185.1. Taxonomy (NCBI): domain Eukaryota; kingdom Metazoa; phylum Chordata; class Actinopteri; order Gobiiformes; family Gobiidae; genus Paratrypauchen; species Paratrypauchen microcephalus. Next base: position 1,855,726 of record JAVJIX010000165.1, on the reverse strand, counting down.
TATGGGAAAGGCAGCCAAGCAGAAATGTGCTGGTGATGAGTGAGGATGTACAGAAATTGCATGATAATATCTTGCTGTAAATTGCAGTATGTTTGCAAGTATGTTTCAACAATGTTTTTATTATTCTTTGATTTTGAAATTTCAGTTTTCACATGTGAAGAATGTGTTTCATGCAAGTATAATAAATGTACTGTGTAACTTTTCTGGTGGAGGGTTTGCCACCTGCTTGTTTCCATGGAGATGTTGCTTTGCCTGAAATGACAGAGTTGAATGCCATTCTGTGGTACATTCTGGGAAGCATTAACATCTTCATGGAGACAAGCAAGTTGCAGACCCTCCACCATAGAATTTTACAAAGCTCACCTTTAATATTACAACTTTTAGTTATGGGGAAAAGAATCAGGTGATAAAGAGCCACGGTAAACATTTTGTACTTTCAAATGATCTTTTAAAGGTCCTATATTACACAAAATTGACTCTTGTGAGCTTTAAGGTATATTACAATGCTGTTACCTCCTCAAAAACAGACCTGGAGTTGTGTTTTGTTTCATTCACACGTTTGAGCAACTCTTTATTATTAGTCCGTCTAAACCTTGTGATGTCATAAAACCTTAGTTAACAGCTCCTTTTACCTTTAGTTCAGTAAAGATTGGCAATTATCCAAAAGATTGTAGTGAAGGTGTATGAAGTACTTCCTGTTACATTTGTGCCCTTTAAATGTGTTCAATCAAATAATAAGTGCAAATGTATATAAAAAAAACAACAACAATAAAATTTATTTAGATAATCATCATGGTTACTAGCTGAGACCGAACCCCCATTGAATGAAGGGAATATAAAACGCTTGTATGATTTTGCAGCACAGCTGTTCGTCTGAGTCCAACAGCTCGACCCAGGCCTCTAAAACACTGCATAGATTTTCACTGAATGTCATGAAAAAATCATCAATAAACCAGTGAGTAAACAGAAGTGCGGTCTATGGTAGCCTCCGGTAGCATTTACTGACCAGGAAACAGAAATAAATGAAAAGAGGTAAGATAGCATATAAAACTCCAGGTATGTTTTTGATGAGGTAACAGCATTATAACATCGCTTTAAGCTCTCAAGAGTCATTTTTACATAATATAGGACCTTTAAAGCTGCAGTTACATTATCCTTGTAAATGACTATTTACTTTTTCCCCATGGATTATATTAACCTGCACTTTGTGACAGTATTCATGTGCTGCCTACAGCCAATCTAATTATAAAACATTTTATTGATCACAATCTTTGAATAAAGAGTCTGATTTCAACTAAAATAGGTTTTAGGATGAGAGTGTTGTCTGTGCAAGAGTGATGCACCCTGCTTCACTTCTGTGTTTGCAAAAATGTATGCATGTGAATACAATTTTTTTGAGAGCCAAAAATAACTTAGTAGTAGTGGTATTAGTATTTGGTATTTGGTACGTTTTAAAATGTTGTTGTTATAATAATAGCACTTGTGCATTGGTAGTTGTGCGGGTATCTACACACAATCCCAGCACACAGTAGTAGCGTGCACACACAATACACACACCCCGTGTCAGATGGCGAGTCCTGAGTTGAAGACAGAAGTATAGGCAGTATTTTAACCTCGTCGAGGTAAAAGGTAAAAACGTACATGTTACGTGCACATTGTCTCAAAGATCAAAGACTTTGTCCACGTCCAATGTAAGCAACTCGAATTTAATGAAGCATCTCTCGACGGCGCACGCTTCTGTTAAACTAGTGACCACCAGCAGGCCCCATGATGATTATCGCATGCTAGGTGCCATTAACAATGAAGGCCACGGTGACGGAGCCACGCCAGCCAACAGCAAAAGCTGTATAATGCACTGTCAAAAAAATCCAAATTATTTGACATTTTTTAACTAAAAAAAAAGTAACGCATTAGTTACTTTCCGAGGTAACTAGTTACTTTTATAGTGTAGTAACTCAGTTAGTAACTCTTTTGGGTTAGTAACTCTTTTGGGTTAGTAACTGTAACTAATTACTTTTTCAAAGTAACGTGCCCAACACTGCTCCTGTGTGACTGAGCTCCTCACCCTATTTCTAAGGGTGCGCCCAGCCACTCTGCAGAGGAAACTGAAGTAGGCATCATCATGTTTGTTTTGGTTCACCTTTGACTTCTAGTCAAACCTCAGTGCTGTGATGTGATTGGTTTCCCACCCGATTAAGTGTACAATGGGCGCCAAAATGGATTCTCATGAGTTTGTGAACTTACAAATATCATGAGAATACATCTTGCTGTGCGAGGTTATAGTATTTGTAATAGTAATCATTCAGGAATGAGCAGTGGAATACAATTCCTGATCTTGTCGGATCTTGGAAGCTAAAAGGGTTGGCTCTGGTTTGTACTTGTATGGGAGAATACCAGATGAACAGTGGAAATTATTGTTGTGTCCTTAGGCAAGACACTTCACCCACCTTGCCTAGCATGAATGTGGCGTGTGAGTGATTAGTAGTAGTAGTAGTAGTAGTGGTAGTAGTAGTAGTAGTAGTGGTAGTAGTAGGAGTAGTAGTAGTAGTAGTAGTAGTACCAGTTCACTTTAAATACAGTTTTTATTCCATCTAAGAACCATAACATTTCCATGATGTTTGTCAGAATATCCATCGATTAGTCAGTCAATATAAAGCACCACACATGACTGTAGATGTTTTCATATCCATATTAAACACTGTGTAGTGTAATTGTCTTGAGATTGCATTGCTGTGATCACACTTCTTATTGATCCTTAATTGATTTTCATTTCCAAACCTGCTGATCAATTCTAACCTCTTTCCAAATGCAAACATAAACGATTCAGTCATATATTCATACGTCTGTTCCATATTAGGGTTTCTGCCTCATTTCCATGTAATTTTCACAAAAGCTTTTAGGAAGAAAACAGTAATATCTCTCAGCTGAGAGTGAATGAGCACAGCTGTTTTTCTCAAATGTGGTTTGCATTTTAAATCTCCATCCATCCATTTTCTTCCGCTTATCCAGGGCTGGGTCGCGGGGGCAACTGTCTAAGCAGGGACGCCCAGACCTCCTTCATCCTGGACACTTCCTCCAGCTCCTCCGGGGGGACCCCAAGGAGTTCCCAGTCCAGCCGGGAGACATAGTCCCTCCAGCGTGTCCTGGGTCTTCCTCGGGGGGCCTCCTCCCGGTGGGACATGCCCAGAACATCTCCCGAGGGAGGCGTCCAAGAGGCATCCAGAACAGATGCCCGAGCCACCTCAGCTGGCTCCTCTCAACGTGGAGAAGCAGCGGCTCTACTCCGAGCCCCTCCCGTGTGACTGAGCTCCTCACCCTATCTCTAAGGGTGCACCCAGCCACTCTACGGAGGAAACTCATTTCGGCCGCTTGTATCTGCGATCTTGTCCTTTCGCTCATTACCCAGAGCTCATGACCATACGTGAGGGTAGGAATGTAGATTGACCGGTAAATTGAGAGCTTCACCTTTTGGCTCAGCTCCCTCTTCACCACAATGGTCCGGTACAGCGACCGCATCACTGCCGACGCTGCACCGATCCGCCTGTCAATCTCGCGCTCCATCCTCCCTTCACTCGTGAACAAGACCCCGAGATACTTGAACTCCTCCACTTGGGGCAAGGACTCCCCACCAACCCGAAGAGGGCAAGCCACCTTTTTCCGGTCGAGAACCATGGCCTCGGATTTGGAGGAGCTGATCCTCATCCCAGCCGCTTCACACTCGGCTGCAAACTGCTCCAGTGCACATTGGAGGTCCCGGTTCGATGAAGCCATCAGGACAACATCATCTGCAAACAGCAGAGATGAGATCCTGTGGTTCCCAAAACGGATCCCTTCCGGCCCCTGACTGCGCCTAGAAATTCTGTCCATAAAAACAATAAACAGAACCGGTGACAAAGGGCAGCCCTGGCGGAGTCCAACATGCATCAGAAACAGGTCCGACTTACTACCGGCAATGCGAACACACCTCCTGCTCCGGTCATACAGGGACCGAATAGCCCTTAGCAAAGGGCCCCGAACCCCGTACTCCCAGAGCACTCTCCACAGGACCCCACGAGGGACACAGTCGAATGCCTTCTCCAGATCCACAAAGCACATGTGGACTGGTTGGGCAAACTCCCATGCACCCTCGAGCACCCGATGGAGAGTATAGAGCTGGTCCACTGTTCCCCAGCCAGGACGAAAACCACACTGCTCCTCCTGAATCCGAGGTTCGACTATCGGTTGAATTCTCCTCTCAAGCACCCTGGAATAGACCTTACCGGGAAGGCTGAGGAGTGTGATTCCCCGATAGTTGGAACACACCCTCTGGTCATCCTTCTTAAACAGAGGGACCACGACCTCTCGCACGAGCTCAGGCTCCTTCCCCCCCAGCGAGGTGACAATCCATGTCCCCTGAGCTAGTCTCCATGCCCGGAGATCCAGCCTCCGAGGCCCCTGCCTTCGACTGCCGCCCAAATCTCCATGCACCTGGCCCCTATGGATCCTCCTGCGGGTGGTGGGTCCACAGGAGGACGGCCCCACGTCACTCCTTCGGGCTTCACCCGGGGGGCCCCATGGGGAAAGGCCCAGCCACCAGACGCTCGCTGGCGAGCACCCACCCCAGGCCTGGCTCCAGAGTGGGGCCCCGGTAACTCCAGTCCGGGCGACGTATCTGACCTTGTTTTAAAACTCAACATAAGGGCTTCTGAACCGCTCTTAGTCTGAGTAAATCTCAACCAGTTCAAATATCATAGAGCGTTTGAGTTAAAATGTAAAAGAAATAAGGTTAGAAATATATTTGCAACTATTGGCCTTGTCTTGCAATGTTTAAGAACCCCAAAACACACCACTGGAGTCAATTGTAAAACTGAAAAATCTGAATTATTATGGTTTCATTATTTAATTGCTTCTAACTGCAACTAACTAAAACTATAAAGGTCATTACATACATTTGACAAACTATGGTGGTACAAAATCAAAAGTCAAAACAAAGATGCGTGAAAAGTCCCTCAGTCGTCCAGGTAGAATCCATGATAAAAGGAGAAGTTCAATTTGTCAACTGGACAAAGTTTGTTTGGTTGAAAACGTTTCGCTGCTCATCCGAGAGGCTTCGTCAGCTCTGGTTCTAATGCTGGTTAGACCCTGTTTAAATCTAGCTGCCGGGAGGAGCTACCTACCCTGAAAAAACTCTGAAACTATCCCCACTAATCTGTCTCTTTTGTTCTACGCATTCCTCTGGCGTCTAGTATTAGCATATCTATTAGCCCTAGGAGGCGCTCACTACACTGAAATAGCTCTGTAACTATCAACTAATCTGTCTCTTTGTATTTCAAGCCTATTCAAGCCTAACGACCCTCCCCACCCCTCTGCACTGGCTTGTCTGCCCTAATGTTTCTTTGTCTGTTTTTGACTTGGTTTGAGAATCGAATTATAAATGGGAGACAAGTTGTGTCTAACTCCCCCATTTCTGTTTAACGACGGATTCTCTTTTTTGACAAAAACTCCCCTCTCAAACCAGTTCTTTTCCCTGGCCAAGATCTGAACCTCACTGTCCTCAAAAGAATGGCCTGTGGCTTCTAGGTGAAGATGTACGGCAGATGACGGTCCACTTTGGCATGCCCGTCTGTGTTGGTACATCCTCTTGTGGAGAGGCTGCTTGGTTTCTCCAATGTAGCGCTCACTGCAGTCTTCACTACACTGAATGGCGTAGACCACATTGCTTTGTTTGTGGCTCGGTGTTTTGTCCTTTGGGTGGACGAGTTTTTGTCTTAAAGTATTTGTGGGTTTGAAATAAACTGGGATTTCATATTGTCTGAAAATCCTCTGTAGTTTTTCCGTACCTGGCTTTTCGGAAACCAAGCAGCCTCTCCACAAGAGAATGTACCAACACAGGCGGGCATGCCAAAGTGGACCGTCATCTGCCGTACATCTTCACCTAGAAGCCACGGGCCACTCCTTTGAGGACAGTGAGGTTCAGATCTTGGCCAGGGAAAAGAACTGGTTTGAGAGGGGAGTTAAAGAGGCAATTTTTGTCAAAAAAGAGAATCCGTCGTTAAACAGAAATGGGGGAGTTAGACACAACTTGTCTCCCATTTATAATTCGATTCTCAAACCAAGTCAAAAACAGACAAAGAAACATTAGGGCAGACAAACCAGTGCAGAGGGGTGGGGAGGGTCGTTAGGCTTGAATAGGCTTGAAATACAAAGAGACAGATTAGTTGATAGTTATAGAGCTATTTCAGTGTAGTGAGCGCCTCCTAGGGCTACTAGATATGCTAATACTAGACGCCAGAGGAATGCGTAGAACAAAAGAGACAGATTAGTGGGGATAGTTTCAGAGTTTTTTCAGGGTAGGTAGCTCCTCCCTGCAGCTAGATTTAAACAGGGTCTAACCAGCATTAGAACCAGAGCTGACGAAGCCTCTCGGATGAGCGGCGAAACGTTTTCAACCAAACAAACTTTGTCCAGTTCACAAATTGAACTTCTCCTTTTATCATCAAAACAAAGAGTTAATTTGAAGGTGCACTCATAGACTTTTTTTTTTTTTCACGATAGCTGCCGTGAGGAGCAGACATACTTTCTTCTTCCTCCCTAAACCTTCCTCTGTCTGATGTTTTATTTCTCTCGTCTCGTCATTTTTCTCCTGTTGGAACAGATTTTCAAATCCTAAATCATGAAATGGAGCTGGTTTCTACGCAATTTGTATATTTTCACAGAGGAGCTCCGTAGGGGAGGGTATTGGCAAAGAAGTCACGATTCCATTCGAATCACGATTCATATGCCACGATGCGATACTATCACGATGCATCACGATTCTTGAATTATTGCAATGCATTGCAATATATTCGACATACTTCAGTGAAAATGTACCCAAAAAAAGAGGATAACTTAAATATCAGTGGCTGTGTATCTGGGTAGTGTCTTCAATTGATACATAACTCTGACCAACTCAGTTCATAACTGAATTTATTGAATAACAAAAACAAATAAACCAAACCAATAACAAAAAAAGTGCATAGGATTTTTTCTAAAACAAAAAATTATGTTCAAACGTTTGCCATTTTGGAGGTAGCTACCATCATAACAAACAATACCCTTTCACAAAGAAAAAAGTGCATAGGATTTATTAAAAAAATAAACTAATAATGTATTTATTTATTTATTAATATTAAATATTAAATTATTAAATATTAAATTATTAATTAATAATAATCGATTTTTGGCATCAAGAATCGATGCAGTATATTGTGAAAGTTAGTATTGCGATGCATTGTCATGACGATTATTTTGCACACCACTAGAGCGCCGAGAGTCCCAAGGGAACATGCTGCCTGATACACGAGCAGAGGCGGTTCTTGGGGGGGGCGAGTGGGGCAATTGCCCAGGGCGCAACTTCGTGAGGGGCGCTTGAAAAAAAAAAAAAAAAATCTATCATATATATATTATCAATATCTATCACTGTGTAGGAAATTGGCAAATTGGCGCCCCCTCTGGCTGCAAGCGCCCGCACAATACATTCCCTTCCACGCAGGCCAATGCGCAGCGCAGAGACCTGCTGGCGCCTACACTGGCGCGAGAGGAAAAGGAAGAGAGAAAGAAAGAGAAGATAGAGGATTCACCCCCTCCCTCTCTGCGGCCGGCTGCGAGTCGAGCTCACACTACCACGATTTGACTAATGTCACGGCACTAGTTGCTACCAGGAATTGACCAATGATAGCTCCTACTAGCTCCTACCAAGAATGCGTGAAGAGTCCCTCAGTCGTCCAGGTAGAATCCATGATAAAAGGAGAAATTCAATTTGTCAACTGGACAAAGTTTGATAGGTCGAAAACGTTTCGCCACTCATCCGAGAGGCTTCATCAGTTCTGGTTCGAGTGCTGGCTAGACACTGCTTATATCTAGCTGCAGGGAGGAGCTCACTACCCTGAATTCTTCTGAGGCTACGTTTATACGGCGACGATAAAAACAGAAGACGCAAAAGTGGCGTCTCGTCTTCAATTTTGTATCCCCGTTTAGACGAGCGTTCTCAACAGGAAATGTTTGTTTATACGAAGACGCAAAAGTGGGCGAATTCGATTGAATATGCATGCCAGGCCGCTAATAAAAACACCTACCTTTTTCAGGACACCGACAGGGGCTCTCATCACGGTTGTTTCGCCCTTGATGTAGGGTCGGAGCTCTTCGCTTAATGCAACAAGAGCTTGTTTAGTCATTCTGAAGTTTTCCACCCAAGCACTGTCAGCAACTAATCCATTCTCAAAATTGTCCCACCACTGACTGGTTCTGCCAGGTCTTGTCCAAACTCGCCTATCACCTGCAACGTATTGTTATTGTTTTTACCGGCTTGGCGCATCCAGTCAGCTGTATGCGGCGTGAACATGTTTTGCGCTTCTTGCTGTTTAGACGTAGACGTGACCCGGGCCGTCTTCAAAACTCCACACTCTGGAAGGAGTCTTCAGATTTTTGCGGTTTCAGAGCCCGACGGCGCCGCCGCCGTATAAACGAAAGACACAATCGTCCTCGTCTAAACGGCCCCTGAAACTATCTCAACTAATTTGTATTGCAATTCTCTCTTTTGTATTTCGAATTTCACTGGCATCTAGTTTAGCATACCTATTCAACCCTAACGACCGTCCCCACACCTCTGGCCCTGACCTGTCTGCCATATTGTTTCTTTTATCTGTTTTGACTTTGGTTTAAGAATGGAATTGTAAAGGGGAGACAAGTAATGTCTGACTCCCCACTTCTGTTTAAAGAAGGGTTCTCTTTTTTGACAAAAAAATGCCTCTTTAACTCCCCTCTCAAACCAGTTCTTTTCCCTGGCTAAGATCTGAACCTCACTGTCCTCAAAAGAATGGCCCGTGGCTTTTCGGTGAAGATGTACGGCAGAGGACGGTCCACTCTGGCAAGCCCGCCTGTGTTGGTACATCCTCTTGTGAAGTGGCTGTTTTGTTTCTCCAATGTAGCGCTCACTGCAGTCTTCACTACACTGAATGGAGTAGACCACATTGCTTTGTTTGTGGCTCGGTGTTTTGTCCTTTGGGTGGACGAGTTTTTGTCTTAAAGGTCCCATGACATGGTACTTCTTGATGCTTTTATATGGTGCCTTAATGGTTCCCTAATACTGTAAATGAATCCTTCTTCAAAATCAACACTCAGTGCATGAGAAAGACATATGTACACAGTCAGAGTCAGGAAATCTCTCTCTGAACAACTCATTCTGGGCCTTGTTGCTTGAATGCAAATGAGAAGGACACAGATAGGTTAGAGGAGCGGGTGGGGGGGGCAAATGTGCCGCTGGTTCCTTGTTTTAGCAGTGCGCTGGTGCGCTGTCTCCCACTTCCGCGTTTTAAGCGCGGAGGAAGAAAGGAGAGCGTTTCAATGAAAAAAACAAATTTTCACAGAAAATAAAATTAAACCACTGCTGTTTCAGAGGTCCAGAGGCACAGATAAAGGACTTCCGAGACTAGAAACACTCGCACGTGCCTCCAGGCAAATAAAAAAAACGCATTTCGCATTGTGTAGCTCCTTCGCAGTCCAAACTCTATGGGCGTGATTTACAGAGACGCTGAGTAGAGACACAGACGGGGGGTGGTGCTGCATTTTTCGATGTGACGTCAATAAGTTTCCTTGTTCAGAATCGCCCGTTTGAGCTGTGTTTTTTTTCTAATGCAGAAAAGGACCGCAAATGCTCAGTTTAGACATTTCTCAACTTTTAGCCATGTGGGGGGCCCTAAACAGGGTAGGGGAGCTCACATTAACGTTCAAAAACCTCAGAAAGTGAACATTTAATGTCATGGGACCTTTAAAGTGTTTGTGGGTTTGAAATAAACTGGGATTTCATATTGTCTGAAAATCCTCTGTAGTTTTTCCGAAACGCCGGCCAGGTAAGGAATCGCTACTCCTTTCCTCCTGGGTTCTGATTCTCTGTTGTCCTGTTTCTTGCCCTTGTCTCTCTTGGTTTTGCTTGACAGCCCATTTAGGATATCCACAAACTTCCTGCACATGTAGTTCTTCTTTCTCCTTACCCTCTGTGCTTGTGGGAACCACTTGGGCCCTGTGTTGTAATGTCCGAATCACACCCAGTTTGTGCTGCAGTGGGTGGTGTGAATCAAAAAGCAGGTCTGTGTGTGTGGGCTTCCTGAAGACTTCTACTTGGAGTCGCCGGTCTCCTCCTATCGCTACCAAGAATCACTAGTGCTCGCATCGGGAACACGGAAACTACAGAAGATAATAGTAAACGAAGTTAGTATAACGCAACATTTAATCACTTTTAAATTGATCGTTCACCCTCTGTGGTATTTACTATGAATACAACGTACAAAGACACACTTTACATGGGACTTTGTAGAGATACGCGATCGGCATTTTCAATAGAGGCTACGTGAATTACTTATCCCGGACAACACTTCATCTGGGAGCTCTTTCGGATTTCGGACAGTATCTCATCTTTGCTTTTGGTTTATTTATTATTTTTGTTATTTAAGTTATGATAACTTATATTTTTTTGAAAGTTGTGATAATGAGAACCACTCTATAGTGATAATTAAACATGGCTGCTTGTGGTAAATATTGTGTTTTTTTTTTTTCATTCCTTGGGGGGGCTTGTGTGTGTGTGTGTGTGTGTGTGGGGGGGGGGGCAATTACTATTGGAATTTTGATGGGATAAGATAGGAAGTGTTCATGAGGGTGTTTCCGGCTCTGTCAACTCTGGCTCCAATTCACTTTCTATTGAAAAACACTCACATTCTGTAACTGCTGCTCTGAGCTTTTTGGACTTAAAATATTTGTATTAACCCACTTTACATGATCCTGGTGTTTTGATTTTGCCGTTTTATCCATAAATCAATTTAACAGACAAATCAGGCACCTTCTTTCTCCGAGATTGCTCCCGCTAGCATTACCAACAGGTTTCATCATTGACAGCATTGCTAAGCAGTTGCAATACTTGCTCGCAGATTTCCAAATATGGATCTTGGCTGCAAATTTTATAACTGCAAGCCTCGATGAGCTTCATTTGACTGAAGCCAAATGCTATGGTTGATGTCACACTCCCATAGTCCACTTCTTTATACAGTCTATGGGTAACTTTTCTGGTGAAGGGGTGTGCTACCTGCTTGTCTCCATGGAGACGTTATTGTTTTATGATCTGTAGCTTAGCCTGGTGCCATCACCTGCTTGTCTATATGGAAATGGATACACTTTATGTCACACTATGGAACATTCCAGGTTAGGGCTGCAAGGTTAATCACAATTGAATCTAAATCACTTGCAGCAGGTGGCAGACCCTCGACCAAAAAATTGACATATGCACTTTTAATCAATTTACTTCAATTTAAAGTTTAAAACCCCAGGTCTTAATAGGATTATTTTAGCTTTAGCTGTGGCCGCTCTGAACCCTGTTTCTCTGTGGCCTTAGATCCTTTTTTTGGACAGCTCTGATTGATGCTGCTGACTTTGTCGTTATTGACATGAAGCTAACACCTCTGCTCGGCTCCCATTCACTCCACACACTCCACAATGAAGAGACAGGCAAATCCTTTACGCCATCGCCAATATTACAGCTGGAGCAAAGACAGACCTGCACAGTGTGAAAGGAAACTGCAATCCATAACTCACAGAACATAACGTTGTTTTTTATAGCAAGCTTTTAATTGATTTGAGCTCTGTTGGCATCTGTCCACAACAGGAAAGCTCAGGGGAGAGACTGTTCTGTTGTGCGAGCCGCGTTTAGATCAAAGGGAAAAATAAAGGTCAAAATGCCTTTATTATTGCTGGCTTGTTATAAGAAAGAGATAAGTCATGTATATGGTGGCTAGCACTCACAACTCACAGCAAGAAGATTCTGGTTTCGATTCCCAGACCATTCTGTGTGGAGTTTGCATGTTCTCCCTGTGTCTGTGTGGGTCCCCTCTGGGTACTCCAAACATGCACAATAGATACTTTGCAGCTCATGTAATAAACATTCCCTGGGGGTGTGATGCTAACTGTGGCACTGTTCTGTCTAAAGTTCTATTAGACTTTAATCTGATCTTGATTTTAACACAATCTGACCAGAAAAAGCTGACTCAGTTAGAATTACAACAGATCAGATGATTTGTGCTCTTAAATAGTCTCTCACACAAGATTACAGTCACAAGCTAGCTAGCATTAGCCAACAGTTTTTCAGTTTTTCAGAATGTTCACCTTTTTGTTGAAGATCAAACTCCTAAACAGGACCATGCACACTCGTATTGATCATAAGCTCCTGAAATGTGCTGTTTAAATCCATTTATTTATTTATTTTTTACTTTCTTTTGCCTGTGTGTGCATTCTGTTACCATAACTGTTGAACATTCCACCACAGAGATACATGTAAAACACTCCCAGCTAAAATAATCCTGACCAAGACTAGCTCAAGAAGGTCTCACTGCTCCTGACAGGTTAACATAGCGGCACTGGCTGATGGATTAAGTGTACCTTACTTAAAGGGATATGCCACCCCCAGGTCAAACTTGGGCATCTCCCCACAGTCCAGAGACTAAAATAAGTGGTGGAAAGCGTTTTCCTGCTCACCCAGCCATTGTCCGAGTCTGTCACCACTGACCGCCGCGGTATCTGCAGCTCCTCCGCGTATTTGCTGGAGGCTAACGGCGCCAGAGAAAGATTTCGGCCAAAAGTAATTAATTTGCTCGATGCGTTTCCCAATTACTTTCTGTGTAGTGCGCATTCATATCGAGTGCAAATAAATGTGCAAATCAACACGGAGAGCTTGACTTTTTCATTTTGGGTGGGAACTATTTTTCAGTGCGGAAATACACAGCCGAAGCACAAAGCACGCTGCCAGGGGAATCCCTGTTGCGCACCAGGAAGGGAGTTCCCATGTTGCGCAGCGTGGTAAACAAAGCGTGGATCAAATCACTTATACAGCGCTAGCTAGCTGATAACACGAGTTGTAATGGAGATTGAAGACATTGAAGATTACATTACAGATGAAGATGATGACTTTGACTTCCGAAATCCCAGACCTTACCTTTTTGAACCAGTCTACACTGAAGAGGAGTTGCAGGAATTGAAGACTGGATGTTACGACTACTGAAGGCGATGAGCCAAGGAGAGCACATAGCAACTTTATCCGGCGCGATAAAGTGAACTGGAAAAGGAACCCAGCGGACCCAATGGACAGCTGTCTACAGAGTAAGTCGTATATCTAATACCCGGTAAATGATCAGACTACTCTCTGGTGATGTCGATATGTTTTTCTTGCAGTAAAAGTTGTTGTTTCCACAGACAGTACAGGCTGGTGTCGTACCTTGTTGTGCTTTGTTTACGGAAGGTGGGGGCTGGGATTCCCCTGTTAGATTGCGTGCTTTGTGCTTCAGCTGTGTATTTCCACACTGAAAAATAGTTCCCACCCAAAATGAAAAAGTCAAGCTCTCCGTGTTGATTTGCACATTTATTTGCACTCGATATGAATGCGCACTACACAGAAAGTAATTGGGAAAAGCATCGAGCAAATTAATTCCTTTTGGCCGAAATCTTCCGTTGGCGCCGTTAGCCTCCAGCAAATACGCGGAGGAGCTGCAGCTACCGCGGCGGTCAGTGGCGACAGACTCGGACAGTGGCTGGGTGACCAGGAAAACGCTTTCCACCACTTATTTTAGTCTCTGGACTGTGGGGAGATGCCCAAATTTGACCTGGGGGTGGCATATCCCTTTAATCTTGAAGATAATATTGACATTGTTACTAGAATTGAACACTTACAGGTACTGAAGAAAAAGGAAACCAAATTTTTAAAAAGAAAAGAAACATACAATATAAACTTTCAAACTAGTGATATTTCTCCACTTGTGTCTTTAATTCTGCAGTTTCCTCTCTAACAATCAAACCAAATCAAAATCACTTTATTCATCCCCGAGGACAAATTTAAGCACATTAAGCAGTCAAATACAATAACAGAAAACAAGGAAAATAATAATTGCCTGTAGCATGTGATCTAATGCACTTATCTCCAAGCCATGGATATAGGGAAAAAACTGCTCTAATCACACAATCCAATAGTCCCTATCTACCATTCCTTGAAGTGCACAAGTTGCGCTTCTCGGTCAAAATCCCCAAATATTAACTTAATAATCAAAGATAAAATTTTAAAAAATGTTTTAAAACTGCTCAGTGTGCCAGCTAGTCAGCCACAAGAGCAGCCAACCACGGCTATGGCAGCCAGGAAAACCTCAGCCAATACATTTACAGACAGTTTCTGGTGGACATAAAAAAGACAATCTGATAGTAATTTTCTAGATAACACATTTTGATAGAGTGACGGAGTCTATGAAAATCCTGTGAGATGATTGAGCTTAGGCAAAGGTAGCAGTTAAAGAATGAGTAATAATTTATAGTGAAGAAAGTAGAGAAATGCATCATGGGTAATGTCCAATTTGACAGCTTTAATAATACTGAAATAGCAGTAGCTCATTCTGGTGGCACATCACAGGTCTGACTTTCATATATTGTACTATTCTTAGCTCCTTTATTACAAACATGATTTATGCAGAGTATCCGATGTATTCTCCAAATTGTGTTTTAGACCTGCCTGTTAAAGATATGTTTCTTTGGCTTTTGTTGTCATTTCTGTTTCGTAAATATTGTAGAAATATTTTAAAGGTCCTATATAACACAAAATTGAGCTTTAAACCATGTTATAATGCTGATACCTCCCCATACAGTAATTTTGTGTGTGGAGTGTGGAGTTTAAAAACACAAAGGAGCACTTCCTGTATTACCGCATGACATCACAAGGTGAAACAGAGCGTTTTCATCGCTCTAAGCCTAAATATGCAGGGTTTGTGTGTTAAACATGTGTGAATGAACCAAAACACTTCTCTAGGTATGTTTATGACGAGGAAACAACATTATAACAGAGAGAACAGAGAAACTAGTGTCATATGGGCCCTTTAAAGGGATATGCCACCCCCAGGTCAAATTTGGGCATCTCCCCACAGTCCAGAGACTAAAATAAGTGGTGGAAAGCGTTTTCCTGCTCACCCAGCCATTGTCCGAGTCTGTCGCCACTGACCGCCGCGGTATCTGGTGCTCCTCCGCCTTAGACTGGAGTCTAACGTCGCCAGAGAAAGATTTCGGCCAAAAGGAATTTGTGTAGAATTTGTGTAGTGCGCATTCATATCGAGTGCAAATAAATGTGCAAATCAACACGGAGAGCTTGCCTTGGTCATTTTGGGTGGGAACTATTTTCCAGTGCGTAAGAATACAGCCGTATCACGCAGCACGCTGCCAGGGGAATCCCAGTTACGCACCGGGAAGGGAGTTCCCCTGTTGCACAACGTGGTACGTGATACGACTGTATTCTTACGCACAGGAAAATAGTTCCCACCCAAAATGACCAAGGCAAGCTCTCCGTGTTGATTTGCACATTTATTTGCACTCGATATGAATGCGCACTACACACAAAGTAATTGGGAAACGCATCGAGCAAATTAATTCCTTTTGGCCGAAATCTTTCTCTGGCGACGTTAGACTCCAGTCTAAGGCGGAGGAGCACCAGATACCGCGGCGGTCAGTGGCGACAGACTTGGACAATGGCTGGGTGAGCAGGAAAACGCTTTCCACCACTTATTTTAGTCTCTGGACTGTGGGGAGATGCCCAAATTTGACCTGGGGGTGGCATATCCCTTTAAGTAGTCCAAATGTATAATATTGGAGCTGCTGGTATTGGTACAAATATTGGTGGAAGGGCTGCAACTTTTCTTTAGTATCTATGAAATCCTTCAGTCATCCAGGTAGGATCCATAGATTTTTTCATTTCTATTATATATAGGCCTATAATAATTTGTAAAATACTGTACATTAAAAAACAAATTAACATTAAAATACTGTACATTGAATCTAGATAGATTAATATTAATAATAACATTATAAATCACAACAATGCCACTGTATTCGTAAAAGGTATTTTGGCATGTTTTTGTATACTTCAGATTAATGTTGTAACAATAGTAAAACTTCAAACTTGATTTCAATACTAAGGAATAGGCTCGATACCAATTTCAACACCACAATGATAATTAAAAACTTTCTATAGACAATAGAATGTGATTTTCAACATTAAATCATAGTACTTCTATTCCCATGTAGTCTTATATCTGTAATCCTCAGTGGTCCAGGTAGGTTCTTTAGTGGTCCATATATGGTACTAGGCGTATACTAGTCTAAGTGCTCTTATACTTGTTCTGATACAGCTCAAGATCATTCTAAAGACATTCAGGAAAGGTTCATTTCTGTATCTGTGAATGGGACTTTTTAAGTCTCGATACCTGTGAAAAATAAGTGTCTAGTTTCAATACCAGTTTTAGTAAGATTTTCAATACTTTTGACAACCTTAGTTCAGATAATGATTAACAATAAAATATATACTTTTGCAATTAATTACAGCCCTTCTTGGAAAGCAAAACATTTTCTTTGTTAATTCTTGGTGTTAAAAGCTTGTGTATCACTCTTCTATATTACGGTAGTAAGTTTTTAAATAATGATCTGAGACTGTTGACAATCACAGTGAACTCATTTATTTTTGCTTCAGTATTAAGATTTACACATTGTGGTTGTCAGTATTGTCTTATTCTAATTAAATGATAGCTTCCTGAAGGCCTCATTAACTTTGCAGAGGTGAACGTCTGTTAACTCAAGTTTGACATTGCTGATATGAAGTTGTGTCATATTAGAGTAAGACAACGTGACAAGTATTTTCAATTTGTGCACAGTTGACTTATTTTAACCTCAAGAGCTGCTTATGGAATATATCTGTACTGGGACAAATTTTGCTGAAATATATGGGGAAAAATCAAGTACAGGACTTTTAAAATTATAGGAAATGTTACCATCTATACTGTAAACGGCAATCGCAAAGGTCCATTGTGTAACTTTTCTGGTGGAGGATCCATCAGATGCTTTTCTCAATGGAGATGGCTGGAATGTTTCACAGTATGGCATTAAACCTTTCAATCATCATGGAGACCAAACCAGACCAAGTTACAGGTCAGATCTGTGAAGAGACAACCCCGCTCACAGTTAGAATCCCTAGAATTTACTAGAATTTCTAGGTATTTTTGAGCTATAAAACCACCTGTAATTGAATAAATGTAAGGCAGACCTGTGGGACATTTTAAGCAAAGCAGGGCTCTCAAGGCTCACGCCTTGAGAGTGTGACACACGCAATTCGACGTATTCACACGCGCACACGCCACACATGGCATTTCTCACGCTGATTAGTTTTTATTTTTTTGTTTTTTTTTTTGTGCCCAGAAAATCGGTCTGTGTGGCAGGCTCCGCGCGTTTTCAGCGCCGCCCCCTCCCCCTGCTCCCCCGAGCAGGGGGAACAGGGAGGGGGGACGGCGCGTCTGCTCGCCGTCCCCCGGGCATGTCCTGAGCCTCAGTCCCGGTGCCACGTCTCCTCTGAGACGCACCGACTCCGGTCCCGGTGTCTCCGTCTGTGCGTAACGTGTCCCCCCCCTGACGGCTTATGCGCGGAATACGCGCGGCCCAGAGCCGAACTGCCCGCGGTGAGTCGCGGTGAGACGCGGTGAGACGCGGGCCCGGTGCATTGACCAGACTCTTACATGAATCCGTAAAAAATGTCCCGGTCCCTCCTCCCCGCCCCTTTCAGCGCGCACTGACAAAGTGCGATGATAAAACAAACTGAGAACCATCAGGTAATAACTTCATTTCTATAACTCTCATTAGTTGCTTTGTAGTTTAAGTTTGCTCTTTAGACAAACAGGGCTCTCAACACGCAATTCGACGTGTTCACACGCTCACACGCACGACCCCGCTCAAAACTTGAGAGCCCTGAGCAAAGCAATGACATATCCATAGAAATAAGACATGATTTTGATTTTCAATTTAACCATTCATTCTTGTTTACAGAATTGACCTCGATGTAGAAATAGTAACACCAAAACACTGGCCCCGTGTGAGGTTTTTGAGTGTAACATACAAAGAGCTAAAGCATGTTGTCTGCAGATCGTAACGCTATATAAAGCAACCATTTCAAGGGCAACTTTAAAAATGCTATCTTTCATTTATGATACCGCCAAGCTCCACTGATGACAAGAAAACAGGAAAAGATGGTCTGGTCAGGCAATCTTGTGGCGTGTGGTTGGCTGCCTCGCTAAGAGCATGTTAAAGCTTAATTAGCGAGAATGGAGGATGGGATTATATGTTCGTTAGTGGCTAATTAGGAGATTGATAGTGACAATTCAGTGATAGATATGACGTGTTACTGGCAAGGACCAGTGTTTGGCCTTAAGGGGGTGGTGTGGAGTAACTAACAAGCATGTGGAAGTCAAATAAAGAAGATAATTTGAGTTAGCGCTCATTGGAGTTGCATGATTTCTTTCTGTAGTAGGTTTTTTACAAAGTAGGTTTTTTTTTTTTTTTTTTTACAAAGAAACACATATGTAAAAAAGGACAAACTAGTGTGGCTAATATTATGTTTTAGTAATTCTTAGTAATCCTAATTAGTCTCTCTACATCTCGAAAGCTCAACATTCTTTGTTCCACTTTGTGATGAAGCGGTAGTTTTCAAATTCACAGCTACCTTTCCCCTTTAAGGTCACTAGAGTTAGGCAGTTCCAGGGCTGAAATTATTCAAATGATTCTACTGAAGGTGTATGGAGTTTAAAAACACAGTGGAGCACTGCCTGTATTACCACATGATGTCACAAGGGGGAGTATTTTGAGAAGAACAGCCTAAAAACACAACTCCAGGTCTGTTTGTGATGAGGAAACAACATTATAACATAGATCAGAAAAGCATATGGGCCCTTTAAAAAATATTGTGCTTTGTCTTTCAAATACTAATCCACTAATTAACAATATACTGGTAAATACAGTCACCAGTTTAAACATCATCATCATACTATGTTAACTGTTCCTTGGCTTATGGAGTGTTTTTAGCTTTTCTGGTGAGGAGTCTATGCTTGCTTGTCGCCTTAGAGATTTTCCTGCTTTACCTGGAATGTTTCACAATATGGCATTTAAATTAACAAGTTTTTTTTTTTTACTAAGCAGTGATACAGTGATACAGTGAATGCAGGGTCACCTCTCCACAGATGTGACCTGTAACTTAGCCTTGTGGTTTCACTTGCTTATCGCCATAGAGATAAGGTTTGTAATTAATCATCTAATACTTATTATTTTTTAACTTTGTCCATTCTTTCATACTGAGAAAGCATTTTGTACGTAGCATCTCTTAACTCTAAAAAACTCCCATTGAAAAGCATTGGAGCCTATATTGGAGCCTAGTTGGAGCCTATATTGGAGCCTATATTGGAGCCTAGTTGTCCTGCAGAGTGTAAAATGGTGCAAATTGGTGCTAGAGTTTAGGGGGGAGTTAAGTATTGTGCGAATGTAGGCTAACACGTCTTGGAGGAGATGCTAGCTTTTGTGCGTGTGCAGTGAATTATGGGACAGAAAGCAAAGAAGCCAGACTATATTCATTTCAGCACTTACGCCCTTGAGCCTTCATAGTCCTTTTAAATAGGCTAAAGTCCTTGGGAAATGTTACAGCATAGTGTTCATTTGCAACTTTACCAAAAAGGAGACTGCAAAACATACATTACACTGAGTATTTGGGTTGAAACGCCAGCTCAGCATTGACTTTTTAGTATTGCAATGCAGGCTGAAATGTCAAGGCCAGTCAAGCAAAAAGTACACTGTCTAATGGTTATTTTAAATGCTTTGTATCTTCTCGGATTTGAGTCAAGAAGTAAATATTTTATAAGAGATAACAATAAAATACCTTGTATATGAATATAAAAAAATACATTTGGTGGGTAGATATTTTTGTTTGCAAACTTCTTTAAATTAGCTTATTACACACATCACATGACCACTCTGAGTAAGATCACTAGAACACAGTTGAAACTATCAGGTAGACTTAGACAAACTTTATTGATCCACAAGTGAAATTATTTGGACATGTAGGAAAACCTTGGTCTGAAAACATAAGCTACTAAAATAAATGAGACCAAATGAACCTTGTTGGACTAGGCATAGGACAATAAACAATAACAATTTATCATGATAAAAAGGGAAGACAATACTCGTTCTTGGGACATTTTATATAATTGTGATAATCGCCAACAAAGATCATCGCAATTTTTTACCTAGAATGTGCAGAAAAAAGCTACTTATCCATGATGTTTTCCTCTCCATCACTGCTGTTTTCACTTGTAACAAAGTACAATAATAGTTGTTTAAATATGGATATGGATATATTAATGATATTAAAATTAAAATTATTCACATCTAAAATGATTTAACTGTCAGCAACTTTTATCATAATGGTGATATTATTGTAGTTTTTTTGACCATGATAATTGTGACACCAAATTTCAATATTGTTCCATGCCTTCTGCCCAATTGTGTAACATTTCTGGAGGCAATTACAGTCACAAGCTAGCTAGCATTAGCCAACAGGACTATGAAGGCTCGTATTGATCACAGGCTCCTGAAAATTATTGTTTAAATCCATTCATCCATTTTTTTTCCTTCTATCTTAAAACTTTTTGGCAGTGTTTGCTAATGTGTGCATTTTGTCACCATGGTAACTTTTTTAAAAAATCTTTAAATCTTTTATTATTTAAAGCCCCAGTGTGTAGGATTCGTGGCGCATAGGTGGATGGTGCTATTGCACTTTCTGTTTTAGCTACGGCAGACCTCGAGGGTCGCGAGCCGCACACCGCTACTGTATAAATAAAACGCGGTTCCGTTTTTGTTTTTTTCTTTTCTTTTCTCATGAAAACACACATTCCCGATCATGTACCATGACACTCTACACATCAAATGAAACCTTACAGTCTCCTCTTTTTGACTATGCAATTCATTTCCCTGCACAATAATCATTCCCCGAGCACATGGGGCTTTTATACGGAAAAGCACAAAACGAGGTTAGCTTACCTTAGAATGCTTTGCACAGGTCAAACTCTGTATTTCACCATAAACTTGCTCTCAATTTGTCCGTAAGGATCCAGCGAATAAAATCCAGTAAAACAATTTAGTCCAAAACACGTGTTAGATCCATTACGACGTCTGATCCGGCAGCATGCTTGTGTTGTTTACCCAAAACCACGAGCCTTGCCGAAGGCGAAGGCGGAGCCCAAATGTCCTTCTGCGGCTCTCGTATTCAAAATGGCTGCCTCTGCATGGGGAAGATCCCCCTTTTATGTGACTATATCTAAGTCCAAAAGAATACTTTGATTTCATGATGGAAGTCAAAAGGCTTGGAAAACAATGTATTTTTGAATGGGTATCTTCAATTTCAGTAATTAACGGGTAAAAATCTTACACACTGTCCCTTTAAGTTACATATTTTAAAACCACAATAACATTCGCAAAGTACTCAGACGACACATTGGGGGATATGGGCACGGGAATGAACACCACTGGGTATAAGGGCTAAGGGACTTGAAGGCACTTGGGGGAAATACAAGGGGGGTCGAGAAAGAGAAACAGGGAGAGTGGAGAGGTCCAAAGGGATGGTAACATCATGTAGGACACCCCCAGCGTGATGCCAATGCAAAGTGTAACAGTTGGAGATGGTGCTGAATTATGGGTACTTTGTTTGATACTCGTCCAGAGGAGGAGGACGAGGAGAGGCTGGTGAGAGGAGCTTTTGGCCAGCTAGCTCCTCTCCTGGTTCAAGTTACCTTTTACTTTAAACAGCCCATATTATGCAATTTTCTAAAATGTTACTTATAATGTTGTATCTTCATCACAAACAGACCTGTGTTTTTGTTTCCTTCACATATGTTTAACACACAAACCTGCATATTTACGCTGGGTCTTCTCTTTAACTGAAAACACTGCGTTCCTCCTTTTAATGTCCACACCTTCACTAGAATCATTTGGATGAAACAAAACACATCTCCAGGTCAGTTTTTGAGGAGGAAACAACATTATAACATAGTTTAAAGCTCACAAGAGTCAGTTGTGCGTACTATAGTTATATAATATAACTTGGCCAATGTTTTTTGTAAGTAAGAATAAATCACCTAGTCTGAACCAGGTCTGAGCCACGTCTAAATCTAGTTTAAACCATTGAACCAGGACATTTTTACTTCTCAGTAACTATATTAGCAAGTTATAGCAGTATTTCAGCCTCTAGTGATTGAATATTTGCTATGAGTACATTTAAAGATAGTGGCACAGGGCAATATAAAGTAATGGTATTCAGTGAAGGATGAGACAGAGAATCAATACAAATGGAACAACCACAGTGTGCTAATATAGAGCACAGGCCGAGACGCTGTAAATGTAAATAAAGGAAGAAAGGAGAGACACAGGTTTTAGAATATGTGAATATATGAATTTATGTAAATCTTATATCGGTGGTTGTCAAATTCTATAAAGTGATAATGCCATATTTTGACCTCCAGAGCTGCTTATAGAATAATATTATTTGTATTGGGGCATGACACCGCCTCAAATACATGAAATAAAAACTTAGATATGTGAGTTCTACACATTATCAATCAGGAATGGCTCTCACTGAAAGAGAAAGAGAAAATGTAATGGTGACTGTTGGAATCTGATTGGCCAAAGCGTCACAACAACAGAACAAGGAAAAGCTCAAACTTTTGTTGCATCCAAAAGCACAGACATCTCCCCTGTCCACAAATGCACAAAGCACTCACTTTTTTGCACGTTTTTCACAGACTAAACAGTTAATTTTGACTAAAATAGGCTGAAGGACATATCTGTCTATTTTGATTAACCGTAGGGATGGGACAAAACCTCGTGCCACAAGATCTTGCGGACAAAATTGCCATGAGTTTGTGCACACATGCTGAAAATGAACTTGTGAGATTTTTTTTCCCATGTTTTTATGTTTGGATTAAAAAATGAGCTTAGAGTTAAGTACTGGTGAGTTACATTTTTTGAGAAGCACTGCTATAATATTAAATAAAGTAAATCAAAAATGGTGAGGCCAAAACTGTGAGGAAAAGAATTGCACAACTTATTTATTATGAAGAATGTCAAACTCTCGTCTTGTCTCATTCTTGTAGGTCCAATCTTGTGTCTCGCTTTGTATTATGGAAACTGTATCATCCCACCAATAGTAAACCGTATAGTAGGCCCACTCCAAGATGGATTCTTGTGTGAGGTTAGAGAAAACGTTGGGTACAGAAGCTATTTTATATTATATTATTTTTTGCCTTAGGTCAGTGTCATACTATTTCAAATCCATCCATGCTTTTTTAATCCACCAATACTGAGATAATAATAATAATAATAATAATAATAATAATAATAATAATAATAATAATAATAATAATAATAATAATAATAATAATAATAATAATAATAATGCATTTTTTTAACATAATAATACATTTTTTGTATAGTGCTTTTCACTGTAACTCAAACATGCTTTACATAGTTTGAACATGAAGTTTCAGTTTGTCAGTGGAGAAAAATATGTGTTTTTAAAATCGAGTTGAAGGTTTCTGTGGAGAATATTGAGTGATACATGTTAGATATAAAACACCAGTCCATTTCTCTTAAGAGCAAACAGCACGGAGCTCACAGCTGTAGAACTGGAGGTTAGAAAAAGAAAGACTTCAAACTGAGACACAACATCAAATTTATTTTTATTTTTAACTTCTTAAACCAATATTTACCCTTTTCACCCTCTGGGTTTCTATCACATGTGAATACAGAAGCTGTGCATTGTGATCTGAAAACACCAACTGGTATAGACAATTCTCCTCCAAAGCAGAAGTTATTTTTATTTATTTTTGTGTTCTAAACAAGAGCTATAGATGGCAGGTTATTTTTGTGAAAACTGCTACTACTACTGAGACTGCTACTAAACTAATTACAAACTAAACCAGGAATTTAAGAGAACTATACCAGAAATAAATCTAACTTCATTGAACAAAGGCAAATATTATTTTTTTTTATTTTGATTTTAAGATATTTTAAATATGTGTGTTCCTTTAAAGGTACAGTATGTAACTTTCTGGACGTGGAACATCTCCTGCACGATTAATGTAAAGTTAAAATCATACCTTGGTACATTCCCTTTGGAGATAAAATTTCCATGGAAACAAGCAGGAGGTCGTCCATCTCCAGGCCAAACAAGGGTCAGGTCTGGACTTACCCAAACCCAGAAACCTAATGTACATCTTCTGCACGCAGAAGATGGATTTTTCTGAAATGGAGAAAATGAGAACTAAACCTGTTTTCTTACACATTAAACTAAAGAAAGAAGAAATAAACCTGGGCTAGACCAAGACTAAACCAAAACTAGAATAGGGCCAATCTAGGCCTACCATCCGGACTAAACGGGGCTCAAACCCGGACCCAACAGGAATAAGTGTGAACACAGCCTAAAAGAATCTAACAAGGTCCAAACCAGGACTAGACCAGGATTAAACCAAGACTAAACCAGGACTAAAGCCTAGCGTACATCTTGTAAACACACAATAGTACTAACGTGATCTGAAGATGCCTGAACCTGGTTTATACCTGAACTAAACCAAGTCCAAGCAAGGTCAAAACCAGGTGTATAATTAACCAGGTCTAGACAAGAACTAAAGCAGCACTAAGCCAGGGCTGCCCTAACCTTGTACCCTAACCTACATCTTGTAAACATGTGGTTGTACTGAAGTGTTACACTTGAACCAAGGTCTAGTAAGTGAGTTCTAAGCCAGAATCAAACCAAGAATAAACCAGTACTAAACCAGCACTAAACCAGGTCTGAACCAGGACTAAACTGGGGCTATTCTAACCCAGAAAACTTTCATCTAACTGGCTTCTCTATCCAGGAAAACAAGAGCTGAAAAAAGAATCCAAGGTCTATAATTAACTCGGCCCAAACAAGAACTAAACCAGGACTAAGCTAGAACTACCTGAAGCCTAAACCAGAACCTAACCAGGTCTACCCTAACGCCGCACCCTAACCTACATGTTGTAAGCATGCGGTAGTACCAAAGTGGTCTGAAGATGGCCTTTCTATGACATGAATAATTTGTGACGTTGAAAGCTCTTGATGCTAACCTTAAGAGTTGAGTCCTGGTGGGGTTTTCCAACACACTCGCCGCTTTGAAATCCTCTTACTTTGTCCACACACAAATATACAGACACACACACACACACACACAGACAAATATGGCATGGAGGATTTATTTTCGCTGTGATGAAAAGGATTATTGGATCAAGGAAGAGACCGAATGCAGTTTTAGCTCAGTTTGGTACGGCGATTCGCGATGACTATCCCTCTCCTCTCCTGATCACAGATGTTTCTGGATTTAATTTCAAAACTTCGGATTAAAAATTTTGCAAAAATCAGAATGGATTTTGAGAAGTTTTGCTAATTTGCAATGGAGCAACGCAAAAGGATGTTAGCAGTTTTATTGGAAGTGATGACATGATGAAGAGATGTATCCGAGCGAGGGGCAAAACCGCTTGGATTCTTGTGGGGATGATGTGCTCATCTAGTACGCATTTTGGAGGTTTTTTTTCCACTTATTTCCATGCAAAGATTTATTATAGTCTAATTTTGATCTAGATATGCAAGATTAATAACAATTAGCAAATCGCAGTGACTGCAATTTTTAAGTACCATAATTTCCTTCACAAACAACACAATTTATGCATTTTCTTGTTTATAAAGTTCTTGGTGTTTTTTTGTTTTTGTTGTTTTTTACAGATTTCAAATTGTTGTAAAAATGTAGTTCTACACAACTAGATTTTTTACCTTTTTTAACTTAAAGGGCCAATATTACACTACTTTCTGTTGTTTCCTCATCATAAACATACCTAGAACTTTATTTGGTTTCATTCACACGTTTAACACACAAGTTCTTCTCTCAAACAGAAAACACTCTGTTCCACTTTGTGATGTCATGTGGTAATACAGGAAGTGCTCCACTGTGATTTTAAACTCCATAAGCCTTCACTAGAATCATTTGGATCATTTTTGCCATTTGCTAAACTAAAAGTAAAAGATAGCTGTTGAAAACTTGCAAACTACCATCACAAGGTGGAACAGAGCATTTTGAGCTTTGGAGATGTAGACAGACTAATAAAGGATTACTCAAACATGTGTGAATGAAACAAAACACAACTCAAGGTATGTTTTTGATGAGGTAATAACATTATAACATGGCTTTAAGCTCACAAGAGTCAATTTTGCGTAATATAGGACCTTCTCATTTGGGCCACTGTGTTCTGGTTTAGTTCTGTCCATTCCCTAATATCTCCTAGCATCTTTGTTATACATTGATTTGTAATGAATTTATATTTGAATGCTTTATAGGCACAAATGAGTTGTAATTAATAGGACTTACAATGATCTTAATCAGTTAAGCTAAATGTTGGCTCTCTGCCCTTAAGTTTACTGCAGTGAACCAAAGCCATTGACTTAAAGGTCCTATATTACACAGCCATGTTAGAATGTTGCTACCTCCTCAAAAACATACATGGAGTTGTGTTTTGCTTCATTCACACATGTTTGAAGAATCTTGCATTATAAGCCTATCTACAGCTCCGAAGATCACAATGCTCTATTCAATCTTGTGATGTCATGAAGCTGTAGTTTTCAAGTTAACAACTATTTTCATATTTAGTTAATTGGAGACAAAACACAACTCTAGTTATGTTCGTGATGAGGAAACAACATTATAACATAGATCAGAAAATAGTGTAATATGGGCACTAAAAAAATTTTTTTCAGACATGCTGTAATTGATTCTGCTTCTCATTTAGCCTCTGTTTGAGTTTGTATTCTTTATTCTTCTGTATTCAAGACGTCGTTGCTCCGTTCAACCCATTTTCAACACCACCGGCACACACCCACTGCTCTGTACTTACTTTATTCTCCAATTTTATTTTCTTACATGTAAGATTCAGCAGCGTTGCATAGACATTTTGGTACAAATGAAAAAAATGCTAGCGTGATCTGCAGCTATCCACAGGAGGTGCTGACAGCCACACAGATCTTTGTTGTGATGAGTTTTACAGCAACGTCAGCTCCCATTGGGCACCACAGTTTTCTAACCCAGAAATCAGCTGACTTGTTTCTTTTATCAAGTTGTGTTAGATCAATATTGTGATTTAAAATGTCCAAAATATAACATAATGATCCTCGGGTGTCACAGATTAGAACTATCAGATACAAGCACATTCAAAATGTAGCATTTATTTTGATAGATTATTAGATTTAATTAGTTTTCACACCTTTTGTTGTGATATTAGAGACAATACAAACAGTAAAAGACATTAGACATTTTGATTTGACGTGGCAGGGAGTACATAGATCAAAGTTGAAAGAATGAAAGAAAGAATGACTTCTGTTCATCTTATATGGAAGGGCAAGTGTGTGTGTGTGACCAGAATAGAAATAAAACAGAAAAGAAAAATAAGATGGAAAGGACATAAAGAACTTTTAAAAAATTAAAAAGAGAAAGAATAATTGAGTGAGGCTCTCTTTTTCCCCTTGTTTTTTCTCCTTTTCTTTTCATACCTGACTGCTCACTAGCTCCGTCTTCCTGTCAAGATTGAAAACAAGCGAAACTTTGGTCTGAAAAAAGAATGTATTAAAATAAATTACCAGAGGACAAGACGTACTTCATTGGACTTGAAGTATTGTAGTTAATAGTTCTTTGTCTTGTGTTGTAGCCATAAGAACAAACCGTCAGGCTGGCCTCCCCCTGGTCCGGGCTCCTGGGGTGGACTGCAGGGGCCCCCGTACAGCTGGGACAGTATGAACAGCTCCAGAGAAGACTACATCACCAGGTAAGTACTACTGTACATTACTACTTGTACTTCAGCTATTAGTTTAGTCCACTACTACTACTACTACTACCACTACTACTACTACTACCAGTGTTGTATAAAGTACTGGAAAATCAAACTCAAGTAAAAGTATAGGTACCTCTCCCAAAAATGACTTTGGTAAAAGTCGAAGTCACTGACTGAAATGTTACGTGAGTAAAAGTCTTAAAGTATCTGGAACTTCTTGTACTTAAGTATGACAAGTAATGCCAAAATAAATGTACTCAAGTAATGTAATTAAAAGTACAAGTAAAAGTATCAAGCAAAAATTTAATATTTTTTAATGTTCGCCCCTTTCCCCCCCAAACCGTTGTTTTTTTTAAATAACAGTGCTGAAAATAAGGCATACATAACACCATTGAAGGAGTGTTTTTGGAGGAAGAGGGTTTTTTGCAATTGGGCCCTTAATTCTACTGTAAAACACCATGTTCGGCTCACCCATGGTAGTTTTGTGTCATATGGAGCACTGTCGAAGATACAGTGGTCCCTCGCTCTATCCCTCGTCCACGCTCTGGTCCCTCGTTCACTGTTCGCGGCCTCGCTGTTTCGCGGATTTTTTTTTACAGTGTAACATTGTGTCCTGCGTCCTGATTGGCTAAGAGACTAGACCAGGACTAAACGTGGACTAAACCAGGACTAAACCAGGTCTAAACCTGGACTAAACCAGGTCTAGATCAGGGATGGTCACGCAGGGTGGTAGGGACAGAGTCTATGATGTCCTTCACGAGAGCGCCTGGGTGACAGGAGGTGTGGCATTTGTTAACTTGCACGAGCCGGAGCATGGAAGAGCCAAGAATCAACAGGGACGGGCCTGGCCCGGACAGGTCCCCCTTCATTTGTAGCCGACGTGGATGCTGTCTCCTCTTCCATCAGGGATGTTGATTGATTAAACTAGCTGCATGAATCCAACAGGTGTAGGCTGATTGTCATGCGCAAGTAGCGAACAAGGCCAGGCACGTCCTGACTTCCTTCAGTCAGAGGGTTTTTTTGTAACGAGTAACTAAACAGCACATTGAAAATGTATTGGAGTAAAAGTATGCAATTAAATTTGGAAATGTAGTGAAGTAAAAGTAAAAGTTATAATTTTTTTTAAAACTCAAGTAAAGTACAAAGTCTCCCAAAATGTACTTAAGTACAGTAGTGAAGTATTAATACTTCGTTACTATACAACACTGACTACTACTACTGCTACTACAATTTGAAAAACAAACTCATCTCCTATCTCCCCTCTCCTCGTCTCCTCTGTTCTCGTCTTCTCTCTCCTCTTGTCCTCTCTTCCCATCTCCTCGTCATCGTCTCCTTGTCTCCTCTTTCCTCGTGGTCCTCTCTCCTCGTGTCCTCTTTCCTCATCTCCTTGTCGCCTCTCTCCTCATTTCCTCATCTCCTTTTTCCTTGCGTCCTAATCTCCTCTCTCCTCTCCTCGTCTCCTCTCTCTTCGTCTCCCCTCTCTAGTCTCCTCATCTCCTTGTCTCGTCTCTCTTCGTGTCCTCCTCGTGGCCTCTCGTGTCTTCTCCTCGTCCTCGTCTCCTTGTCTCCTCTCTCCTCGTGTCCTCCATCCTCATCTCCTCACCCTCATCTCCTTGTCTCCTCTTTCATTTCCTCATCTCCTCTTTCCTTGCATCCTCATCTCCTCTCTCCCCTCCTCGTCTCCTCTCTCCTCATCTCCTCCCTCCTTATCTCCTTTCTCCTTCCCTCCTCTCTCCTCATCTCCTCATTTCCTTATCTCCTCTCTCCTTGTCTCCTATCTCTTCACCTCCTATCTCCCCATCTTCTTTCTCTCTTCTCATCTCTTCTCTCCTCTTGTCTCCTATCTTCTCTTCTCTACATCTCTATGTCTCCTCTCCTCTCCTTTCTCTTTGCGTCCTATCTCCTTGTGTCCTCATCTCCTCCTCCTCTCCTCATTTCCTCTCCTCTTCTCTGCTATCGGCTAGAGTCCACTCTTATTTCATTTGTATGCTGTAGTTGCTTTTGTATTGTTTCAGTGATTTGTCATTCTGGTGCCTGACTTGTGCTGAGTAAACATACAAGCTCAAACAAAAGTGTCCTGAATGAGATTTGTAACTGTGGTGGAGGTTTCTTGTGACTAAAAACAGACGTCACTGTAAAAGACGTAAAATCATGAATTCATATTAATTCATATTAAATCATCATATTAAAGGTGCACTACATAACTTTTTGGTTGGGGGTCCATCATCTGTTTGTTTCTATGGAGATGCCACGACTCTGCCTGGAGTCTCCCACAGTGTAATAATATAATATTTTCTCCATGAAGACAGAAAGGTTTAATGCCATACTGTGAAACATTCCAGACAAAGCAATAAAGTGTTGAAAACGTGTGATATTGTTGAATTAAGTCTCCTCAAAGTAATCTATAAAGCAAAGCGCAGAGTATTACCTGTAAATATTCAAAGACTGTTTGAGATGAGAACAAGTCACTACGATTTAAAGGTCCCATGGCATGAAATTTTCACTTTCTGAGGTTTTTGAACGTTAATGTGAGCTCCCCTACCCTGTTTAGGCCCCCCCATGGCTAAAAGTTGCGAAATGTCTAAACTGAGCATTTGCGGTCCTTTTCTGCGTTACAAAAAACCAGAGTTCAAACGGGCGAGTTCGGACAAGGCACCTTTTTGACGTCAGATCGGCAAATGCAGCTCCAGCCCCTCCCTCTGTCTCCGCTCAGTGTCCCTGTATATCCCGCCCATAGAGTTTGGACTGTGAATGCGCTACGCAATGCGAAATGCGTTTTTTTATTTGCCTGGAGACACGTCCGAGTGTTTCTAGGCTCGCAAGTCCCTTACCCGACCCTCTGGACCTCTGAAATACCAGTGGTTTAATTTTATTTTCTAGCTATTTTCTAACTAGATTCAGAACTAAGGTTATGGAGCGAACCGTCGCTATGAAAGGAGTTCATTTATGGAATCATCTTGACAAAGAAATCAAAGAATCAAGTACAATAATGGCATTTAAAAATACATAAAAAACAGTGTAATGTGTATGTATGAAAAAGAAAACTAAGTTGTTGCGCATAAAAATTAAGCTTTCTGTTTACAATTGATGAATAATTGTGATTGAAATGGAATGTATTGATGAAATGTTTTACAGTCACTATTGGTGTTATTGTCTGGAAAAGGGAAGAGGGGCAGATAGCATAAGATTACTCTTCTTTCTGCTCCTTTCATTCAGTTTCTTTGTATTGTTATCACACTGTTGATGTCTTTTTATAGTTTATTAATGAAATAACAAAACAAACAAAAATAAAATAAATAACGCCTCCAAGGAGAAAAGCTTTTTACGGACACTTCAAAAGTTACACAGTGGACCTTTAAACAGTTTGTAGTGGTCCAAAATTGTTCCTCACTTACCTTATGCACTTAAATCGTCCTAATTATTCACCATGATGAGGTTATTAAGCACTTTTCATAACTTTCAGAGACCAGCACTGTCAACAACTAGCATGATAACCATACACTTCCTGAATCTCGGACAATAAAACCCTTTATAATAAGATGCAGACAGTACACAGTGGACTTATTTCAACCTCAAGAGATGATAACACAATATATCTGTACTGGAGCAAGACAGATTTCACTCATACACAGAATTTAATTTTCTGTTAATCAGGATGTGTGCGTTAGCATGCTAGCTGTTTTCTCAAAGTTGTGAAAATTGCTTATGAACTGGTAAATAATTAGGATGCTCTGAATGCATAAGGTAAGTGAGGAACAACTTTTTTTTTTTTTTACTTTTTTAAAACATAAAATAACCTACAGGGCCTTTAAGTAATAATTAAATAAATTGTATTATAGGCCTCTAGTCTTTTCTTTTCCTATTTTGTTTTTGATCAACAATATTTCATTTCTCCACAACATCCTGATCACAGCTGCTTGGACTTTTGCATCTCCACTAGAAATATTCCACAGTTTTTTGCCCCAATCTCATTTCTTTTCTATACTTTTCTTTTACCTCTTGGTTCTTTTTTGCCATATTGTAAAAGTTACTAGTAGAAGGATGACTTTTAAATGGTGATTTTGAGCCCAAGGAAAATACAGGATGTCTTGGTATTATATTTAAATTTGAAAACACCAAAATAATACAATAAATGCTAAAAAGGGATATTATAAATTTCAAAAATGGAAAAGATTATTATTTATATCTACTACTGCTGCTACTACTACTACTACTGCTGCTACTGCTACTGGTGCTACTGCTACTACTACTACTACTACTACTACTACTACTACTACTACTACTACTACTACTACTACTGCTACTCCTACTATTACTACTACTACTACTACTGCTGCTACTACTACTGCTGCTTCTACTTGTATTACTACTACTGTTACTGTTGCTACTACTACTACTGCTACTACTACTACTACTACTACTACTATTACTGTTACTACTACTGCTACTACTGCTGCTACTAGTACTGCTATTACTACTACTACTACTTCTACTACTACTACTACTACTACTACTACTACTACTACTACTGCCTAAACTACTGCTACTCCTACTGCTATTATTACTGCTACTCAGCGTTCTCAAGTCTCACGCTTTGAGAGTGTGACACACGCATTTCAACGAGTTCACACACTCACACATGGTATTTCTCACGCTGAAATTTTGTTAAGCAATTTAAAACTCTAGCCACTGGGCACAGCGCTTCTGTGCCCAGAAAATCAGTCTGAGTTAGTTATACAGGCTACACGCCTTTTTCAGCGGAAGAAAACCCCCTCACTCGCACTCACTCGCACCCCCCCCCCCCGAAAAAAATCTCACTCTCTTTTATTTTTCAAAAGTACAGTGAACCCTCGCTGTATCGCGGCCTCGCTGTTTCGCGCATTTTTTTTTCCAAATTTTTTTTTTTTTTTTTCAATTTTTTTTATAGTGTAACTTTTTTTTACAGTGTAACATTGTGTCCTGCTTCCTGATTGGCTAAGAGACTAGACCAGGACTAAACCACGCCCCCACCCTCTACTATAGGCCATCTCTTTTCTCCTCATTTGCATTCAAGCAACAACGCCCATTATGGACTGTTCAGAGAGAGAAAAATTACTCGTTCTTATCTCTGTTTCTCATGCACTGAGTGTTGATTTTGAAGAAGGATTCATTTACAGTATTAGGGAACCATTAAGGAGCCATATAAAAGCATCAAGAAGTACCATGTCATGGGATCTTTAATAAACATATGTATTTATTCCCACCCCCATTCAGTACAAATCTGTCCAGTCCCGAGTCCCGACTGACCCCATCACCTCACACAGACAGCGGTCAGTGACTCCTCTAGGTGTTTATAAACCTATAGACAGATCTGTGGTCATTACCGTCCAGTCTGCAGTCTGTGGATTTACATATGGAGCTGAGATTTCTGTAAATCTCACGTAATGAGACTCACTACTGCAATCCTGATCATCTCTACCCTCTGTCCTGGGGCAGTTAATCCCAAAGGAGGGGGGCAAAAGGGGGTAGTTTTTCACAATGAGTCTATAGTAGTTGCAGTAACACTACTTAAAGAGCCCATTTTACGCTATTTTTCTGATAATATACTGTTGTTTCCTCATCACAAACACACCTGGAACTGTGTTTTGTCTCATTCACACATGTTAAACACATAAACCCTGCAAAATTAGGCTGAGATTTTCTCTCGTACTGAAAATACTCTGTTCCACCTTGTGATGTCATGTGGTAAAACAGGAAGTAACCTCCATTCGCCTTCACTAGAATCATTTGGATCATTTCAGCCCTGGAACTGACAATCTCTACTGAACTAAAGGTAAAAGGAGCTGTTAACATGAAAAGTACAGCTTCATGACATCACAAAGTGGAACAGAGCATTGTAAGCTTTGGAGATGTAGACAGACTCATTATAAAGGATTATTCAAATGTGTGAATGAAACAAAACACAACTTCAGGCATGTTTTAATGAGGTAACAACATTATAACATGGCTCAAAGCTCACAAGAGTCAATTTTGTGTAATATAGGACCTTTAATGGACATTTAAAGTTATACAGTAATCCCTCGTTTATCGCAGGGGTTGGGTTCCAGAAATAGCCCGCAATAAGTGAAACCCGCGAAGTAAGACAACTTTATATTTTACAATTATTATACATGTTTTAAGGCTGTAAACGCCTCACCACACACATTATACACCTTTCTCAGTCTGGTATTAACATTTTCTCACATTTATCTCTTGTTTAAACACTCAAACTTTCGTAGATTTTCAACAAAATGTATTAATAGTGACGCGTGGGGGGAGACACGGCCCCGGAAGCCCCGCCGGACTTGCACCCCTCATTGTGGACAAATCCGTGACAGAGAAACGTGACCGGCGCGATGCCGCGAGCACGAGATAGAACCGCCGCGCCCGGACCGCGTGCTCTCAGCCACAAAACAGCCGCACGAAACCAGCAAAGAGCGGTTTAGACCTGGTCTAGTCCCGGTTTAGTTCTGGTGTAGTCCCGGTTTAGTCCAGGGCCAGTCCAGGTTTAGACCTGGTCTAGACCTGGTTTAGTTCTGGTCTAGACCTGGTTTAGTCCACGTTTAGTCCTGGTCTAGTCTCTTAGCCAATCAGGACGCAGGACACAATGTTACAGTGTAAAAAAAATGTTAGACTATAAAAAAAATTGAAAAAAAAAAAATCTGCGAAACAGCGAGGCCGCGAAAAGTGAACCGCGATAGAGCGAGGGTTCACTGTACTACAAATTATTTAGGCTTTTCAAACTACTTTTAGATGCCTTGATATTCCGCTAATTTCACATTAAAGGTTATGACATAAAGCACTGCATTTAAAGTCTGTAGTCTAAGCACAAGGGAGCTGTTTATAGAATACATTTCAATAGTTAATTCCTGTATCTCCCATAGGCTCTGATCCACACGATGCTGTTTAAAAAGTTAAAGGTTATATTTAATTTGCTCTGAACTTTTAATACACTTGTACCTCAAATTACCCCACAAGTCAGGATTAATTATTATAGGCTAATTAATGGAGATACATTCAAGTGTCTAAACAAAATAGCATATAGCTACAGCCCTGTTATTTTAATTTTGTGGTCTACAATATAGTGATGCTGTAAGGTTTTGTAATATTAAAAACAACATTGTGAACTGTTAAAGCTCCTATATCAAACAAAATTGCCTCTTGTGAGCTTTAAGTCATGTTATAATGTTTTATAAGTGATTGGCAATTCCAGGACTATATTATAATTTATATGATTTAAATGTAAAGCTTGCATTATTTTTTAATTTATGAACCACCTTGTGAGTTCTGTGAAAGGGCATATCAATATAGTCAACAATCTACAGAAGATATTTATTTATGTAGTAGTATTAGTAGTAGCAGTAGTAGTAGTGATAGTACTAATAGTTCCTAAGCCAAGCAGGGTTTGGCCTGATTAGTACTTGGATGGGAGACTGCTGGGAATACCAGGTGCCACAGTGGGACAATTGCCTCAGACATTGCCTCATACTAGGCAATGTGGGTGAAGTGAGGCAAGGCAAGTTTATTTGCACAGTTCGTACATAAAGTCATTCAAAGTGCTTTAGAGAATAAGAAATCATTAAAATCACAATACAAAACAAACAAATAAATATCATAAAATTAACATTAAAAGAGAAGAGAGCATAATAAAAACCTTTCAGTCAAGTGCACAACTAAACAGAACTATTTTGAACCTGTCTCGTGTTGGTGGTGATCAAGGATGCCCATGGCGCAGATTGGCAGCCTCTCTTCTATCAGTCTGTCCCAGGACACCTTTGGCTACAACGACCAAGTGTGGAGTGAATGAATAATGCCGTAAAATGTCTTTGGGTGTTTTCAAAGGTACTGTGCATTAGTAGTAGCATTCTGCATTCACTGTACATTTCTCACATCTGTCTATTGTGGTAACAGCCAGGTAGTAGTAGTAGTAGTAGCAGTAGCAGTAGTAGTAGAAGTAGTAGTAGTAGTAGTGGTAGTAGTAGCAGTACTATAAGCAGTAGTAGCAGTCGTAGTAGTAGTAGTAGTAGTAGTAGCAGCAGTAGTGCTAATAGCACTCACATCTCTCTCTGGTCTCTCACAGTCAGTTGTCTCAGAACAGTTCCCTGGTAGTATAAATTACAGTAGTAGTAGCAGTAGAAGTAGTAGTAGTAGTAGTAGTCGTCCTCGTATCACTGACATATCTCTGTTGTCTCTCACAGTCCGGTGTCTCAGAGCAGTTTCCTGGTAGTATAAATTGTAGTAGTAGTAGTAGTAGTAGCAGCAGTAGCAGTAGCAGTAGTAGTATTAGTAGTAGTAGTAGTAGTAGCAAGAGGAGTAGTAGTAGTTGTAGTAGTAGTAGTAGTAGTAGTAGTAGTAGTAGTAGTAGTCCTCGTATCACTGACATATCTCTGTTGTCTCTCACAGTTAGGTGTCTCAGAGCAGTTTCCTGGTAGTATAAATTGTAGTAGTAGTAGTAGTAGTAGTAGTAGCAGCAGTAGCAGTAGCAGTAGTAGTATTAGTAGTACTAGTAGTAGTAGCAGTAGGAGTAGTAGTAGTAGTTGTAGTTGTAGTAGTAGTAGTAGTAGTAGTCCTCGTATCACTGACATATCTCTGTTGTCTCTCACAATTAGGCGTCTCAGAGCAGTTTCCTGGTAGTATAAATTGTAGTAGTAGTAGTAGCAGTAGCAGTAGTAGCAGTAGTAGTAGTAGTAGTAGTAGTAGTAGTAGTAGTAGTAGTCCTCGTATCACTGACATATCTCTATTGTCTCTCACAGTCAGGTGTCTCAGAGCAGTTCCCTGGAGGAAGTTCACCTGGATGCCCTCCCTCCAGCTCCTCGTCTGGTGGAGATGAGGAGGGACCCGGTGCTCGGCTTTGGGTTTGTGGCCGGCAGCGAGAAGCCTGTGGTCGTACGCTCCGTCACCCCCGGTAACAGACAATATAGCTCATTAAATGTGCACTGTGTAACATTTATAGTTTAGTGACCACCAACAGCTTGTCTCTAAGCACAGTTTTCTGTGTTTTAGCTTAACAAATTACATTATATTGTCCCCTTTACTGTTTACTCAAATGTCCCAAGTGTCCTTATTTTGACCAATTATTAAATTGGGACATTTTTTGTATTAAACTGTGACAAATCATTGTTTTTTGAGAAATCTGCTGGGACAGGGGACACAGGTCTCAAAACTGGAACTGTCCTCAGTAAATAAGGACGCCTGGTCAGCCTGCTCTAAGGACATTGATATTTTGCAGCTGATGTCATCAACATTCTCTGGGAGGGTGAAGCTAACTGAAAGCACTAATCTGTTTGCCTGGAAGAATCCATGACTCATCGCTGTACCAGCGGATGAGTCTGGTAACACTTGATCCAGAACGCGCTGCTGTTGCGCTTAGACAGACAGCTAAGTGAACCAATCAGAGATTGCGCCATCTTGATTCAAAACTGAGGAGGAACTTCCGCTGCCTAAGAGTGACATTGCGGGCAAAGGCGGGTGCACTGACGTCACCATCTTTGAACGAATCAGAATCGCGGAGTCCGTTGTTAACCGGAGGAGCGAGAGTGGAGCGAGGGTGTCCAAATGGTATCGCGCGGTATAGGAAATACAGAGAGATATCATTTGGCTGGCCAGGTAACTAATCTGTCTGAAGATCTGTTAAATTAGACTTTATTTGAACAAGGGATGAAAAATTTTCGCTTTTTGGCAGATTTCCACTTTTTTGTCAGCCAAATCAAAAATAGTGTCTAAAACAGGGGTGCCCAATACGTCGGTTGCAATCGACGTATTGGGCGTATTGATCGCCAAGGTAGTGTGGGTAGATCGTAGTGTCGTAGAACTCGACACTGGTCTTGGTCTCGAGATAATTGCGATCATATTTCATTACAGCCGCTGCCGTTAGCAATAAACTTTTACCAATGCGGGAGCGCGCGGGGCTTCTCACTGCAGCCTATGCGCTCGTTTGTAACCCTGCGCGGCACGTCACCACGAGCGCACGCAGCTTTTTTGCTACAGCGTGTACCTTTGTGTACCAGCGTGTATCACAGAGCAGGTTAAACTTTTCAAAACATCCTACCTGTCTATCTGCCTCACGTCAGC
Organism: Paratrypauchen microcephalus; assembly: GCA_036785185.1. NCBI lineage: Eukaryota > Metazoa > Chordata > Actinopteri > Gobiiformes > Gobiidae > Paratrypauchen > Paratrypauchen microcephalus. The sequence continues at coordinate 1,817,860 of JAVJIX010000165.1, read as the reverse complement.
AGCGCGCCTCTCCTTTTCACGCTCTCTCCTTTTCACGCTCTCTCCTCCCCGCGTATAGCGCACACAGGCTCCCTCCTCAATGCCTCTGATTAGAAGAGCAAGGACAAAACGTGAAGCAAAGCTAATCTAAATTTATGTTACAGTGTCCGCACAGAGCAGGCCTACCGCGACATGTGGTTGAATTTTGCCTAATAAAAGTGCACAAATGCATCTGTTTGTCAAGACATGCGTTTGGCAAATGTGTAAGAGTAAGGTAATGACAAAAAATGTACAGAATGTATATGAAATTGTGCAAGGTACATCAGCAGGCATTGTACATGTAAAGAACTGACAATATGTTTATAATAGGGCTGTCAGTTTAACTCGTTAATTAGATTAATTAATTACACTGCTAATTAACGCGTTATAAAAGTTAACGCAATTAATTATGAGCAGCAATTCAATGCGCGCACATTTTAAATTTGGCGTGAGGGGCCTTCGAACGGCGAGTTTATTTATAAAAATGTGACGGAGCAGGTCCGTCTTGTCCACTGGGAGAGCACGTGAAGACGCGCGCGCCCGTTTCCGTATCTGTTGCGCTCCGCGTGCCGAACCCTATTCATTATCAACTAGACTTAGTCAGTTTTGCCCATCCGAATCACGCTAAACCCGATCATTACTCACCCCCGTGCTGCCCGTGAGTTTAAATCCTCCTTGCGGGTTCCGGGGGTGATGTGAGCCATGAGTAATTTACACGGGCAATTATTTGTACTCTCTGTATATTTGAAGCCTTGTATATTATTTATTGACGTTGCATGAAAGCTACTGTATGTCCTCACATTTTGGCACCAGAAATATTAGCCATGTAATAGTTGAATGGTGTAAATGAGCTTTCGAATGAATGTTATGTAATGTGGGAGGGGGAATGGGGGTATATAGGTGCACTCTGCAGGTCTGCCAGCAGTCTTGTCTTGGTTACAGTGAAGGTAACGTGTGCTGAGAGAAAGAGAGCGAGCCAAAGACTTAAAGGGGAAGTCTGCAGTCTTTTCACTGTACCACTATAAATCACACCTTTTTTGCACTGTGGGAGAGCACAATAAACCACCTAAAAAATGTATTAAAAAATGATTAATTAGATAAATTAATTACAAATCCTGTAATTAATTAGATTTTTTTTAATCACCTGACAGCACTAATTTATAAATAAATACATGATTTTTATGTCACCACTAGTACCTGTGAATAAAATGTGGTTTGTGCTTTGGCTTACAGTTTTACTTTATTGCAAACATATATTTGTAAAATTTTGTGAGAAGGTAGTGCAAAGTGGGATCATCAAGAGGGGGGAAAGGGAATTTTTCCCCCCAAAATGGGTGGTTGACATCTTAGTTTTTATTGGCTGGAATGACCCCAGATTGCATCTCAGAGCATCTGGAGTTAAAAAAATTTGTTGGTGGATCCCCATTAGAGAAAAGCTACACAGTGCACCTTTAAAAAACATATTAACTGCATATTTGACTTGTTTCATACATGTTTTGTTATTAGTAGTATTTTTCAGAGCTTAATTACTGTCCTATTGGCTTCTTTTTTATAGAGTTTTTATTTATTTTTTTTATATTTGAGATTTTGTAATGTAAGATAATTTTCCTCTTGTATCAAAACATAATAACATAGATCAGAACATAGCATAATATGGGCCCTTTAACATCAGTTTGGGGCATTTAGCATGATCGACCATGTTCATTATCTTTCTTTCCTTGTGTAATCCTTTGCATTAATTTTTCTTATTTTGCAAAATTGAAATATAGATCATAAATGTTATCAGTTACTTACAGTTACAACATTATAAATATGTCAGCCAAACATTGCTTAATTTGCATCTTGCCTTGATCTGATCAGCTGAATGTCCTCTCAGCAAAACCTCTGCTGACTGTAGCTCTCCGCGCCCCATATAATTTCAATCTGAACTTATACGAGGGAAATATTAAAATGTAAAGTAAATCAAACGTCCTATATTACACAAAACTGACTCTTGTTAGCTTTTAGCCATGTTATAATGTTGTTACCTCCTCAAAAACATACCTGAAGTTGTGTTTTGTTTCATTCACACACGTCTGAGTAATCCTGCATTAGTGTGTTTACATCTCTAAAGCTCAAAATGCTCTGTTCCACCTTGTGATGTAATTTAGTAGTAGATTTAAGGTTAAAGGTGCACTGTGTATCTCCCACCTGCTTGTCTTCATGGAGCTTTTATTGCTTTGTCTTGAATGTCACACAGTATGGCATTAAACGTATCTACAGTATTTGGAGACAAACTAGCAATTTCTCCAGGCCAAGTTACAGGTCAGATCTGTGGAGAAGTGATCTCACTGGAGGAATGCTTGTTTTTCGTAATATTTTTGAGCACCTGTAATTGAAGTTATTATTACTATTAACTGCAACATAGATGAGTTTAATGCTATACTTTGAAACCTTTCAAAGCAAAGCAGTAATATCTCCACGGAGACAAGCTCATGGCAGACCCCCAACCAGAAAAGTTACACAGTGCACCTTTAACAGCTGTTTTACCCTCAACTGAACTGCTTTACTCTTCCATACTCTAAAATAACCTTAAAATGTTGCTTCTGGTGCTCTAGGAGTGAAGCAGTTTAAATGAGGCTAAAACAATAGCTGCATCTTCAAAGTTAGGCAATTCCAGGGCTGAAATGACAACAAGAACTAACTAAGAACTCAGCCTAAATATGCAGAGTTTGTGTGTTAAACATGTGTGACTGAAACAAAAAGACACAACTCCAGGTCTGTTTGTGATGAGAAAACATCATTATAACATAGATCAGAAAATAGCGTAATATGGGCCTTTTAATGTTTAGTAGCAGTGTTTGTTTTGGTTCCTGGCTGTTTTTCAGAATGGGGCTCTGTCTTTTTCAGATGTCTGCGCCCAATAATCCATCAATGCTGCATGCTAATGAGACAATTGAACTAATGAATATTCTGTAATGAGACAGTACGCCAAGGCAGAACTCATGGGGCCAGTTTAGAAAGTTGTATGGAAAATTAAAGAGTCTGATCTTGATTTTTACTTTATTAAAACGTGAAAAACAGAATTAGTGCATTTTAAACAGTTTGCAGTGGTCCAGAGTTATTCCACACGTAACTAATGCAGACCGTCTTAATTATTCACCATGATGAGTTTATAAGCACTACTGAGAACTTTAGAGCAGTAGCTAACAATGTACAACATGCTAACCACACACTTCCTGACCTTGTTTGACCTCTGCTTGTACAATACACAATGGGGCAAGACATTTTTGCTCAAATACATGGGAAAACTCATATACAGGACCTTTTCTATACAAATTGTGTGCATAAGATAAATGAAATGACTGATGTGAACTATTTATAAGTGACTATTGGGAATGAGAGCAGTATTTGTAATCTGACAGAATTATGATTACTTTAGAAACTTCTAGCAATAAAATAAAAATAAAATGTTGCATATTATTTCCTGATGACATTTTGTTTAAAAAAAATGAACAAAATGTGATTAAAAAGATTTTACACTTACAAATTTGTCAAGAGTGTCAATATTAGTGATTGGCGTGAGTGAGTGATGTTTTTTAAGGAGACAAGATAAGAAAAACAGTTGGATAGATAACCTGCATTGGCTTATATTTTTAATTCAAAGTGTCCATATTGCATAACAAACAAAATAACATAACACAATTATTTACGCTGAGTTACCTCTATTTGTCTCAGTTTAGCCCAGGGGTGTCAAACTCATTTTGGTCCGGGGGCCGTATCCAACCTACGTTGATCCCAAAGGGGCCGGATCAGAAAACTCATGGCAAACATACCCCAAAAATAGCAATAAGTCCAAATATTTGTCTAGAGAAACGCAAATCTATTACAGACTGCTGTTTGTTCAGTCCCAGCAATAATTTGTTTATCTTCTGTCTTCTCAATTCTCAGTTCAAGTTATTGCATTGTTCGAAATGCCGTGTCTCGTTTTGGTATTTAAGATTATATTCCTTGAGCACAGCCACTTGTTGCAAACACACCCAGCATACAGGTTTCCCATTCACCTCCATGAACAAATACGAATTAGTAAATTTTCTTGGAAAATTCTGCACTCGGCATCCACTTTTCTCATTTTTGACATTTTGCTGATGAGGGTGTCATGGTCAACAGTCAAAAGGATAGTCCTTTAAGAGCGTTTTCAAGTCTTCATTTGTGCTGCTCTGGTGGCGGCCATGCACAGATGCGCTAGAGACGCTGCTATGCTAAGCTGCACAGAAAAGCAGCGCAGAAAATGACCAATAGTTAAATAGAAAATTAAAATATAATTAAAATATTTTAATAGAAAATCAGCTGAGGGCCAGATTAAAGGTCTTGGAGGGCTGGATCCTGCCCCCGGGCCACATGTTTGACACCCCTGGTTTAGCCCATAAAAGCTTAAGTAAAAAATACAACATTTTAAGCCTGTTCATGGCAACATAAGCTAAGCTAACACATTACTGTGGCAACTAGAGCTACGTGATCACTTCCATCCAGCCAGACCCAACTATCTTCTATCACTAACTGTTCTAATATCTGTTGTTGTAGGTGGTCCGTCTGAAGGGAAGCTGTTGCCTGGAGATGAGATTATAATGATCAACGATGAGCCTGTGAGTTCTGCTCCCAGAGAAAGAGTCATCGACCTGGTCAGGTAAAAATACACCTGGACACACCTGGACAAATAGGCCTGTCACGATGATTACTATATCATCTTATTCTGTTATACATAAACGCATTAATGGAGCAGTCATTTTGGAGGATCAACATTTATCGTGGGTAGTTTTTTATTTGTACTAGGGGGGAACATTTTGTTATTTCCCTGTATAATGACAAGATTTGAGCTGAAGAGAGTTGAATAAATAACTTTTTGAAGTACCATAATTTCCTCCATAAACAACATTCTCTGGTCTTATCCTTATAAATACTGCTAATCCTGCAGTAGTTTAGACCTGTACAAACATGTTCTGAAATGGGATTCTTGTATCAAATTGCTAATTAAAGTTATTTTCCTCTTCAATGTAATGTTAATGTTTTTGTATACAGCAGACAGGAGACTATTATCTACAGTATATTTGGATAAAAAAACAAATATTTTACTACAATTTTAAAACTAACCTTACTTTAAATTTGAAAGCTAAATTTAAATGAACCATTCCAGCAATTGTCTGAATTTTCTACAGTCTGAGAAATACTTAACTAATACTTAATACTTAAAAATTTCAATATTGTATTTAATCAAGAAAAATTAAGCAGCATCACAATATATAGCCGTATATTTCATAGTGATGTTTCAGCTTAACCATAACTTTAATTTGATTTATAATACTGTTTTTCACATGCTTTGTCAAATTCCTTTAATTGGCATTACAGTGTGTTTATCATTGGAACAAATGACTCAAACTGGCTGCAACTTTTTGACTTATATAAAACACTTTGTACAAAAACAGTACATCACTTTAAAAAAAAAAATCTTTTTCTCTGCTTCAGGAGCTGCAAAGAATCCATTTTACTGACTGTTGTCCAACCGTATCCTGTAAGTAATGTTGGTTTTATTCCCTTTTGTCTTGCTTTCATATTACAGAACAAAAAATTTCATTAGCATTACGGTTGATACTACTGACATCGTGCTGGGGGTGTTACATGTACTTGTATTGTATTGTATTGTATTTCATGTATTTATTGGCAGAATGTTCATCAGTTACCACGGTGACACAATGCACACATTAGCAAACACAGACAAAAAAGTTTTGAAATAGTTTGAAAATTCATCAAAAAACACAAAATGGATTTAAACGGCACATTTTCAGGAGCCTGTTTAGTACTCCAATAGTCCCCCTTTAGTATTTTTACCTATTTTATACCTAATCTTCTTTTTTCACTATAGTTTAAAGGTTTTTGTCTTAGTTGTGGTGATGTGATAGTCTTATATACTAGTAAGGCCACATTTTTTTTAGACCAGGCTTACTCACATTCTAGACCTGGTTTAGTTCTAGTTGAGTCCTAGTTTCAGACCTGGTTTAGTCCCGGTTTACATTTTTCAAAGGTGCATTGTGTAATTTTTCTGGTGTAGGGTCCGTCAGCTGCTCGACTCCATCGAGAACATTCCACAATATGGCATTATTGCGTTTATTCAATTACAAACATTTTTATTGTTCAAAAATCCCTTACAAAACATACTATAAGTGGACTTGCCTCTCCATAGGTCTGACTAGTTTCATCACCTGCTTGTCCAGGCACATACATGATACATGAATACTATCTATTTTTAACATGTTTCTTTCATCCTCTTTTCCACCTGTCCATTTTTTTTCAGTCCCCTAAATCTGCATTTATCAGCGCCGCTAAAAAAGCCATGCTTAAGTCCAACCCCGTCAAAGTGCGCTTCGCCGAGGAAGTCATCATCAATGGACAGGTCCCAGTAAGTATTTCTCCTCCTCCTCCTCTTCTTCCTCCTACTCCTCTTCCTCCTCCTCTTCTTCTTCCTCCTCCTCGTCCTTACCCTTACCCTCTTCCTCCTCTTCCTCATTCCTCCTCATCCTCATCTTTTCCTCCGCCTCTTCCTCTTGCTACTCATCTTCCTCTCCCTTTTCCTCCTCGTCTTCCTTCTCCCTCCTCCTCTTCCCACTCCTCCTCTCCTTCTTCTTCATCCTCCTTCTCCTCCTCCTTCTCCTCTTCTTCCTGCTCCTCTCTCTCTTCTTCATCCTCCTCTTCCTCCTCTTCCTCTTCTTCCTCATCTTTATGCATTATGAATATGATATAGGATTTCACGGTCAGTCCCAGATGGCTGTTTTCTGTCACATACCAACATGTCCTCTCATATTTTACACGGCACCTGTTTAGACTTTAGTGGGTTCGGACAATTTGAATAATTTTCAGACATGTTTTTCCAGTACAGTTTGTCATTGATGGAGAAGGAAGTAAAAACAAATACATAATAACTATAAAGAGTCTATTGAAAACACCTCCAGCAAATGCTTTTCTTAATGGAGATGTTATTGCTTTGTCTGGAATGTTTCACAGTATGGTATTACATTTTTTTAATCTTCATGGATACCAAATGAGACCAAGTTACAGGTCAGATCTGTGGAGAGGGAACCCCGCTCACAGTCAGAATGCCTGTATTTCTAGGTATTTTTGAGCTATAAAACCACCTGTAATTTAATAAATGCACATCTATGTAATATATATAAAAGCAAATCTACAGCTGTTTAATGTCATACTGTGGAACCTTCCAGGCAGACCAATGACATCCATAGAAACAGGCAAGTGATGGACCCCCAACCAAAAAGTTACATAGTTCACTCCTGGACAACTTTGGATTAATGTAATGTATAATTTTCTAATCTAGTCTAATGTTGCCATGTTTTGCGTTGATACTAACTGAAGTTAAACTGAGTTTAAAGGTCCAATATTACGTAAAAGTGAGCTTTAAGTCAGGTTATAATGTTGTTACTTCATCAAAAACAGACCTGGAGTTGTATTTTGTATTTGAGCAATCCTTTATTATTAATCTGTTTACATCTCCAAAGCTCAACATGCTCTGTTCCACTTTGTGATGTCATGAAGTGGTAGTTTCAAGTTTGGTAGTTTAAAGCTCCTTTTACCTTTAGTTCAGTAGAGACTGGTGATTCCAGGGCTGAAATTATCCAAATGATTGTAGTGAAGGTGTGTGGAGTTTAATAACACAGTGGAGCACTTCCTGTATTACCACATGACATCACAAGGTGGAACAACGTGTTTTCTGTTTGAGAGAAGCCTAAATATGCAGAGTTTGGTTGTAAAACATGTGTGAATGAAGCAAAAAAACACAACTCCATGTGTGTTTGTGATGAGGAAACAACATTATAAGATAGATAAATAAAATAAGGTGTACTTATCGTAGAAACTGTATTAACATTTCAAAAGCCAGTGCAGACTTTTTTTGTCCAGTATTCAATAGTAAATTAAACACAACAATACAAACCCCAGGCGAGATTTTATTTTTAGATCACAATTCATGCACAAAGTAATTCATAGTGCTTCAGAGAATAAGAAAGACATTCAAATAAAATGTGTATGCAAGTAGGGGCAGGAATATTTTAACAATATGAATTATTTATAAAAGCTCATGCTGAAGATGGAATTTATCTTTAGTACCTGGCAATCCTGTACTTATTGTTATGGGCGAAGTCTACTGTCATCCAGGCTGTTTTTAAAGCTCAGTACAGCAGATATTTTTGTCATGTTTAATTTAAAGGTGCATTATCTAACTTTTCTGATGGAACGTCTGCCACCTGCTTGTTTCTGTGTAGATATTATTACTTGATTTGGATCGTTCCACAGACAGTTTGGCATTAAACTTCTGTCTTGCATTTATTCAATTGAATGCGTTCACAGTGCGGAACAAGCAAAGCAAAAACATCTCCGTGGAGACAAGCAGACAGTAGACCTCACCAAACAGACTATAACAGGAATTTAATAATAATACATTTTATTTATATAGCGCTTTTCAGGACACTCAGCGATGCTTTACAGAACACATATTAAATATCAAAAGAGCGATAAGCAAATAGTACAGTAAAGATAAAACAAAAGTTAAACATTTAAAGCTATTCTAAACAGATGGGTCTTGAGAGTTTTCTTGAAGCTGGTGAGGTCAGTGCAGTCACGGAGTTGTTGAGGGGTTGGGGCGGCGATGGAAAAGGCTCTGTCTCGGTTCGGAGCTTGGTCCTATAGGGGAGGAACAGGAGGTTGGAGTTAAAAAATAGAAAATGTCAATCTACCACCAACAGTTTTTGATGAAATTCTTGGTTTGGAATCACCAAGACTAAATCTAAACAAACTTTTACTTTTCCCAGCCCAAACTTGCTTCTAATTAGCTGTATGATATGAGAAAACATAGAATTTACCTTGCTTTTTGGCACAATACATTCAAAACATATGTGCCCTCTTTTATTAGTCAAACTAAAACTACGCCAAGATTGATTCAAGTCAGGAAAATTATGAATAAAATCTGCCTCTTTCTGTATTTTACTTGCATAAAACTGTACATTTCTATAGCATTTTGAATAATTTTGTGAACTCTATTATGCAGCCCTACTTCTCACCTCACCCTAACTGCATTCAAACCCCACTAAATATGTATTATATTTTTGTTATCTTTTTCAGAACCCCGTAAAGGACCACTCCCTCCTCTTCATGCCAAATGTGCTGAAAGTTTACCTGGAAAACGGGCAGACCAAATCATTTCGCTTTGACAACAGCACTTCGATTAAAGTAAGTATCTCACCCCAGGCCCAAACGAATGAAACAGGAGTTCACAGAGCACAGATAATTTTCAGCAAACGCAGTTCATTTCATTTTCAAATTGTTCCTTGTAGTTTTCCGCGCTCTGTAACTCCACTAAGACTTCTCACTGGAGTTTAATTACCATCTAAGGCTGTCAGTTTTTCTTATTCAAATAGGGTTTAAAGGAAAAGTAATGTTTTTTTTACAATCTGGGCCTTCTTTCAGCAATAAAACAAGTAGTTTTACTCACCCATAGCAGTTTGGTATCAATTGGAGTGGTATCGCAGAAGTTATGTTGGAGCCGTTCTGTTCTACTAATTATCCCGTATCCGTTAACATTGTGCTCGTATCATATGCTCGGGGCATTACTTTGCGGTGTCCAAATAACACAAACTTTAGCACTTTTCAAATCACAGAAGATCGCTGTGTCAGGGTAGACTTTTACTGGATTCCAAAACGGCCTGAAACCCGATATCCAGCTATAGTTTCATTTGATGACGTCATCAGAGAGGACAGTGCGCATGCGTGAACTCAGCTGTTTTGTAAACACCGCTAGTCCGAAAGAAGCTAACACCGCTCTGAACTTTACTTTTCTGTTGCGATATCGGGTTTCAGGCCGTTTTGGAATCTACTAAAAGTCTACCCTGACACAGCGATCTTCTGTGATTTGAAAAGTGCTAAAGTTTGTGTTATTTGGACACCGCAAATCAGTGCCCCGAGCACTCATGCTAACGGATACGGGATCACTAGTAGAACAGAACGGCTCAACATAAGTTCTGCGATACTGCTCCAATTGACACCAAACTGCTATGGGTGAGTAAAACTACTTGTTTTATTGTCGAAAGAAGGCTCAGATTGTAAAAAAACATTAATTTTCCTTTAACATGGACCTGTGCGCCTTGTTTACAAAGCATTAAGTTTTATGTAATGTAAAGTGAAACTGTAATTAGCCTTAGCATATCTTTTACACTGAGTTTTCCCTATTAAGCTACTGACGCATAATTGTGCTGTTATCTATCCATAGATATGTGGTTGCCTTGCCTTACTGTAGAATATTCCACAGTACGGCATTAAAGGTTTTATATTACACAAGCTTTAAGCCATGCTATAATGTTGTTACCTCATCAAAAACATACCTGGAGTTTTCTTTTTTTGTTTCTTTTACAACAAAAATACACAAATCCATATTTAGAGTTCTTCTCTCAAACAGAAAACACTCCACATTGTGATGTCATCATGTGGCAATACAAAAAGTGGTCCACTGTGTTTTTAAACTCTGTACACCTTCACTAGAATCATTTGGATAATTTCAGACCTGGAATTGGCAATCTCGACTGAACTAAAGGTAAAATGTAGCTGTTAACTTGAAAACTATCACTTCATGACATCACAAGGTGGAACAGAGCATGTTGAGCTTTGGAAATGTAGACCGACATAATAATCGATTACTCAAACATGTGTGAATGAAACAAAACACAACTCCAGGTTTGTTTTTGATGACGAAACAACATTATAACATGGCTTAAAGCTCACAAGACTTAATTTTGTGTCATATAGGACCTTTAAGTTGTAGCTGTTATAGTTGTAGCTGAATAACTATGCAGCTGATTATAAGGAAGCCATTTAACTAGAAATGTATTACAAACACATTGTATACCTCACAATATAATGAGGTGCTTTAAATTGGAATGACTTTGACTAAAAGGCAATTTTGAAAGCAAATGGAGCTAGAGGACACAGACAACGAGAAGATAATTATAATTGCAATGAGCTGTGTGAAAGTACAAAGTGAATGAAGAGTTGGAATAATACATAAAACCAGATTATGAAATTAAAATATATTGGTTCCTAGGGCTATTAAAGGTCCTATGTTACCCAAAATTGACTCTTGTGAGCTTTAATCCATGTTAGAATGCTGTTACCTCCTGAAAAACATACCTGGAGTCGTGTTTTGTTTCATTCACACATGTTTGAGTAATCCTTTATTATTAGTCTGTTTATATCTCCAAAGCTCAGAATGCTCTGTTCCACCTGGTGATGAAGCGGTAGTTTTTAAAGTTAAAAGCCCCTTTTTTACCCTTTTTTCAGTTTGAGAGAAGAACTCAACCTAAATATGCAGGATTTGTGTGTTAAACATGTGTGAAAGAAAGAAAACAACTCCAGGTCCGTTTGTGATGAGGAAACATTATAACATAGATCAGAAAATAGTGTAATATGGGAAGTTATACATTTCTAACCAAGTAAAAATTCTGTGTTTTTTCCATAAATTCTTTTCAAATGTAAGTCTAATTTTGCTAACCAGTCTGTATATTTCCTCCTCTTTTCTTTGGTCTCTATAGGATGTGATTCTGACCCTGCAGGAGAAGCTATCAATCAAATGTATTGAGCACTTCTCCCTGATGCTGGAGCAAAGGTCAGAGGGCGGGACCAGACTGCTGCTGCTCCACGAACAGGAAATGCTCACTCAGGTTTTAACATTTTATTGCTTAAACTCTTATTTAGGGCTGTAGTCATTTCATTGATTAATCGGTTGATGGAGTCTTAAAGCTGCCCTGTGTATCTTTTCGGTTGGGGGTCTGTTACCTGCTCGTTTCTATGGATATTGCTCTGCTTTGAATGTTCCACAGTATGACATTAAACAGCTCTACTTTACATTTACTAAATTACAGGTGGTTTTATAGCTCAAAAATACCTAGAAAAACAGACATTCTGACTGAGCGGGGTCGCCTCTCCACAGATCTGGCTTGTAATTTGGTCTGGTTTGGTGTCCATGGAGATAAAAAGGTTTAATGCTATACTGTGAAACATTTAGATTAGAAGGATTTATATGGGACAACAGCAGAAAGGAGAAGGTAGTGATACTTGGCAGTGACATCACGTTAGGGGTGTTCTACATGTCCTGTATCTGTGTTGGCAGAATGTTCAGCAGTTACCATGGTGACACAATGCATACATGTTTTTAGTGTTCACGGTTATGTTCTTATGTGTGAGAGATTTGTTTAAGCACACAAATCAGCTCTTTATGGTCAGATTGTGTTAAAAGAAAACTCAGATTAAAGTCTAAATTGAGTAACAGAGCTTCAGACAGAGCAGTGCTTGCAGTTGGCGTCACACCCCCAGGGAATGTCGTCACTTGCGAATTATCTATAGCATATTCTGTATAGTCTGACCTGTTGTAATCCTGGATTTTACAGAGATTTCTTTAGACCAAGTTTAGTCCTTGCTTTTATTGGATGTAGCCCGGGGATGCAGCTGTTCTAGTCAGGCCTTCTTCTTCTTTCTTTTTTTTTTTTCCTTTTTCTTATCTGTACAAAAAGCCACTTGGAAATTTTTGTTTAGCCAGAAGTGGAGCTTGGAGTATGAAATTGCAGTAGCTCAAAGTTATAAAAGACAAAAACGTTGAGTCAAAAGAAAATATGAAAAGTTTTAAAGAAGGTTTTGCTGAAGTTTGCTTGTTTTGCAAATATGTTCTGCAGCGTGGCATTAGACATTAGAACTATCTTGAATTTTTCTATTACACAGTTGTTTTTATTGCTCAAAAATACCTTCAAAAACATACATTCTTATTGGTGTGTGTGTGTGTGCGTGCGTGCGTGCGTGCGTGTGTGTGTGTGTAGTGGGCTTGCCTTTCAACAGATCTGACTTGGAAATTAGCCTGGTGGCATCACTTCGAAATCTCCATGGAAATAGATCAATTTAATGTCATACTGTGAAATATTCCAGGCAAAGTAATAATACCAACTTATGCCAACTTAAAAACAAATTGGAGCAGATGAAACAGAATCCTGGAAGTTCAATAAAAAAAAATTAAATGTCCAATTAGTTATAAAAGTCTTTTCAAATAGTTTTTATATCAGAACTTAGGAGTGAGTGAATTTCGCATCGTAAAGCGTGTTTGTTGTCCAAAAAAAATGACCATTTATACTTTATGGAGACATCGCGCTGGGTGTGTTCTACGTGTACATCTATGGCGGAATATTCAGCAGTTACCATGGCGACACGATGCAAGCGCTGCCAGAAAAGTTTTAAAATATAGTTTGAAACTCTAGAAAAAATACAAAATGGATTCAAACAGCACATTTTCAGGATTTCAGTGATTAATACGAGCGTTTGTGGTCCTGTTTAGGAGTTTGTTGTTCAGTAAAAAAAAAAAAGTGAGTGTGACTAAGTGAAAAGCTGTTGGTGAATGTGAGCTCGCTTGTGACTGTAATTTTATGTGAGAGGGACTTGTTTCACAGCACAAATCATCTCACCTGTAGTAGTTAAAATAAAACTCAGATTAAAGTCTAACTTGAGTAACAGAGGCTTAGACGGAGCAGCGCCTACAGTTAGCGTCACCCACCCAGGGCAAAAATCAAATACATTATTATTATTATTATTAATAACTTCTACTTTTTGTTGCCTCGTTGCTGATTTTTTTGACCTGTTAATGAATTCAGTTTCAAGTTGGTCCTCTGTATTCAAACTGCATTTCAGCCTCTGTCATTTATCAGCGCTGGCACAGCAGGCCACCATAGCATCACACCGCACGTTAGCCGCTACGGACGCTACATGCTAATGAGAGAGAGAGAGAGAGGGAGGGAGGGGAGGAAGGAGAGATGGAGAGATAGAGTGCCCAAAAGACAGAAGGTGAGAGATAGAGGGAGGGAGAGGAAAGGAGAAGGAAAGGGAGAGGGGGACAGAGAGAAAGAGAAATAGAGGGAGAGGGAGGAAGAAGGAGAGAGAGTAAAGAGACAACAGAAAGGAGAGAGAGGGCAAGTGAGGAAACAATTCTAAGAGGAGAGGAGACAGAGGGAGAGAAGACAGGGACATAGCGAGTGAGACCAAAAGAGAGAGAGGAGAACGGAGAGAGAGAGAGGCTGTGGTGAAGAGAGAGAGGAGAGGAACAGAGAGAGTAGAGAATGGAGAGAGGGAGGTTGGGATGGCGAGAGAGAGAGAGAGATCCCAACAGACAGAAGGAGAGAGGGGAGAGAGAGGGAAGAAGAGAGAGAGAGAGGAGAGGGAATCAAAATGAGAGAGAGGAGAGGGGGGCGTGAATGGAGAGAGAAAGATAGCTTAAGGGACAGAAAGAGAAAGAGGAGAGAAGATGAGATGAGAAAGAGAGATAGAAGGAGAGAGAGAAGAAGAGAGCCATTGAGAGAGAGAGAGAAAGAGAAAGAGAGAGAGGGTAAGAAAGAGGGAGGAGCCGAAGAGGACGGGATTGATATTCCACACACGGGATTCAGATGTGATTTCCAGGAGACACTTTGACTTGAATAAAAGACTGAATAAAGCCCTGAAATGAGGGTTAGTCGGAGGTAATGTCTGTGATCACCTTTGCCTGGAATGTTCTGCAGTATGGCATTAAATGTATTTGTCTCCACAGGCCCAAGTTTACAAGTCAGATCTGTGGAGAGGTGATTTAGCACCATAGACTGTACAGTATATATAAGGATGGAAATGTTGTTTCTTTGGCTATAATATTCCACCGTATGGCATAAAACTAAAACATAAATCTGTCTCCATGGGGAATGTTCTGTCCTACAGTACAGAAGGGCCCATATGACGCTATTTTCTGATCTCTATTATAATGTTGTTTCCTCATCAAAAATATACCTGGAGTTTTGTTCCATTAGCACATATTTAACACAAAACCCACATATTTAGGCTGAGTTCTTCTCTCAAACGGAAAACACTCCGTTCCACCTTGTGATGTCATACAGGAAGTGCTCCACTGTGTTTTTAAACTGCACACACCATCGCTTAGAACCATCTGGATGATTTCAGCCCTGGAATTGCTGATCTCTATGGAACTAAAGGTAAAAGGAGCTGTTGACTTGAAAACTACCGCTTCATGACATCACAAGGTGGAGCTTGAGCTTTGAAGATGTAAACAGACTAATAATAAAAGATTACTCAAACATGTGAATGAAACAAAACACAACTCCACGTATGTTTCTGAGGAGGAAACAATAACAACCAATTTTGTCAATTTACCTACCTGAAAACGTCCGTTCTTATATAAAATAACTGTGTGTAAAAAAATCTGTGCATGTTAGGCTATGTACATTCATTTAGTGGATCATTCCAGGCTAAGCAGTAACATCTCCATGGAGATGAGGAGATGAGCAGGTTACATAGTGCATCTTTAATAAATCCTGCCCTTATAATAAACTGAAATCCTCCTTCCTTCTATAGAAATGAATGTAAAATATTTGTTTCCTTAGGTGACCCAGAGGCCCGGCTCGGAGAAGATGAAGTGCTTCTTTCGGATCAGTTTTATGCCTCGAGATCCAGTGGAGCTGCTCCGGAGAGACGCAGTGGCTTTTGAATACCTCTATGTACAGGTGAGGAAGCTAACACGCTTACGGCTAATGCTATTTCACTATAATCGCTAAGAGTGTTTAATTGGTTAATCCTGGTTTATTCTTGTTTGGTCCAGTTTTTGTCCTGGTTTGTCTTGACTTAGGCCTGGTTAAATCCTGGTTTAGTTCTGGTTTAATCCTGGTTTAGTCCTAGGTTTAGTCCTGGTTTAAACCTGGTTCTGTCCTGGATTTAGACGTGATTTAGTTTCATTTTTGTTCTGGTTTAGTCTTGCTTTAGTTCTGGTTTAGTCCTGGGTTAGTCCTGAGTTAGTCATGAGTTAGTCCTGAGTTAGTCCTGAGGTAGTCCTGAGTTAGTCTTGATTTAGTCTCAGTTTTGTCCTTGTTTAGTCCTGGTTCTGTCCTTGTTTAGTCCTGGTTCTGTCCTGGTTTAGTTTTGATTTAGTCCTGGTTTTGCCTTGATTTAGGCCTGGGTAAATTCTGATTTAGGCCTGGTTCAGTCCTGGGTTTAGTCCTGGGTTTAGTCCTGGTTTTATTCTGGTATATTTCTGGTTTAGTCCTGGGTTTAGTCCTGGTTCTGTCCTGGGTTTAGTCCTGATTTAGTCCTGTTTTTGTCCATGAATCATCACTAGAGAACTGCACAATTTAGTTGGATTTTTGGCTCAGGCAGTCTTACCTACCTCACCATAGATGTTATCCGAGTTGCAAATATTAATGAATTTCACAACAATTTAAAAATAAAGCAGTTTTTACACCGAATTATTCCAGAAAATCCCACTACACTCCCTCAGATCAATAAAAATTAGTCCAGTGTTTTCCAGGTAATCCTTATTGATTTTGAGATTAAGATAAATGACTCGGAAGTGTGAATTTAATCCTTTGCCAATTGCATCCATTATTTCCTATTACTACGTCACAAACTGACTTCCTCGAGGGGTTTCAGGTATAATTACTTTACTAATCGGCTTTTCATGTCAAGGATCGTGATTTTGTAATTTTCAACTTTATTAGCCCAAAATTTGACTTGGAAACTCACTGTACAATACAAACTCAAAGACAGATGTAGCAGAAATAGGGACTTATTTGAAGTTTTTTTTATAACAACAAATCAATGACCAAAAAAAACCCCAACTTAAAATAAAGCAGTAGTAAAAGTAAAATAAAGTAAAATAAAGCAAAAATATTATAAAATATAAGTATTAACAAAAAGATGAAAAGGTCCTATCTTAGACAAAACTGACTCTTGTGAGCTTTAATCCATGTTACAATACTTTTACCTCCTCAAAAACACACCTGTATTACATTTATTTAAAAGAAAAAAAATCTATTAGAAATCCCATAAATTTACCACTTAAAAAAAAATCTTTCTACAAATTTTTGGCATTTTCAACTGAAGTTTCCTCTTCTTTTTTTTGTTATAGTGCTGTAATGATGTTGTTTTGGAGAGATTTGGGGCGGAGCTAAAGCCTGACGCTGCGCTCCGATTGGCCGCTCTGCAGATGTACATCCTCACCATGACGACGAGACAGAGCCAGAAAGTGTCTCTCAAATACATACAGTAAGTTTATGTGTTAAAGTCTTGGTTTAGATCTTTATGTAGTCCTGGTTCAGTCCTTGTTTAGTCCTGGTTTAGTCTTGGTTTAGTTCTGGTTTAGTTCTAGTTTAGTCCTAATTTAGCCTTAGTCTTGGTTTAGTCCAGGTTGAGTCCTTGGTTTAGTCTTGGTTTAGTCCTCGGTTTAGGCCTTGTTAAGTCCTTCTTGATTAGATTAGCTGATTCACATGCTATTTTAGACATAGACATTTTAGTACAGTTACAGTAGTAGGCCAATTTAGTCCTGGTTTAGTCCTGATTTAGTCCTGGTTTAGTCCACAGTTTAGACCTAGTTAAGTCCTTCTTGATTACAGTAGCTGATTCACATGCTATTTTAGACATTTTAGTATGATTACAGTAGTAGACCAATTTAGTCCTCGTTTAGTCCTGATTTAGTCCTGATTTAGTTCTGGTTTAGTTCTAGTTTAGTCCTGATTTAGACTTAGTCTTGGTTTAGTCCTACTTGAGTCCTACTTAAGGTCTGATATAATCCTAGTTTAGACCTGGTTTAGTCCAGTTTAATCCTGATTTAATTCTGGTATAATCCTGGTTTAGCCTCAGTTTAGTCCTGGTACATGCTACTTTAGACATTTGTGTACGTTAATGGTAAACAGACCAATTGAATCCTGGTTGAGATCTAGTCAAAACCTCATATAAATCCATTTCAGGCCTCTAGTTGATACAGTATGCATGCTATTTTTGAGTATATTATTGAGAAAATAATAATAAAGTTTGTCTAAGTCTAAATATATTTACTATTGTCAATTCAGCAACTAAACAAAACAAACATTCAAATTATTTTCCAAAATCTCCCCAAGGTTCTCACTCCTTCAGCTTTATGTTTCCCTTTTAAACTCCTATCCATCAGATATTGGCATTGAAATAAAGATATTTATTTTCAGAAACGGGCGATAACACTCTCATATTTGAAACGGTGATAGGCTCTTGTTCTGCTATTGATTTGGGAAAAGTTAGAATTTCTTGGGTAAGTTGTAAAAGTATTGTGAAACATTAAAGGGCCCATATTACGCTATTTTCTGATTGTTATAATGTTGTTTCCTCATCACAAACTGAGAAAACTCCACCTCGTGATGTCATGTGGTGATACAGGAAGTGCTCCACTGTGTTTTTAAACTCCATACGCCTTCACTAGAATCATTTGGATAATTTCAATTAAAGGGCTACTCAAACTTGTGAATGAAACAAAACACAACACCAGGTCTGTTTGTGATGAGGAAAAACAACATACAGTTTTAATTCTAAACTATTAAAAACATGAAAATACGGTATATGATTTTAACCTGTTTTTATTCTATTTTATGTTTGCTTTATGACACATCATATATTTTATCACATAATCCATGGAAATCAAAAACAATAAAAGTTTATTTACCTTGGCATGAACACTCCACACATTATAATAGTACTGTCCATTCAAGTGTGACTATAGGGTCTCGTGTGGGGGTTTTATACATACCTGTGCATGAGATGTAAACTTTCCCATCATAAATCAGTAAAACTGTGGAATATTATATCAAAACAAACAACATTTCCATGGAGACAAGCAGGATCAGACCAAGTAAGAGTCAGGTTTGTGGAGATGCAAGCTCCAGCTGAATGAATCTTCAAAAAATATGCTTTAAAGGTCCTATATTAAACAGAATCGACTTGTGAACTCATACCTGGAGTTGTGTTTTTGTTTCATTCACACATGTTTGAGTCACCTTTTATTATTAGTCTGTCTACATCTCCAAAGCTCAAAATGCTCTGCTCCACCTTGTGATGTCATGGAGTGGTAGCTTTCAAGTCAAGAGATACCTTTGGTTCAATAGAGGTTGACAATTCCAAGGCTGAAATTATCCAGATGATTCTAGTGAAGGTTAAGTGTAGAGTTTAAAAACACAGAGCACTTCTTGTATTTGGAGAGAAGAACTCAGTCTAAATATTTGTGTGTTGAACATGTGTGAATGAAATAAAACTCCAGTCTCATATGGGCCCTTTAAATACAAATAAAAAAGGTCAAGAGCTTTTACTTTTTGTCTGTTATGTAGATTTATACATTTTTTCTTCTGCCTTCTTCTTTTGAGTATCATCTGTCAATTCATAAAAAGAGGAAAAAGTGGAGTTGCCCAAATGAAATAACTCAATAAACATTCAAAAAATATGTTTTAATTTTCATGTATGTTTTGCTGTAAAGTTACGCAGTGGAGCTTTAATATCTAACTTTCCACTTTTGTCCCTTAGGAAAGAATGGGGTTTGCCTCTCTTCTTGCCCCCTGCTGTTCTGTCCACTATGAAAGAGAAGAACATTAAGAAAGCTCTGACGCACATCCTGAAAACCAACCAGAACCTGGTGCCCCCGGGGAAAAAGGTACTGCTCATTAACTTTTATTACATTTATTCAGTGATTTAATACATGCAAATTATTGTACAGGGGAGATATTATAATGGAGATGTCAGGGAGGGCATCTGACATGATCTTATAGGATAGTGTTCTGAATTAACCATTGCACTCTTAAGGGGTTGGCTTCAGAATTCTTCCTGAATTACTCATAGTCCTGGTTTGGTCCTGGTTTAGTCCTGGTTTAGTTCTAGGTTAGTCCAAGTTTTATTTTGATTTAGTCCTGCTCTTGTTCTTGTTTTTTCTAGATTTTTTTCCTGGTTAAGATCTGGTTTAATCCATGTTCAGTCCTTGTTTAGTCCTCCTACTTTAGTCCTGATATTTTTCTGGTATAGTCCTAGTTTAATCCTGGTTTAGTCTTGATCCAGTCCTAGTTTAGTCCTGGTTTAATCCTGGTTTAGTCCTGTTTTAGTCCTGGTTTGGTCCTAGTTTAGTCCTGATATCGTCCTGGTCTAGTCCTGGTTCAGTCCTGGTCTAGTTCTTGTTTAATCTTGGTCTTGTTTTGGTTTAATTCTGGTCTAGTCCTAGTCCCCTTCCTGTTTTGTCCTAGTTTAGTCTTGATCTAGTCCTAGTTTAGTTCTTGTTTAGTCCTACTTTTATGTATCATGTATCTTTTCCTGGTTATGTCTTGGTCTTATTCTGGTCTAGTCCTGTTTAGTCCTGGACTAGTTTAGTCCCTGTTTAGTCCTGGTTTTAGTCCTAGATTTGTCCTGGTTCAATCATGGTCTATTCCCTAGTCTTGTTTTCATTTATTCCCAGTCTAGTTCTGGTTTAGTTCTGGTTTAGTCCTAGTTTCATCCTGTTGTAGTCCTGGTTTAGTCCTAGTTTTGTCCTGGTATTGTTCTGGTCTAGTTTGGGTATAGTCCTGGTTCATTTCTCCTGAAAACCATTACAAATTTCTCCGTTTTACCTTCAAAACCTTGTACCACCTTGAAAATCACCACCCAACTTTTCCTGCCTCATCTTTGTCCCTTAACACAAACTTTCAACATTTTTTCATGCTCTCCTAAAATAGCTTACCTTACAAATTCGCCCTCTCCCCTTGTCAACCTTTGCCACCATTTTGAGGACCCTTGTTGCATATTAATGACTGTAGTGAACAAATAGGGCTGTCAAGTATGCATTCATTTGATATGCAGATTTAGAAGACACAGTGAGTGGAGCTGAACTTTGAGCTTTTTCATGAATGAAGAAGTAACCAGCTGCCAACAAAGTCATTTTAAGACAAATGTTTGCAAAAAAGCTGTCTCACCTTTGACCTTTTTTATCATATTTTCATTAAATTTATGCTATAATTTAATACATTCAGGGTAATAATTATGATAATAAAGATACCTGGGATCTAAAATATGATGGTGTTTGATTTAGCCATGTCAACAGTCTGTTTTAGTCCTAGTTTAGTTCTGGTGTAGTCCTGGTTTATTCTGGTTTAGTTCTGTCCTAGTCCTTGTTTTGTGTTAACTGTATTAATAGCATCTCATTTTTGACTTTTTCATAAACTATAAAAGATATCAGGGTGGGCATCTGACCAAAAAAATAGTATGTGATAGTCTTCTGGATTAGTCTGGTTTAGCCCTGGTTTAGTCCTGGGCTAATCCTGGCTTAGTCCTAGTTTAGTCTGGGTCTGGTTTCCTATTTCTTTTTCCTGGTTTAGTGCTGGTTTAGTCCTAGTTTAGTCCTGGTCTAGTCCCAATCTTGTTCTGGTTTATCTCTGGTTTAGTTGTGTGAAGAATCCCTCAGTCGTCCAGGTAGAATCCATGGCAAAAAAGGCCTCTGGTTTAGTTCTAGTTTAGTCCTGGTTTAGTCCTAGTTTAGTCCTGGTCTACTTCTATTTTAGTTCTGGTCCAGTTCTGTTTTTTTTCTTAGTTGAGTCTTGGTCTAGTTGGGGCCAAGCACCATAGTGTTTGTACTGCGTTGCCTAGCGACGTTGCCTAGCGACGTTGCCTAGCAACCCTTTGATCTTTCCTTTGATGTGTCTGGTCTCCTGATTTTTATTTTATATTCTCCTCAACATGGGAGTCTATGGCAACCCCTAGAACCGTCTGGTAAAAAGTTGTGAAATTTTGCATGCACATTCCAGCCAGTCTCCTCATTACCCACAGCGATTTATAGGCCCCCAGCCCCAACCGTCTAGTGCCACCAGCAGGTCAAAGTTGCAGGAATTTTCAGGAATTGCCTAGCAATGCACCTAGCAACCGATCTGTCTTTGATGTGTCTTTGATCTGTTAAACCCTGTTAGACTCTGTTAGGCCCTGTCAGACTCTGTTAGACCCTGTCAGGGTCAGATTCTGTTAGACCCTGTCAGACCCTGTTAGACCCTGTCAGACTCTGTTAGATCCTGTCAGACTCTGTTAGACCCTGTCAGACTCTGTTAGACCCTGTCAGACCTTGTTAGACCCTGTCAAACCTTGTTAGACCCTGTTAAACACTGTTTCTGAGTCTGACAGGGTCTAACTACCCTGTTAGACCCTGTCAGACTCTGTTAGACCCTGTCAGACCCTGTTAGACCCTGTCAGACCCTGTTAAACCCTGTTAAACCCTGTTAAACCCTGTCAGACTCTGTCTATCTAAACCCCAGCACCTGCAACAAGATTATTATAGTTTATGAAAACTGTCAGACTCTGTTAGACCCTGTCAGACCCTGTTAGACCCTGTCAGATTCTGTTAGACCCTGTTAGACCCTGTCAGACTCTGTTAGACCCTGTCAGACCCTGTTAGATCCTGTCAGACACTGTTAGACCCTGTCAGACCTTGTTAGACCCTGTCAGACTCTGTTAAACCCTGTCAGACCCTGTCAGACCCTGTTAAACCTTGTTAGACCCTGTTAAACCCTGTCTCTGAGTCTGACAGGGTCTAACTACCCTGTTAGACCCTGTCAGACCCTGCATGCGGCCTACATGCTGAGGCCTACATGCAACTTCGGTGCTTGGCCCCACATTGCTGTTTGCAGCTATATTTTTAGTTTGGTCTTAGTCTTAGTCTACTTCTGGTTTAGTCCTGCTTTTGTCCTAGTATAGTCTTGTTTTAATCCTGGTTTAGCCCTAGTCTAGTCCTGATTTAGTCCTGGTTTAAATGTAAGCGCCAATTCCCTGCAAAGTCATTTTTAAGACAATTATTTATTCAGAAACGGCTTAAATTGGTCTCAAGAAACGAGATAAGTAATTCAGAGACTGTCTCTGACCTGGGCTCAGAGACGTTTTGAACATAGTGGAAAAATCAGTGTTTTGTTTGAGATTTGTAGCCGACTTGTGTTTCTGTAATTTAAGAACATATGGC
Organism: Paratrypauchen microcephalus; assembly: GCA_036785185.1. NCBI lineage: Eukaryota > Metazoa > Chordata > Actinopteri > Gobiiformes > Gobiidae > Paratrypauchen > Paratrypauchen microcephalus. The sequence continues at coordinate 1,794,990 of JAVJIX010000165.1, read as the reverse complement.
GCGCTTACTGCTGTAGCTGTATAACAGAAGATGAAAGGTGCAGTGTGTAACATTTCTGGTGGAGGGTCTGTTAAATGCTTTCCTCCACGGTGATGTTATTGTCTGGAGTGTTTCACAGTATGGCATTGAACCTTTTATCTACATGGAGACCAAACCAGACCAATTTACAGGTCAGATCTGTGGAGAGACAACTCCGCTCACAGTCAGAATGCCTTTGTTCTTGTAGGTAATTGAATAAAGTAGAGCTGTTTAATGTCATACTGGGGAACATTCCAGGCAGAACAATGACATATCCATAGAAACAAGCAGGTGGCAGACCCCTAACCAAAAGTTACATAGTGCACCTTTAAATGTAGATTTAATTATCCAAAGACTTGAATTAAATTGCTGATGTTTCATAATTTCTTCATTTATTTTTATGCATTGATTTTTTAATATAAAGGTTCACCATTTCTGATCTGAAATACGCTACCTACTTTTTTTTTAATGAACCTTGGAACGTTCCACAGTATGGCATTACATTAATCTATAATGCCTTTTGGTGTTATAGACTCTATTCATGCTTATGTCACAAACCAGGAAACACGCGATGACGACTTGCAGTGTAGTTCCCAACACTGGGCTCGCCTACCGACTGAAACCCACTGAAGTAAATGTCATCCGCGGTAAAATGAAGACTGCATACGTATGTGCTGTTTGGAATAATCTTGAATTTGTCGCCCTCATCTCTTCGAATCACATGTACCCACTCAGAGTTGTGCATCAGTGGGGAAATTATGAAAACTGAGGTGTGGTTGTAATTGTTGATTAGCCGAACATAACGGAACGCTACAAAGACATGTAGGCTACAGTAGGTGAAGAAAACTGTGACATTTTCTAATTTTTCTTAGATTTTGTCAGATTTACTGCTGCGAACAGAGCCTGCTGGTCTTCCTGGTGTGTGACTTAAGCATGAATAGACCCTATTGGTGTGTATTATTGGTGTGTTGCAGAAAAAAATAAAATTAAAATAAACTTGTTGATGAGACCTGTTTGTTTTTATGGATATAGCTTCAATATTGCCATATTGTGGAAAATTCATGGTAAAAAAAAAATATAACCTTTCCATGGAGACCAGAAGATTTTGAACCTTTCATCAGAAAAGTTACACTTTTAAAAAAATATATTTAAAAATTACAACATACCAGTCACATAAGTAAGTAAATTTAGCCAACACATTCTAAGAAATGATATAATGAATTGTGCATCTTACTCAAACCAGTCAAAAACACGGAATTAAAGGTGCACTGAGTAACTTTTCTGGTGGATGGTCTGTCACTTGTTTGTCTCAATAGAAATGTTATCGCATTGCTTAGAATGTCTCACAATATGGCATTAATCTCCATTTAGACAAGCAGGTGACACCATCGGGCCAAGTTCAAGGTCAGATCAGTGGAGAGGCAACCCTACTGCAGTAAGAATGCACGTTTTTCAAGGTATTATTGAGCAATAAAACCACTTGTTATACTGTGGAATATTATCAACAAGCAATAACAATTTCACTGAGACAAGCAGGAAGTGAACCCTCCACTAGTGAAGTTACACAGTGCAGCTTTAAAGGTCCCATGACATGAAATTTTCACTTTCTGAGGTTTTTGAACATTAATGTGAGCTCCCCTACCCTGTTTAGGCCCCCCGCCCCCCCCAAAATGTCTAAACTGAGCATTTGCGGTCCTTTTCTGCATTACACAAAACCAGTGGTGAAACGGGCAAGTTCGGACAAGGCACCTTTTTGACGTCAGATCGGCAAATGCAGCTCCAGCCCCTCCCTCTGTCTCCGCTCAGCGTCCCTGTATATCCCGCCCAGAGAGTTTGGACTGTGAATGCGCTACAATGCGAAATGCGTTTTTTTATTTGCCTGGAGGCACGTCCGAGTGTTTCTAGGCTCGCAAGTCCCTTACCCGACCCTCTGGACCTCTGAAATACCAGTGGTTTAATTTTATTTTCTGTGTAAATATGCTTTTTTTCATTGCAAAATCTCCCATCTGTACACGGAAGAGAGGAGACAGAGCTGCGCCGAGCTGCGCCGAGCTGCGGGGGAAACCCGCCCCCCCCGCTCCTTAGCCAATCTCTCTGTCCTCCTCATTTGCAGTGAAGCAGCAACACCCACAATAAAGCATTTTAGACACTTATCTAGCCTCATGAAAACTGTCAGAGTCATATCTCATGCAGTGAGTGTTGATTTTGAAGAAGGATTCATTTACAGTATTAGGGAACCATTAAGGAGCCATATAAAAGCATCAAGAAGTACCATGTCATGGGACCTTTAAGCTGAATTGTTGGATCTAAATTTCCCATAATAAATTAATGTTTGTGTCAGTGTATGTCAAAAAACACTTCAGTCCATCTATAAATATAATGATGTACAATTGTATGAAATGTCTTATTTTTATTCACAAATTGTTCCATGGTGGTTATAGTCTTGGCATTTCAGCACCACGGACGGTTACACTTGAGATTCAACAAACATTTATTGATTTATTGAAAGTAAATGTCCCATAGTGATTGAAAGAGGTCCTTAAAGATCCACTATCACAAATAAATTGTGAGCTTTAAGACATGTTATAATGTTGTTACCTCATCAAAATCATATCTGGATTTGTGTTTTGTTTCATTCACACCTGTTTGAGTAATCTGTTGTTATTAGTCTGTCTACATCTCAAAAGCTCAAAATGCTCTGTTCCACCTTGTGATGTCATGAAGCGATAGTTTTCAAGTTAACAGCTCCTTTTACCTTTAGTAAGAGATTGGCAATTCCAGGGCTGAATCATGCAAATGATTCTAGTGAAGGTGTATGGAGTGTTTTCAATTTGAGAGAAGAACTCGGCTTAAATATTCAGTGTTAATTAAACATGTGCAAATAAAACAAAAGACAGCTCCAGGTCTGTCTCTGATGAGGAAACAACATTATGACATTGATCAGAAAATAGTGTAATATGAGCCCTTTTGTAAATAAATAAATGAAATATCTCGTTTTCAGATTTCCGTTATATATACAGTATTTTGTAATCTTTTCAGCACCATGGACAGTGACACTTTCAAATCACTACTCTGCTGCTATTTACCCAGTTATTCCCAAATGAATGGACCTGATTTAAGACAGACTGATGAATATTAAAGACTACATAGAGTTTGTACTGCATACTGATCAGGCTGTGACAAGATGGATCACATATTACTGCCAATCTTCATTCTTCTGTGGTTAAGATGCTTTCACTTTATTACCGTACATTTCTCTATATACATTACTAGATACTGTATCTGGAAAATCAGCAGCTGTATTTAGAAATATCCTTTAAATGTACTTTTTTCTGGCGGTTTTATCCTCAGCTTTCTGTTAAAACGACCTGTATGTTTGCTATAGCTGTGTATATACAGTATTTATGTAAATTATTAGTGACAATAGAAAAAATAACATGTAAAACACCCTTCATTTATTATGTTTTTTGCAATTCAACATGGATAATAAGGCTACCCACTCTGCCACCATATTAGGTACTTTTTTACTACTACCACTACTACTACTACTACTACTACTACTACTACTACTACTACTACTACTACTACTACTACTACTACTACTATTGCTGCAGTTAAACTGACTGTAGATTGTGTGTATTTGCTAATTTAAACTTGTCACATGGCTTAACCTTACCTGCAATCTAAGACTGACAGCCAAGAGCCTCTGTATAAGTACTTTTACTACTAGTACAACAAGTACTTCTACTACTACCACTAAACTTGCTGTAGATTGCATATATTTGCTTAAATTTGTCATTGCCATTGGGTGTTGTTAGTCAGGCTAACTATTCTGCTACTACATATAACTACTATTACTACTTCTACTACTAATACTACTAATAATTGCTCCCAATAACAGAATAAATGCAGAGAAGAATTTCTCCTGTGTGAGATCAATAAAGTCACTACTGCTTCTACTACTACAACTACAACTATAAACCTACTGTAGGTTGCATATATTTGCTAAAATTTTTTCACATGGCTAAAACTTGTCTGTAATTGGGCACTGATAGTAGCGCTAACCACTATAGTATTTTCTACCACTACAACTACTACTACCAATACTACTACTACTACTACTTCTATCACTATTACTATTACAGCTAAACTTACTATAAATAGCTTATGTTTGCAAAGGTTTTTATCCCATGAATAAAACTTACCTGACAGCCGGGCTGCTGTATAAGTCATTTTAATTCAGTCTTCCTCTGAAAGTGATGTGTGTGTGTGAGTGTTGGTGGTGGTCGGAAGAGCCGATGGCGCAGATTGGCAGCCTCGCTTCTGTCAGTCTACCCCAGGGCAGCTGTGGCTACAATAGTAGCTTACCACCACCAAGTGTGGAGTGAATGAACAATGAACTGTAAAGCGCTTTGGGTGTCATGAAAGGTGCTATATAACTGCAATGAATTATTCATTATTATTGAATTATTCCTCTAATTCAGTGAAGTGAATTACTGAAGTTACTACCTACGTTACTGTGGCCATACCTCCTTGTCAAAGCCTGATCCCGTCAGATCTCAGAAGCTAAACAAGGCCGGACCGGTTAGTACTTGGATGGGAGATTAGATGAGAATTCCAGGTGCCACAGTGGGGTGCCAGTTTCAAAAACTGTTGTTGTGTCCTTAGGCAATACACTACACCCACATTGCCTAGTATGAAAATGCTGTGTGCGTAAGTGTTGGTGGTGGTCGGCCGGGCTGATGGAGCAGAACGGCAGCCTCGCTTCCGTCAGTCTGCGCCAGGTGCCCCAAGTGAATGAATAGTGAACTGTAAAGTGCTTTGGGTGTCTTGAAAGGCGCTATTTAAATGCAGTGATTAATTAATTAATTAACTCCTACTACTACAGCTAAAATTTCTGTAGATAGTGTATATTTGCAAAGGTTTTTTATCCCATGACTAAAACTTACCTGACAGTCTTGGCTAACCACTCCTGCCACTGCATATAAGTACTTTTTACTAGTACTTTTACTACTACTACTACTACTACTACTACAACAGCTATAATGTCTGTAGATAGCGTATATTTACTAAAGTTTCTCACATGGCTAAAACTTACAGCCCGGGCTAACCACTCTGCTGCATAAGTACTTTTTAATTCTGTCTTGGTCTAATTCAATGAAGTGCGTGAGAACCGGAGAAGTGAAATGTGCTGTTCACATTTGCAGTGTAATTTGTGCAGGATCATTGGCCATAAAGTGCTGAGAAGAAGACGATCACATTACACCTACCTGTAAGGTTTAAGGGTATGATGAGGGGTAATAAGGAATCACTGTGGCAAATCAAAATGGCCCCCAGCTGAGTGAAGTGTACAGGAGAGATTTAAGTTCAATGCTGAGTAAAGCAGTGCTATTCAATATGTGGTTCGCGGACTTATTTGTGGTACTTTTTTGAGGGCGTATGCACAAGTACATTGCAAAAAGTGTAATATATTTGTGTGTTTTAAGGCTTGAATTCAAAATATTTACCTAGATTTTAGTACTTTTTACTAGCTTAAACGTATTAGTTCAGCCCTGGTTTAGGTTAAAGTTGCACTACGTAACTTTTTTTTTCTCAGGATCCATTAACAGTTTGTCTCTTATTAGTAATTATTGATTTGCCTGAAACGTTCCACTGTGGAATTAAATATATCCTGACAAGCTCAAGTATTTTTGAGCAATAAAATAACCTAAATTGAATAAATGAAGATAAGATGGAAAAGGAGATAGAAAAGTTTAATGCCATACTGTGGAACATACCAGGCATATCAGTGTCATCTCCACAGACAAGCAGTTGGCAGACCACCATTAGAAAAGTTATTTTGTGTATCTTTATGTTCAGTCCTGATGAAATCTTAACCCTAACCTTAAGTTTTTACAACTTTTAATTTAAAGTTTAGTTTAGTTTAGTCTGGGTTTAGTCCTTGTTTAGTCCTGGTTTAGTCCTGGTTATATTTAGTCTTGGTTTAGTCCTGACCAAGTCCTGATTTGGTCATGGTTATGTTTAGTCTTGGTTTAGCCTTGGTTTAACCCTGGTTTAGTCCTGGTTACGTTTAGTCTTGGTTTAGCCTTGGTTTAGTCCTGGTTATATTTAGTTTTGGTTTAGTCCTGGTTTAGCCTTGGTTACTCCTGGTTATGTTTAGTCTTGGTTTAGGCCTGCTTTATTCCTGGTTTAGTCCTGTTTATGTTTAGTCTTGGTTTAGCCCTGGTTTAGTCCTGGTTGTGTTTAGTCTTGGTTTAGTCCTGGTTTAGCCCTGGTTTAGCCCTGGTTTAGCCCTGGTTTAGTCCTGGTTGTGTTTAGTCTTGGTTTAGTCCTGGTTTAGCCCTGGTTTAGCCCTGGTTTAGCCCTGGTTTAGTCCTGGTTGTGTTTAGTCTTGGTTTAGCCCTGGTTTAGTCCTGGTTCTGTTTAGTCTTGGTTTAGGCCTGGTTTATTCCTGGTTTAGTCCTGGTTGTGTTTAGTCTTGGTTTAGTCCTGGTTTAGCCCTGGTTTAGCCCTGGTTTAGTCCTGGTTTAGTCCTGGTTGTGTTTAGTCTTGGTTTAGCCCTGGTTTAGTCCTGGTTGTGTTTAGTCTTGGTTTAGGCCTGGTTTATTCCTGGTTTAGTCCTGGTTATGTTTAGTCTTGGTTTAGCCCTGGTTTAGTCCTGGTTATGTTTAGTCTTGGTATAGCCCTGGTTTAGTCCTGGTTGTGTTTAGTCTTGATTTAGTGCTGGTTTAGTGCTGGTTATGTCCTGGTTTAGTCAGAGTTTAGTCACAGTTAAGTCCTGGTTTAGATCTTGTTTAGTCCTGGTTCAGTTCCAGTTTAGATTAAGCCACCTTAATGTATTTTAGTATAGAACTGCCCGGGTATAGTCCTAGTTTAGTCTTGGTTTAGATCTTGCTTAGATCTCATTACACTGCTTTATTTACTATCGTCTAGACCTATATCCTTAGTTTAGATTTCTTCCTTCCAAACCCACCTCTTCTTTCCAGTGTTTATGATAAAAAATAAAACATCCCCCTTAAAAGTGACAGTCTGTTTATTTCTCTTCTGACTAACTCTTTGTGGTTGTTTCCAGCTGACTGCGCTTCAAGCCAAGGTCCATTATCTGAGATACCTGAGTGAACTCAAACTGTACGGGGGAAGAGAGTTTAGATCAATACTGCTGGTGAGGGGAGACTTTTTACTCCATTATATGTTTAAAGGTCTTTTATTACGCAAAACTGACTCTTGTGAGCTTTAAAGAAGACATACTGTGCTTGTGTCTGCTGTATAATTAGAATCTATGACACCTGTAATTCTTTATGTCATAATTTGGACGTTTTCATCTAAAACGACCAAATAAAAGAATGAAACAAAACACAACTCCAGGTCTGTTTGTGATGAGGAAATAACATTATAACATAGATCAGAAAAAAGTCTAATATGGGCCTTTTAACTAGTTTTAACTTTTTAATTTTTAAAAAATTTTGCAGCAGGGGGAGAAGCAGACGGAGGTGATGTTGCTGGTGGGCCCGCGCTATGGCATTAGTCATGTGATCAACGCCAGGACAAACTTGGTGGCGCTGTTGGCGGATTTTAGCCACGTGAACCGCATCGAGATCCTGACAGAGGACGAGACCAACGTGAGGCTGGAGCTGCATGTGCTGGACGTCAGGGTGAGGAGGAGGAGGATAATGTGTATAAAGGCTACTCTTGTTTTTAATTTAGTCTGAACGTATTTTAATTCACCCAGGACTGGTTCAAGGTACAAAAGCTTTCAAATGTAGTCGCATTCAGAAGCCATTTGCAGTCTAAGTTCTGGTCTGAAAAACTAGAATTTATAATGCAATGAGCTAAAAAAAAAAGTTCTGCCCTAATGAGAGAAGGGCTTTTTTTTGTTTTTTTATTTATTTATTTACTTACCGGTATTTGTTTCCATGCTAGTCTAGAAGGACCCATTATGAAGCCAACATGATGTCTTGATTTTCAAAACTCTCTAATTATGAGACCTTTTCTACAATTTATGAATGCATTTATTTAGTTTATGTTTTTTTTTATATATATTTTGACAAGAATTATGATTTCTATATACACTTTCCTTGCTTACCTACAGTATCAAAAATTGTATTTCAAAATGTTATTTTTAAGGCTTATTTTTTTAAACCCGTTTTTGAGAATACTCTGTAGTTAGTGTTCAAGATATTGAAAATAACAGAGAATTATCCAGGGTGCATATAGTAATAATCATTCATTGTCACTATTTCACTTTTCTAAGACCCACTTTGAATTTTGACCCCCTGAGAATGCTGTATTTTTTTTCTTTTGTATATTATAGGACACAGAACCACATTTCTGGATACTCACAAGAAAAACAAAATACAATAAGAGAAAACCAATGTCTTGTGAAGTACTATATTCATAAAGCCAACATGCTGATCAATATCTAAAACTATGTTATTGGTAGTAGACATGTTAACAATGTTATTAGTAGACATCACCGTTACATCTCTTCTTAATTGTGTGTTTTGTTCAGCCCATCACTCTGATCATGGAGTCCAGTGATGCGATGAACCTGGCCTGTCTCACCGCGGGGTACTATCGCCTCCTGGTGGACGCTCGCAGGTCCATCTTCAGTATGTCCCACTGCAACAGCACCGGAGAAGAAACCAGTGAGTGTTTTTGTGGTTTAATTGATTCATATTAGCTTTGGTATACTTTTTTGTAATCAGTACTATTACTGATCAGTATTATTATTATTAGGGGGCCAAGCACCGAAGGTGTGAGGCACCCTATAGTGTTTGCTTTGCGTTGCCTAGCGAAGTTGCCTAGCGAAGTTGCCTAGCGAAGTTGCCTAGCGAAGTTGCCTAGCAACCCTTTGATCTTTCCTTTGATGTTCTAGTCTCCTGATTGTTATTATTCTTTATTCCTTTCCATGGGAGTCTATGGCAACCCCTAGAACCGTCTGATAAAAAGTTGTGAAATTTTGCATGCACATTCCAGCCAGTTTCCTCATTACCCACAGCGATTTTTAGGCCCCCAGCCCCAACCCTCTAGCGGCACCAGCAGGTCAAGTTTGCAGAAATTTGTCAATTGCCTAGCAACGCACCTAGCAACCTTTGATCTGTCTTTGATGTGTCTGTTCTGACAGGGTTAGACCCTGACCCTGTCAGACCCTGTCAGACTCTGTTAGATCCTGTCAGACCTTGTTAGACCCTGTCAAATGGTGCTTGGCCCCCACATTGCTGCTTGCAGCTATATTTATTATTATTATTATTATTATTATTATTATTATTATTATTATTATTATTATTATTATTATTATTATTATTTAAGTCTTTATTGTGTCAACTTTTAACCAAAATGTGTTTAAAGGTTCACTATGTAACTTTTCTATATGGGTGTCCAATACCTGCTTGTCTTCCTGGAGATATTGTTTTGCTTCTTCCACAGTCTGGCATTAAACTTAAAAAATACCTGAAGAAAACATACATTCCTAAGCAGGGTTCATTTCTCTACAGATCTGACCTGCAACTTGGCCTGGAGCCTAAATTTAATACCATACAGTGGAACATCCCAGTCAAACCAATAATGTTGCCTAGCAACCTTACTATTCCAAAACTGCGCTAATGTACACACAAAATATTATTTGACAAAAGCAAATGTATGAAAACACTTTTTGTTGTGTTAATGTTAATGTTTAAAGGGTCAAAAAACAACACTTTTTTTTCACAAACTGCTACTTGGTTCCCCTGCGCAACAGGGGAACTCCCTTCCTGGTGAGTAACAGGGATTCCCCTGGCAGCGTGCTCTGTGCTTCGGCTTTCTTTTTCCGCACTGAAAAATAGTTCCCACCCAAAATGACCAAGTCAAGCTCTCCGTGTTGATTTGCACATTTATTTGCACTCGATATGAATGCGCACTACACAGAAAGTAATTGGGAAACGCATCGAGCAAATTAATTCCTTTTGGCCGAAATCTTTCTCTGGCGCCGTTAGACCCCAGTCTAACGCGGAGTAGCTGCAGATACCGCGGCGGTCAGTGCTGACAGACTCGGACAATGGCTGGGTGACCAGGAAAACGCTTTCCACCACTTATTTTAGTCTCTGGACTGTGGGGAGATGCCCAAGTTTGACCTGGGGGTGGCATATCCCTTTAAATGATTGTACCTTTTCTAATATATTTTGTGTGTGCAGGTCCAGATCGAGTTCTGGAGTGGCCGTACAGCACCTCATTGGGCGAAAACGAGGAACAAACTTTGAACCAAGACGAGATTTACAACCGTGACTATCCCGACAACATCCACAGACACGACGGCATCCAGGACCCCCCCGAACGAAACAGAGGGGCAAACCAAAGCCCCCTACCCCCTCCTCTACCTCCCTCAACTCGTCACAAACCGCAAGACTCACCCCGGAGCGCAAAAGTGTCATTTATTTTCGGAGGAGACCCACCTTTGAGTAAAAATCGAGGCTACGAAAGACTGGTAGAAAGCCCAGATATACCGGAACATAGACCTACTAACTACATGCACAATAGTACAGACAGAATGCCATATCACTACACGCATGTTTACAGTAATATCATAAGCGAAGAAGGTGGAGAGGAGCCTTTGCTGAATGAATTGCTCTACGCAGATACAACAGATGATGCCGAGGATGAAGACGAGGATTGCGATGAAGATTCGGCAGGCGGGACCCCCATGAGTGATGAGAACAAACCCGTAAACTACAACCAAGACGGTCCTCCTACTGCAGCGAGCAAAGCCACATTTCTAACCTGCTCCGGTTCCACTGACGATATTATTGATTTGACTTCGCTACCCCCACCTGAGGGTGACGATGGGGTTGACGAGGAAGACGACGATACGCTGTTGGAGACGTTGAATCTGGCTATAGCAGCGCCCCCTCCTGGTTTCAGAGACAGTTTGGATGAGGATACAGAAGGGAGGATGCTGAGTATGGAGGAAAGCGACGATATTCCGGTTTCGTTGATCGACGCCGTTCACACTCATGAGGAGGGGGGACGAGGAGCAGACAGGGGGAGGGACAGCGCTGTGGTGGAGACTCTTCAGGCCATAGAGGCTCTGTCTGTGTCTGAGCACAGACCACCTCCACCCCCTCCTCCTCCACCAGGCTGCAGCAACACAGGTGAGCCATCTTTCAATGAATCAATGACGTATATGTGTGCTTTTGTGGTAAATGATTGATTTGGTAAATTGATTTGGGCTGGACAATATGGCAGCTGTAAAAGAAAAATTGTGATAATTAGACTTAGAGTTGAACCTAGACTTAAAGGGATATGCCACCCCCAGGTCAAATTTGGGCATCTCCCCACAGTCCAGAGACTAAAATAAGTGATGGAAAGCGTTTTCCTGCTCACCCAGCCATTGTCCGAGTCTGTCAGCACTGACCGCTGCGCGAGCTGCTGCTCCTCCGCCTTAGACTGGAGTCTAAGGCGGAGGAGTCTAAGGCGCTGCCAGGGGAATCCCAGTTACGCACCGGGAAGGGAGTTCCCCTGTTGCACAACGTGGTGCGTGATTCGGCCATGTCCTTCCGCACTGAAAAATAGTTCCCACCCAAAATGACCAAGGCAAGCTCTCCGTGTTGATTTGCACATTTATTTGCACTCGATATGAATGCGCACTACACAGAAAGTAATTGGGAAAAGCATCGAGCAAATTAATTCCTTTTGGCCGTAATCTTTCTCTGGCGACGTTAGCCTCCAGTCTAAGGCGGAGGAGCAGCAGCTCACGCGGCGGTCAGTGCTAACAGACTCGGACAATGGCTGGGTGAGCAGGAAAACGCTTTTCATCACTTGTTTTAGTCTCTGGACTGTGGGGAGATGCCCAAATTTGACCTGGAGGTGGCATATCCCTTTAAGCAAATTGTATTGATCCAGGGAAATTAGATGGACACAGTAGCTCACACATCACAATATATTATAATAACAAAGAGTAAAAAATATATTTAAAAAAATGGTAATAATAGTTCTGAAAAAGTGGCAATAAAAAATAGCAAGAGACTGACATAATTATATAAAGGTATATGTGCAAGTAAAGTAAAAAAAAAACAGAAAAATAGGCATATAAATACAATATATCACAGTTATATTCAAGAGGTCATAAGGAAAACAATGCTAAGATGATAACACAGGCTAATCTGTTACATAAAGGTGAGTTGTACAGTTGTAGGGAGTATTATAGTATGAATGTAGTCCTGTATCTCTCACGGTTTGAGCGGAGCTGGAGGAGCCCTTTGGAGAATGAACTCCTCTGTCCCTATAAATTCTATAAATTCTGCTACATTGAGTCATTTGATTGGGTGGATATTCATTAATCAACTATAATTTGGGATAAAATCAGTGTTCCCTATTGTAACTATCAAGGGGATCAAATTAAAAGTATTACGCATCTGTCTACAAAAATTGGTTACATAATACAGGTACAATTTCAAAAAGTGGTCTGACAGAAAAAGTTACATAAAAAACTCTTCAGGTAGCAATTATTGTTATGGACTTAACCTAGAGAGGTTTTGTACATGTTTAAGACAGACAAAGCCATTATTAAATACAAATATGACAAGATTTTTTTAAATTAATGAATTTTATTAAAGGGCCCATATTACGCTATTTTCTGATTTATGTTATACTGTAATGTTGTCTACAAAAGGAAAAATGGTAGCTATTAACCTATAAACGTATCACTTCATGTCATATCTAGGTGGAACAGAGCATTTTGAGCTTCGGAAGTGTAGACAGACTAATCATAAAAATTACTCAAACATGTGTGAATGAAACAAAGCACAATTCCAGATATACAGTGTTTTTGATGAGGCAATAGCATTATAACATGACTTAAAACTCACAAGAGTCAATTTTGTGTAGTATAGCAGCTTTAAATTTGGTTAAAAAGGCCCAAATTGCTGTCTAGTTCACCATTAAAATAAATAAGTCACAGCTGTAGTATAGATCAGAAATATTAACTTTCCAGACCAGTAAAAACTTATTTAGCTTATATTTATTCTTTTCTTTTAGGTGCATACTCCCAAGGCTTTAGCCCTCAGTCCTCCTCAGACTCTGGCAATGAAACCAACTCTTCAGAGATGACAGAACTCAATGACCTGGCGTCTCACAGGCTCTTGGTGGCCACTCGCGAGGGATATCAGCCTTTACTTGAGGAGAAAACTGAATTCCCTGTCTCCCCATCCACAGGCGGAGGAGGTCCCACTACGCAGACGAAACCAGCCAGGCACCACCAACCGCCAGTCGTTCCCCCAAGACGAAGCCCCTTTCTGGACGCCCCATCTTCTGGTTTTGACAGCTTTGACGGGAGACCGCCAAGCAATATGTCAGCAACGCTACAAAGACCAAGCTCAACCACGCCTGGAGGAAAGCATCACCGTAAATCTGCAGACTCTGGTGGGAAATATAATACGTTTAGCACAAGAGATGGATTTCGAAGTGGTAGCCATTTTGATCTGGACCAACGCACTTCGTTTTATGATAGACGAGAATTGCAAAGAAGACAGAACTCATTCATAGCAGAGAATCTAGCTTCCGAAGACAACATCAGGCCAAATCGTCCGACCTCCTCGACTTGCGAAAGACTTTTGGAAATCGAAAATACAGATGGTAGAGGCACAAATGCAGAGCAAGATGAGCATTTAGTCGTAGCTTCGTTGTTATCACCCAGCAAAAAGGCGAGATCGGGAGGAGCAGAGCAAAGTTCGGATTTGCCAATGGAGCACCCGCCTATGTCCAGACAGCAAAACGTAGCCCGATTATGCGAATACCATTTAGCAAAACGGATTTCAAATTTACAAGGAGAAGCTCATAGTTCCTTACAAGGGTCTTTATGCTCCTCTTTGGACGCTGGCGGTAGCACAAACAGCAGTAGCGTTACACCAACCGATTCTCCGCTTGGACCTGCGCAAATCGATTCAAAACACCCCCATCATCACCACCCAAGGCACCCACTTTCCAGCTCGTCTTCTTCGCTTCTTAGGGTGCTAAACTATGACGACAAAGCTGGTTTTCCTGGACAGGTTAAAGATATGCACCCTCACGCAGATCCAAACTTGTTGAGGAAAATGCTACCCAATATTCACCCACCTGGAGATGGACGTTGCGCATCAACTCCACCCAAACACGCAGCGAGCAAGAAGCTATACAATGATCTGCATGCTAAACAGGCTATGCTAAAGAATGCTAAAGAAGGTAGCGAAACATATAGGCAGCTAATTAATTATCTAACTGTGAGCCAAATGCATCAAGGGGGGAAACTACATGGTGCAGGAGGGACCAAAAAGGAAGGGAAACGCTACATAACAAGTAATCCGCAATTGGTCGAAATGGTTAGGAATAGAGCTAATCCGAACACACGTTGTCAGTGTATGCCGTCATCTGTATCATCACCGTTTCTGAGCCCGGGTAATTCAAACCAAGCTTTGCAAATGGCGAATAAAAAACCCCGGGCGTTTCATTCGTCGACACTTCCAGCCAAACTCAACAGGAGTCCAGTTGTGCATGCACAAAAACCAAATGATAATATCGATTTGCGGCGATCTACGTCCGAAAGAAGAAGTTCGTTTTCAGGTTTGGAAAGTGGACTGGAAAAAAGCGGGATAGATCCGGAAGCGTTTTTATCGGCATGTAAGAAAAATGGTTGCGTGAGCCCAAATGGTGGAGCTAACAGACCTCCGCCGAGGTCTAGAAGCCAACCAGGAGGGGGTGTTAGCGAGGAGTGGTTCAGGCAAGATGCTAAAGCTAAGCAAGCCAGCAGGTTGTCCAGACAAGGTGAGTCTTTATGTAGTCAACATGATGCTATGAATACATTCGGAAGAGGGGACCATACTTCTGCTTTCATGAGACAAGCTTCTGGTTCAAGATCTTGCTTAACGTTACCAAATCCAAACACGCAATGCTCTCCACCCCCACCTCTTCCTTCTTCTCAGCAAATTCAAGCTAATAATTTACTCCAACCAGGCCCCATGCAGAACCACATATCTCCTGATCATTTCACAAGTAGCTTACAACGTGGAAGGGAGCTGAAACGTAGCACTAGCAACATCACCGCTAGTTCAGGTAGCGTTGAGGCACTTTTTGAGAAACCTGTGCGAAGTCGCAGCCAGCAACCCTTGACAACGAATGTTCCGCAACAAAATGAGACAAAAGTACAGCGTAGACCTAGAAAGCGGCTATCAAAAAGCTACTCTCAAGGTTCAGTTTCTGCTTCTTCTCATACAACTTGCTGGTCAGGTGGTGGTAGTTTTGATTGTCGACGGGCTTCAGTTGCTTTCCCATTGCAAAAAGATGCTAAAAATATGAAGGGAGGGCAAAAGTTAGATACTAGTCCCTGGAGATGCAATGGGCCTTTCAGCTACTGCTTCTTCAAGCGTAAAAGTGAAGGAGAGGAGGATGACATCGAGTGGGAGAGACCAAGAAGAAGCCGTGATTTTGATACAGAAGGGGGCGCTGGTGTACCTGTAGACGGGTCAAATCTAACCAGCGAAGTTCTTAACAATATGAGTTTCAGCGATCGTTTATCAAGAATCAACACATTAAAAGATCGGATGTACGGGTTTCCAACTGGCTTTACAGACGTACGAAGAGATGTAAATGAACTTATAGCGCTGGTTAGGTCTAGCGTCGGGCGTTGCGATCGTGGCGCGCAAATGCCGATTCAGGATATATCGCAATACAAGCAGCTACTATCTGTCGAATCAAAAGAACTGGGACGCGCATGCCGAAGGATGGCGCAAGCGTACACTAGTCCCGAAGAAATGCTATTAGCAGTAACATGTAGTTTCCAGGTGCTGTGCTGTTTATGTGAAGCTTGTATGTGTCTAGTCAGGGGTCTCGGTGTTGCAAACTCCCACCAGCAGAGGGAGGTAGTGGCCAAAGTGGATGAAGTTGTGATGAATTATATATGTTTGCTCAAAGCGGCAGAAGCAGCGACGGTTGGGGCGCCGGGCGAGCACAGTATGAAAGCACTGGAGAGGCACACAAGTACAATGTCTGCAATCGCTAACGCACTCACTCGCTCCCTTAAAACGCTGCTTAGCAAGTAGAGGCTAATGCTAACTACTGTACAATATAGCCTAAGATGTTTGCTAGCTACTGTCTTTTAGCATCTTATAATCAAAGTTATGATGAATTAAGATATTCTTTTTCCATCTTATCAGTACTTATAATGGGATAGAACACAGTAATTTGTTCAAATTTCATGTAGTAGTAATAATTATTTTTTTTTTAACTTTTTTTTCCCATACTTACTGAGCTATTTAACTTGACTTTGATTGGTTTATAAAGGGGGCGCAGGGTTAGAGCTTCTAGTTAACTGATAATTAACAACATTAATTAATATAAGAAATTATATTTTTGATAATATTTTAAGTTTATAGCTTGACAATTTACTCTTTCTACTGCAGGTGTTTTCACAGTTGACCTGGTTTGGTCCTTGTTTGAGTCTAGTTTAGTCCTGATGTAGACTTGGTTTGGACCTGGTCTAGTCCTGGTCTAATCCTGGTTTAGGCCTTGCCTGGTTTACACCAGACCATATCACAAGTGATATATGGTCTGGGAGCCACCTACTGAATATCTCATAGCGGAGGTGTGGTTTACAATTGCCAATGGCCGTTTATTGGGCGTTACGAATGTCTATCATTTGGCGTATATGTAGCCCATAGCCAATCGTGTCAGTTGTCAGTTCAAACTACAAGCTTCCGTTTGTCGCGTAGTACGCGTCACCGTCTTTCCACCCCTCCCCGCTCTCTGATTGGCTCCCAAAATCAGGAGAGCTCGCTTAGCCTAGTTGCCAGGCTGTCTTTCAGATCGGAACGAACGAAAGCAGCCTGGGATTTCCCAGGTTAGTTTCGGCCTGGTCTAGTCCTCATTTAGGCCTGGTTTAGTCCTGGTCTAGTCCTGGTCTAGTTCTAGTTTAGTCCCAAATTTTGTCCTGATGTAGATTTTGTTTGGTCCTGGTCTAGTCCTGGTCTAGTCCTGATTTAGGCCTAGTTTAGTCCAGGCCTAGTCCTGGTTTAGGCCTGGTTTAGTCCTTTTCTAGTCCTGGTCGAGTTCTGATTCATTCCTTTAGACAAGTCAAGATTTAGTCCCAGTTAAGTCCCAAGTTTAGTCCTGATATAGACTTGGTTTAGTCCTGGTGTAGAGTTGGTTCAATCCTTTACTCTAGTCAAGATTTAATCCCAGTTTAGTCCCAGATTTAGTCCTGATAGAGCCTTGGTTTAGTCCAGCTCTAGTCCTGCTCTAAACCTTGTTTAATCCTGATCTGGCGTTCTTGCAAGTATGAACACAACCTGATAGTTGCCCCACCTCAGTGTTTTTGATGTACCTTTCTACCTTTAAAAATATCTTGTTAGATCATAATAACTATCTAAATTTGAGCTGCTAATATGTTTTTGTGTGTTTAATTGTAAACATATGCCACTTTAATTCAAATCAGTTTTATGGCCCAACTTTTTTCAGCATTGAGGTTTGTTGGTAAGATGCTAAAAGACAGATTACTTATTTCTGAATACAATATTGCAATGTATATATTTATTTATAAAGCCATATAACACATACAGTGTAAAATATGAACCCTTTTACCTGTGCATTATGTAACTTATTTGTATAGAAACACTGTAAATACAATATTATGAAATTGTTGTATGAAATTATCATGTAGCATTCTAAAGAGCCATGGAGTATTGTAAATATTTATCAAATGCAGTTTTACAAATATTGCTGTAAATGCTACTTATAGTAAAGAGATTATAGTGATAATTTAATAATAATTAGTCTATTTATTTATATTTTAATTAGTACTGTTAACTAGACCAGGCTTTACAAATGGAGACTTAAATTGAAATGGTAAATACAGGGAATAAGATGAAGCACTTTTCCCATAGTTATGTCATCTAAATAAGTTTTTAATGTTATAATTATTAAATATACTGTATGTAACTTGAGAATAAAGTGTAAAAATGATGTCAAAAATGTAACAGTATCACAGTTACTTTTACAATTTTCACTGTGTTCAATGATTTTTTTGGAATATTATTATGCTTGAATGTTAATTAAAAACACTGTATCACCAAATAGACATTTCTCTTAAGAAAATGAATTACTTAATCCCTGTTTTTCAATAAAACAACATCATGAAAGTTATTTTGTATTTCCTTTTTTTATGTAAAGGGTAATTTCATGGATGGTAAGATTGTCACATTTTTGTAAATTTTCCACCTTCAAGGGCTTGACATGTAGGAACGAATCACCCATTCACACACATGAAGACCTTTTCATAGTCTTGGTCTTGGTTCACCACCTGTTTGTCTCCATGGAGATGTTATTGCTTTATAGAATGTTTTACAGTATAGCATTAAACATATATCTATCATGTATTAGTATTCCTGGATGGACCTCAGAAGCATTGCAGGAGGGTCGTCAAAGGTTGTCCACACAGAGCAAGAAAGAAAATAATTTTTAGATCAGCTTTACATAGGACATTTGTTTATAATTTTTATGTTAGTATTAGGCCTACAGCAATGTGTTATTTTAACTTATTATCTAAGGAGAAAACGTTACATATTCTTTTATATGTAGTGTAAAATATTATTTGAGGGCTCCTGTGTGATCTTTGCATCGTTTTGAGGGGCCATAGCACAACAGACTTTGGAAATTTAAAAAAAAAATGCATTGGATTTATTAAATAGTTCCACTTGCTACTTGAAACATGATGAACATGGGAATTTAGTTTTGTAGGATTAAACGCTCAACAACACGAACGACTACAGTGATACAACACGGACCTCTAGTGGAAACATTACGCCATAACAAATTCAAGAAACGCATGAAGTTATCAAAATGCTTGTCCACAGAACCAGCAAACTTTAGTTTATTAACCTCCTGGGACCTGAAGAAAAAAAGTGTATTTCAATTATTATTATTATTATTATTATTATTATTATTATTATTATTATTATTATTATTATTATTATTATTAGGGCCCGAGCACTGAAAGTGCGTAGGACCCTATTGTTGTTGCTCCGTTTCCGTATTATTATTATTATTATTATTATTATTATTATTAATAATAATAATAATAATAATAATAATAATAATAATAATAATAATAATAATAATAATAATAATAATAATAATAAAAATAATAATAATAATAATAATAATATTATTATTATTATTATTATTATTATTATTATTATTATTATTATTATTATTATTATTATTATTATTATTATCGTTCTTGTTCACACTCGCTGGGGCATGTAACTTTGCACGGGCATCACAAAGTGCGGCCAGTATGACCACAAAAAGACCCGGCCCCCGATGGGGCCCAGGAGCTCGCTAGCGCCCCCTAACGCAATTTAAATCGGGGCTGGCATACCGTTTAAGATAGCCGCACGAAATTTGGTATGGATGTGGATCTCAGTAAGACGAACAAAAAAGTCCATACAAAGGTAGGGCCACGCCCAACAGGAAGTGAGATAATTGGTCTTTTATGTGATTTTGTGTGATTTGACATACAATGGAATTTGAAATACTCCTCCTGAACTCAGACCTCCGTAACTCAGATGGGCGTAATTTTTGGTGTACATGAGCTCAAGACCATGGAGATGTTAAATTGCGAAGGAACTTCAAACCTGATGTAATATGACGACACGGCGGATTCATAAAGCTAGGTACTGTATTTAGTTAAATGTACCCAAATAAACAGGAAATGGGTCACAAATCCATTTTGCAGTAGTTCTCTGGACTAAAGATGCGTGAAAAGTCCCTCAGTCGTCCAGGTAGAATCCATGATAACAGGAGAAGTTCAATTTGTCAACTGGACAAAGTTTGGTTGAAAACGTTTCGCCGCTCATCCGAGAGGCTTCGTCAGCTCTAATAAGAATACTGGTAAGACACTTGCTTATATCTTGCTGTAGGGAGGAGCTACCTAGCTAACTACTTTCCGGAACTATCTCATTGGTTTCCGTCTTTTGTTTCTCTGGCGTCTAGCTAACGATCCCTATTCATGGCGTGTAGGGATGAATGGAGTCCTCTAGTGCAGCGCTCCAAAATGTAGGACTTCTTTTAGTAAAACTGCTTTCTCTTTTATTGCCATGAGTCAGTTGCCTGGAAGAATCCATGACTCATCGCTGTACCAGCGGATGGTATCGCGTTGTATAGGAAATACAGAGAGATATCATTTGGCTGACCAGGTAAATGAGTCAGTGGAATCGTTTGCCAAATGAGATTATAACATGTACAAGTTTTCAAACGTTTGCACATCAAACAAAGAAATGGCTAATATCAAAGCAAATTTGCACTCATTAGTAATCAATTATTATTATTTTTTTGAATGGTTTAGAAATGGCATAGTGATGGTTGTAATTTTATCTGATATGTATGCACATATGTGATTATTCTTATGCACTGGTCTATCACCCATTTACAATCTCTGTCATGGTATATTTCATTAACATCAACCTGTCCCGGTACTACAGGTGGAAATTAACATTTTTGCTATAACCTGGCACCATGCATCTTTCTTTTGTTTATTTCAAAGGTCAATGAAATGTTGTGCACTGTCCCTGTGCAAATAAATAAACCATACCATACCATACCATACCAATGTCATGGCCACGCCCAACAGGAAGTGAGATAAGACGACTTGTATTGCGATTTTGTGTGATATGACATACAATGGATTTTAAAACACTCCTCCTACACCGTACATCAGATGGGCATAAATTTTGGTGTACATGAGCTCAAGACATTGGAGATGTTAAATTGCGAAGGGATTTTTGATATCTTATAAGATGACAAAATGGCGGCCTGATGAATTCTGCTACCATTTGAAAGTGCCAAATTTAATAGGAGGTGTGTCACCATTTCATTTAGCAGGGGTTTAAAAGCCTGGAACCCCATAGGCTTATGTATATTGTGACTATGAACATTTTCAAGCAAATTAAATGGTAGTTTGGCATAGCGCCACCATATGGTAGGCAAAGCTTAGCCCCCTAAACGCAAAGTAAGTCACGGTTAGCATACCACTTGAGCCAACAACACGAAATTTGGTATAGCCTTGTATATGATGAAGAGAAACATTTTTATGCAAATGAACTGCCCGTATGTCATAGCGCCACCATGTGGTAGACAAGGGAACTGTAAAAAAATGCACTGAAGCTGCTACTGTGCTTTAGACCAGAGGTCTTCAACAGGGGGGTCGTGACCCCTAGGGGGGTCGCGGAGGTACTGCAGGGGGGGTCGTGAAATCTTTTGATTTCACTTTAAAATATATAATTTTATATTTTATAGTGTAAAATACTTACCTGGCCAGCCAAATGATATCTCTCTGTATTTCCTATACAGCGCGATACCATTTGGACACCCTCGCTCCACCCTCGCTCCTCCGGTTAAAAACGGACTCCGCGATTCTGATTCGTTCAAAGATGGTGACGTCAGTGCACCCGCCTTTGCCCGCAAAGTCACTCTTAGGCAGCGGAAGTTCCTCCTCAGTTTTGAATCAAGATGGCGCAATCTCTGATTGGTTCACTTAGCTGTCTGTCTACGCGCAACCGCAGCGCATTCTGGACCAAGCGTTACCAGACTCACCGCTGTTACAGCGATGAATCATGGATTCTTCCAGGCAAGTAAAATACAGAATTAACCTGTGTATTATTTCCTTGTATTGGATGTACCATAACAGAGTAGCAATGTTTATACATGACACTAAGCTCAATTTAATATAAAACACAATTCTATGCCGTATATATAGTAGGGGGTCCCTGGCCCAGTTCGCCATCTGTTTGGGGGTCCCTGGCCTGAAAAACGTTGAAGACCCCTGGTTTAGACTGACATGACATCTTGTGCGGCTGAAAATACTTTGTATTGCTGGCATGGACTGTAATAGTGTTAAATCCAAGTGAAGTACAACAACATAACAAAAACATTTTTTTTATGACCAACATCTCTGACATGCTTCTACAGTCGCCTCAAAAAGTTTTTAGACTCCCTTTTAATTTGTTATTTATTTATTTATTTATTTATTTATTTATTTATTTATTTATTTATTTATCAATCATAGTGCTGCCACAAACTAGAGTCTATCTCAAAACACTTGAATGATTGGTTGGTTGATTGGTGGAATGGTTAACTCAATGTCCACTATAAAGGACACAAATGAATGGGCCAGGTCTCAGGAGGTTAAATAGCCTACACGTGCTTTTAAACTTAATATTAACAATTTTAAAGACAATTTTTTGGTGCAGTTTTGATTATAATTGAAGAGAAAGAAGAGGTTGAGCTGTTTTGCATCTAAACAAATGCGCCTTCTTATCCCATTATCTTGGCCTATTCACGGATCCATTCACATGCTCAATAAACCCCCCTTTATGGTCTTTTTGGGGTCTGCACGTACCCCACGCGTCTACACTAAGGATCATCTGCGCATGCGTTGAGTAAGTTGCTATTGAAACCCAAAGAACAGGTAGAAAAAGTGATTAAACAAAACAAAAAAGGAAAATACATTCGCGTGGTATTAGTTTGAATGCGTAAGCGACTTATGTCCGGACTGGAAAACATAACAACATCTAAAAAATAGTTAAATATTGATTGAAATTAGCCATTTAAACCCCCAAGTACTTTTCCAATGAACCATGTGACTGCCTCATTTGCATATTGGGCGCCCTGCGTAGCACGTGCTTCGGGTTGGACCAATCAGAAACGGCGAACTCCCGCGTGACTCCGCCCGCGCGGTAACCACACCGCCGCGCGCTTCATCACCGCATTGTGCTTAGGACCAGGGAGAAGACAAAAGTTTAGTTAGTGTCGTTTTTAGGCTTTTTTACGCGATTTAGTTTCGTGTTTACGCCAGTTTTGCGTTATACTAACTTAATTTAAAGCTACAAGTTCGTGCGTAAAAGTTGTGCGTAATTGGAAAGACTGAAAAGTGGATATCGCCGTTTGAAATTTACGCCCGCGGGTTAAAGAGCCAACTGGGATTTAAACTTTTAGCCTTCTTAGCATCAAGTGGCTATTAGCAACTAGTTAGCTTTACTTATTAAACGTAAATAATGACGGCTTTATGCCAACCACGACGTGCCTTGGTGGAGATACCTGCTCCACAACCTAAAATTGAAGGTAAGTTTATTTGGACACGTGCAAAACTTATTTAATTAAGACAAATTATTACATCCCGCGTAATACGTTTGAATATATGGCGCCAGATTGCACACATATGACATAATAATGCTGATTTCGCAAGGATAAACATTAAAATTCATTGCATATTGATTTAGACTAGTTTTTGGTGTTGTTTAAGGTGGATTTGTGAATGTTTTGTTGTTTAAACAGGTCGAATTAGGAGATCTTATCTGGAAATACTCGGATCTCGTTTATCTCCAACACCAAGAGGCAGAAGCCCAACTGTCCCCAGACGATTGCAATCATGTGAGTACAACAAGTACCAGAAAATACTGTAATAAAACACAGTTTCATTAGTTAAAATGAAAATATTAACTCTGAAGCTGAAGTGAAAATATGGAAAATTGCAAGTTACATTTGAAATTAGTCTGAAAATGTAAAAAAAACAACAACTTGGCTTCACAGAAACACTATTAAATATTTATGGTTTTTATAACTGGTAAATAAAAATACAAAAGTAAGTACAAATGCATGGGTAAAAAACAACAAATGGCAAAAGAATTCAAGTATAAGTAACACAAAAAATGTAATTAAGCAAAAAGTACTGATGCAATAAAATAAAAACAGGAGTTTTTCAGATTTTGGTAGCTATTAAAGTGTAAAACCCATTGATAAAATAATTGTCAGATTTCTGGTCATCTGACATTTTATATATTTTCAGGCATAATATCGCCTCAAACATGCTTAAAAATTAACCTCCCAACTATTTACAGTGCAATACTTTTACTTTTTGTACTTTTAGTTGCTTTAACTATGTACACAAACACACAATTGTCAATATTTATACTTTAAACTTTTAGATTAACAATAAAATGAGCCACTACCATCTTTTCTATACAGTACACACACTGTTAGAATATAAAATGCCTGTTTTGAGTCTGGTTTGGTTTCTTTATTGCAGTAGATCTGTGGAGTGGGAGGATCCAGGCTCAGTGTGACAAAATGGAGGAACAGCACACGCCTCTGTCAAAGCAACAGCTTGTACAGCTCATCAGATCTCTCATTTTAGTAGAACAGGTGAACTTTTATTTTATTTTAATAACCTCTTCTAAATCTAAGCTCCTAGTTTCGTCATTGTATTAGAATCATTCAAATCCCAAAACTTGTCTCGCTGAATGACAGTAGAAATGTTTTACAGTTGTATTTTATTCTAACTAGTATTTATTGCAAGGGTAAATTTTTAACCGTTTTACACCACTCCTGAAACTTAAATTCCTTATAAAATCTAAAAATACTCTAGGTACAGGTCAGATCTATTTATATCCAGATATTTTTATTACTTTATTTCTACATCTTATTTTTACTTTTACATTTATATTTGACCAGTCTCTTGCCATTTTTGCTAATTATTTTTAATCTTTTATTACTATTTATTAAATTTTTTGTCTTGTATTGTGATGTGTAAGCTACTGTGAGGCTGGGACCAGGGCAGGGACCAGGGCTAAAACACCTTTTTAAATGTCTAGATTTCTCAGCTGTTATGAAATCTTTTGAAAGAATGCTGCTTACTGTATGACTTGCTTTTACCAACATAAACCTTGTGTGTATTCTATAGTTCTGATTGGTTTGTTAACTCTCTATGGTGTTTTTGTTGTTGTTGTAGAGCCAAGAGCCCAGAGTCATAGCGTCAGACCTGAAGTTTCTCCAGGAGGACCTCCATGTGAAGAAGGCCAATGTTTACAGATCCATCCCATACTCCAGACTGGGCTCCAACAGGGACGCACACTGCTACAGGAAGGCCTACCCACACCTGGTCGCATTCAAAGTGAGTTTACAGGGAAACTGTTCATTGGCCTGCAGTGTTGAAAATCTACCACTGTTGCCATAGCAATTAATAATTCAGTACAAAAATATAGATTTTGAATGGGGGGGGGGGTCTTCAAAATGTGCAGCGAAAACCCATGACTATTTGTGTGAAAAGACTTTACACGTTACCCACATTTGGACTTTAGATAGAACCAGAATCAGGACTAGGACCAGGTCTAGGGCCAGAACCAAGACCACAACTAGGACTAGGGCCAGAACGAAGACCACGACCAGGACTAGGACTAAGACCAGAACCAAGACCATGACTAGGACTAGGACTAGAACCAAGACCACGCCTAGGACTAGAACCAAAACCACGGCTAGGACCAGAACCAGGACTATGACCACGGCTAGGGCTAGAACCAGGACCATGACTATGCCTAGGGCCAAGACCACGAACAGGACTAGGGCTAGAACCAGGACCATGACTAGGGCTAGAACCAGAACTAGGACCCAGGAGCACTGTATCCTAATATACTCACATTTGTTATTTTTGGTTTTATGACTTCATGACCTATTTCTTTTTTTTCCTCCCTCAGTTTTCTTGTCAGGAGTGGGGCCAGGTTTTGTTACGAAACCAAGAGTGGGACGTAGTTTTGGAGCACTCGTTGTTGGCGTGGCGATTCACCAGTGAGTTGCCCCAGTGGGACACGGCCAGTCACAACACGCTGAGAGAACAGTGCTTTAACATGTTGGCGTCACAGAGTCAGGCTGCTCTACAACACTACAGTCCACCGGCCAGCAGGGGGCGTGAGCTGTTACGGAGGTATGTATACAAACACTGACAGATACAAGGCTTAATTTGATACGCATTTTGATAGCATTTTTAGATGGGTTTTATTGTTTATAATTCACTACATTGTGAATTGTAGATGAAATGAGCTGATTTTGATTCACTCTTAAGTACATTTTACCATTAAGCACAACTTTACTATTGCAAATTTTGTAAGTACGGTTCGTTCACTTAAATAAATATAACACAAGATTGCTCTGTATGTAGCCTGAGCTCTTACGGTTTCAATAATGTATTAAGAATTACAACTGAACCTGTGTCTCCAGAGCCTTCACCTGCAGATGGAGGACACACACGCGCGCGCGTTTGTCTCTTTCCCAGTATAAGGACAGGCCTCATGGGAAAACTCAGAAGCTGCACTAGTATGGATTGGAGTGGGTGCTGGGGTTTAGGTAGTGACCATTCAGATCAAAGAGACATTTGAGGTTTAAACTAGGGCTGTCAGTTTAACGCGTTATTTAGATTAATTAATTAGACTGCAAATTAATGCGTTATAAAAATTAACACAATTAATTATGAGCGGCAGTTCACTGCGTGCACATTTTAAATTTGGCGTGGGGCGAGCGATTTGCTGCCAGCGCCTTTGAACGGCAAGTTTATTTATAAAAAGAACAAAGATGGGACGATCAGCAAGAAAGCGGTGATTTGTAGCTTTTGTCAAAAAGAATTTTCCTATCACCGAAGCTGCTCCAGCCTGAGGA
Organism: Paratrypauchen microcephalus; assembly: GCA_036785185.1. NCBI lineage: Eukaryota > Metazoa > Chordata > Actinopteri > Gobiiformes > Gobiidae > Paratrypauchen > Paratrypauchen microcephalus. The sequence goes on along the minus strand of JAVJIX010000165.1, from coordinate 1,768,491 downwards.
TCATTTGAATTATAAACATATCCGGATAAGTTCCATCATTGCCGGTGATAATGTGAGCGTGAGCACACTTCAACAAACCACCAAACCACGTTAGCAGAATTTGGGAAACGAATGAGCAAAGCGACCACTTAAAAACTGACAAACTCGATCACAAAGTGGGTTCGCTCGCTCACTCACTTACAATCCCTCTCACTCTCTTAAAATGCGATTAATTAGATAAATTAATTACAAATCCTGTAATTATATATATTTTTTAAATCGCCTGACAGCAGTAGTTTAAACCAACTGGATTTCAAACACGTGTACACTGTATTCCTCGTGATAATTTGGTTTTGAAAGAAGTAAATATCTTTATTGTAAACATCAGTTGTCCATGAGCATTTGTTTTAGTCTGCTAAACTTAAAGCTACATTTTTATTGTTTTGTGTAGTGACATCATAGGTCCTTTGTACTCTTGCCACCTCAAAAACAGACCCAGAGTTGTTTTGTTTCATTCACATGTTTAAGTAATCCTTTTATTAGTCTGTCCACATCTTCAATGCTGAAAATCTTGTCATGTCATGAAGCGGTAGTAGAAATTGGCAATTCCAGGGCAGAAATTGCCTTAATGATTCTAGTGAAGGTGTATGGAGTTTAAAAATACAGTGGAGCGCATGACTCGGCCTAAATATGGAGGGTTTCTGTATGTGTATGAAACAAAACACAACACAGACTAAGCAAACACAACTAAGATGGATCAGAAAATGGTGTAATATGAGCCCTTGAAATGGCTAAACTGCTGCACTTCTTAAATCACTTTCTTCTTACTACTTCTACTTCTTACTACTTAAAGATCCCATGACATGGTACTTCTTGATGATTTTATATGGCGCCTTAGTGGTTCCCTAATACTGTAAATGAATCCTTCTTCAAAATCAAGCCTCAGTGCATGAGAAAGCCTCATGAAGACAGTCAGTCATAAATATGTCTCTAAAACACTTTATTCTGAGCGTTGTTGCTTGAATGCAAATGAGGAGGACAGAGACAGGCCAGTGCAGCGGGTGGGTTGTGGCCAAATACGCCACTGTTTTCTGGATTAGCGGTGCAATGTGCGCTGGCCCCACTTCTGTGTTTTAAGCGCGGAGGAAGATATGAGACTATTTCCATTCAGAAAAAAAATTTCCACAGAAAATAAAATTAAACCACTGCTGTTTCAGAGGTTCGGAGGCTCGGATAAAGGACATCCGAGCCACTCTCGCATGTCTCCAGGTAAATAAAAAAACGCATCTCTCATTTGGTAGCTTGTTTGCGGTTCAAATTGGGCGTGATTTCCAGAGACGGTGGGTAGACATCCAGACGGGGGTGGAAATTGATTTGCATTCCCAATTGATTTGCATTCCCAATTGCTCAGTTTACACATTTCACAACTTCAAGTGAAATTTTCACTTTCTGAGGTTTTTGAACGTTAATGTGAGCTCCCCTACCCTGTTTAGGGGGGGCCCTAAACTGGCTAAAAGTTGCGAAATGTCTAAACTGAGCATTTACGATCCTTTTCTGCGTTAGAAAAAAAACACAGCTCAAATGGGCGATTCTGAACAAGGAAACTATGTGACGTCACATCGAAAAATGCAGCTCCACCCCCCCGTCTGTGTCTCTACTCAGCGTCTCTGTAAATCACACCCAGAGAGTTTGGACTGCGAACGAGCTACGCAATGCGAAATGCGTTTTTTTATTTGCCTGGAGGCACGTGCGAGTGTTTCTAGTCTCGGAAGTCCTTTATCTGAGCCTGTGGACATCTGAAACAGCAGTGGTTTAATTTTATTTTCTGTGAAAATGTGTTTTTTTCATTGAAATGCCTCTCCTTTCTTTCTCCGCGCTTAAAACGCGGAAGTGGGGCCAGCACACAGCGCACCGCTAAAACAAGGCGCATTTGCCCCCCCACCCGCTCCTCTAACCTATCTGTGTCCTTCTCATTTGCATTCAAGCAACAAGGCCCAGAATGAGTTGCTCAGAGAGAGACTTTCTGACTGACTGTACGGTGTCTTTCTCATGCACGGAGTCTTGATTTTGGAGCAGGATTCATTTACAGTATTGGGGAACCATTAAGGCACCATATAAAAGCATCAAGAAGTACCATGTTCTGGGACCTTTAATACTTATTTCTTCTACTTAATTCTACTTCTTATTTGTACTTTATCTAGCTTCTTCTTCTACTTTTCTTCCACTTACTACTTTGTTATTCTTTGTTCTACTACTTTGTCTACTTCTCACTTCTACTTCTTACTTGTACTTCATCTTGCTTCTTACTATTTCTTCTTATTACTACTTCTATTTTTATTATTTATCTCATTCATGCCTGCATGCACTTTCTTTTTTGTTCAAACTGTCCTGGAGCTACTGTGGCAAGTAAATTTCTCCTGTGCGAGATCAATAAAGTCTTATCTTAGTTCTTACTTCTACTACTTACTACTTCTACTTCTGCTTACTTCTACTTATTTCTACTACGGTACTTGCTTCTCTTCCTTTTTACTTCTATTTCTTACTACTACTACTTACTACTTTCTTCTACTTCTTTATACTTCTACTTTATATTTCTACTTCTACGTCTTCTCCTTTTTACTTCTACTTCTTACAACTACTACTTCTTGCTACTTGTTACTACTGACTACTTTCTTCTACCTACTTAAAACAAATTTAAAACAATTTCCCTTGTGGATCAATAAAGTTTGTCTTAAGTCTACTTCTTACTACTCCTTTTTACTTCTGCTACTTCTTACTTCTACTTCTTACTTGTAAGAAGTACAAGTAAAAAAGGACTTCTATTATATTCACGTCATAGCCAGCTTGTTGACTTTTAAAATGCCTACACAAATCACAGACCCTCTTTAAACTTTTTGTTTCAGATTCAAAATGGCGCAGCAGCACTCGCACGCCATCACACCCTGCATTGAGACGCTGCAAAGGATTCTGGGAGATGCCATGGACACGAAATGAATGCATTTATAAGCTTTAATGAAATCCTCAAATGGCTCAACCCCAGCGGTACATGTGTGCTTGTAAATGTAATTATTATGATGATGTGTGGGCCAAAATATTTTCAGTGGGCGGTAATGACAGTATTGATCCAAAAGAGAGCGCTGAACGCAAAGAGCTTCACAACATTGGTCTTTAAAGTGCCGATATTACACTATTCTACGCTCTGATTTATGTTCTAATGTGGTTTCCTCATCACAAACACAACTGGAGTTGTGTTCTGTTTTGTTTCACACATGTTTAACACACAAACCTGCAGATTTAGGCTGAGTTCTAATCTCAAAGCTCCACATGTGATGATACAAGTAGTGCTCCACTGTGTTTTTAAACTCTATACAACTTAAAACTTTAAACTACCTCTTTATGACATCACAAGGTGGAGCAGAGCATTTTGAGCTTTGGAGATTTAGACAGACTAATGATAAAGAATTACTCAAAACGTGTGATTGAAACGAAACAACACAACTCCAGGTTTGTTTTTGAGGAAATAACATGACTAAAAGTTCAGTTTAAAGAGTAAATTTTTTTTGTTAAATGGGACCCGATGGACCTTTCATTCTACTCTACCAGAAGATCAGACTTTATTGATCTCACACAGGAGAAATTCACTTGCCACATTAGCTCCAGGCAGCTTAGTGCAAAAGAAAACTGGAACAAAAAAAGTGCATACAGACAAGATAACTAATAATAATAAAATAAGTAAATAAGAAAATGTAGAAAAATTGCACGTTTGGACTATATAGTGGAGTTGTACCTTATGATAGCAGTGGGGATGAAGGAAGAAAATCTAAGCTTGTATTGTACTGTATTGTCTTTTTGTACTTGTTTCTCTTTAGATTTGAAAGAAAATCTCTTCTGGATTGTAAATATTTTTGCCAATACTTGAATTCTCGCCTTTTTTCTGTGTTTTTTGTTTACGCTGTTGTCAATGTCTGATCCTGAACACTTGAAGAATTTTGATAAAATAGCTTAATTTAAATAAAGCCCTTTGCAATTTGTACATTTTTGCTTTTGTTTTTAAAATGTAAAAGTTTAGGTCAAAATCCTTTTACTATTTACTCATTTTTCAAAGTATTTTAGTTAATATTAATACAGTTAGCTCATAATCTCATTGGGATAATACAGATAAAACCTCAAAAATACACATCAATAGAAATGTAAAGGGATATGCCACCCCCAGGTCAAACTTGGGCATCTCCCCACAGTCCAGAGAATAAGCTTAAAATAAGTGGTGGAAAGCGTTTTCCTGGTCACCCAGCCATTGTCCGAGTCTGTCAGCACTGACCGCCGCGGTATCTGCAGCTACTCCGCGTTAGACTGGAGTCTAACGTCGCCAGAGAAAGATTTCGGCCAAAAGGAATTAATTTGCTCTATGCGTTTCCCAATAACTTTCTGTGTAGTGCGCATTCATATCGAGTGCAAATAAATGTACAAATCAACACGGAGAGCTTGACTTGGTAATTTTGGGTGGGAACTATTTTTCAGTGCGGAAAAAGAAAGCCGAAGCACAGAGCACGCTGCGTAACGGGAACTCCCTTCCTGGTGCGTAACAGGGATTCCCCTGGCAGCGTGCTGTGTGCTTCGGCTTTCTTTTTCCGCACTGAAAAATAGTTCTACTCCATTCAGTGTAGTGAAAACTGCAGTGAGCGCTACATTGGAGAGAACCCTTCCTTGAACAGAAATGGAGGGGTCAGACACAATTTGTCTCCCATCTATAATTCCATTCTCAAACCAAAATCAAAACAAAGAAAACAATAGGGTTAGCCAGGTCAGGTCCAGAGGTGTGAAAACACCCATTATGGTCCTGAATGACTATGCTAAACAAGACCCCAGACAGAAACTGAAAACAAATAGGTGTCATAGTTTCATATTAATTTCATTGTAGTTAGCTCCTCCCCGCAGCCAGTTATAAGCAGTGCCCACCAGCACTCTAGCCAGAACTGAAGAAGTAGCTTTGATGAGCTGCGAAACGTCTTTGACCAAACAAACTTTGTCCAGCTGACAAATTTAAATTCTCCTTTTGCCAATAAGCATGCATATTCTTTACCACCTGTAATTGAATAAAACACACAATAATGCCATATCGTGGAACATTCAAAGCAGAAAAGCAAAGACTAACAAGTGTTGGACCCTGCCACTTCTAGTTTTAACTTGCTGACAAATTATTTCTTGTTCAAGTGAAATTGTATGCTGATGCTTAATGTTTATAAATTGAAAACCTTCACAGGACATTTATCTAATAAAACGATAGCAAGTAATACTAACTATCGACAGGCTTGTGGAGTAACGGATTACAACGGCGTTAAGTAAAAGGATACAAAAAAAGGTAACTGTATTCCCCTACAGTTACAAAGAAAAAGGCGTACTCAGATTACAGGTACATTTAGTGAAAATGGGGATTACTTAGCAGGATTACAATTTAAAAGCATTTTATGTTATTTCATTTTTTTCATTTAAAGGTCCCATGGCATGAAATTTTCACTTTCTGAGGTTTTTGAACGTTAATGTGAGCTCCCCTACCCTGTTTAGGCCCCCCCAATGGCTAAAAGTTGCGAAATATCTAAACTGAGCATTTGCGATCCTTTTCTGCGTTTGAAAAAAACACAGCTCAAATGGGCGATCTTTAAAGCCGGAGGTCATATGTAGGGAAAACAGAACGTACAGACCCGTGCGCCGCGCGCGCTCTGTGAAACAAACTTGCAGCGGCGTGCACTGTGGAATACACTTGCAGCGGCTCTCACTGAACTTCGCGCAGGTCGCGCACTACGGACTAAACTTGCAGCGGGCATGGTTTCAAAAAACGCATTTAGCGGGTTGAAATTTAGGGAGAATTTTATTTTTAAAGAAGACAAAGGGAACAACATCACAGTGCAGTGCAAATTGTGCCTTCCAGCGGTTAAACACCTGTCAATGTCCAAGGATTCTACTTCCAATCTCAAGAAACATTTACAGGTAAGATCGCTAATATTAACGCTTTGATACTGACAGGCCCTAAATGTCCTGCTTCAGTCATGTTATGTGTGAATATGAGTCATTTCTTTGTCTTGATTCATTGGTAGGACTCGGGAGCCAGTTTCGAATTAGCTATCGACTAGCAAACTATTAGCAAGCTAGCAAACGTTTGCGGTCACAAGTACATTTTGTGCATTTATAGAACGATATTACAATATTTAAACATTATCTAGGCAACATAGTCATGTTAACTGATCCATGAAGACCCTTTCGACAATTCCGAGCAAAGCTGTCGTTAAATGTAGGCCAGCACGCAAGCTGGACGAACATCCTGTCCAGCTGCGGAGATCGGGCAAGATGACTGTCCCGGTAAAACTAAAACTTGACTGAAAATATAATTTCGTTGAAGTCATAGGTGTTTAGGTGTTTGGTTTAGTGAGTGACCTTGTTTACTAGTGACTTGGCTTATAGTGATAACAGTTGTTAAAACTACACATAGAACTGTATTTGTCCTCCTAAAAACTTTTAATTGTATTGTATTTTTCTTGTTGTCTTGTTGTTATAGGATATTTGGTGTTAAAGAAATCCAAAAGTAACTGAAAGTAATCAAGTTACATTACTTTAATATTATAGTACCGGGATTACGTTACTGAATACATATTTTAAGGAGTAACTAGTAACTAGTAACTACCGGATTACATTTCTAAAGTAACCCTCCCAACCCTGAGTATCGATTTATAGGCAAAAACTCTGCTCACTCAGCGCAAATCTTCGTTCTGTGGCGTCTGTCTATGTTAGGGGCGGTCAGCATTTTCACATTACCGGAGTGAGTCCCTGCTACATTGCTGGAGCAGGGGGAGAAAATAAATTCGCGTTTGTTGACGGTCCCTAAAGTACACGTGTTTGCTTGTTTATGAAAGAGAAGGACTTTATGCGCATGTGCTCTTTGTAGTCTTGCGTTTCCGGCGGCTCTGGCTCTTTCCGGTTTACAGCGCCACTTATCGGTGTGACATATCAGGGCTCTCAAGTCTCACGCATTGAGAGTGTGACACACGCAATTTGACGTGTTCACACGCAACACATGGTATTTCTCACGCTGAAATTTAGTTATGCAATTCAGGCACCACGCGGTTTCAGTGCCATTCGTCCCCCACCCTTCCACCCCCCGCTCCTCGCAGAAAAAAAATAGTCACTCGCAACCCCTCCCCCCGGAAATTACGCAGTCACACGCACGACCCCGCTCGAAAGTTGAGAGCCCTGCATATGTACTACATCGTTTTCACTCAGCACTCCGTGCTCATCTTGACACGAATGTTTTCTGATCCAACACGTGTGTGGACGAGACTTTTTTTCACCCCGGGTAAAAAAAAAAACAGGAACGTTGTCGTGGGGACAGGGCCTTAAAATACAAGTGTGAAGTCTTTGCAGTTCCTTTTCCTGCCACAAGATAGAGCCAAAGCCACAGTATTGTTGCGTCACTGTGGAGTCATTCAAGTTTACAAGAAAACTGCAGCAGAGATAAGGCAAGTTCAGGTCTGTAGGTTTTATATTATGTTATGTTCCTTTTATTGTATCTGAAATTTTGATTTGATAATACTGCTAATATACGAAAGGAATTCTGATTTCACTTTTGTTTGTCCTTGAGTCAAAAATTGGATTAACACTAAAATTGTACATCGTGATAACCTTAATTTATGGTGTAGATTGGCAGCCTCACTTTTGTCAGTCTACCTCAGGGCAGCTGTGGCTATTGATCTACCTGGAAAAGCACAGTTAGAGTTAGGCTGTATCAACTTAAAGGTGCATTGTGTAACTTTTCTGGTGGAGGGTCCATCAAAAGCTTTTCTCCATGGACATGTTATTGCTTTGCCTGGAATGTTCCACAGTATGGTATTAAATCTTCCTATCTTCATGGAGACCAAATTAGACCAAGTTACAGGTCAGATCTGTCGAGAGGCGACCCCGCTCACAGTCAGAATCAATGTTTTTCTAGGTGTTTTTTGAGCTATAAAACCACCTGTAATTGAATAAATGTAAAGCTGAGAGGTTTAATGTCACACTGTGGAACATTCCAGGCAGAGAAGTGACATATTCACATAGACAAGCAGGTGAAGAACTCCCAACCAAAAAAGTTACATAGTGCAGCTTTAACAAATTGCCTGGAAAAAGGACTAAAAGGACAAAACCTTTTCATGTATCAGTGTAATTATTAGTAGTGACATAGCTTGAAAATTTACACAGAGCGTTTGTAACTGAAGTAGTATGATTGAAGTCAGCTTTAGAATTATAGTATTCGTATTTTGATATTCACAATTGTAATCTGGACTATACAGACTTTTAATATGAAAAAAGTGGCATTATTGAATCAAAATATACAACATAAATAATAAATAATGTATCAAAAATAAATAAAACAATTTCTAATTTTCTCTCATAATACATTTAACCTATACATATTCTCTAATTAATAGCCTACAGTCGCATTTCACCTTTTATTTAGTCTACAATGTATTTAAAAGCATCTCCACGTACAATAGAAATAGTCGTTTGACCTTGACTACTACAATCATTAGTTACAGCCCTATTGTGAATACAGTTTTTACCTTTCTTTTTTCCTCTATATATATCAGCTCACAGTGTCAGAGTGGTCATGACGATTGCTCCGGGACAGTTTTCCTCCTTAAATACAGCAGGATTAAGAGACACTTCCACAGTCGGTCCTTCACCTGGGAGCAGCCGACCGGAGAAATGGGTTTCCAAGTGGGATACGGCGAATCCTGGAGGCGTTTCAAGCCACTAAGAGGTACTGAGCCAAAAACACAATTGTAAAACATACTGTACAGGCTGGAAAAGAGAGAGAGACGACACTGGTTTACAATGAAGGAAAGACGCAGGTGAGATTTAAAGGTGCACTATGTAACTTTTTCTGGTGGAGGTTCTGTCAATTGGAGGTGTAACTGCTTTGCCCAAAATGTTCCACAGCATGGCATGAAATATGTCTGTGAGTGAGTTTACACTTACGATTATGATTACATTACGTGAATGGGCTTGCCTCTCCACAGATCTGACTAGTCAACATATTAATGCAGTTCTATAAATGAGTTTAATGCCATACTGTGTGGAACATCTCCATGGAGACAAGACTAACTAAGAAATTGAGTTATTAAATGCAAAAACATTGGTCCATAGCTTTCCTTACAAACTCTAGATAAGATTAAAGGCATACTATGGAACATTTTCAGGAAAGCAATGACATTTCCATGAGGACAAGAAGCAGACAAACCAGAAAAAATACTTTAAAGGGACAGTGTGTAGGATTCGTGGCGCATAGGTGGTTAGAAGCTATTCCACTTCCTCTTTTGGCTATGGCAGACCTCGAGGGTCACCCGGACGCGACGTAGCGCCGAGATCGCGCGTGCCCGCTCACGAACCGCGCACCGCTGTATACATAAAGCGCGGTCCCCCGTTCACTTTTTTTTTTTCTTTTCGCATGAAAACACACAATCCCGATCATGATTCATGACAATCTACACATCAAATGAAACCTTACAGTCTCCTCTTTTTGACTATGCAATTCATTTCCCTGCAAAACAATCACTCCCCGAGCACATGGGGCTTTTATACGGAAAAGCACAAAACTTAGCTTACTTAGCTTACCTTTGAAGGCTTTGCACAGGTCAAACTCTGTATTTCATCATAAACTTGGTCTCAATCTGTCCATAAGGATCCAGCGAATAAAATCCAGTAAAACAATTTAGTCCAAAATACGTGTTGTATCCATTACGATGTGTGATCCGGCAGCATGCTTCTTTACACAGGCTCCCCCTTCCCCCCTCCCCTTCCCCTTCTCTCCTTCTGTCCTTCACTCCCAAACGCAGCGCGGCTAAGCAGCTGTTAGCAGGAGCCGAGGCGAAGGATGAGCCCAAATGTCCTTCTGTGGCTCTCGTATTCAAAATGGCTGCCTCTATATGGGGAAGATCCCCCTTTTATGTGACTATATCTAAGTCCAAAAGAATACTTTGATTTCATGATGGAAGTGAAAAGGCTAGGAAAACAATGTATTTTTGAATGGGTATCTTCAATTTCAGTAATTAACAGGTAAAAATCTTACACACTGTCCCTTTAACTGAGAAACAAAGTAATTAAACACACTTACATCTACATTTTTCTGCATAATTTGTTGTATTTATACATTGGTTTCACACTGGGTGCACCTGTCTCCAGTCTATTCCGGCTCACCTGTGAAATACCGAAGGTTGCCCCCGATGGGCACTTTGTTTGCGACATAATTGCCATAATCATCTTTTCACGGCATTGTTAGGGGGTAATTTTACCACATGACAGGTCTCTGTACTTTTCAATCCACCCTCAGCTCTACTGCTCTAATTTTAAATCCGATCTAAAGATGGAGACGTATGGATTTTGCAATGTTATCATTTCAGAACGTGTGGCGAGCCTGCTTCCTGCTTATTTGACTCTTTATACAACTGAATTGGCAATTTTCATATTTTCCGGTGTGCTAAAAATGCGCTATGTAACTTTTGAGCGCCTGCTTGTCTCCATGGAGATGTTTTAACTTTACCTGGAATGTTCCACGGTATGGCTGTAAGCTAATCTAGTTGTATTCATTAGGAACGCATAACTTTTTGGTTGAGGGTCCGTCACCTGCTTGTTTCTCTAGATATGTCATTGCTCTGCTTAAAATATTCCAGAAAAGTTACGCAGTGAACCTTTAATAATTAACCCTAACCCTAAATGTTAAACATAAGTTGAGTTCATTTTATCCACTTTCCTTTTTCTTTTCCTCTTTTTGATAATTTCTTGTTTAGAGCTACAGTGGAAATGATGTAGACCACTTTAAGACTTGGTTTAGTCCTAGATTAGACCTGAAATAGTCCTCTTCTATACTTATATTTTTATCTGGCAGTACTTGAAAACCCAAATCTTTTCTTTAGTTGTATTTGCTGTAAAGAGTTTTGCTGTGTAGGATAATTGATACAAGAATAATAGATTTAGGGTATGAACTCGTTAAAGGTGCAATATGTAACTGGAGGTTGGTACAACACCTTCACATCTCCATGGTGATGTTAGTGCTATGGCTATATACAGCTTTGGAAAAAAATAAGAGACCACTGCATTTTTTTTTCTGAAATCAGCATCTCTACATGTATTACAGCCATTCCATTCCAGTGTCTGTTGAATTCCAACACAAACACAAAGCTGAGCTACTTCAGTTCTTGCACCAGGAGTGGAATAAAGTCATCCAAGAACAATGTGAAAGACTTGTGGAGAGCATGCCAAGACGCATGAAAGCTGTGATTAAAAATAAGGGTTATTGCACCAAATATTGATTTCTGAACTCTTCTTAAGTGTAAACATTAATATTATGTTGTTTTAAAATGAATTTGATCTTGTTTCTTTGCATTGTTTGAGGTCTGAAAACATGTATCTTTTTTGTTATTTTGACCATTTGTCATTTTCTGCACATAAATGCTCTAAACAATGATATTTTTATTTGGAATTTGGGGGAAATGTTGTCAGTAGTTTATAGACTCAAACAAAAATGTTGCTTTTGCCCAAACACATACCTATATTTTACATAGTAAAATCAGAAAAACTGATAATTTTGCAGTGGTCTCTTATTTTTTTTTCCAGAGCTGTAGATTGTTCCACAGTATATTAACTCCATGCAGTTGATGATACCTTGATCTGGTTTGTTCTCCATAAAGATAGAAAGCTTTAAATCCAAACTGTGAAATATTCCAGACAAAGTAATAACATCTCTGAAATTGACGGATCCTCCACCAGAAAAGTTACACAATGCACCTTCGGCGGCAGACATATTACCTTGTCTCCGTCTCAAATGAACACTATAAAGCTTTTGAAAACAGCGATGTCATTTGACAACCAGAAATAGGCCCAAAAATGGCAAGTCTATTACAACTCGCATCGGTATATTTGGTATTATGGACATGTTTTAGCTTTTAGGTGCTCCCAAATGGATTTTAATGCAGTTTTGATGCTTTTATTGAGCCAGTGGAGGTTATATCGAGGACAAACACACCGAGAGAGAGCGCTACAGCAGTCGGCCGTGAAGTTAAAAGTCAAAGGTCAAAGGTCACAGCGCTATTAACACAAGGTACGGGAGAGGTCATGCTGTTTTATACATATGTCCGTTCTATACAATTACAAGGTGCTGAGTTAAAAAGGAAATCGTAGAAAAGATCTAAAAAGTGATCTAACACTTTACTCATTCACTTCGCTCAAAGGTTATATGTTCCACCGCACGGCTTTAAACTGATCTGTCGCCACGGAGACAAGCACGCGGCGCCATAAGGCCGAGTTGCAGGTCAGATCTGTGGAGAATCAGCTCTGTTTTTCAAGGTGATTTTGAGCAGTGATTGAATAAATGCAGTGGTTTTAATGTCGTATTGAGGAACATTCCAGGCAATGCAGCAACATCTCCATAGTGACGAGCAACAAACGCAACAAGCACCAGAAAAGTTACGTAGTTTTCCTTTAATCGTTACCTTTTGCAACCTTTTTCCACGTAAATATTTGATGTGAAATCCAAGGTCGTTGTATTTATTTATCGATCTCCATGGAGACAAGCAGGTGAAGCAATCAGGCACATGAATGACAATTTTAATGCCACACTACGGGACATTCCAGGCAAAGCAAAGGGCAAAAAAGTCACCAAATCAGGCATGAATTAATGAAATTACACTAGACTTATGAAGGAACACTAGAGAAACTAAAGCTCATAAAACTTATTTTTCTTTCTGTATGTATATATTTAATTGATTTAAATATTTAACAAAGCAAAAATAGATAAATAAAATAAAATAAAACCCTCCCACACCCCACAGCCCTCTCTGCACACTCAAAATTCCCCCTTTTATTCTTTTTTTTGTATGTATATATTTAATTTATTTTAATATTTAACAAAACAAAAATAGACAAAATAAATAAAAATAAAATAAAACCCTCCCACACCCCACCCCTCTCAAAATTCCCCCTGTTAAAGGTCTGTCACTTGAATACAAAAATGTTGTTGCTTTGCCCTGAAATGTTCCATAATATAACATTAAACTTACAGTATATCTTACATTTATTCTGTTGCAAGTGGTTTTATTCCTCTGAAATACAGAGATCTCCGTGGAAACACGTATATCCAGTAGAGAAGTCGCGTAATGCATCTTTAACCTACCCTATGTCTGGCATCTTTACTTTTGCTGTTACTACAAAGAGTCTTTTTCAGTCTTTACCTGGAGAATTCAAACCCAAGTTGCATTTGCCAAGCTACAAAACATAAAAACCGTTGAAAGATCTTGCTCCAGTCATTTCCTCCTTTTTCTTTCTTGATTTTAGCCCAAACTTCAAACTCCAAACTTCACCGTGATTCCAGGAGGAGGCAGTGCAGCGCAGACATGGGCCAGTTCCAGAAAAAGCCGTTTTATGTGGTCCACCGAGGAAGAATCATAAAGTGAGAGAAGGGAGTATTTTTAACTGTTCACCTCACAAACTGGTACGTGGGACTGCAGTAAAGCGTATTGGGAAATTACTGCGTATACTTGGGTTTAAGAGTGGTGAGAATGTAGCACTGTCGCCATAGCAATTAATAATTCAAAACAGAATATTATCTCTTTTGAATTAGTAAAGTGATCAAGATATCACCCATAAAATGTCCACGACCCATTCATCTCTGTGGATCACACTACTACTGCTACTACTACTACTACTGTTACTACTACTAGTACTACTACTGCTGATACTACTGCTACTACTACTAGTACTGCTACTGCTACTACTACTGCTACTACTGTTACTACTGTTACTACTGCTGCTGCTACTACTACTGCTACTGCTACTACTGCTACTACTGCTACTACTACTACTACTACTACTACTACTACTAGTACTGCTACTACTGTTACTACTACTAGTACTACTGCTACTACTACTACTACTACTACTACTACTGCTGCTACTACTACTGCTGCTACTACTGCTGCTGCTGCTGCTGCTACTACTACTACTACTACTACTACCCAGCACCCAAAGCAAGGAACCATTCACATACCAGTGTACACAGACTCTGGGGGTGGGTTAAGTGTCTTACCCAAGGACACAATGTCAGCATTCATTTGTGGGAGGTGGAATCATACCACCAACCTGAGGGTCAGTAGATCTGACCGCTCAACCGCTGATGTGACTTATGTCAAGAGCGGGATTTGAACCGCCAGCCTTTGGACAAACGCTCTACCAACGGTACTTCTGCTGATGGCATACTACTGTAATTACTACTTTTACTACTACCAATAAGTTTATTTATTTAATTTAAGCCAGATGCCCTCCCTGACACTTTTTATTTATTGTAAAAAATGTGTAGTTATTGTCAAGTTATTCTTGTTTTGACAATCATAGGATTTTGGCTTTCTATTACATATTATACTGAAATTTCCCTTGTGGATCAATAAAGTTTGTCTAAGTCTATATTGGATGCACGTTATGTATCGTGGATTAACAATTTTGATGTTTGCAGCAATTAAAATGTATCTTTAGCCATAATTAAAGATGCACTATGCCACTTTTCAGACGGAAGATTTGCCACCTTCCTGTCTCCAAAGAGATAAATCTGGAAATTATTCAACCACAGGAAACATGGATCAGTTTAATGCTATACAGTGGAGCATAACAGGCATAACAAATACTTATTTCCATGGCGACAAGACGGTGGCAGAACCTGGACCAAAAATGTTACACAGTGCACCTTTAAAACTAAATACTAGTGGTTTAGTATTTAGTTAATAGTTTGCTTTTAATTATCTTTCTATATCGCTATAATCTCTGTTTTTCCTTGTGATAACACTTGCTCATAAACTACATAAAACTAAACGAGACTAAACCAGAACTAAACCTGGACTAGAACAGGAGTAAAACAGGTCTACATCTGGACTAAACCAGGACCTTAAATCTTATACAACATACACTCTACCAACTGAGCTACTGCTGCCCTATTAGAGTTACGGTACTTCTGCTGATGGCAAATTGTGAAATTGTGAAGAAACATACTACTGTAATTACTACTTTTACTACTACCAATAAAACTATGGCTACAGTAGTGCTATTATACATGCTATTATTGTGTAGACAGTGCTACTACTACTACTACTACTAGTACTACTACTGCTACTATTACAACTACTGCTACCTTGTTACTTCAACAGCCACTAAAACTATGACTACAGTTAACCTTTACTTCTCTATGTTACTACTACTATATTCTTTAGACAGTGGTACTACTACTAATACTGCTATTACTACTACTTCCAGTTTCTTTAATTACAAGTGTCACATGTACATAAATGCAACTATAACTACTACTACTACTACTTGCTACTGATGTATAGCTGCTGCTACTACTACTACTACCAGTACTACTACTACTAGTACTACTACTACTACTACTACTACTACTATCAAAGTATCCAGATTTTTTTAGATCATTGGTTCATTTTTTAAGCTTATAATACACTGTAGTGCCTCTTTTACTACTACTACTGTACTACTATTACAGTGGTACCTCACGTTACGAAATTAATTCGTTCCAGAAGTGGTTTCGTAACGTGAATTTTTCGTAAGTTGAGTAACTATTTCAATGGAAAAAGCCTGATTTGTTCCAAGGCCCCATTCCAAGTTTTTTTTATAGTGTAACATTTTTTTAATAGTGTAACACTGTGTTCTGCGTCCTGATTGGAGACTGTAGACCCAGGACTAAACGTGGACTATACCAGGTCTATACAAAGGTCTAAACCTGGACTGGACCAGGACTAAACCTGGACTAAACCAGGACTGGACCAGGTCAAGACCTGGACTAAACCAGGACTAGACCAGGTGGATTAAAGTACCGTGTGCGGGTCTATTTCCTGGTTTCGTGCTAGCTCTGCTATTAGCAGCAGCACCGGTGTACCTCACGAGTCACGGCTGAGGCGAGCAGCGACTGCGTGCGTGGGGGGAGGGGGAGGGCGGAGAAGTGTGCGCGCGGACACATGTGTGATAGCGCAGCATGACCCGGCGCGGGGCTGCGAGCACGAGACCCGTGTATGAGAGGCCGTGTAGGCCAGAACGCCTAAGTATTCCAGTGTGTTTAGGCACAAGAATTTCAGTGTGTAGGCACAAGAATTCCAGTGTGTTCTGGCCTACACGGCCTCTCATACACGGGTGTCATGCTCGCAGCCCCGCGCCGGGTCATGCTGCGCTATCACACACGTGTCCACGCGCACACTTCTCCGCCCTCCCCCTTCCCCCCACGCTTCACTATTAATACATTTTGTTGAAAATGTATGAAAGTTTGAGTGTTTAAACGAGAGACAAATGTGAGAAAAGTTTAAATCCAGTCTGAGAAAAGCGTATAATCTGTGTGGCTGAGCGCGCATCTGAGCGCGCATTATTTGAATTTTTGAGATTTGGCGTTTCGTAACTTGAATTTTCTTTCGTATCCAGAGACCAAAATTTACCGTGAAGGCGTTTCGTAACTTGGAATTTTCGTTTGTTGGGTCTTTCGTAAGGTGAGGTACCACTGTATCTCTACTACTGCTACTACTACTACTACTACTACTACTACTACTACTAAGATAAGATAAGATAAGATAAGATAAGATAAGCCTTTTATTGTCTCCTTAGAGAAATTTGTCCTCTGCATTTGACCCATCCTGTCATCAGGAGCAGTGGGCTGCACCCGAGGCGCGCCCGGGTGCAGCTACTACTACTACTACTACTACTACTACTATTGCCAACAGTGTTGTATAGTAACGAAGTAATAATACTTCACTACTGTACTTAAGTACATTTTGGGAGACTTTGTACTTTACTTGAGTTTTAAAAAAAATGATTACTTTTACTTTTACTTCACTACATTTCCGAATTTAATTGCATACTTTTACTCCCATACATTTTCAATGTGCCGTTTAGTTACTCGTTACAAAAAAAATACTCTACTGACTGAAGGAAGTCAGGACGTGCCTGGGCTTGTTCGTTACTTGCGCATGACAATCAGCCTACACCTGTTGGTTTCATGCAGCTAGTTTAATCAATCAACATCCCTGATGGAAGAGGAGACAGCATCCACGTCGGCTACAAATGTAGGGGGAGCTGACGATGAGCATCCCTGGCCGTACTTAAACACAATGTTCTCTTACGCTGATATGAAGGATTCGTTCTATCGAATGAAGTGCCTCTTGTGCCTTCCAAGAAACGTGGAAATCCTATCTTACAGAAACTCCCCGTCCAACATCAAGAGACACATCAAAGTAAGTTCTAGATTAATGAAATTATTAGCGTCTATATTCCAATTTCTGTAACCATAGCATGGACATTCTAGACAACGTTGTGAAACCTTGAGCATAACATGTAGAAATTAACTTTGTGTGACATTGTTTCGGTTACACAAAGCGTATTTGACGATGTCGGAGCTAACAGGCTACCTAGCTTTTTCGGCTCAAGGGAAGGCATAGCTGTAGGCGAAGTGTAACGAATGAGAAAGGGCACATGAGTTCAAAAGGACAAAAAATAACATTAGCATGTGTCTACTTTTCAATGGTGTTATGTATGCCTTATTTTCAGCACTGTTATTTAAAAAAAAAAAAAAAAGGTTTGGATGGGGGACATTAAAAAAATATTAAATTCAGACTGTCTTTGCTTGATACTTTTACTTGTACTTTTAATTACATTACTTGAGTACATTTATTTTTACATTACTTGTCGTACTTAAGTACAAGAAGTTCCAGATACTTTAAGACTTTTACTCAAGTAACATTTCAGTCAGTGACTTCAACTTTTACCAAAGTCATTTTTGGGAGGGGTACCTATACTTTTACTTGAGTTTGATTTTCCAGTACTTTATACAACACTGATTGCCAAGTATCCATATTTCTTACCTTTGCTTTTAAATTCTTATAATCCTTTATATCTGACAAATATTATGTTTACAGCGTTACCATGACTACCCGTTCATGTCCTATCACTCTGGGTCACACCACGCCATAAAATGATCAATAAAATGTACGGAAAATACCCCGTGTATGTGATTCCACCGCCAAATATATTCTACCTTTTCATTTTTGTAGCTCGAGGGAGGATTATCGAGACCACAAAGAAAAGCGGCAGATTTTTTCCATGGGGAGGAAATATTGGACGTCGCTATCTTCTAACGCACAATATACAGGCTAAGGATTGGTGAAATGAGCCTCACAAACTAGACTCCGACCATTTATATAGTATAGGAATAAAAAAAATACAGAAAATGACGTATCATTGGTCAAAAAATATAATATTACCTCCAGAAATGGTTTATGGGGCTTCCGATTTAATATTTATACTCTGAGTATTGACTGGGGTTTGAGGGATGATTCTTGGCAAAAGTTAAAACGGATTTTTAAAAGCTACTTGAAGGTTAAGATTTGAAGGACGTAAAATAAATACTTAATAAATACAAAATGGATTCAGAAATGTTTTGGCAGCTTGGCTCCTGTATGCTTGAAACATCATTATATTGATTTTAAGCCAGATGCCCTTCCTGACACACACATACAAAAAAGTGTATTTCTTTTTAAAATGTAGTTCTTGTTTTGATAATTTGAGCACAGATTTAGAAAGAAAGACATAAATACATAATAAATACAAAATAGATTCCGAAATGTTTTGCATGCTTGAATCATGATTATATTGATTTTTTAAGCCAGATGCCCTTCCTGACACTTAGTTATTGTAAATATGTGGTTATAGTCAATTATTGAGTTATTCTTGTTTTGGTAACTATATTTGGACATAGATTTAGAATGAAGGACATAAAATAAATACAAAATTGATTAAAAATATTTTTGATAGCTTGGCCCCTCTTGGATCATCATTACATTGATTTTAAGCCAGATGCCCTCCCTGACACTTTTTATTTATTGTAAAAAATGTGTAGTTATTGTCAAGTTATTCTTGTTTTGGCAACTGTAGGAGTTTGGCTTTCTATTACATATTATACTGAAATTTCCCTTGTGGATCAATAAAGTGTGTCGAAGTCTATATTGGATGCACGTTATGTATCGTGGATTAACAATTTTGATGTTTGTAGCAATTCAAATTTATCTTTAGCCATAATTAAAGATGCACTATGCCACTTTTCAGAAGATTTGCCACCTTCCTGTCTCCATGGAGATAAATCTGGAAATGAATAAATCACAGGTGTTTTATTTCTTAAAATGGATCAGTTTAATGCTATACAGTGGAGCATAACGGGCATAGCAAATATTTATTTCCATCGTGACTATAGAAGGTGGCAGAACCTCTACCAGAAATGTTACACAGTGCACCTTTAAAACTAAATACTAGTGGTTTAGTATTTAGTTTATAGTTTGCTTTTAATTATCTTTCTATATCGCTATAATCTCTGTTTTTCCTTGTGATAACACTTGCTCATAAACTACATAAAACAGAGACTAAACCAGAAGTGAACCTGGACTAGAACAGGACTAAACCAAGTCTACATCTGGACTAAACCAGGACCTTAAACATTATACAACATACGTCAGTGTATTTTGTATCCATGACTTCAGCTTTCTGTTATATGCAACATTTGTTTTTAAATTGTTAATCGCTATGGCAACGGTCGTAATTATTAATCACTCAAGGGTACGTGGGACAGTTTAACCCAGTGCGTTCAGTACATAGCCGCATTACTAACCTGTTTACATCGTATCACTCCGCACTCACAGCTCCCAAGAGGGATCTACATTAATATTTACTACTGCCTCTCCACTGAACAGAGGGAGAGACAGAGGGATGGGAGAGAAAGAGAGGGGGAGAGGGAGAGACAGAGGAATGGAGAGAGAAAGAGAGGGGGGAGAGGGAGAGACAGAAGGATGGAGAGAGGGGGAGAGGGAGAGACAGAGGGACAGAGAGAGGGAGAGACAGAGGGATGGTGAGAGAAAGAGAGGGGGAGAGGGAGAGAGACTAAAAGAAGGAGGATGGGGATAGACAAAGAGAGAGACAGAGGGGTGGGAGAGAGAGAGAGAGGGAGGGAAGAACTGGATAGGAGAGAGACTGACTGAAGTAGGAAACAGGAGAGCGATAGCTAGACAAAGAGAGATAGAGGGGGGAGAGAAAAAGAAAGAGGGGTAGAAGAGAAGGAAGGAGAAAGTGGATGATTAAAGAGAGAGAATTAAAGAGATACGAGGGAGGACAGAAGTAGAGAGATGGCCAGGGAGAGAGAGAGAGAGAGAGAGAGAGAGAGGGGAGAAGAGAAGGAGAGAGGGAGGAAAGTTAGAGAACGAGAGGGATAAATAAAATATATAAAGAGAGAAAGAGTGAAAGAGAAGAGACAGAAGACAGGGATCAAGTGGATGAGACAGGGCCAGAGAGGACAGAAAGATAGGGGAGACACATGAAAGAGAGTGAATGGAGGGAAAAAAATAGAATAATAAAGAGAGAGAGAGAGAAAGAGTGGAAGAGAAGAGAGAAGGCAAGAAGACGGTTAGTTAGTAGCAGTGTATAGTTTTGAAATGACGTGAAGGCCAATTAAAGTAACTTTTCCATACAAAACATGCTAGTGCTATTTCAGTCCCTAATTTCCTCTTTGAGTTTGAATTTGCTTTGTGCTTTTGAACATGTGACATTTTTGATTAACATTTCTTTTCCACATTGAAGGACACGTTAAAACAACCATAAAAGGGCAAATATAAAGAAGAAGGCATATTCTTTTGAAAGTTCCCCATGAAGCCATCCATCTGTCAGGGAAGTATAAATATCTGTGTTGCATTATTTAAGGTCCCCCTGGGTACAAAATCCAAGATCTAAACTAAAAAACATGCTTTTTAAATTTCACACTAAATAAGGGATTCTTTTACATGATTTATTCTTAAGGATGTGTCCGTGAACTTTGTGGTTTCCCTGTAAAATCTTAATGCAATGTCATGGCTATGCAGCCTATTACACAAAATTGACTCTTGGGAGGTTTAAACCTTATAATGTTGTTACCTCCTCAAAAACAAACCTGGAGTTGTGTTTTATTGTGTTTTATGCTCTGTTCCACCTTGTGATGTAATGAAGTGGTAGTTTTCAAGTTAACAGCTCCTTTAGTTCAGTCGAGATTGGCAATTCCAGGGCTGAAATGATCCAGATGATTCTAGAGAAGGTGTGTGAAGTTTAAAAACAGAGTGGAGTACTTACCACATTACTACACCCATATCCTGGTGGGAACACCTCCCGAGGGAGCCGTCCAGGAGGCATCTAGAACAGATGCCCGAGCCACCTCAGCTGCCTCCTCTTAACGTGGAGGAGCAGCGGCTCTACTCCGAGCTCCTCCCGTGTCACCGAGCTCCTCACCCTATCTCTAAGGAAGCGCCCAGCCACTCTGCGGAGGAAACTCATTTCGGCCATCTTGTCCTTTCAGTCATTACCCAGAGCTCATGACCATAGGTGAGGGTAGGACCGTAGACTGACAGTAAACTGAGAGCTTTGCCTTTTGGCTCAGCTCCCTCTTCACCACAACGGTTCAGTACAGCGGCCGCATCACTGCCGACACTGCACCGATCTGTCACTCTCACGCTGGGAATCCAACCTTGGTCCCTCTTAATGTGAGCGGACAATACTAACCACTACTTATTTATTACTTTTTTATTACTTACCTAATAAAAGCTTTTTCCTCAACAAAATTCAAGAATGAGAACTTCGCACTTCAGTTTCTTCAAATGGAGAGAGGAAGCAGCCCCAGAACATACGAGAAGAAAATAATCCAACACTCCGTCTTAGTTGCAAAATGTAAGATTTATTAAGACATGCAACGTTTCGGCACTAGGCCTTCATCAGGAAAAGTCCTCCTGCCTTCAGCCCTCATTTCACTTGTCTTTTAAGATCTTTTTTCCCACATTGTGATGAGCTCATTTCAAGAAATCAACGTGCTCACGCAAAATTGTACTGGAACTTTTGAGTTTTCTACAGAAGACGCACAGAGATTTCTGTTTTCTGCTACTGATCTGGACAGCATGGAGTCATCTGAAGATGTCAGAGACAAACTAGAGAGATTTTATTTGAAAGAGACACGTCTCCAAATGCATGGTTCAACTCTGAGCGAATATTGGAGAAAGAAAAGCATTCCACGTGGATTACGCATCCAGAAAGCACCTACCGTACTATTGGCAAAAGAGATGAGGACTTTGTTAAAAAATTTGCCTGATGAAGGCCTAGTGCCGAAACGTCTTAATAAATCTTACATTTTGAAAATAAGACGGAGTGCAGGATTATTTTCTTCTCGTATCCTCAACAAAATTCAAAATAATAAAGTAGATATCCATGGGTTAAAGAATGATGAAAAAAATATGAAATAAGACTGTTACCATAGCAATTAACAATTTAAAACAAAATAAATATGACATCTTTTGCCAAACAGAAACCTATAAAAACATGTAAATCTTGTAATTTAAAGGTGCCCTATGTAACTTTCCCATGTAACTATGCAACACCTGCTTGTCTCTATGGATAACATCCCCAGTCAAGGTCACCAGCTCCCCACCTGCGCTGTAAACAGTGTTGGTGAAGCACTGCTTCCCCCTCCTGAGGCACCGAACGGTTTGCCAGAATTTCTTTGAGGCCGTCGGATAGTCCTCCTTCATGGCCTCTCCGAACTCCTCCCAAACCCGAATTTTTGCCTCTGCTACCACCCGGGCTGCAGCACACTTGGCCCACCAGTACCCGTCAGCTGCCTCAGGAGTCCCATGAGCCAACAAGGCCCGATAGAACTCCTTCTTCAGCCTGACGGCATCTCTTACTTCCGGTGTCCACCACCGGGTTCAAGGATTGCCGCCACGACAGGCACCACAGACCTTATGACCACAGCTACGGGCGGCCGCATCGACAATAGAGGCCGAGAACAAAGCCCACTCGGACTCTATGTCCCCAGCCTCCCCCGGAATCCGGGAGAAGCTCTCCCGGAGGTGTGAGTTGAAGGTGCTCCTGACAGAGGGCTCTGCCAGATGTTCCCAACATACGCTTGGGCCTGCCAGGTCTTTCCGGCTTCCTCCCCTGCCAGCGGACCCAATTCACAACCAGGTGGTGATCAGTTGACAGCTCTGCCCCTCTCTTCACCCGAGCGTCCAAGACACGCGGCCGGAGGTCAGATGACACGACAACAAAGTCGATCATTGACCTCCGTCCTAGGGTGCACTGATGGACACCCTTGTGCTCGAACATGGTGTTTGTTATGGACAAACCGTGGCTAGCACAGAAGTCCAATAACAGAACACCACTCGGGTTCAGATCACCCCGCTCCAGGTGTCACTGTCGTTGCCCACGTGGGCGTTGAAGTCCCCCCAGTAGAACGACGGAGTTCCCGGTAGGTGCACTATCCAGTACCCCTTCCAGGCACTCCAAGAAGGCCGGGTACTCTGCACTGCTGTTCGGCCTGTAGGCCGACACAACAGTGAGAGACCTGTCCCCAACCCGAAGGCGCAGGGATGCGACCCTCTCGTTCACCGGGGTGAACTCCACCGCACGGCGGCTGAGCTGTGGGGCAATGAGCAGGCCCACACCAGCCTGCTGCCGCTCCCCACGGGCAACGTCGGAGAAATGGAGGGTCTAGCCCCCCTCAAGGAGGTGGGTTCCAGAGCTCAAGCCGTGCATGGAGGTGAGGCCGACTATATCTAGTCGGTAACGCTCAACCTCCCACACGAGCTCAGGCTCCTTCCCCCCCAGCGAGGTGACATTCCATGTCCCCAGAGCTAGTCTCCATGCCCGGAGATCCAGCCGTCAAGGCCCCTGCCTTCGACTGCTGCCCAAATCTCCATGCACCCGGCCCCTATGGATCCTCCTGCGGGTGGTGGGTCCGCAGGAGAACGGCCCCACGTCGCTCCTTCGAGCTTCGCCCGACCGGGCCAGACCCCAGGTCTGGCTCCAGGGTGGGGCCCCGGTAACGCCAGTCCAGGCGACGTATCTGACCTTAATGTGAAACTCAACATAAGGGCTTCTGAACCGCCCTTAGTCTGACCCGTCCCCCAGGACCTGTTTGCCTTGGGTGACCCTACTAGGCCCTAAAGCCCCCGACAACATAGCTCCGGGGATCATTCGGGCACTCAAACCCCTCCACCACGTTAAGGTGGCGGCTCAAGGAGGGGGATGTTAATGCTTAGCCAGTAATCTTCCACAGTATGACATTAACCTTATCTATGAGCAGGTGACACAACTAAGTCAGGTTACAGGTCAGATCTGTGGAGAGGCTAGAGTGAGAATGTAATGCAATTTTTTAGCATTAGAAATTATTACAAATGAATAAATGCAAGCTAGACAGGACTAATGCCATACTGTGGAACATTACAGATAAAGCCATACATTTGCCATTGAGACAAGCAGGTGCCAGACGCTTTTGTAGAAAGGTTACACAGTACAGCTTTAAAAAATCCAACCATTCATGCTATGTCATTCTTTTAGCATTAGAAATGATTACAAATGAATAAATACAAGACAGACAGGATTAATGCCATGCTGTGGAACATTACGGGTAAAGCAGTGCGTTCTCCATAGAGACAAGCAGGTGCCAGACACTCCAGTAGAAAGGTTACACAGTACAGCTTTAGAAAATCCCTCCATTCATCAATATAAAGGCGTATCTGAATGGGCCTCTTAATATAATGTCTTAAATCTTCCTTAGGCTCTAGGACGGGGAGCATCTGTAGCCTCCACTTTGCCATATGCTCAATCATTAATTCAGCCTTCTTATGAATAAACAAGCTACTGTCACTCCCTCCCCATCTTTTTTGTCCCTTCTGTGATACCGTAGCTTGGGGCTGCAAAATTAATCTAAATCAAATCAAAATTAGCAAGTGAATGAAAATCGCAAAGACTGCAATTTTTATATAAGTATCACAATCTCCTGTTGGGATCACCTGAAATCACAAGAAAATGTCACTCCAGATAACACTAGCGGTTTTTGTTTTGTTTTTGGTATTAGTTTGGCTCCTAAAAGTCTCATCAAATCAATAAAAACTTTAATTAAACAAAAGTAGCATTCAAGTTCTTTCCAAACAATAAAAAGAATAATGGATTTTCCTGCTTAAAAATTGCTAACTGCTATAGTTTGTCAGTTCAGATTTCAGGCTTTTTGTCAATTCTTTTGGTTTCAAACATGAACTTTGAACAGAATCCTATAATTAAAGCAGACCTATTATGCAAAAATCAAGTTTTCATGTTATAGTACCTCTCACCATTCTATTTGGAGTGATTTGTGCTTCTTTGAATCTTTAATAACTTATTGTCAAGACACTGTATTGCCGATCAACTCCTGTCCACTCCTCTGTATTTACTTCATTCTCCTGTTTTATTTACTTAAACAATGACAAGCATTTGTTTCGACGTAACAAATGGAAAAATCTGCTACTCGCTAGGGTGATGTGCAGCTGTCCATCGGAGGTACTGACTCTTTGTTGTCGTTTAAAGCAACATCAGCTCCCACAGTTTTTGAACACAGAAGTCAGCGAATATGTTTATTTTATTAAGTCGTTCAATACTGTGATTTAAAATGTCCAAATGCTAACATAATGATCCTCGAGTGTCATAGATTATAGCTATAGAGCAGATTCAAGCAAAATATGTCTTCTTGAAAAGCGCACTGCGTAACATTTCTAGTGGAGGGTCCGTTACCTGCTTCTCTCCATGGAAATTTTATTGTTTTGTCTATAATTAAAAGTGTTTATCACAAGCAGGTTACAGCACTACTCTACTTTACAATTCAGATCTGTGGAGAGATTACGTCTATTCATAGACGTAATTTTTCAGAGACTATATTTTTAAGCAATAGATAAAAGAGACTCGTAATGAATAAATGCGAGATAGATATGTTTAATGTGATACCATGGTACATTTCAGGTAAAGCAATAACATCTCCATGGAGGAAAGTAGGTAGCAGACCCTCCCCCAGAAAAGTTGCACAGTGTATCTTTAAAACAGTACAGTACGCCGCAAAATGTGATTGCAATCGTTGATATTTTCCCCATTTGTTCCCATAGCTCATATATATTAGGAAGCGCATAATGTCTCAGGTGTGTCATTTGGCTTCATATAATACAGCTCTATGGAGGATTGCTGTTAGAGGAGCCCGTTAGCATAGCCTGATTAAATAGGTATGTTTATGCATGAGACAAGGCTAACACGGATACAGCACGCTTCATTGGAGCAGCTAATTGATGCTTAGCGCCTACCTTCACTCAAATCTATGGGAATTTACTTGTTCTATTGATTTGAATAGAATGCAGCTTAATAGGTTGTGTCTTATTTTGGATTGACAAAATTCACAATCAGATTTGTTATTGTAATCTAATATAGTACAGAATGCATAATGTTGGTATTTCTGCAGGGAATTGGATATACTTCAAATTCTTAAAACATTTTATTGCTGTGGTAGAAATGGTGTGAAAAACAATTTGATACTTTAAAAAACAAAAAACTAATCCAAAATCAAATGTCAGACTTCTTTAAGCTTTATTAAAATGTAAATTGTTTATTAATGTGTATTTATATTTATTCAACTCTGAGAAGCATAATTTATTTTAAGGATAATTCAAGGTCAAATTTAACAATTTTCTCAAACTCATGCAAATATATGCACTTATAAGGAATTACAATGTAGGACTCTAACACTTCACCAGTCTAACACTAAAGTTGTCATGTAAATGTGTCTTTTTGTCTCGATTATCCTGGCTCATGTCAGACTGATCTGTGTCACTCTGAATTGAGTTTTTCTTATTATCACTCTGGAATGGCTCAGAAACCCCGGAGCGTCATGATGAGTATTTGAATCTGACTGGAACATGCTGGAAAATCAAACTTTTGTTACTGTTTGACTATTGCTATCTATTTGAGAGAAAAGCATCTTCCTTGTTGAAAATGTCCATGTGGTTTTGGTTCCGTTGGGCGCTTCACCTTTGGCTTTTGCTCAAACCTCAGTGCTGCTCTATCAGGCCCTATCACACACATCACTCAGTATGTCTGATTTTCCATACATTTGACCACTCTACTAATAACATAATATATAGCAGTAAAACTATCAACTAGGACTCTAATACTAAAAATAGTTCAAAGATAATTTCCTTGCTGTAGGTGCACATGTTGCTTAGAAACTGCACACAAGAAAATGGCATCACATGTGACTGTATATGAAAATGAACATATGAACTCTACTGGGAGCATAGGCCAACACAACACATGTAAAAGAACAGAATGTGTTTACATTTGGAGAGATTGGTGACCATGTTTCTGCATAATTAATATAGCTGTAAATTTATGATAAATTCCCCCCAGGATACTGTAAACAGAAACAAATCTGTGCTGTGAAAATGAACGGCCACTTTGATGCAAACTAGAATTTTTTTTGTATAATTATTTTCTATGTTGCGTTAGCCTATTTCTTTAGAAGTGATAAAATCAATAAAATCTACATTAAAGACCCTGACCTAAATTTGTCTTGTCCCAGTATTGTATAAGCAGCTCTTGAGTTCAAAGTAAGCCCTCTGTGTACTGTCTGCAGCTCATTTTAAAGCGGTTTATTATCTGAACATCAGAAGTGTGTGTTGGCATGCTAGCTGTCTTTGCCATCACAGCAAAACTCCACTCTCGCCTCTGAAAGTAAGTGAAAGCACTCATGTTATTAAGACTGTAAAAATCAGGTACAGTGCCTTTAATACATTTGGTTTTTGTTTCTTATTTTTTCACAGATGGAAAAAACTTAGACTATAATAATAAAAAAGCCTTTATACTGTACTGGTTGTGGCTTGTATGAATTGAGCATGGTACCAGTGTGCCAGTATAATGTTATGTATTTCATATTTGAGTATTTATTTATTTACACAAACAACTGAAATTTTAACCTATGCTTCATTTTTTGTATACTTTCTTTTCACTTTTTTGGGGGGGAAGTAATCAAGAGATCTTTCGACATCTTTGAATGATTTTCCATAATGTAATATAAATTAGCCTACTTTATACTATACACTGATAATATAGGCAAAATAAATATATGGATTTTATTTTAATTTAGCATCCCTTTTTTCTATTTCCATGTTACCACAGTGCCAATTAGAATAACGTTTTGTATAAATGTTTTATTATTCATTATATTAATTTATTCCTTACTTGTAATTCCACCCTCGTACACTAGGCGCCCTCAGTGACCTCCCACACGTCTAGCGCCAGGTGTTTACTAATTAGCTTCACCATCACGTCAAGATAATTATTTTTTATTTCTGCTTTTACAACTTTCCTTTATTAATTTTAAACGCATTTACTTCTGAATTTAGTTGCTACCTGTCCCTTGTGTACTTTAAAACATTTTAGTCAGGTAATTTCTGGTTATAATATCCGTTTTTTGTCAAATAATATCAGTTAATATTTACACTATACCTATGCTAATGTTAGAGCTGTTAATCAATATTTAAGTACGGTATGTTCAAATTATAAACAGTTAATGTGTTAAAATAAAAATTAACACAACCAGGCTAGCTATTTTTAACAAAGCATTGCTATAAAGAAGAGACTGTTCTGATATGAGCGAAAAGCAATAGAAAAGCACTATGTAGCTAGCGTTAGCACGTTTAGCTATAGTTTAGTTATACACAATTTTTCATAAAATACATTCCCATTATTTCTTATATTGTCGGCTGTAAGTGCATTATATTAAGGTACAATAAATGCAAGGTTAAGTTAGACTAAGTACTAAAGAATAATTTAACTCATTCACTGCCGGCCTGTTTTCACAATGTCAACCCTTTGACTGCCAGAGCTTTTAGGTCATTTTCACTGATTTTTCAAGACTCACAGAATACTGAGTTCTTTGACTATATAGACATGGCACACATCAAAATAAAGTGTAGACTCTCTTCTTTCACCTGGAAAAAAAATTATGCTTCTAACCTTTTCGGTTCTCAAGTAATTGATAGTAGAACATAGGGAAGTTTCAGCAAAAACACTGGTTTTTGACAAAAACTGGAGAAATGGAGCATTTTGTGAAAAGAAGGATTTCGAGCAGATCAGTGACTTTGACATCAATACTTATTGATTTAGTGACATCTCAAACATCTAAAACAACAGAGAAAGATATTTTTGATGACAAAGTACACTTTTATTTACAAATATAAGAAATATAACTATATACAAATTGACAACAATCAACAAAACAAAATTTGAGAACAAAATTTGAGATCAGAACATACATAAGTATACAACATACATAAAACAATACAATATACAACAATAAAAAAATAAAAAAAATAAATAAATAAAGGAGAAATTCAATTTGTCAACTGGACAGGTACTGGGTCCAGTTGACAAATTGAATTTCTCCTTTTGCCATGGATTCTACCTGGACGACTGAGGGATTCTTCACACACACAAAAAAAAAAAAAACTTTTCAAAAACAATGCCAAGAAACAGGTTTCAGCTGATAGTGACAGGTCATTAGAAGATGCCGGGGACAATCTCTATAAAATCCGCCCAGTGTTGGACTATATTATAAAAATTTAAAAACACGTACCAACCTGGGCAAAACATTTGCATAGATTGTATGAAGCAGAGATTGTTTTTGATCTCCTAGATCAAAAACAATCTCTGCTTGTCCCCGGCAAGCAGAGATTGTCCCCGGCATCTTGACACTGTCACTGTCATGGCTACACCATGTATATGGACAATTTTTATAATTCTGTGTCAGTGTGTGAGTCTGTGGGACACACAGGGGGGAACCAGGGGGGAAACAGGTGGGGGAACCAGGGGGGGGAACCAGGGGGGAACCAAATGGGATCAGGGACAAAAAAAGAGTGACCTGGGGGCAGAGGGAAAGGAAATGAGGCACAACAAGAAGGTCACGGTGTTAGCCTGGCATGACATGGTGACCACCTGCCACCATGATAATATGCAGACAGTAGATGTGTGGCATGTGTGGTTGTTCTTGCCACTCCAGATGCACCACCTGTAAATTATAGAAATATACATTACCTAATTGTATTTTTATTTTGTATTGCTGCAGTGTGATGTGGAGAATAGACACTTTTTTATACATATATACACACACACACACACACACAATTTATTTATTTATATATATAATATATTTTTTTTACCTTTCTTCGCTTTGCGAGCAGGAGGGGGGGTTGGTCCTCTGCTGGTTGAAGGCTCTGTAAATAGAAAATTCCTTCACAATTACCACACAACAGCAGCATCATGTTAGTTAGTTAGTTAGTTAGTTAGTTCTTCTTACCCATCCCATGCCTCTCTGGAGGCGAAGATCTCCTGCTTCCACTTGATCCTGACGGCTCATCAGATGAATCGGGGTCTGGCTCACGAAATGAGTGCCTCCGGAGCAGACCTGTGATGCGGGATACCGCGGAGACAGGCTGCAGAGACACGCCGGATCAGTTTGGTCTGCCTGAGGCGAGTGATCCGGGTGCGGGTAGGTCGGAGCAGCGGTCTCGTCTGCCCGGGGCGGCGGTGCGGGCGCACATGTTTCGGAGCAGGGAGGTGCGGGCGCACATGTTTCGGAGCAGGGAGGTGCGGGCGCGCATGTTTCGGAGCAGGGAGGTGCGGGCGCGCATGTTTCGGAGCAGGGCGATGGAGGCGCGCATGTTTCGGAGCAGGGCGATGGAGGCGCGCATGTTTCGGAGCAGGGCGATGGAGGCGCGCATGTTTCGGAGCAGGGCGATGGAGGCGCGCATGTTTCGGAGCAGGGCGATGGAGGCGCACATGTGTCTGAGCAGGGCGATGGAGGTGCGCAAGTGTCTCTGCCCAAGGCAGACCGAGGCGCGGGTATATCAGGGAGGAGGGAGGAGGACGACGACAGTGAACCGTTTTCCCTCGTTCGCTCTCCTCGCCATCTTGACTCTCTCTCACTACACTACACATGTGCTGATCTTTTCCTGTCTTCCGTGTCTCCGATGGGCACACGATCGCTATCTACAGGTTGGGATGTACGAATTACACCTTAAAAGTTGCTCCAGGTCGTAACCTAGCAACCCCCGCTGAAAAACGCAATTGACGTATTTATCCGTCTCCGGCAGTCCACGTTTGGATTTGAGGGGACGTATTTATCCGTCTCCGGCAGTCAATGAGTTAATAAATTAATCTCAAATAAGAAAAAATAATATAAGATTTTTATCATAAATTATACATATTAATATAATTGTAGAGCATTTAAAAGTGCACTGTGTAACTTTTTTGGATGAGGATATGACACCAGTTTGTTTTCATGGAGATTTTGCTTTGCTACTAATGTTCCACAGTATTAAAAGTGTATATCTCCCTTTAAAATGATTACAGAGGTTTTTATTGCTCAAAAGTACCTTGAAAAACATGCAATCTTACTGTGGATAGGCTTCCTCTCCACAGATCTGACCTGTGACTTGGCCTAATGATGACATCTGCTTTTCTCTTTGGAGATGGGTGAGTTTAATGCCATACTGTGACACATTCCAGACAAAACAATAACTTCTCCATGCACTTTTTATAAATGTGATGGCAGAGAAGCTGTTTCATCTGGATATGCAGAGTAATTAGAGCTATTAACCGTAAACCAGGTCCAAACCAGGTCATATGTACTGTTTACACATTGCATTTAAATATAATTTAATTCTAAATGTTAGCACTGGCTTTACTGTGTCTATGAGATATAATTCTTTTGACTGGTATTAAACGGACCTATCTCCAAGGAGACAGGTCACCTCTGTGGATAGGTGATCCCGTACACTGTAGAATGCATCTTTTGTTATTTTTGAGTGATAAAAACAGCCATAATGAAACAAATGCTAGATAAGTTCAGTGCCATACTGTGGAACATTCCAGGCAAAGCAATGACATCTCCATGTAGTAAAGCCCGTGGTAGATCCCCCACCAGAAAAGTTACACAGTGCGCCTTTAATTTATGTTTTATGTTTGCAGAAAATGACCTACCCAGTCTTCAGATCTCTCCTTGCTATTGTCTATGGGGTAAGTCTACTCAAATCTGCAGTACAAGGAAATAACATTAAAATTGTATTGTAATGTTTTGCTTAAAGGTCCTATATTACGCGAAATTGACTCTTGTGATCTTTAAGTCATATTATGATGTTGTTAGGTTTTGTGTGTTAATTAAACATGTGCGAATGAAATAAAACACAACTCCAGGTATGTTTTGTGATGTAAACATTATAACAGATCAGAAAACAGAGTAATATGGGCCCTTCAATAACCAGTGTTGTATAAAGTACTGGAAAATCAAACTCAAGTAAAAGTATAGGTACCCCTCCCAAAAATGACTTTGGTAAAAGTCGAAGTCACTGACTGAAATGTTACTTGAGTAAAAGTCTTAAAGTATCTGGAACTTCTTGTACTTAAGTATGACAAGTAATGTCAAAATAAATGTACTCAAGTAATGTAATTAAAAGTACAAGTAAAAGTATCAAGCAAAGGCAGTCTGAATTTAATATTTGTTTTTTTTAATAACAGTGCTGAAAATAAGGCATACATAACACCATTGAAGGAGTGTTTTTGGAGGAAGAGGGTTTTTTGCAATTGGGCCCTTAATTCTACTGTAAAACACCATGTTCGGCTCACCCATGGTAGTTTTGTGTCATATGGAGCACTGTCAAAGATATTGGGTTTGGTGATATCCATGAAACGCCGTCCTATGAGCAAGTAAATGCAGGCACAAAATATGTTATTTGTAATTTAATAATTATGGTACAGTAGCACTAATGACGTGTAGTAAATGTTCTTGTCTTAAAACATCTGGGTTGTGTGGGGATGTTGATTGATTAAACTAGCTGCATGAAACCAACAGGTGTAGGCTGATTGTCATGCGCAAGTAGCGAACAAGCCCAGGCACGTCCTGACTTCCTTCAGTCAGTAGAGTTTTTTTTGTAACGAGTAACCAAACGGCACATTGAAAATGTATCGGAGTAAAAGTATGCAATTAAATTCGGAAATGTAGTGAAGTAAAAGTAAAAGTAATCTTTTTTTTTTAACTCAAGTAAAGTACAAAGTCTCCCAAAATGTACTTAAGTACAGTAGTGAAGTATTATTACTTCGTTACTATACAACACTGTCAATAACTATTGTTCATCCATTTTTCCAAATCTGAAACTGCGACGCCAGCAAAGAAGTGGACCGATGAGCTTGTCACCTAGATTACTTCAAACCAGCTTTGGTAAGACATTTTGTACTTTCTGATCTCCCATTAGGATATAAGACTGACATACTTGCAAAATTGTCAAATAATCTTATAAAAAATCCCATTGGAGCTTGTCATTCCAGCTACTTTTCCATTATATTTCCCCTTGACGTTTTTGGAACAATAGCTTAAAGAATTCCATGTCCAGTACGATAATAAGGACCTCAGGCTAGGACATGCTGAGCTAGCTAAAGTTGTCAGCCCCAAATCACAAAACCATTGAGCAGAAATGTCCCAGAATGCCTCACTTCTAATGGTGATTTCTTCCCGCTGTCATAGTCCAGTTATTAGCAAGCCTGGTTGGGTTTGCTATATTTGGCCTGTCCAGCACTCGCAAGTGGCACTAGATAGAAATGTATAGCAGGTTTCGCCATTTATAATATATGAAGTTTTATAAGTAGAAGTTTGAAGTTACAAATTAGAAGTTGTTTTTACAATATTTAAAGGGCCTGTACCAGATATTTTGCCATATATCTGACCAGAATGTGTCTTGCCCCAGTACATACAGTATATTGTAAAAGCACCTCTTGAGGTCAAAATAAGTCGGCTGCATATAACTAAACTAGAATATCATTGTCTGATAATCAGGAAGTCCGTATTAGCATGCTCATTGTTGTTGACAGCACAACTCCTCTCTGGTCTCTGAAAGTTGTGAAAAGCACTTATAAACTCATCGTGGTGAATAATTAGGATGTTCTGAATGCATTCATGTTTAGCACTTTTTAAAAATGTTGTTTGTACTCAAAAGACCAAACTCTCTTCTAAAATTGTAATATAAAAGTAGATTATAGCTGGATTACCTGATTTCCAAACCATGAAAAGAGGAAGTTTGTATTTAAATCAAACTAATCTAATTTAATAGCTCAAACACGCTGCTTCCAGTGCTTACTTCTAGGTTTATATCAGATAAGGTGGTGCCATTTTGTCACACATTTTTACAATATACTCTTTGGGTCAAACACAATCTTGGACCAATAATTTTCAACTAGGGCTGTAGTCCTTTAGTTAATTGGTCAGTGTCAAGTAATTATTTGATTAAGATTGTAAGGTTTGAGTAGTGAGTTAACTGGAGTTTAGTGAGTGAGTGGACAGTGTAATCTGCCTTGATTACCATGAACCATCTGCCATGAACATACTGGGTACCTCGCTGTATACATAGATTTAGCTCAACATCTGAATATTTTTGAGAGCATTTTCCAATTTTTGTGTATTTACTGATGCACAGGTCATGTAGGGATGCACAGATAAAAATGAGTATGAGAACATTCATTTTATGTAACTGCCGATACAAGGGTACAAGGGTAAAGCAAATTCATTGTTTATTATACAATATCATTATTATCATCCAATTTATTATTTCACTATGTCATTTATGAATAATTTAATTAGACTATAGTGTAGCTTAATTTTTCACTGGAATACTTAATTTTTACTCAAGTCACTGTAGTTGGGTATAATTCAAATATAATTTGGAGAAGTATCTTTAATATTTACTATTCCGTTTTTACCGACTGCGCTCTGCACTAACTGCTAAGGAGCCACTTTTAGCATAACAATGAGTGTTCTCTATTAATACGGCCACACTTTGGCTAGTTTAGATATGCTATACCTCTATTAATTTACTAGATTGTGACAATTACAGTGAGTCACAATGCACATACAGGAAAAGAAATTAACACTCTTTGTGACCCAGTGAACGAGTTTTTTCATAAGCTGTGGCCACTGCTAGTTATGTTAGAAAAACTACAGGATTTGGCTGTAAACAGGAAGGAAAACAATTTGTACGAAAATGAGAATTCCCGGCTGGAGGAGCTTAATGGCACGTGCTTAATGTGCAGTACAGTTCATGTACTTCTCTTTATGCTCATCTCCTCTGCTCAGAGCTCAGGTAAGAGGAGAGCTGTGAGGGTCAAATTACACACATCACGATTACAGTTGTATTGGCTCTTGGCATCAGTATTGGTTCATCCCTGAGGTCCTGTTTTTTCATTTGTGACTAAGATGTGTGTAGAATCCCTCAGTCGTCCAGGTAGAATCCATGGCAAAAGGACCAAATAAACTTTTGTCCAGTTGACAAATTGAATGTCTCCTTTTGCCATTTGTGACTAGTTGACTGTAAAATATACAATGCATTCTGATAATCTTAAATTGGGCTATATAGACTCGATAAGACCTTTTTATAACAAAGACACATTATTAAACCAGAATGTAAATTTCAACCTTTATTTTATTGATAATGTAATTAAAACATATCAATGTATAATATAAATAATCATTTGACTAATAGAAATATAATTGCTGACTTTTTGAATCCTAAAATAACAGTTAATTGCAGCCCTTGTATATCGCATGTCTAAATGATCCAAACAGAAGGAGCTCTGTGTAGCGCCATGAGAGAGTTTAGCCTCTTTCTTTGGTTCTTGGGTCTTGGGGTATTAGAAAACTGCCTTGCTCTGCTCACGTCCACTGATATTTGAATTCAGACAGGGGACCCATTAGAGACTCGTAATGCAGTTTTTGGCAGCACAAAAAGCCCAGCCTTCATTAGACTGGCCATTCTTTATTTAGGCCTGACTCCATCAGCGGGACCTTGTCATTTAAGGACAAAAAAGCACTTTTTCAAAATAGTTTTGTGCACCGCGCTGGAGGAACAGCAGCCATGTTTAATCAGTTAAGGCGAATTTACGAGCAATCAACACATCTGCTTTGTTTGTTTGGCAAAAATATTTAAGTCTATCTGTCTGACTAAACCAGGACTAAACAATAAATCAGGACTAAACTAGGACTAAACTAAGACAAAACCAGGACTAAAACAAAACCAGGACTAAACCAGGACTGAACGGGATTAAACAGGAGTAAATCTGGACTAAACCGGGACTAAATCAAAACTAAACCAGAACTAAACCAAGGCTAAACATCAACTAAAACAGGACTAAAGAGGACTAAACAAGACTACTAGTAAATCAAGACTAAACCAAGACTAAACCAATACCAAACCAGGACTAAACCAAGACTATACCATGACTAAACCAAGATTAAACAAGACTAAAACAAGACTAAACAGGACTAAACCAGAACTAGTGTTATGATACTAACATTACTAACACACAAACTCTGTTTCGATATTAAAGCGATAGACTTGTCTAAAGAAAAACACTCTTTCTTAAGACAATAGAATGTGATTTTCAGCATTAAATTGTAGTACTTTATTTTCTATTCCCATGTAGTCTTATATCTGTGTACTCCCTCAGTGGTCCAGGTAGGTTCCATAGTGGTCCATGGGCATACAGTATACTAGTCTATGTGCTCTTATACTTGTTCTGATACAGCTCAAGATCATTCTAAAGATATTCAGGAAAGCTTAATTTCTGTCCTGTGAATAAGACTTTTTTAGTATCGATACCTGTGAAAAAAGTATCTATTTCGATACTAGTTTTACTATCGATTAGTATCTGGTTTTGGATGCTGCATAGTTTTCAACACTGCACTGGAAGAATACAATGGCTGCTGTTTAAAGAGTGATGATGCATTAAAGACTGATCAACACATTTGCTTTGTTTGAACTGGCATGAGTCCTGCTTTGTAAAATATATGGAGCCAGATGGTGCAATGTAGCTTTGATTTTTTTGGTTTTATTCAAGTAAGGAAACCCTTTTTTCTGCATTTTAAAAAGAATATGAAATTACCCACAGGCGTACACTGAGACTATGGCAGCACAAGTGATTTCATGTTTGAATCATTTTATTTAAAGGTCCAATATTATGCAACATTGACTCTTGTGAGCTTTAAGCCATGTTATACTGTTATCTCCTCAAAAACATACCTGGAGTTGTGTTTTGTTTCATTCACATGTTTGAGTATTCTTCTATTATTAGTCATTCTACATCTCCAAAGCTCAAAATGCTCTGTCCCACTGTGTGATGTCATAAAGTGGTAGATTTCAAGTTAACAACTACATTTTATCTTTAGTTTGGCAATTATCCAAATCATTCTAGTGAAAGTGTATGGAGTTTAAAAACACAGTGGGGCATTTCCTGTATTGCCACATGACATTACAAGGTGGAGAGTGTTTTCTATTTGAGAGAAGAAAATATGCATGATTTGTGTGTTAAACGTGTGAATGAAACAAAACACAACTCCAGGTCTGTTTGTGATGCGGAAACTACATTATAACATAGATCAGAAAACAACTTACTGCTTTTATTTATTTTATTGAATATTTCTTTCTGTATAAATGTCATCTATTGCTTCTACTGATCTACAAACACAGCGATAACAGTAGGCCTATAGTAGTCGTCGTAGCAGTAGTAGTACTAGTTGTTGTTCTTGAAGTAGACCTAGTTTTAATCCTGGTTTAGTCCTACTTAAGTCCTAGTTAGGTCCTAATTTATACTTTAGAATTCCTTAAAACTAGTGGTATAGTCCTGTTTAAGACCTGGTTTAGACCTGGTTTAGACCTGGTTTAGACCTGGTTTAGACCTGGTTTAGTCCTTTATTACTCCTGGTTTAGACCTGCTTTAGTCCAGCTTTAAACAGTTAATTTGTCTTTTTTTGTTTTTGTTTTTTTGTAAAATTTATCTAAAATGCTACCAAAATGTAACTGGTAACTTGTACTTTGTGTATACTTTTACTTTTTACTTCTGTACACATTTGTTAGCCGCGTACTTGTAATTCTCTGTGGTGTGATTACCTAAACTAGGTTTACTAATCTACTTGACTCATGGTTGCAGTGAATAGTCATCTGTAATGTTGATGAGTGGACAGTGTTTCTAAATGGTCTCCAAACTGGCCGCCGTGGCACCTGCCTTTGGCCATACGGACCTCTGAACATCAGACCAGGTGGTAGTGCATCTGGTCTATTAGCTTCAAAACTACAGCAATGGCTCAACATACCCCTCCTTCAAAGGACCGTTCAGATGATTGGAGTGGGGCATAGGAGACATGAGGGCTGGCATTTCCACTGGCTGATTATAATGGAATCTTATAGTGTTGAAAAATACAGCAGAAGTGTGTGGTTTAAGGCTAAAATAGAACTGAATAGAAAATCATGTCCAAAAGATCATTGGCCTGGCATATTTGCAAAACACAGCTTCCCAGATGGTGTGTTGTGGTGGGTTTTACATTTGTTTTAATACTTATTTAAAGGTCCTATATTACACTAAATTAATTCTTGTGAGCTTTACACATGTTGTTACCTCATAAAAAACATCCCCTGAGTTGTGTTTTGTTTCATTCACGCATGTTTAGTATTCTCAGTAGTCTTCATCTCCAAAGCTCAAAATGCTCTCTCTCCACCCTGTGATGTCATTAAGTGGTAGTTTTCAAGTAAACAGGTACGTTTTACCTTTAGTTCAGTAGATTGGCTAGTCCAGGGCTGAAATCATAATCATTCTAGTAAATGGGGTTTAAAAACTTCCTGTATTGCCACATGACATCACAAGGTGGAACAGAGTACTTTCAGTTTGAGAGAAGAACACAGCCTAAATATGCAACAATTCCAGGTATGTTTTGAAGAAGGAAGAAGAAGAATGGATGAGGAAACTACATTATAGCAGAGCAGAAAATAGTATAATATGGGCCCTTTAAGATTTGTACAAATATATACTTGTTAAAACCTTTTTTACAGATGTTCAAAGTCATTTAACAGTTCCCTTGCTTGGTGCCCCCCTGTGGCTCCTGGTATTCCCCGCGGTCTCTCATTCAAGAACTAACCAAGCCCAACCCTGCTTAGCTATTATTTGCTTTAGGTACAGCGCTACACATGCAAACTAATATGCCATTAAATTCATTGTTTTATTGGTTAGTTTACCTCAAAAACATGTATTCTTACTGTGAGCGGGCTTGCCTCTCCACAGATCTGACATGTAGCTTGATCTGGTGGTGTCGTCTGCTTGTCTCCATCAAGTTAATTAAAAAAAAGACAAGCAGGTGCTCTGTGTAACCTGCTGTTTCCATGGAGATGTTATTGCTTTGTCTAAAATGTTCCACAGTATAGACTAAACCTACCTTTCACGAGGGAAACAAGGAGGTTACAGTACTACGCTACATTACAGTTCAGATCTGTGGAGAGTCACCCACAGAAGGATTTTTTGTATTTTGGAGCAATACAAACACCTGTAATGAAAAAATGCTAGATGGAAATGTTTAAAGTCATACCATGGAACATTTCAGGCAAAGCAGTAACATCTTTTTGGAGAGAAAAGTTGTGCAGTGCAGTTTAAAAAATCTCAAATTGTGACCTCCTTTTCATAATTATTTCATCAGTACAACCTCTCCTCAGAGTACAGTATTTCCCTTTGGTTGGACTTCAAGTTTACTTTATGTGCTCTAAATAAAACATGAATCTGGGAAGTCTGTCTGTCTAAGCTATTACTGTCTGCACCTGTGAACTTTGGAACAGTCAGGACAAAGTTAGACCTGGTTTAGTTCTAGTTTAGTTAAAAAGGCTATTTAATAAAAACACTGCACTTAGTCCAAGAAGTTCAAATTCTGCAAGTGAAAATATTTAGATCTTTTTTGGTCCATCTTTAGTCTTGGTTAGACTTGGTTTAGTGCAGGTTTAGTTCTGGTTTAGAACTGGTTAAGATCTGGTTTAGTTCTGTATGAATTATACCTTGTCTAGACCATGTAATTTGCTTACAGTGTATTAGATCTGGATTAGATCTGAATTAGACCTGATTTAGACCTGGTTTAATCCTCTATTACTCCAGGTTTAGTCCTGTACAATATATTACACCTGGGTTAGTCCTGGTTTATACATGAGTTAAACCTGGTTTAGTTCTGGTTTAGACCTGGGTCACACTTGTGTTAGACCTGGTTTAGTGCTGGTTTAGACCTGGGTCAGTCCAGGTTTGGTTCTGGTTTAGACACGGTTTATCTCTGTATTAGTCCTGGTTTAGCTCTGGTTTAGACCTGGTTCAGGCCTGGTTTAGACCTGGTTCAGGCCTGGTTTAGACCTGGTTTAAACCTGGTTTAGCCCTGTATTAGTCCTGGTTTAGACCTGGTTTAAACCTGGTTTAGCCCTGTATTAGTCCTGGTTTAGACCTGGTTTAAACCTGGTTTAGTCCTGTATTACTCCAAGTTTAGACCTGGTTCAGACCTGGTTTAGCCCTCTATTAGTCCTGGTTTAGACCTGATTCAGACCTGTATTAGTCCTGGTTCAGACCTGGTTCAGACCTGGTTCAGACCTGGTTCAGACCTGGCTCAGACCTTATTCAGACCTGTATTAGTCCTGGTATAGATAATTCAGACCATGTTCGGTCTTGGTGTAGCCTCTTGTATAATGCATTACGCTCTGTTCGTGGAGTCAGCCTGGGCAGACTATTCCCATTTGCCTTTGTTGAACTGTGTCCCTGTCAGGCCACCGTACTTAACACGGCACAGGTCTATAGTCCCTTGTCTCCCCTGGGGTCTAAAGGACAAAGCCCCTCTCCCCCCATAAGCCCGCCTCATGCCCCAAGCGCTACGGCCACTGACACAATCTATCCATCACAAACTCCACTCACACGCACCAGGAGAAATACTGCATACGCTAGACCTGGTTTAGTCCTGGCTTAGATCTCCTGGTGAAGTCCTGGTGAAGTCTGGTTTAGTCCTGTTTTAGTCCTTGTTTAGACATGGTTTAGACCTGGTTTAGTCCTGTATTAGTCCAGGCTTTGA
Source organism: Paratrypauchen microcephalus (assembly GCA_036785185.1). Classification (NCBI taxonomy): domain Eukaryota; kingdom Metazoa; phylum Chordata; class Actinopteri; order Gobiiformes; family Gobiidae; genus Paratrypauchen; species Paratrypauchen microcephalus. Next base: position 1,727,642 of record JAVJIX010000165.1, on the reverse strand, counting down.
CTTGGTTTAGATCAAATAGATATTCCCATTTGATTATTTAATTAATACAAAGATTTCACATGAGTCTGTTTATTTAACCTGGGCTGGTCTCTTCTTGGTTCAGGTTTGTTCCAGCATTTTCACAGCTATTTTTGAAGTAAAAGGATTAACGCCCTCTTTATTACAGACTCTTTTTTTTTAAATGAAGAGGAGTAATTTCAGTATAACCAATATTTGGAAGAGCAGTTCACTATGGTAAGATAGTTTTTCACATCAGTTTTCACATCAGTGCTAAAACACTATGTTTTAAGTCTCTCAGGATGCTCGAAGTAAAAAGGCTAAAAGCAGCTCTCTAGAATAAACAGCAAGTTAGACAAATTACAGGGACAAGAACAGATGCTTTGGAGAGGTTTATGCATTCGAATTTTCTTAAAGATGCTCTACCTGATTTTTACTTCTTGTAAACGTAAAAAAAAAAAAAACAGAACTAATTCATTTTGCACTGTTTCTGCTTGTATATAGCGATTATGACTATTTTTCTACTGTTTTATTTTTACTTGTACTTGCACTCATATAATTATGTCTTATTTGACACCAGTCTCCTGTTATTTTTGCTACCTATTTAGAGTTTATTATTACAATTTATTTTGTTATTATTATTATATATTGTGTCCAAATAACTTCTCTTGTGGATCAATAAAGTCTGTCTAAGTCTTGGGTTTAGTCCTGGTTTAGAACTGGTTAAGATCTGGTTTAGTGGCAAAAGGAGAAATTCAATTTGTCAACTGGACAAAGTTTGTTTGGTCGAAAACATTTCGAAAACGTCAGTTCAGAACTGACGAAGCCTCTCGGATGAGCAGCGAAACGTTTTCGACCAAACAAACTTTGTCCAGTTGACAAATTGAATTTCTCCTTTTGCCATGGATTCTACCTGGACGACTGAGGGATTCTTCACACATCTGGTTTAGTCCTTTTTGAATTATACCTGGTTTAGACTAGGGGTGGGTATTGGCAAAGAAGTCACGATTCAATTCGAATCACGATTCATATGCCACGATGCGATACTATCACGATGCATCACGGTACTTGAATTATTGCGATGCATTGCAATATATTCGACATACTTCAGTGAAAATGTACCAAAAAAAGAGGATAACTTAAATATCAGTGGCTGTGTATCTGGGTAGTGTCTTCAATTGATACATAACTCTGAGCAGCTCAATTCATAACTGAATTTATTGAATAATAAAAACAATTAAACCAAACCAATAACAAAAAAGTGCATAGGATGTGCATAGGATTTTTTCTAAAACAAAAAAATGATATTCAAACATTTGCCATTTTGGAGGTAGCTACCATCATAACAAACAATACCCTTTCACAAAGAAAAAAGTGCATAGGATTTATTAAAAAAAAAAACAACAACGAATAATTAATTAATTTATGTATTAATATTAAATATTAAATTATTAAATATTAAATTATTAATAATAATCGATTTTTGGCATCAAGAATCTATGCAGTATGTTGTGAAAGTTAGTATCGCGATGCATTGTCATGATGATTATTTTGCACACCCCTAGTTTAGACCATGTTTAATCTGTACAGTGTATTAGACCTGGTTTAGATCTGATTTAGACCTGGTTTAATCCTGGTTTAGTCCTAATTTATTTCTGACTTGGACCTGGTTTAGTCCTGGTTCAGTCCTGATATAGACCTGGTTTAGTTCTGATTTAGACCTGGTTTTGTCCTGTGTTAGACCTGATTTAGTCCTGGTATAGACCTGGTTTAGTCTGCTTTAGTCTACTTTAGTCCTGGTTTAGTATATTGGTCCTGGTTTCTTCCTGGTTTAGTCCTGATTTAAACCTGATTTAGTTCAGAACTAGTACATTTTCAACATTTTGCATTGGTCCAAATTTATTCCTCACTTACCTTATGCATTCAGAGTGTTTTAATCAAATAAGATGTGCCTGCAATGTGGAGACAATAAGAGTGAAAAAAAATAAATACAATATATTCTTAATACCAAGCTAAGTTAAAAAGAAGTTAAAATTATAAGACAATTAAAATAAAAATCAGTTGCTAATGTTATATTTTATTTCAGTATTTGTCCATTGAAAAGTATTAGCAATTTCCTAGGATACAGTACAGGTTTTCACTTATAATTGCTAATGCACTAGTGATTGATGCTTCCATTGTTTTTAGTCTACTCAGGTAAGCTTCCTTGTACATGTAAAACAATTGTAATCCCACTAAAAGCAAGAATTAATCATTTTCTTTATTATTACAACATTAAACCAGCTGCTTGGAAATCTATGTACTCACAAATTTCAGTCCATAGATTATTATCCTATACAAGTCTACAGCGTGTGTCTGGCAGCCTGCCCGTTTAATTCATTTAACACAGAGGAAAACAGAGCAGGCAGTAGCAATATGGCTGCCGCAAAATAAAGCTGTGAATCTTGATTTTGGAAGTGAATGGAGATAAGGAAGAGGTGTGTCATCTCTCTGCAAGAACTAATGCATTACAGAGATACAGGCCATTCAAAGTGCCCTGAACGCTATGGTTTTGTATGGAAAATGTATACCTAGAGTGTATACAGGCAGAGATAGTTTTATTATTTGATAATAAAAGTGGAAATTCTACTACTATTACTACTATTTCTGCTACGATTACTACTATTATTGCTATTACTACGTCAACTATTACTACAATGTGTATACAGGCAGACATAGTTGTATTTGATAATAAAAGTGGAAATTCTACTACTATTACTTGCCGCTACTACTACTACTACTACTACTACTACTACTACTACTACTACTACTACTACTACTACTACTACTACTATTACTACTATTATTGCAATTACTACTACAACTATTACTACAGTGTGTATATAGGCAGACATAGTTGTATTTGATAATAAAAGTGGAAATTCTACTACTATTACTTGCCGCTACTACTACTACTACTACTACTTCTACTACTACTATTACTACTATTATTGCTATTACTAGTACAACTATTACTACAGTGTGTATATAGGCAGAGATGGTTGTATTTGATAATAAAAGTTGCTGCTACTGCTACTACTACTGCTACTTCTATTACTTCTACTACTGATGCTACTACTACTACTACTCCTGCTGCTGCTGCTGCTGCTGCTGCTGCTATTTCTATTGCTACTATGACTACAATTACTACTACAGTGCGTATAGAGGCAAATAGATATAGTTTAATTTGATAATAAAAGTAGAAATGCTACTACTACCAGTTTTATTAATACTGCTAATTCTATTGCTACTACTACTACTACTACTAAACCTACGACAGTGCTTATACAGGCAGAGGTAGTGTTTCAAATTGAGTACTACCTGACAATAAAAGTGGAAATGCGCTGTTACTACTGCTACTACTTCAACCACTACTACTACTACTATTACTACTACTACTACTACTACTACTTATACTTATACTGCTACTACTACTACTACTGTACTTATTCAGGCAGATATAGCATTTAAAACTGAACAGTATTTGACAGTAAAAGTTGCTACTGCCTGCTACAACTACTACTACTACTACTACTGCAGAGATATGTTTCAAATTGAGTAGTATTTGATAAAAGTGGAAATATGCTGCTACTACTACTAGTGCTTATAGAGACAGAGATGGTGTTTCAAACTGAGTACTACTTAAAATAACTGGAAATACCCTACCACTACTTCTACAACTACTACTACAGCTACTACTACTATTGCAGTGCATATGCAGAGAGTGTTTTAAATTGAGTACCACTATTTCAACTACTACTACTATTTCTACTACTTCTACTACTACTAACTACTGCAGTGTATACGGTCAGAGATAGTTTTTCAAATTGAGTAGTACAATGAAAGTTGAAATATTGTACTACTACTACTACTACTTCTGCTAACTCTTTAGTAGTATATTACCACTTGGGTTGCCAAATAATTGATACCCAGATACTAATCAGTACTAAGACTAACATTGAAAATAATTAATATGCTGTAGAAAATATAAGGTGGTTGGTATGCATGTAACCTCTTTATTAATTCATAGTTCAACATTTTCTTCAGCAATAACTCTGATTCAGCAGTGAGGTCCACCATATCCCCAGGCTGACTCTCTAACCTCCTAAACTCCACTACAAGATATACAGCACTTCCACCCCAAAGCACAAAATCACGCAACCTGGACTTTATTGCAATTCCCAAGAGAAAAATATAGTCCACTTTTTACTCAGAATCAAAACTGAAGACTGGACAGAGGAGTGAGGCTGTGAGTGATTGTACAGAGCAGCTTTTTGAGTTTTGTTGACAGAAACTTCTAGTGTTATCGACAAAACAAGAGAATAAATTCATGTTTCTGAACTTTTGTGGTTCATTTTTAGGGATGTAGTTGACTAAAGAAATTCTTGGTCGACTAAAGGAAGACATGTGCTGCTGCTAAAAAACAGTTATTTATGCAGAAAAAAGCACTAGGAACATATGTACAGTAATCCCTCATTTATCGTGGGGGTTAGGTTCCAGAAATAACTTGCAATACGTGAAATCCGCGAAGTAGGACAACTTTATATTTTACAGTTATTACACATGTTTTAAAGCTGTAAACGCCTTACCACACACATTATACACTTTTCTCAGACTGGTATTAAAGGTCCCATGACATGGTACTTCTTGATGCTTTTATATGGTGCCTTAATGGTTCCCTAATACTGTAAATGAATCCTTCTTCAAAATCAACACTTAGTGCATGAGAAAGACACATGTACACAGTCAGAGTCAAAAAATAACTCTCTGAACACCTCATTATGGGCCTTGTTGCTTGAATGCAAATGAGAAGGACACAGATTGGTTAGAGGAGCACCCGCTGGTTCCTTGTTTTAGCGGTGCGCTGTGCCTGGCCCCACTTCCGCGTGTGTAAGCGCGAAGGAGGAAAGGAGAGCCTTTTCAATGAAAAAAACAAATTTTCACAGAAAATAAAATTAAACCACTGCTGTTTCAGAGGTCCACAGGCTCAGATAAAGGACTTCCGAGCCTAGAAACACTCGCACGTGCCTCCAGGCAAATAAAAAAATGCATTTCGCATTGCGTAGCTCATTCGCGGTCCAAACTTTATGGGCGTGATTTACAGAGACGCTGAGTAAAGACACAGATGGGGGGTGGAGCTGCATTTTTCGATCTGACGTCAATAAGTTTCCTTGTTCAGAATCGCCCGTTTGAACTGTGTTTTTTTCTAACGCAGAAAAGGACCGCAAATGCCATGTGCGAAAGTCGAGTGGAAAGCAACCTGGATATCATTTTGGGCAAGACTCAGGCCCCCGCTAACAGTGCCGAACCGCTAACAGACGCCTCTGAGCACCAGCCCTCACCACCCGACCAGGTACGAACACTTCAGGGAGGGGCTAGGTCTAAAGCCCCGATCAGCTCTACCATGAGGATTTTCCCCCACTAACCCGCGCTCACAAGGGTTGGTTGCATTTCCCCCCGGCTCCAAAATCAGTCCGCCCCGGAGTTTGGGGCATGGCTATCAATGCGTCGGCAATACTCCACAGCTCTCTAGGACGGGGTCGGGTTCGTCCGCTAGGCGTGAGCGTCCTCTCTGCACGCGAGAGTCCCCCCCCCCCCCGCTGCGGCTCCCCCTGCTGCGGCTCCCCAGGCCCATCCGTGTTGATTCTTGGCTCTTCCATGGTCCAGCTCATGCAAGTAAACAAAGGCCACACCTCCTGTCACCCAGGCGCTCTCGTGAAGGACATCAGAGACTCTGTCCCTACCACCCTGCGTGACCATCCCAGGTTTAGACCTGGTCTAGTCCTGGTTTAGTCCAGGTTTAAACCTGGTTTAGTCCTGGTTTAGTCCACGTTTAGTCCTGGTCTAGTGCTGCATGGTGACATCACGGATTTGTCCACGATGAGGGGTTTATCGTGGACAAATCCGTGACAGAGCAGCACGTGTCGCGCTCTTCTCCAAGGGGTTGGTGCGCGCCTCGTCCAGGGATGTGGCAGTGCTCCCCGCGCGTCTGGCGGGGCTCCCGGAGCCGTGTCTCCCCCCACGCGTCACTATTAATACATTTTGTTGAAAATATATGAAATTTTCAGTGTTTAAACTAGAGACAAATATGAGAAAATGCAGCGCGAGGCCGCGTGTACACCGGGGAGATAGAACTGCGGCGCCCGGACCGCGTGCTCTCAACCCTAGCCACAAACCGAACACGCACAAACGAACGCAAAAGCTGCACGGAGTGATTTAATCCTGGTTCAGACCTGGTCTAGTTCTGGTCTAGACCTGGTTTAGTCCACGTTTAGTCCTGGTCTAGTCTCTTAGCCAATCAGGACGCCGAACACATTGTTACACTATAAAAAAATGTTACACTATAAAAAAAAAAAGAAAAAAAAAAATTGAAAAAAAAAATCCGCGAAACAGCAAGGCCGGGAAGAGTGAACCGCGATAGAGCGAGGGTTCACTGTATAATGTATTTATATAAAGACAAATTAAAGGGCCCATATTACGCTATTTTCTGATCACACTGAGTTGAAATAATGGAACTTGTGCACTTTAAATTGAGGGTAGTTTAATCTCAATATGACACTTTAGTTCTTTCATCCTCTTAAGGGCCCACACTACAAATCTACGCACAAAGATTTCAGTATTTATTTATTTTTTTGTCGGAAATTTTAAATGTTGAGCTGAATAAAGCAGAAAAAGTGAGACGCGGCGACAGCTATGCCCAGCAGGTGGCCACATAAAATAAGGATGATACGAAACCATCCAATATTTATCGTATTAGCATTAAAAATTAAGAGCTCTGAGCCAAGAGAGAGAGAGAACGCTTCACTGATTTCACCACAAACCACAGAGAAGTGAGTCAGTCAGTGTCCGTCTCCTCCTCCTGTCATACAGGGAGAAGAACAAATAAAACGAACAAAACATTTTAAAGGGCTCGTATTACACTATTTTCTGATCTATGTTATAATTTTATTTCCTCATCACAAACCTACCTGGAGTTTAGTTTTGTTTCATTCACACATGTTTAATTAACATACAAACCCTCCATATTTAGGGTATTTTAGCTCTTCTCTTAAACAGAAAACACTGTTCCACCTTGTGATGTCATGTGGTGATACAGGAACTGCTCCACTGTGTTTTTAAACTCCATTCACCTAGAACACTAGAATCATTTGGATAATATCAGCCCTGGAAATGCCTGTCTCAAACTAAAGGTAAAAGAAGCTGTTAACTCGAAAAGTACCACTACATGACATCACAAGGTGGAACAGAGCATTTTAACATGTGTGAATGAAACAAAACACAACTCCAGGTCAATCAAATTTTATTAGTATATATTATAATTATTTTTTTAAATAAGTAATTTGTTTATTCACACAATACAGCTAACACAAATTAATCTGATGAGTTTTATTAATTGCCCAGCCCTTTTTAATTTGTTATCAGCTATTACCTTAACTTTAATAATTGTAAATACTTCCCTTCCCTTCCCATCCCCAAATCCAAACCTCCTCTGTCGTCTTCTTCTTCTGCCCATCAGAATCTGCAGCTCTGAGGCTATACATGTAAACAGCACACTACATCACTCCTCTGTCTGCTGCGTCTCTTTAGTCCTTAAATCTGACACTAGGAGATGGCAGGTTCCAAAGATGGCCCCTGCGCCTCTCTCAATCACACCTACGTCCCCCATCTCCCATCTCTGTGTCTGACAAGCTAAAAGACGACCAGGGATTTCCCATCTGCGGCACATTGGTAATAAACTCTTTTAAAATAGAGGCCCAGAGACTGTGGTCAATGAGGAATAGCTGACTGGTCCATGTATTTAAAGAAACTCTGCCCCAGTACAAATATATTACATAAGCACCTTTGAGGTCCGCTGTGTACTGTCTGCATCAAATTAGAACACATTTTATTGCCCGTTAATCAGGAAGTGCACGTTAGCCTGCTAGCTATTGTTGTCTCGTTTCTGAAAGTTGTGAAAAGCTCTCATAAACTCATCGTGGTGAATAGATAGGATGCTCAGAATGCATAAGGTAAGAGAGGAATAATCTCCTTTCTCTGTATCTACAGTAACAAGCTAAAAGCAGGGATTTCCCTTCTGTCAATCAAGAATAGTTGGTACTTTAGGGCCTGCATAGATGTTGTGTGATTAATATGATAGAATAGTAGGAATTTTCACTTACTTAATATTCAACCTGCAGTTTGTTTTTGAACATGCTGTACCTGATTTTTACTGTCTTTTTAATGTGAATAACAGAACTACAGTTCATTTTAAACAGTTTGCAGTGGTCCAGAGTTGTTCCTCACTTACCTTATGCATTCAGAGCATCCTAATTATTCACTACAATGAGTTTATAAGAGCTTTTCACAACTTTCAGAGGCCAGAGTGGAGTTTTGCCATCATAGTAATCCTAATAAGTACTAGCATGCTAACAGCATCAGCGGAGGGAAAAAATGCATTTTTCTACTTTTAAAGATCCCATGACATGGTACTTCTTGATGCTTTTATATGGCTCCTTAATGGTTCCCTAATAGTGTAAATGAATCCTTCTTCAAAATCAAGACTCAGTGCATGAGAAACAGAGATAAGATGAGAAAGAGTCATAAATATCTCTCTCAAACTCTTTATTCTGGGCGTTGTTGCTTGAATGCAAATGAGGAGAAAAGAGATGGCCACTAGTAGAGGGTGGGGGCGTGGCCAAACTTTCCGCTCAGAGCTCAGAGCCCACAGCTGATCCATTTCCTTGTTTTTGCACGGGGGAGAGATTTGAAGCGTTCCATTGAAAAATAAACACATTTCCACATAAAATAAAATTAAACCACTGCTGTTCAAAGGTCCAGAGGCTCAGATAAAGGACTTCCGAGCCTAGAAACACTCGGACGTGCCTCCCGGCAAATAAAAAAACGCATTTCGCAGTGCCTAGCGCATTCACAGTCCAAACTCTGTGGGCGTGATTTACAGAGACGCTGAGTACAGACAGACGGGGGTGGAACTGCATTTGCATTTCTTTTTTCGATCTGACGTCAATAAGGTGCCTTGTTCAAACTCGCCCGTTTGAGCTCCGATTTTTTGTAACGCAGAAAAGGATCGCAAATGCTCAGTTTAGACATTTCACAACTTTTTAACCATGGGGTGGGGGGGGGCTAAACAGGGTAGGGGAGCTCACATTAACGTTCAAAAACCTCAGAAAGTGAAAATTTCATGCCATGGGACCTTTAAAATTTCCTAAAAGCTAAATCACATAAAAAGTAAAGGGCTCATATGTGCGATTGATACTTTGCAGTGGAAGTATGTTCAGCATTTACTATGGTAACACAATGAGCACATTTGCAAACCCTGCCAATAAAGTTTTTAGACTGTCTCAAGATACAAATACAACACACACACATTTTTAGGAGCCTGTGATCAATATGAGTGTTCATGGTCCTGTTGAGGAGTTTGATTTTTAACACAAAGGTGAGAGCGACTAACTGAAAAAATGTTGGCTAAGCTCAGATTAAAGTCTAAAACAAAGCTTCAGAGAGAGCAGTGCCTACAGTTAGCATCACACCCCTAGGGAATGTTAATGACATCAACTACAAAGTGTCATTAGTGCATAAAATAACATTCAGCTTACTTTTGGCATCAAGAAATATTATATTTGCATTTATATTATAGTTATAATGATGCATTTTCAACCTGTCCTTTAATGTTAGGGTTTTTTGGATTATTAGTTTATTTGAGGACAGATAAAAGTGTAGCCCAATAGCTCTATGTATATTGTTATAATTCATTGGTTATACCCTCTGAGTGGCTTACATGTCCGCTGCAGTGCTTAAATGTTCCAGGATAGACTTCGGTGGATTTCCATGGCGGCGGGGGTCCTGACCAGTGCCAGCTCCCTATTCTCCAAAGCAGATGCAGAGGAGCGCAATTACTGCTTACACTGTTACAGCTCCTCACTGTGCACAGCGAGGTGTCCCATTCACTGCCTGTCTGAAAGTACTGTAAAAAATCAAACAAGCGGTCACGGGGTGAGTAGAAATGGGGCAGGGCACGTAGGGGGCAGTCAGCTCCAAACTGATGGATTTAAACTTTGACCTTAGCATGTGATGGGACTGTTTGATTGACTACAGTGCTCTAGTGTGGAGGATTTGAATGGAAAATTGGATTAGAATTATGTAGAAGCAAAACAAAAATATACAAAAATATATGTGTATAAAATAAAATAAATGTGTTTTGTTTTGTTAAATATTAAAATTAATTAATTATGTAGAAGCTTCTCAATGTGATAGTACAGAAGAGGTACTGTGACTAGACTTGAACACATTTTGAAAAAAATATAAACAAAATATAGATATGTTTAATACCCTACTACGAAACATTCCACGCAAAGCAAAGCCTACATCTAAAAGGTTATGCAGTGAACCATTAAAGGTCTTGTATCCAATTTTTTTCATTATTTGAGCAAAATGTCACACCCCAGTACAGATATATTGTATAAGCAACTCTTGAGGTCAAAATAAGTCCGCTGTGTGTTTGTATATGTGTATATCTGTATATAATTAGAAAGCACTCTATGGTCTGGTAATCAGGAAGTGTCTGCATGCTAGTTGTTGTAAGCTTTACCATAATAGCAAAACTCTGACCTGTTTTCTGGAAGTTGTGAAAAGTGCTTATAAATCCATCATGGTGAATAATTAGGATGCTCTGAATGCATAAGGAAAGTGAGGAATAACTTTGGACCACTGCAATCTGTTTAAAATTAACTAGTATTGGGGACTGCGTCGCATCCCACCCGGAGAACACCATCCTGAAGTTTGCTGACGACACCGCTGTGATAGGTTGTATCACAGGCGGAGACGCGGCGGCCTACAGGAGGGAGGTGGACAGTCTGGTGACATTGTGCAGGACTGCAGGAACAACAACCTCATTCTCAAAACAGACAAGACCAAGGAGATGATAGTGGACATGAGGAAGGAGAGGAGACCTCATCAGCCACTGTTTATCCGGGACCTTGAGGTGGAGAGGGTGAGCACCTTTAAATACCTGGGGGTCCACATCAGTGATGACCTCACCTGGACACTCAACACAACACAGGTGGTGAAGAAGGCTCAACAGCGACTGTACTTCCTGAGGAGGCTGAGGAAATTTGGCATGTCGCCCAAAAGCCTCAGCAACTTCTATAGCTGCATTATTGAGTCCATCCTGACCAGCTGCATCACTGTGTGGTATGGCAGCACTACTGCGAAGGACCGCAAATGCCTGCAGAGAGTGCTTAAGACTGCCACAAAGATCACCAGGACTCCTCAACCCTCTCTGCAGAGCATCTACCATCGCAGAGTCTGCAAGAGAGCTGCCTCCATCATCAAAGACCCCACCCACCCCCAACATGGACTATTTGCACTCCTACCTTCAGGCCGGAGGTACAGGAGTGTGAAAAGCAGGACTCTTTCTTCCCAACTGCTATCAGACTCTTGAACTGCTGAGCAATTACCCCCCTCCTGGACATTGATTGACCTATACTTTGCACATGAGTAATTTGCACTATTATTGACCAACTGTTAAGATAATCTGTCAGATTACAGCTGCACATGTAACTGCTTGAATGTTTACACTTCATGTTTTCACTATATTAACCATGTTTACACTTCCTGTTTGCACAATATTAACCATGTTTACACTTCCTGTTTGCACGATATCAACCATGTTTACACTTTCTTTTTGCACAATCATCAACAATCAACAATATTTACACACCGTTTTTACTACTGACAGTTGCACATAAAACCAATGTTGCACATTATCTGTAAATATGTACATGGCACCTAGCCTATATTTTTCCATAGTGTATATTTGGTAAAGATTGTTTCTATTTTATTATACTTTTTACATGCTTCTCTCTATCTTATTTATCTATTTAAATTTTTTTGCATGCTCTTGGCATCCAGAGTGGGCAGCAAAGTAAGAATTTCATTGTACAGGGAAACGTGTTTCTTTACTGTGCATATGGCAATAAAAGCTTTGAATCTTGAATCTTTTTCTTAACGATGCTGTTTTAACTTTTAATTAAAGATTTAGTTCACAGTGCATATCTTAAACACTGCAAAGAGCATTAACACCTGAGAGAAGACTGAAATCTGAGCTGCTACACTAATACAAGAATCCAATGTATTTCAGAACATGTAAACTACAGGCTTAGCAGCTTTTACACAGAAAGAAGGGAAAGAAGACATTATATTACCTAAATTATAGTAGTAATAATTATTATTATTATTATTATTATTATTAATAATAATAATAATAATAATAATAATAATAATAATAATAATAATAATAATAATAATAATAATAATAATAATAAACCAGTCAAACTGTAATTAACAGCTCACATAACATTGGTTTTATCTATTCACACAAGTAACCTTTTAAGTTAAGAAAAATAATGATTCCATCTACTTTCAGACACTGTTTTCAAAGATAACAAAGACTTCAACAAAATAACATCTAAGAAAATTTATAATGCGTTTAATTTCACAGCACACTGAATGCAGCTGTCCCTAATCTCCACTAATAACAGAATTCAAGCCATTCTCATTCATTTTAATGCTTCAAAGTAGTAATTACTCAGCTTTTCATGTGGCTCCTTATTGTCGCAACATTTTAAACAAACAGTTATTTTGAATTCAATAAAGAAGCACTGTGAAATTTTTCAGTTGGAGGTCCGTCACCTGCTTGCTATGGATATGTCAATCCTCTGCCTGGAATGTTCCACAGTATGACATGTCTACCTTACATTTATTCAACTACAGGTAGTTTTATAGCTCAAAAATACCTAGTAAAACAGGCATCCTGACTGAGTGGGGCTGCCTCTCCACAGATCTGAGCTGTAACTTGGTCTGCTTTGGTCTCCATGCTGCTAGAAATGCCATACTGTGAAACATTCCAGACAAAAGAAAAAATGGCTACATAAAGAAAAGCATTTGAGGGGTCCTCCACCAGAAAAGTTATGACAGGTTTTCATGTTTTCTAATTATGACTTGTTTTGGTTGGTTAGTACCTGGGGAAAATATTTATTATAGTTTTATTTCAGTTAAGTGGCATTTTGTGGAAAAAAGTTTAAACGAAAAGTAGAAAAATACAGGAAGTAGAACTGAGTTAAAAAATAGAATACCTCTATCTACAGCTCTGGAAAAAAAATAAGAGGCCACTGCATTTTTTTTTCCTGAAATCAGCATCTCTACATGCGCAGTAATGTGCAGCCCACTGCTGCTAATAACAGGATGGGTTAAATGCAGAGGACGAATTTCTCCCAAGGGAGACAATAAAGGCTAATCTTACAGCCATTCCATTCCAGCATCTGTTGAATTCCAACACAAACACAAAGCTGAGCTACTTCAGTTCACCAGGAGTGGAATAAAGTCACCCAAGAACAATGTGAAAGACTTGTGGAGAGCATGTCAAGACACATAAAAGCCGTGATTAAAAATAAGGGTTATTGCACCAAATATTAATTTGTAAACTCTTTTTAAGTGTAAACATTAGTATTATGTTGTTTTAAAATGAATTTGATCTTGTTTCTTTGCATTGTTTCAGGTCTGAAAACATGTATCTTTTTTGTTATTTTGACCATTTGTCATTTTCTGCAAATAAATGCTCTAAATTATAATATTTTTATTTGGAATTTGGGGGAAATGTTGTCAGTAGTTTATAGACTCAAACAAAAATATTCCTTTTGCCTAAACACAAACCTATAAGTAGTAAAATCAGAAAAACTGATCATTTTGCAGTGGTCTCTTATTTATTTAGCAGAGCTGTATGTCATCAACACTTCCTTAAACAATTCCATAAAAAATAACAATTTATGCGCAAAGAACATAGTTTTTGTGACAGTTTAAAGCTTCATTTAACAAAAGGTGTTGGAATTTATTTTTATTAGTCTAATCTCGTCTACACTTGTACATTTTGATCAAGTTTTGGTACTTGTTTATTTATATTATGGTTGCTAGGTAACAGTTTTATAATCACCTCTACATATGTCATACCAGCTGCCAGTCTCTAACCAAGAAGTGAAATCATAAAAATGTAAAAACTAGAAAAAACAAGGCAAGATTTTTAGTGAAATTTTATAATGATATTATGCCTGGTAACCATCATCTGATTTGACAGTCAATGGTCTCGCTCCTGAAAAAGAAAGTCTGTGTCAAAATATCCATCAGGAGGAATACTACTGACACATGAGGACAGAGGATTTGCATAGCTGTCAGTGTGAGGGCTCAAATACATGGGTCAGTCCACTGCAAGGGAATCTTATGCAAAATGTACTGTACTGAATGAGATAGTGGTATTATACATGAATTTAAAGGTGCACTGTGTAACTTTTCTGGTGGAGGATCCTTTAAAGTGGTTTTCTCCATGGATATGTTATTGCTTCTTCTGGAATGTTTCACAGTATGGCATTAAACCATTCTTTCTTCATGGAGACCAAACCAGACCAAGTTACAGGACAGATCTGTGGAGAGGCAAACCTGATCACAGTCAGAATGCCTGCTTTTCTAGGTATTTTTAAGCTATAAAACCATCTGTAATTGAATAAATGTAAAGTAGAGCTGTTTAATGTCATACTGTGGAACATTGCAGGCAGAGTAATGACACATACAGATGCATTGGAAGATAGGGTTTTTTGTGATTAGAGTTGCATAGGCCTGTCAGCAAAAAATAACACATTTTGAAGTGTGATATATTGCTGAAGAAAATATAGACAATAAACAGTAATTCTGAAACAAATGCTGTGCATGCTCGGTGGTGGTAAGCTGCCCTGAGACAGACTGACAGAGGCAAGGCTGCCAATCTGCGCCATCGGCCCCTCTGACCACTCCCAATCATTCACACACACACTCCACTTTCATAATAGGCATTGTGGGTGAGGGCAAAATGATAGGACTTCTGAGTGGGAATCGAGCTTCAGACTTTTGGTAGCCACTGCTGCCTCAGCTTATATCTTATTGTAGTACAGAAAATAACCAAAAACCACTATTACAAAGAAAAAGTACCCACAGTAAATAGTTACTGTCCCATCATTTATTGAACAATAAGTTAATATATATTAATATATATAATAACTATTATGACAGGCCTAGAGATGCAATTTATTTTCTGTTCTGAGTGCATATTTTTGGACCAGATCTTGTACTTTGCCAACAAGCGTTCATGGTCCTGTTTTGAGTTTCAACACAAAGCTGAGAGTGACTAACTGAAAAACTGTTGGCTAATGCTGGCTAATGCTTATGATTGTACTTTTATTTGTTTAACAGTGCAAAATTGGCTGCTCAGTCAGTTAAGTCAGTTCTTTTTGGTCAGACTGTGTTGAAATAACAGTCAAATTAAAGTCTAACAAAGCCTCAGACAGACCATGGCTATAGTTAGCATCACACCCCTGGCAATGTTGTTGACATTATTTTCAAAGTATAAATAAGCCTGTTTGTGTAGTAGTCATAGTAGCAGTAAGATTTTGTTTACAAGCTCTGATACACAGGTCTAAATCTGTATTTGTGACTGACCGCGGCAAAACCAATCCCAAGTCGTCCCAGAGGCGTTTTGAGTTATTCACAGATTTTGAAAGTATAGATTCTAAGCTTTCCAATAGATTCGAAGCTTTCCACATGAACATAACACAACATTTGAAGAAGTTGTGGCCATTTGAAAGCATGCACTTTGGTTTATGCTGAGCGGAGAAATCAGCTCGTAAAGTTTCCTCACTGTAAGCGTTCTTGCCTAATTTTACTTTTATAACAAAAAGTCCATATAATCATTCAATAATTCAATAATACACAGGACATGTTGAGTTAAAAATCACCTATATTGTCAATTTAATACAGTACAAAATAGTATAGTATTTACTCCTGGTTTAGTCTTGTTTTAGTCCGGGTTTAGTCCCGTTTTAGTCCAGTTTTAGTTCTAGGTGTTTAAAGGGATATGCCACCCCCAGGTCAAATTTGGGCATCTCCCCACAGTCCAGAGGCTAAAATAAGTGGTGGAAAGCGTTTTCCTGCTCACCCAGCCATTGTCCGAGTCTGTCACCACTGACTGCCGCAGTATCTGCTGCTCCTCCGCGTTAGACTGGAGTCTAACGGCACCAGAGAAAGATTTCGGCCAAAAGGAATTAATTTGCTGGATGCGTTTCCCAATTACTTTCTGTGTAGTGCACATTCATATCGAGTGCAAATAAATGTACAAATCAACACGGAGAGCTTGCCTTGGTCATTTTGGGTGGGAACTATTTTTCAGTGCGGAAAAACATAGCCGAATCACGCAGCACGCTGCCAGGGGAATCCCTGTTACGCACCAGGAAGGGAGTTCCCCTGTTGCCAGCGTGGTGCGTGCTTCGGCTATGTTTTTCCGCATTGAAAAATAGTTCCCACCCAAAATGACCAAGGCAAGCTCTCCATGTTGATTTGCACATTTATTTGCACTCGATATGAATGCGCACTACACAGAAAGTAATTGGGAAACGCATCGAGCAAATTAATTCCTTTTGGCTGAAATCTTTCTCTGGCGCCGTTAGACTCCAGTCTAAGGCGGAGGAGCAGCAGATACTGCGGCGGTCAGTGGTGACAGACTCGGACAATGGCTGGGTGAGCAGGAAAATGCTTTCCACCACTTATTTTAGTCTCTGGACTGTGGGGAGATGCCCAAATTTGACCTGGGGGTGGCATATCCCTTTAACCGGGCTTAACCAGGACCGCGCGGCTAGCCACTAGCTAGTGTTTAGTCCCGGTTTTAGTCCTGTTTTAGTCCTGGTTTTAGTCCTGGTTTAGTCCTGGTTTGGTCCTGGTTTGGTCCTGGTTTTGTCCTGGTTTAGTCCTGGTTTATCCCTGGTTTATCCCTGGTTTAGTCCTGTACACACACGGATATATACACATGTACACACATGCTAATGTTGACACAAGCCGCTGCCTTCACCTAATATCTCCATTTGACGCAGAAATAATATGATAATAATATGACTCACCCCGTGTCGTCGGATAATTCGCATATCTCCACGTGTATACGCGTATCATGTATATCCACGGCCTTTCAGAGCTAAATCGCAATCTGTACACAAGCTCCGGAGAAACGGATGTGTCCCGAAGCAGTCCCGAAGGTCTCCCGAATGTGTCATTGTCCAAGTAGAAGTTAAAAGTCCATTTTCATGTCCTTATTGTCTCGCAGTGCCGTGTACATATTCACGAGCTCCTCACAGCTGATAGGCGAACAGGGGAAACCCCCTCGGCGCTTCTCGCAACGGGATTGGCGGGTGCGCGAGTGCGGGAAAATACAGTGAGGAAAATATGTATTTGAACACCCTGGGATTTTGCAAGTTCTCCCACTTAGAAATCATAGAGGTGTCTGAAATTTTCATTGTAGGTGCATGTCCACTGTGAGAGACATAATCTAAAAAAAAAAAATCCAGAAATCACAGTGTATGATTTTTTTAAACAATTTATTTGTATGATACTGCTGCAAATAAGTATTTGAACACCTGTCTATCAGCTAGAATTGTGACCCTCAAAGACGCCTAGTCGTCTTTAAAAAGTCCACCTCCACTCCACTTATTATCCTAAATTAGAAGCACCTGTTTGAGGTGTTTAGCTGCATAAAAACACCTGTCCACCCCATACAATCAGTAAGACTCCAACTACTAACATGGCCAAGACCAAAGAGCTGTCCAAAGACACCAGAGACAAAATTGTAGACCTCCACAAGGCTGGAAAGGGTTATGGGACAATTGCCAAGCAGCTTGGTGAAAAAGATCCACTGTTGGAGCAATTATTATAAAATGGAAGAAGCTAAACATGACTGTCAATCTCCCTCGGACTGGGGCTCCATGCAAAATCTCACCTCCTGGGGTCTCAATGATCCTAAGAAAGGTGAGGAATCAGCCAAGAACTACACGGGAGGAGCTGGTCAATGACTTGAAAAGAACTGGGATCACCGTTTCCAAGGTTACTGTTGGTAATGCACTAAGACGTCATGGTTTAAAATCATGCATGGCACGGAAGGTTCCCCTGCTTAAACCAGCACATGTCCACGCCCATGTTAAGTTTGCCAATGACTATTTGGGTGATCCAGAGGAGTCATGGGAGAAAGTCATGTGGTCAGATGAGACCAAAATAGAACTTTTTGGTCTTAATTCTACTCACCGTGTTTGGAGGAAGAAGAATGATGAGTACCATCCCAAGAACACCATCCCTACTGTGAAGCATGGGGGTGGTAGCATCATGCTTTGGGGGTGTTTTTCTGCACATGGGACTGAACGACTGCACTGTATTAAGAAGAGGATGACCGGGGCCATGTATTGCGAGATTTTGGGGAACAACCTCCTTCCCTCAATTAGAGCATTGAAGATGGGTCGTGGCCGGGCCTTCCAACATGACAATGACCCAAAGCACACAGCCAGGATAACCAAGGAGTGGCTCCGTAAGAAGCATATCAAGGTTCTGGACAGTGTTGTATAGTAACGAAGTAATAATACTTCACTACTGTACTTAAGTAAATTTTGGGAGACTTTGTACTTTACTTGAGTTTAAAAAAAAATATATAACTTTTACTTTTACTTCACTACATTTCCGAATTTAATTGCATACTTTTACTCCGATACATTTTCAATGTGCCGTTTAGTTACTCGTTACAATAAAAACCTCTACTGACTGAAGGAAGTCAGGACGTGCCTGGGCTTGTTCGCTACTTGTGTGTGACAATCAGCCTACACCTGTTGGTGTAGATGAGACGATGAGCATCCCTGGCCGTACTTAAACACAATGTTCTCTTACGCTGATATGAAGGATTCGTCCTATCGAATGAAGTGCCTCTTGTGCCTTCCAAGAAACGTGGAAATCCTATCTTACAGAAACTCCCCGTCCAACCTCAAGAAACACATCGAGGTAAGTTCTAGATGAATGAAATTGTTAGCGTCTATATTCCAATTTCAGTAACCATAGCATGGACATTCTAGACACCGTTGTGAAACCTTGAGAATAACATGTAGAAATTAACTTTGTGTGACATTGTTTCAGTTACACAAAGCGTATTTGACGATGTTGGAGCTAACGGGCTACCTAGCTTTTTCGGCTCAAGGGAAGGCATAGCTGTAGGCTCAGTGTAACGAATGAGAAAAGGCACACAGGTTCAAAAGGACAAAAAATAACATTAACATGTGCCTACTTTTAAAAATTTTAACAAGCGCTGTGTGTTTGTGCTAAGTAACAAAGCGAGTGTTAGCTTCAGACTGCCTTTTACTTGATACTTTTACTTGTACTTTTAATTACATTACTTGAGTACATTTATTTTTACATTACTTGTCATACTTAAGTACAAGAAGTTCCAGATACTTTAAGACTTTTACTCAAGTAACATTTCAGTCAGTGACTTCGACTTTTACCAAAGTCATTTTTGGGAGGGGAACCTATACTTTTACTTGAGTTTCATTTTCCAGTACTTTATACAACACTGGTTCTGGAGTGGCCTAGCGAGTCTACAGACCTAAACCCAATAGAAAATCTTTGGAAGGAGCTCATACTCCATGTTTCTCAGTGACAGCCCAGAAACCTGACTGATCTAAAGAAAGTCTGTGTGGAGGAGTGGGCCAAAATCCCTCCTGCAGTGTGTGCAAACCTGGTGAAAAACTACAGGAAACATTTGACCTCAAACAAAGGCTACTGTACCAAATATTAACATTGATTTTCTCTGGTTTTGAAATACTCATTTGCAGCAGTATCATACAAATTGTTAAATCATACACTGTGATTTCTGGATTTTTTTTTTTTAGATTATGTCTCTCACAGTGGACATGCACCTACGATGAAAATTTCAGACCCCTCCATGATTTCTAAGTGGGAGAACTTGCAGAATCGCAGGGTGTTCAAATACTTACTCTCTGGATGTTGATTTATACACGCCCCGTTTCTTTCCGAAAAACAAGCCAATTTGAAATAAAAAATGTGTGTTTTTAACATCACTAATGCTGTTACCTGAAACATGGAGCGGCTTCTTCATGATCTCAACTAGCACATTCTGTAAAAAAACGAAAATCACAAATAAAAAAAAATTAAAAAATTCTAATGCAAATATCTCCGTTTCACCAATCCCGACAAGTGGCCCTTTTTAGCATGGTCGGACACATTTTTTTTTGTACTTGCTCAGGCTGACAATGTCCAAAGGTTTTCTGTGCTGTCTCACATGTGTGATTCTCACTTTAACAACCCATCCAAAACATGAGTCCCCCAAGTCTCACCTCCCACTGCTCAGAACTCAACTGTCATCACTAGTTTACTATGGCAGACAGTAGGACATATCATTGCTTTTATGTCAGATGCCATTCCTGATGCAATCATCCATCCATCCATTTTCTCCTGCTTATCCGGGACCGGGTCGAGGGGGAAACGGTCTAAGCAGTGACTCCCAGACTTCCTTCATCCCAGACACTTCCATGTCGTCCAGCCCCCCTGCCACCCAAATCTCCCTGTACTGGCCCCCTATGGATCCTCCTGTGGGTGGTGGGTCCACGGAAGGAAGGCTCCATGTCGCTAATGCGGGCGACGTAACTGGCCTTGCTGTGTTTCTCGTCATGGGGGCTAAGTCCTGCTGCAATCCTACTACATTCAATAATAATACTGTACATCAAACTTTACCCATGTATATACATTTATATTGTAGTTATCCAGACTTGAATTTAAAAATTTAATGGCCAAGAGTCAATTTTGTTTAATATAGAGTTATTACAAAAACGTGTCTTGCCCCAGTACAGATATATTGTTAAAGCAGCTTTTGAGATCAAAGTCTGCTGTGTGCTGCCTGCATCTAATTAGAAGTTGTCTTATTATCCGATAATGAGGAAGTGTGTGTTAGTATGCTAGTTGTTTTTAGTATTACCATGAAGGCAAAAATCCGCTCTGGTCTGTGAAACTTGTGAAAAGCATTTATAAACTCATTGCGATGAATAATTAGGATGCTGAATGCAGTTAAGTGAGGAATAACCACTGCAACCACTGGACCACTGGAAACTCTTTAAAATGAACGAGTTTTGTTTTTCAGGTTTTTAAGGTACAGCACCTTTGACTGATTTACATATTGTACCTTTGCAGTTTTCCAGTGGTCCAGTCACATTTGCCCTGGGGCAGGTTGGCAGTGATGTGGCTGCCAGTCTGCAAAAATAACCCCAACCCCGTTGTATAGGGACACTTTTAAAATAAGCAACACAAGCATAACACATGTGAAGTGTTTTGCTCAAGGACACAATGATAATATTCAATACTTGTGGTAAGAATTGAACAACCAACAAAACAGTTGAGCCACTGTACTTATTTAACCTTTATTTTATCAGTCAAAATAAGCCCTGATTTAAGCGTAACATAGGAA
The DNA here is from genome assembly GCA_036785185.1 of Paratrypauchen microcephalus. Classification (NCBI taxonomy): domain Eukaryota; kingdom Metazoa; phylum Chordata; class Actinopteri; order Gobiiformes; family Gobiidae; genus Paratrypauchen; species Paratrypauchen microcephalus. The sequence continues at coordinate 1,706,254 of JAVJIX010000165.1, read as the reverse complement.
TCGTTTGCATGTTTTGCCTGAGTTAATTTAATATTTCTCAAACTGGAGCTGAATGTCACAGCTCTGAAGCAGATAATTATGTTTTATTCTGCTGTTGTCTTGTCAAGCATTTGTAATACATTTTAGAGAGAAAGAGGGAGAGAAGAAAGAGAAGAGGTTGAGAAGGAAAGGAAAGGAGATTGGGGGGAAAAGAAAGTGGGCGAAAGGCAAAGGAAAGGATAGAGGGAGGAATAGAGAAGAGAGAGAAGAGGATATGGTGATTAAGAGGGATGGAAAGATAAATAGAGTGAAGAGGGGGAGAGAAAGAAAATGAGGAATGAGAGGGAAAGGGGGAGAGAGAAGAGATTGATAGAAAAAGGGAGAGAACAAGAGAGGGAGAGAAAATGAGGGAGAGGAGGAATAGAGATGAGAGACATAAAGGGCAGGTGAAAAAGGTGGAAAGAAACGGAGTGAATGACAAATAGAGACGGTGATACAGGGAGAGGAGACATTTAAATAAAAAGGGAGAGAGATGAAGAAGAGGAGGAATAGAGAAGTGAGATAGAGGAGTGCAGAGTGAAAAGGATGGAATGAGAAATGCAGGAAAAAGAGGTTGGTGAGGCAGGAAGAGGAGATTAAGAAAAAAAAGAGCTGGAGAGGGATGAAAAAGAGAAAAAGACATAAATAAAAAAGATGGAAAGAGAAAGTGAATGACAAATGCAGAGAGAAAGAGCGATAGAAAAGCAGCAGAGAGATTAAGAAGAAACAGGATGATGGAAAGACAGAAGAGGGAGAGAAACCGAGAGAAAGGGTGAAAAAGAGGAACTAAATGAGAAACAAGGAAAGAGATAGAAAATAGAGGTCGAGAGAGCAAGAAAAGTTGTTAACGTGAGGAAGAGGAGAGAGACTGAGAGCAGGTTGAAAAAGAATGCAGAGAGAGAGAGAGAGAGAGAGAAGGGAAAGAGTGGGAGAGAGAGACAGAGAGAGATGGGTGAGAGGACATGACAGATGGCAGACGTCTTGAGCTTCCATTTGCTGTGACCCTTCCAAACTGCTCTAGGGGCCATATGTGCTGCTCTCCCCCAAGAAGGAGTTCTCAAACGGGGCATGGGCACAGACCCAGAGGCACCCCGACCATCCACAAGATGCACAAGATACTGACACATGCTACTTTCACATCAGTAATTATTAACAACATCTTGTTCATTTAGTAAATCAGTCTATTACAAATTAAAAGCCCATTATTACACTCTTTTCTGATGTTATGATGCTGTTTCCTCATAACCAACAGACCTTGAGTTGTGTTTTGTTTCATTCACGCGTTTAACACACAAACCCTGCATATTTAGTTCTTCTCTCAAACTGAAAACACACTGTTCTACCTTGTGGTAATACAGGATGTGCTCCACTGTATTTTTAATCTCCACACACCTTCACAAGAATCATTTGGATAATTTCAGCCAGTGGAATTGCCAATCTCTACTAAATAAAAGGTAAAAGGTAGCTGTTTAATTGAAAACTACTCTACGGGTTAAACTACGGGTTACTCAAACATGTGTTGATGAAACAAAACACAACTCCAGGTCTGTTTTTGATGAGGTAACAACATTATAACATGACTTAAAACTCACAAGAGTCAATTTTGTGTAATATAGGCCCTGCATACCAGATTCTTCTCCAAGAATTTGAGCAAAGTGTGTCTTGCGCCTGTACAGATAAGAGTATAAGCAGCTCTTGAGGTCAAAAAGAATTCTGCTGTGTGCTGCCTGCATTAGAAAGGGTTTACTGTTTGATTATCAGGAAGTGTGCGCTAGCATGCTAGTTGTTGTTAGTTCTGTAGTTGTGTTTTTCTTTTTTCTTTTCCTAAACATTACACTGAAATCACCCATTGCCATTTTGAGGGGGCTGGCCTCTCCTCAGATCTGACCAGACCTGTAGTTTGCCGTCCCTTGCTAATCTCCGTGAAGAAATTTAAAGCCTTACCCTGGAACATGCCAAGGAAAATCAACATTTCCATAAGGACTAGAAGGTGTTCAAGTATGATGGTATAGCTCAGTAGTGTTTTTCTCCCCTATAAAACCTTTTATACCTACACCATGACTCATACTGCTCCTATTTTTAGTTTTTAATAGTCACAATTAGCAGCATGTCAGATCAGTGTAAATCGAATATCTCGCTGCTCTGTGTATGTGTTTGAATCAGCTTTATTGTCACAGGTGAACAAACAGTCCTTTTCATGATGTGTTACCGTGACCACAGCCCCATGAGCTGCCGCGGGGTCTACGTGGCTCCTCTCTAGGGGCCATCCGTCACGTCCGAAAAGAGCTTTTATGAACCATTTCCAGCAACGGGGGCCATTTTTATGAAGAAGTGACATTCATGAAGGAGTTAAAGGGTAGGGGAAAGAGAGGAGGGCTGGTTTTCATCAATTCTCAGTACATTACAGCTACTAGGACTGAACGGTTTGAGAAAAATATGGAATTGTCAGATTTGAAATTTCTGAAATACGAACTGACAAACTAATACAATAAATCACATTTCAGAACATGTTTGTACAGATCTAAACAGGGTTAGCTAGGCCTGTCACGATAACAAATTTTGAAGCAGGATATTTTGCTACAGAGATACAATATATTGCGATAAATGATCATATTGAAACCACTTTATGCCACTGACAAAGCAGGATAATCCAGTAAACACATTTTTAAATATACTGTATCATTGAAAGGCCAGAGCTACAAAGCAACAAATAAATAGCTAAATGAACTAATAATTCACCATAGAAGTTATTTATTCTGCTTTCTAAAGCTCACATCTTTACGTTATGACATAAAAATAGCAACAAAATTTTTTTTTTTCCTGAGTGGGTAGCGCTCATGCTTCACAGCAGGAAGGTTCCGGGTTCGATCCCCAGGTTGCCCGAGCCTTTCTGTGTGGAGTTTGCATGTTCTCCCCGTGTCTGGGTGGGTTTCCTCCGGGCACTCCGGTTTCCCTCACCAACCCAAAACATACACCATAGGTAAATCTTCCAGCTTAGGTCCTGCCGAAGCAAGAAGATCATGGAGATGGTCCCCGGGCGCAGTAATGTGCTGCTCACTGCTCCTAATAACAGGATGGGTTAAATGCAGAAATGGAATTTCCCCACTGTGGGACTAATAAAGGCATAGCTTTCTTTCTTTCTTTCTTGTACACATGATAAATATTGAATCCCAAAATATATTGTTATAGTAATTAACATGACAGATCTAGTGTCAGCAGTTTTTATGCAGAATAAGAGCAGATTTAGTTGTTTGTGGAGGAAATTATGGCACTTCAAAAATTGCCATCTTTGAGATTTGCTAATTGCCATTTTGATTCGATTGCAATACATTTTGCAGCTCTAAGTAGAACAATCAGGCCAACTTTTGCCATAGAAATCTGCCATGTTTTTGGTAGTGGTGAAATACTTAACCTACTATACTCAAAACAAATGCGAAAAAATAAACAGAAGAAAAACAAAATATTTTCTTAAATATACCCTAAAAAATACATCCTCACTGTGAGATCCAGTGTCACCAATCCACAATTCAGACCTGTAACTTGGTCTGGTGGCACCCCCTACCAATCTCCATGGAAATAGAAGAGTTTATGTGGAATAGTCTAGGTAAGGCAATGATTAGAGACTAGGGATGTGCCAAAACATCAAAAATATCTCTATATATCATTACACAAAATGTGGTGGTACAGTATTGTGATCGTAGGCTGCTGTAAGAGCATTTTTTTGTGACTGAACTACAATTTTGTTGCTCATTTATTGGAAGGAAATGTGATACATGTGAAGATTTCACCGTTTTTATGATTAAAATAGATATTTTTTGTATTTACTTTGCACAAAATATTGTTGGTAGAATGTATTTGGTTCTTGAAAAACAGAAATTAATCAGAGTATTATTACCATTATCGCATGTGTCACCATATATGATAATATCGTATTGTGATCCACATATCGTGACGTGTATCATATCAAATCGTAAGGGACCTTCTGATTCCCAGCCCTAATAGAGACCAGACAAGTTACACAGTACAGCTTTAATTCTCTAGCTCATTTGTTAGAAGCTGGGGAAATTGTATGAAGTATAAACTGCAGCTCATGTGGGGTCTTATGGGTCTGTGGTGGTCAGCATCTATCTTTGTTTTAAACCATAATATTCCAAATCGCACATAAAAGTTCACAAACACTTCAAAACTCAAACTTAATGTGATTCCTTTCTATATTTAACCAGGCTGACGTCAGTCCATAGTTGCCCATTTCCACTTTCCTTTGATTAATATATGGGGAAGCTCTGCCCTCCTCTGCACAATATGCTATTTCATTTATTCTAAACCAGGAAGCGTTTGCAATGCCACAGGCTTCGCTCCGTCCACAAAGGGAACTAGATTGGAGCCAATTGGACCCAGGTGAGACTGTCTGTGGGCTCGTATCTTCACTGATGGAGGGAGAGTGAGGAGGGCACCGGGGTCAGGTACAAATGTCCACTCCAGTAATGGCGACCATATGTAGGACCAGCTCCACTGAAATAGCATTGCTCCATGAGGGGTTAGTCAGGGCTAGACACACTCTATGAGGCAACAAGTGTGGTGGAATATAGATTTTGTGTGGGTGTGTTATTTTCAATGGACACTGCTCTGATTTAGAGACTTGTACTTCACTGGCTGGCAGAACAATGGGAAACATCATTATACACCCACTGCACCAGACTATTTTAAAGTGGATCTAAACCATATATATGGTGTTAATTAATAGCATTATCTACTGTTCCTTTTCCTTTTTTGGCAATCTAAGCAGGATTTTACAGATACATTTCCAGCTTTCTGGTCAAAAACAGTGAGTTAGTGTGTGCTGCCTCCAGTGGCCCTTATGTAATAGATAATACTCCCTACAACTGTACAACAACTCACCCATATGTAATAGATAACACTATGTCATGTCAATCATTATTTCATCTCTGCATTGTTTTCTCCTCATGACCTCTTGTATATAGCCCAGATTTAATTTTATTACTATATTTCTGTATTTTTATTTTTACTTGTACATATAAATTTATATAATTACACATTCTTATAATTTATATTTTTATTTTATTTTATTTTATTAAGGACAATATAATAAAACATTAAAGAACAAAATAATAAACAAGATAAAATACATAAAACAACACATAAGTTCAGTGTCATACTTTGGAACATTCCAGGCAAAGCAATAAGCAGGTATCTTCATAGAGAAAAGTGGCTGACCTTCCACCAGAAAAGCTGCGCAGTGCACCTTTAATACACAACTAATTAAATGTAAAAAAAATAAATAAATAAATAAAAAAAAAAAGAGGAAAAATACTCAAATCACTTAGTATATTCACAATTTAGTATTTGTAATAGTGTGAAAAATCAGGTACTCCAAACAGGCTTCATTTCCAAAATGTATTTATTATCATATTATGGAACCTTCCAAGCAAAGCAATAACATCTCCATGGAGACGAGATGATGACGGGTCCTCCACCAAAAAAGTTACATAGTGCCCTTTAATCCGCAATTAATTAATTTAATATTTGCACACCTTCTAACAGATTTTTTTTTTTTTAGCACCAAGAACATAAAAAAACCTGCTCCAAGTAGAAAATGATGAGCCATGCAAATTGAGCTGTTGATATTTTTATGACAACCAATTCCAAAAACCAACAACAAATTCAGTTAAGTTCAGTTTGGGTCCTTTTGGCACTCTTTAATTCTCCAATTTTCTCCAATTTTTTCTGCTTTTAACACATTGGCATGGAGGACAAAATGTTATTTCAATTAGACTTATTTTAGTAATTTGGACAGTGGAGTGGAGTAGGTCACACATTAAAATATAATAACAAAGAGTACAAATATCAATAAGTAAATTAATAATAATAATAATACATTCAGAATAAGTAGCAAAAACGACTTATACGTATACATTTATATAAGGCATAATTATATAAATGTATATGTAAAAGTAAAAGAAATACAAGAGGTCATAAGGAGAAAACAATAATGATTGACAGGACATTGGGTTATCTATTACATAAGAATGAGTTGTACCGTTGTAGGGAGTATTATCTCTTACATATATCTATTACAAAAGGGCCACTGGAGGCAGCACACTCACAGTTTTTTGGCCAGAAACCTCCTGTCCTCCTGTCCCTCACTGTGACAAACGTCTGACTAACTTCAGTTTGTCAAATTTATAATACACTCAGCAGGATTGCAGCTACAACCATAATGGGATGAAAATATAGTGTTATAAATAATAACAAATATTATTTTAAAGTGGGACTAAATGCCTAAACTTTGCCTACAAACACATTTCACATAGAGCTGCTAACTTGGGCAGTACCTGAAGAACTAAAGTGCAGAGTGAGAGAGGAGGCGGGACGGGGTCAGGGGTTATAAGGTAAACTGTGATTGGCCGAAAAGGTGTCCGCACTTCAAACTACTTCAAACGACTGTTATTAGGCCAGTACAGTGTGATGTCACATAGTACTTGAAATTGCAGTGGCCACTGGAGGCAGCACAGCACACACTAAGTTTTTGATTCTTTTTACCTAGTTAAATTGCCAAAAAATGACTAAAACAATAGATATTGCTATTAAAACACCATATATACAGTTAAATTCCAACAAAAAAAACTTTATTTAGTGTTTATTTGCACTTTAAAATAGTCTCGTGCAGTGGGTGAGTTGGAGTGAGAGCAGTTTGTCCAGCGTCCAAGATCAAAATATAGTGTTATAACTTACTGCTACTTTCCAGAGCCATTTTGAAATCACTCTAAATAAATCATTCACTTTTCTGTAATAATTTTTCCAGTGTCCTTCAAATGGCCAACTTCTATCTCCACCTTATTTAAAAATGTAATAGTCATTCAATTTTAATACATTACAGTCACCTACAGTTTTGACCTGATTTATGTTCGCCTAATACTGGCTTAACAGCACATAGAGTTGTCATTAGAGGGCGCTACGTTTTACTTCTAGACTAATCCATCTTATTTTAATCGTCAAATCTGACTTTTACAGCAATGTTTTACACAATGTTATCATAAACTTGAGTTAATATTGCATGTACTTATTGTTTAGCCTATTCCAAGTTTGGCCTTTGGTTCATTTCCAGGTTTTAGTCTTAAATCGCTGCCAAAGAACGGGGACTTCTGCTTCTTATCAAGCTCCTATATTTTAACTTTATCACCACCATGTCCTTGCGAAGTGTAGAGTTATTTATGGAAGTGCTATAGACATTCGGTTTTCAATTTGTTCAAAAATAGACTGGCTTCTCTCGCAAGGAAATAAACATACGTGACATGTTTTGGTTTTGGGAAGCTAGTCAAATATTGTATTATTTGCAGCTGATGTAATCACCGTTCCCTGGGGGTGTGATGCTAACTATAGGCTCTGCTCTGTCTGAGGCTTTGTTAGACTTTAATCAGTGCTTTGTTTTAACAGACCAGAAAGAAAGAGATTTAGCTGGGAGTAAAAGGGTGCTTTTTGTTGAAAATCAAACTCCTAAACAGGACCATGAACACTCGTATTGATCACAGGCTCACAAAAATGTGCTGTTTAAATCCATTTTTTATTTTTTCTTGACTTTTCAGATGATCTTTAATCTTTTGTTGGTGTTTGCTAATGTGTGCATAGTCTCTACATTGTAACTACTAAACGTTCCAACATTAGAGATACACCAAGTATCAATAACACATGTAAACTATTAATCATTACGTATTGATTTTGTATTTGCGTAAAGACCGGGGGGGAGAAAAAGTAAAATATTGTACTGTAAAATGAAGTAATGACAGTTTACTGGGATACAACAATATACATTTGTTTGTCTTAAAAACATGAAAAACAGTACTAGTTCATTTGAAACAGTTTACAGTGATCCAAAGTTATTCCACACTTACCTTATGCATTCAGAGCATCTTAATTATTCACCACAATTAGTTTCTAAGAGCTTTTCACAACTTTCAGACCAGAGAGGAGTTTTGCAGTCACAGTAAAGTTAACAACAGCTAGCATAAAATGTTTTATAATATGCAGCAAACTTATCTTGACCTCAAGAGCTGCATATACAATATATCTGCTATGGGGCCAGGCAAACTTTGCGCAAATACACAGAAAGAAAATGGGTAAGGCTCTTTAGTATATATAATTAGAGAAATGTACCTTAAAGATCTTATACTGTGCAAAATGGACTCTCGTGAGCTTTAAGCCATGCAGGGTTTGTGTGTTAAACGTGTGAATTAAACAAAGCACAACTTCAGGTATGTTTTTAATGAGTAAACAACATTACAGATCAGAAAATGGCATAATATGAGCGCTTTAAGTGAGCATGATGATAGTAGTAGTAGTAATAACCTTGTATTACTGTAAGATTAAGATAACAGATGTCCAAACAGCCTAAAATCCTCCGTGTTACATCTTGTTCAGCTCTTCTTATCATGCGTGCAATGAACATAATTAATTCCCAGCTGGGTCCAGTCGCCATGGCGCTGTACTTTACCATCTCACTGAGCCGCAAAGTATCATGGGAGGCGGTCATAAAAGCCAACCTCCAAACAAGCGCTCCATAAGGACTTAATGCGCCTGGTCAGATGTAACATGTATTGTAATGTCGCTGTGTTGGAGGAGAGCCAGGACCAGAATCATGCCCATCATACTTTAATTTGTGTATACATAGCAGAATTCTTTTGTAAAAATGTATAACTTTCAGTCAACTCAGTGAAAATGTAACTTCAAAATAATATTACTCAAATCCTAAAGATATAAAAAAGTAGTCTCATTAGTCTCATTTTTGCAGTGTAACCCAGACTAGTACTGGTTAAAATAAAGCTTTTGTGTGGGTGGCCTCACTACGCCAAAAGAAGATATGAAATTGAGCGATGTCAAAAATGAAAATTAGAATACATTTGATATGCGCAGCCTGTTGCCTTGAGCGCCTTTGGTACAATGGAGCAGAGACAGAGGCTGGGGCGCTGGGGTCTAGTACTATGAGTCAATATTGGCCTGTGAAACTCTTTCAACTATACCCCAGTAACATGGGTATTTTTCACCTTAGTGTCAAATATCTAAAGTAGTGATCTAAAGTACTGATGGAACACCATTGCTACAAAATAAGCATAACCAAATATAACAATTTCTACAATTTTATGTGGTTAAAAAAAATGCATTTGCACCATGTACTAGGGCTGGGCAGTATACCGGTTCATACCAAATACCTGTGTTTTTTTAATGATATGAATTTTTCATTTACCGCAATACTGGTAAATGTGTGCGTACAAAACATCGGGAACACAGAGGAATGTCGTGCCGGAACGTGGCGCCGGGGAACTGTTGCAGTGGCATGAGAGCGGTAGAAATGTAAGCTGTGTCCCAATTCGAGGGCTGCAGCCCTCAAACTAGCCTCCGTGGACTGCAAAGCCATTGCCGAAATGGGACAGGTCCACGGAGCCACTCCCGAGACACACTGCTAATCAAATGCTAACAACACACCCCACGCAAATTACGCACACGGATCAATAACCCTTGAATTGGGACACGGCTACAGTGTGTGTTGAGCGGTGAACAATATGCACGTTGTTGTTAGAAACAAGAGTAATTTATACTGAAAAGAGGAACCTTGTCAGTTGTGTGGGAGTACTTCAGCTTTAAAAAATCTGGCGCTGATCAAACAAACATAAATGTAAATGTTGTCGGGCTAAAGTTGTAGCAACTCAGACGTCACTCAAAGACGCGTTTGCTAAGGGGACTGCCTAAGACAAGAAAAGCAAAAGGTGGAACGATTTTACCAACGCTACTATCCATTTAGACATGGTACCACTTAGTCCTGTTGAGAAAGGAGCTTCAGGGAGATGATTAAAGCACTAGACCCAGATATGTTTTACCAAGTCAGATTTACTGCAGTAATTATTCTCTAAATTATTAGGAAATGGGGTTAACACCTCGTCATGCATGAAAAAAAAAAAAAAAAAAAAAAAAGTCAAATACCATGACACCGGAATAATTTTGAAAAATACATGATATCAATTTTTGGTCATACTGCTCAGCTCTACCATGTACTCATAATAATAAGCTACTTGTGATAATGCTACTTAGAAGGATTGCAGTAGTGGTTGCATTGTAGTTGTAGACTAGTAAATATGTTTATTTCAATACTTTATTTGCATAATGTATTTACAATTTCATGCACCTAAATAATGGACTCAACTAACCAAATTACTATTTTTGTTATAAGTGGTAATACTAGTAGTAGTAGTAGTTAGTAATAGTAGTTGTAATAGTATCCAGTAGTATCTACTACATAATTTCCATTGCTTCCTCCATGTTCCAGCATAGTGTTAAACCTCCTTTTCATTTTGCATCTCTGTATTATCTTGATGCGTTTACTTATTTTATTTACACATGTTAACGACAGGAGCCTTGTGTACACTCGGTGGATGCATCCCTTGATTACACTTGTAACACTGAAATGGACATCTTATAATTACTCCTCCGCAGCTCTGTCTCAGATTAGCTCTTCTCATCTTCTAGTGTAAGAAAACCTAACTACTCTCCCAGGTAACTTCATTTTATCGTTTTAATTTCACAACTATTTAAATGCATTATGACGAAACTTTATAAACTTGTCAATTAGTAGAAGATATTTTTAAGATAGTTTGAAATTAATCAGCTGTCTGAGATCCTCCTCTTTGACACTCTCTCATTAGTTCATACTTAAATACGTCACACTCTGAGCACTGACAGCTTGTAATTTGAAAGCCTTCGAAGTAAGTTTTGGGAAGTTTGGGAAACAAATTGGTCTAAAATTCATGCTAGAAATATAGTTTAAAGGGCCCATATTACGTTATTTTCTGATCTATATTACAATGTTGTTTTCTCATCACAAACATACCTGGAGTTGTGTTGTTTCATTCACACATGTTAAACACACAAACCCTGCATATTCAGGCTGAGTTCTTCTCTCAGACATACTGTATGGAATTAACTGTATCTATCTTGCATTTATTCAGTTACAGATATGTCTTGAAAAACATGCATTCTATCTATGAGAGGGCTCACCTCTCCACAGATCTGACCTGCTGGAAATACGTTTAATGCCATACTATGGCATAGGAGACAGTGCAAGTGATGCAAGGGAGATTAATCATAATTATTCACCTAAAATAATTTATAAGCACTTTTCACAACGACCAGAGCAGAGTTTTGCCTTCATGGTAATGCTAACAACATCTAGCATGCTAACCACACACTTCATGATTCTCTGGCAACAAAACACTTGCACAGCAGACCTCAAGAGTTGTTTTTACAATATAAGACAAATTTTGCTTAATTACATTGAAACATTAGGTACAGGCCCTATTAGTAAATATTAGTTGTTGTATCTGTCCTTTCTTTTTGTAGTTTTGAGCTTGATAAGCAGAAGTAAATGAATTATAATAAAGGCTTGTCAGAAGTAGCGTTTTTTAATTGGATAATTGGTGCTTATATATTTGGAAGGACAATAGCAACAATTAGACTGTCCACATCAAGATCAATAGGGCCATAGAGCTGTAATGGTACTTTGAAAGCTAAGGAACAATAGGAAGCAGAAACAAACCATTTTAAATTAGAAATGCTCCAGGCAAGAAGGTCACAGGTTCAATTCCTGGGCCAACCATTTCTCTGTGTAAATAGTTGGATTTTGGCTTAGTGGTTAGTAGTAGTAGTAGTAGTAGTAAAAATGATAGTAGCAGTAGTAGTAGTAGTACAGTAAATTCTTATCATATATACATTTTTTATTCTATTTTTTCTATTCTTTTATTAACCAGGGTGCACACATCTCCACTGTGTCACTGAAGACCCCTATAGCACTGATATAAATTTCATAAATACATTCAAAATTGAGTGAATCTTCTATTTTATTTATTTTTTTGACCGAGGTGTGGTCACATGATACACCAGTCTGTGACTTTACACTATGCAACTTTTCTGGTGAATCATGCTCTGCTGGCTGCTTGTCTCCATTGAGATTGTATTACTTTCTTTGGAATTTTCCACAGTATGACATTAAATGTTTATATTTCTATGAAGCAGGATGCTGCCCAGCCACGTTTCTGGTCAGATCTGTGGACAGGCAAGGTATTTTGACATTAAAAACACTTTAAATAATAATGGCTTGTTAGATAATGTTTAATGCTATACTGTGGAATATTTGAGGAAAAGCAATGACATCTCACTTTTTGTTCAGCAGAGATTGTGTTAAACATGTGAATGAAACAAAACACAACTCCAGGTATGTTTGTGATGAGGAAATAATATTATTCTCTGAACTTGCCTAATATTACTTATGTGAGTGCAGAAGTACACTGCCTGACAAAAGTATTAGGACGATTGTGTATTTCTGAACTTTCATAAATAATGTTAAGAAGACGTATTGGTAATGACAACAAATCAATTTATTGATATATTAAGGCAAATCTCATCATGTGTAAAGGCATATTATTGCAAAAATGGGGACTCATCGCAGTGTAGGTCTAACTCAGGTCTAAACCAGGACTAGACTAGGACTATCATCCTAATATTTTTGTCAGACAGTGTAGTAGTAGTAGTAGTAGTAGTAGTGAAATTAGCAATAATAATTGTACTGGTGGTAGTACTAGCCATAGTAATAGTGGTAGTGATGTGGTAGGAGTAGTAGTAGTAGTAGTGGTGGTAGTAATAATAATAGTGATGGAAGTACTAGTAGCAGTAGTGAAATTAGTAATAATGATTAGTAATAATGATAGTACTGGTGTTATTAGCAGTGATTGTAGTATTAGTATTAGTATTAGTAGTAGTCTCCTTTTCTCTGAACCTAGTATTTCTTATACAGTATGTGTGCTTCCTGTTTTAAGCTATGAGCTGTTTTAATAACATAATTTAATTGAGCTGTCTACGAGCTCACTGAAGTATATAATAATTATCAGGAGGACTTGGCGTTGTTGTTAGCCTCACATGGATTCACATGGCTAATTAAGCCTGCGTTTCTGAGATAAGAAAACACACATCTTCATCTAGTTTATGTACAAACAGCCTGGACAAACTAGAGCGCTCGTAACAGCTATGCTAACATGTTAATATGGGGCTTATTCTCCAATTTGCACTGGTGTATTGAGATAATGTGTACTATGCTGTTTTTGCTTACCTTAAATTTTCCATATATTATTTCGTAGTAGTAGCAGTAGTATAGTAATAGTTGTTGTTTTTTTCATCCCTAAAAAAAGTTGATCTATTTTTTGTAGTAGTAGTAATAATAGTAGTAATAGTAGTAATGTAATAGTTGTTTTTGCAGCGCTTAAAATTGTCAGTATATTATTTATTACAGATCTCTTTTTGCCATGAAAACATACAGACTTCATGCCTCAACTGGGGTTTAGTTTTGTCATGATACTAACATTTCAAACTCAAGTTCGGTACTTAGGAATCGATACTCAAACTCGATACTCAATACTGACTCTGATACTTAAAGGTGCAATATGTAACTTTTCTAGTAGAGTGTCCACTACCGGCTTTCCTCCATGGAGATGCCAGAAGTGATCCACATTATGGCATTAAACTTATCTATTTTACATTTCATTATGGATATTTTTATAGCTCAAAAATACCTTGAAAAACATGCAATGGGTCAGTGGGGTTGCCTCTCCACAGATCTGACCTGCAACATGGCCCAATGGCGTCACTTGCTTGATTCCTTGGAGATAGACAAGTTTAATGCCATACTGTCGAACATTCTAATCTACACAAAGCAATATTTTTTTCCATGGAGACAAGCAGGGGACGGGCCCTCTTTCATAAAAGTGACATAGGCATACATACAACTTTAAACCAAGAGAGTTAACCAATACTGTGCGTGTTTTTAGGTCGAGGGAGCAAACAAGAGAACCAGGAGGAAATCCACACAGACACAGAGAGAACATTCAAACTTCACACCCAAAGGGAACAAGGGCCAGTTCCAAATCAGCTGTCATGCACACACTCATCCAGGACTACAGGTAAAACTATTATTTTTAGACCACTTTTGCTATGTCTTCTCTAAGAAAAGTTGTAAAAAAAAAAAAAAAAAAGGAAAGGAGCTATTACCTTTTTGCACACATCAATTACTCCTCTATATAATTTTACTTTCCATCGAAGATTATAGCAATGTGTATGTCCTGTGTCTTCTGTTTAATGATATGATAAAACTTATGTTAAAATGAAATGTCCCATATTATGCAATTTTCTGATCTGTTATAATGCTTCATCATCACAAACAGACCTGGAGTTGTGTTTTGTTTTATTCGCACATGTTTAACACACAAACCTGCATATTTAGGCTGAGTTCTTCTCTCAAACAAAAAAGCACATGAGGTAATATAGAACGTGTTTCACTGTGTTTTTAAACTCCATACACCTTCACTAGAATTATTTGGATAATTTCAGTTCTGGAATTGCCAATCTCTACTGAACTAAAGGTAAAAGGAGCTATTAACTTGAAAACTGCCACTTCATGCCATCACAAGGTGGAACAGACCTTTGGAGATGTAGACAGACTGCAGGGTTACTCAAATACGCGTGAATGAAACAAAACACAACTCCGGGTATGATTTTGATGAGGTATCAACATTATAACATGACTTAAAGCTCACAAGAGTCAATTTTGATTACATCATTTGACATATCCTGCCTCTTGTCATGTGTCATCATCTTTACAATTACCTCCCCCTCGTCATTACACACACACACACACACACACACACACATATATGCACACACATATACACAGAATACCAGCAGATTCACACTTGCTTGCGCACTCTAACCCCACGGCTGCTAAATTATAGATCACAGCTCTGCCCGACCATCTTACTGAAGTTCAAAGCAGCTCTACTCTACTGTACCTACCCCCCTCTCTACCCACTCACGTGCTCCCGCTATCTATTTCCCACAGCTACGCTCCTATACGCGCAGAATATAGAAGGCTGGAGGGGGGAGGGGAGTTTTGGTTTCAGGGCGGAGAGCGTAGGAGGACAAGATGAAGACTTGTAAGGGAGGAAAAAAGGTGCGCACACACAGACGCAGGCAGCGAGGAGGAGAGAGATGGAGAGATAGAAACGGAGGAGAAATCTGCTGACGGGTGAATTTCAGTAACAAGGAAATATTCTCAGGAAGTTATAATAGAGTTACGTGAAGGTGGAGTAGCAGTTGTTCAGCGCCTATAGTTCAACCTCTCTGGCTCGCCTCTCCACAGAGCTGCCCTATATATCTCCATGGAAATAAATACATTTAGTGCCTTATTAATACTTTGCAGTGACATCATGCTGGGGATGTTCTGCACATATCTCTTTGGTGGAATGTTCAGGAGTTACCGTGGTGACACAATGCACACATTAGCAAACACTGTCAAAAAAGTTTTAAGAGAATCTGAAAACTCAAGGAAAAAAAATACAAAATGCATTTAAACTGCACATTTTCAGGATTCTGTGATCAATTCGTTCATGGTTCTGTTTAGGAGTTTGGTGGTTTGATTTTCATCAAAAAGGTGAGAGTGACGAATTGAAAAACTTTTGGCTAATGCTAGTTATCTTATGACTGTAATTTTGTGTGTGAGAGACTTCAAATCATCTCACCTGTTGAAGTCCCAACTAAACCAACTTTTTTTGGTCAGATTGTCTTAAAAGCAAAGCTCAGATTAAAGTCTAGCAAGCCTCAGACAGAGCCGAGCCTACAGTTAGCATCACACTCCCAGTGAATTGTTGATAACATCAGCTGCAAAGTAGTATCCATATTTACTGAGCCATGGCATGAAATTTTCACTTTCTGAGGTTTTTGAACGTTAATGTGAGCTCCCCTACCCTGTTTAGGCCCCCCCCCCCCCATGGCTAAAAGTTGCGAAATGTCTAAACTGAGCATTTGCGGTCCTTTTCTGCGTTACAAAAAAACAGTGTTCAAACGGGCGAGTTCGGACAAGGTACCTTATTGACGTCAGATCGGCAAATGCAGCTCCAGCCCCTCCCTCTGTCTCCGCTCAGCGTCCCTGTATATCCCGCCCAGAGAGTTTGGACTGTGAATGCGCTACGCAATGCGAAATGCATTTTTTAATTTGCCTTGAGGCACGTCCGAGTGTTTCTAGGCTCGCAAGTCCCTTACCCGACCCTCTGGACCTCTGAAATACCAGTGGTTTAATTTTATTTTCTGTGTAAATATGCTTTTTTTCATTGCAAAGTCTCTCATCTGTCTTCCTGCGTAAAACACGGAAGAGAGGAGAAAGCGGTGCCGAGCTGCGCTTCGAGCGGGGGAAACCCGCCCCCCCCGTTCCTTAGCCAATCTCTCTTCTCATTTGCACTGAAGCAGCAACACTCAGAATAAAGCATTTTAGACACATATCTAGCCTCAGGAAGACTGTCAGAGTCATATCTCATGCAGTGAGTGTTGATTTTGAAGAAGGATTCATTTACAGTATTAGGGAACCATTAAGGAGCCATATAAAAGCATCAAGAAGTACCATGTCATGGGACCTTTAAAAAGGATTCTTCTGTCCATCAGTTATTGAACAATTTGTTGCTATAGTAATTATTGTGACAGGCCTGGCGCTACAAGCTAAGAGATAAAAATAAAAATAAGGATTAAAATAAAAGAAGGTGGAGCAGTAACTGAAACGGTAATAGGTTGAGAAGCTGACTAGTTAAAGCTACATTATGTAACTTTCTGGAGATTGTACGCCACCTGCATGATACCATGGAAATGGCAAGTTAAAACCATACTCCATGGATACATAGAACATTGTCCATGAATAGACACGTTTTATGCCATATTATGGAAGAATATAACAAAATGAACATTGCTTGGAGAAGTTGGAGTTTGGAGGTGAAAACTGGACTATTGTTAGCGCTAACTGTCAGTGATAAAATCATGGTTACATTTTTTTGTCATAACTCCCAGCCACAGTAAATATTATAATTTTACACCAATCATGTGTCAGTTCGATGCTGTGTACAGTAATTACCAAAAACTCCTTAAATTTATATATGAAACACAGACTATAATATTTTGTCTGGTTCACCAATTATTTCTATTCAGGGACAGTAGCTCAGTTGGTAGAGTATTTTTCCACTGATCTGAAGGTTGGCATTTCGATCCCAGCTCTCACAGATGAATGCTGTTATTGTCTTGTTGAGCAAAACACTTAACTCACCTCACTTCACCCCTAGCATCAGCATACACTGGTGTATGAATGTGTGTGTGAATGGGTGAGTGGTTTCTTGATGTAAAGTGCTTTGAGCGACTTGAAGGTGGGAAAACTGTTTAAAAATGTGTGGGAAAAAAATGGTTTATGGTCAAAAAGCCAACTGAATACACCCTGATACAGCGTCTTAACCTTGTATATAGAGACCTACATACATCAGAAAAATGTATATCTTTTTCACTGTTCATTAAAACCATTGATACACTCAACAAAAATATAAACGCAACACTTTTGTTTTTGCTCCCATTTTTCATGAGATGGACTTAAAGATCTAAAATTCATTCCAGATACACAATATTACCATTTATCTCAAACATTGTTCACAAATCTGTCTAAATGTGTGATAGTGAGCACTTCTGCTTTGCTGAGATAATCCATCCCACCTCACAGATGTGCCACATCAAGATGCTGATCTGACATCATGATTAGTGCACAGGTGTACCTTATACTGCCCACAATAAAAGACCACTCTGAAATGTGCAGTTTTGTCTCACAGAAAAATGCCACAGATGTCACAAGCATTGAGGGAGCGTGCAATTGGCATGCTGACAGCAGGAATGTTAACCAGATCTGTTGCTCGTGAATTGAATGTTCATTTCTCCACCATAAGCCGTCTCCAAAGGTGTTTCAGAGAATATGGCAGTACATCCAACCGGCCTCACAACCGCAGACCACGTGTAACCACACCAGCCCAGGACCTTCACATCCAGCAGGTTCACCTCCAAGATCATCTGAGACCAGCCACTCGGACAGCTGCTGAAACAATTGGTTTGCATAACCAAACAATTTCTGCACAAACTGTCAGAAACCGTCTCAGGGAAGCTCAACTGCATGCTTGTCGTCCTCATCGGGGTCTTAACCTGACTCCAGATCGTCGCCGTAACAGACTTGAGTGGGCAAATGCTCACATTCGATGGCGTCTGGCACGTTGGAGAGGTGTTCTCTTCACGGATGAATCTCGGTTTACATTGTTCAGGGCAGATGGCAGACAGCGTGTGTGGCGTCGTGTGGGTGAGCGCTTTGCTGATGTCAATGTTGTGGATCGAGTGGCCCATGGTGGTGGGGGGGTTATGGTATGGGCAGGCATCTGTTATGGACGAAGAACACAGGTGCATTTTATTGATGGCATTTTGAATGCACAGAGATACCGTGATGAGATCCTGAGGCCCATTGTTGTGCCATACATCCATGAACATCACCTCATGTTTCAGCAAGATAATGAACCGCAGACCACGTGTAACCACACCAGCCCAGGACCTTCACATCCAGCAGGTTCACCTCCAAGATCATCTGAGACCAGCCACTCGGACAGCTGCTGAAACAATTGGTTTGCATAACCAAACAATTTCTGCACAAACTGTCAGAAACCGTCTCAGGGAAGCTCAACTGCATGCTCGTCGTCCTCATCGGGGTCTTAACCTGACTCCAGATCGTCGCCGTAACAGACTTGAGTGGGCAAATGCTCACATTCGATGGCGTCTGGCACGTTGGAGAGGTGTTCTCTTCACGGATGAATCTCGGTTTACATTGTTCAGGGCAGATGGCAGACAGCGTGTGTGGCGTCGTGTGGGTGAGCGCTTTGCTGATGTCAATGTTGTGGATCGAGTGGCCCATGGTGGTGGTGGGGTTATGGTATGGGCAGGCATCTGTTATGGACGAAGAACACAGGTGCATTTTATTGATGGCATTTTGAATGCACAGAGATACCGTGATGAGATCCTGAGGCCCATTGTTGTGCCATACATCCATGAACATCACCTCATGTTTCAGCAAGATAATGCACGGCCCCATGTTGCAAGGATCTGTACACAATTCTTGGAAGCTGAAAATGTCCCAGTTCTTGCATGGCCAGCATACTCACCGGACATGTCACCCATTGAGCATGTTTGGGATGTGCTTGACCGGCGTATACGACAGCGTGTACCAGCTCCGACTAATATCCAGCAACTTCGCACAGCCATTGAAGAGGAGTGGACCAACATTCCACAGGCCACAATTGACAATCTGATAAACTCTATGCGAAGAAGATGTGTTGCACTGCATGAGGCAAATGGTGGTCACACCAGATACTGACTGGTTCCCCAGACCCCCAATAAAGCAAAAAAAAAAAAAAAAAAAGCACATTTCAGGGTGGCCTTTTATTGTGGGCAGTATAAGGTACACCTGTGCACTAATCATGATGTCAGATCAGCATCTTGATGTGGCACACCTGTGAGGTGGGATGGATTGTCTCAGCAAAGCAGAAGTGCTCACTATCACACATTTAGACAGATTTGTGAACAATGTTAGAGAAATGGTAATATTGTGTATCTGGAATGAATTTTAGATCTTTAAGTCCATCTCATGAAAAATGGGAGCAAAAACAAAAGTGGTGCGATTATATTTTTGTTGAGTGTAATTTAGTTTAAAGGGCTCATGTTTTTCTTTTTTCTGATCTATGTTATAATGTTGTTTCCTCATCAAATACATACAGCTCTGGAAAAAAATAAGAGACCACTGCATTTTTTTCTGAAATCAGCATCTCTACATGTATTACAGCCATTCCATTCCACAAAGCTGAGCTACTTCAGTTTTTGCACCAGGAGTGGAATAAAGTCACCCAAGAACAATGTGAAAGACTTGTGGAGAGCATGCCAAGACGCATGAAAGCTGTGATTAAAAATAAGGGTTATTGCACCAAATATTGATTTCTGAACTCTTCTTAATTGTAAACATTAGTATTATGTTGTTTTAAAATGAATTTGATCTTGTTTCTTTACATTGTTTGAGGTCTGAAAACATGTATCTTTTTTGTTATTTTGACAACTGATAATTTTGCAGTGGTCTCTTTTTTTTCCAGAGTTGTGTTTTGTTTCATTCACACGTTCACACAAACCCTGCATATTTAGACTTTTTCTCTCAAACAGACAACACTTGTGATGTCATGTGATAATCAGTGTTGTATAGTCAGTGGTGAAAGTAGTTTTCATTTCTTACAGGTGCTATAATGTCCAGTGCATCACTTTACCGTTTTTGTTTTTTTTAAACACTCGTTTTACCCGTTTTTTTTTTTTTTTTTGGGTTTTTTTTACATTTTACATTTACATTTTACACCTTTTTTTAAATATACTTAATTATTTCATATTTTTTTAGTCAGCATAAACCCTCTCTTACAGGTGCAGGCAGTGCGCCGGCCTTAAATCTTCTACCAGTGCGCAGCACCGCCTCTCAAAGGTTTAGGCTACTTTCACGGCTACAGTCAGATAAGTTTTGACAATCCTTGCTTAACAGACTGCAGATATCTCTGCACGAGAGTTTCGGGTACCTTTCAGTTATTCTCGAATGGCATAGTGTGGTTGTTTGTGTTTTCTACTTAAATAGCGCACCTTACTTTTTTTTTTCAAATGTGGGTTTTGGCCACCATTAACCATATTCTCTTAGCGGTGCTGCGTACCGGCTGTGAATTTTATACCGGTGCTGCGTTCCGGTGCGCACCGCTTTACTTTCACCACTGTGTATAGTAACGAAGTAATAATACTTCACTACTGTACTTAAGTACATTTTGGGAGACTTTGTACTTTACTTGAGTTAAAAAAAAAAAGATTACTTTTACTTTTACTTCACTACATTTCCGAATTTAATTGCATACTTTTACTCCGATACATTTTCAATGTGCCGTTTAGTTACTCATTACAAAAAAAAACTCTACTGACTGAAGGAAGTCAGGACGTGCCTGGGCTTGTTCGCTACTTGCACATGACAATCAGCCTACACCTGTTGGTTTCATGCAGCTAGTTTAATTAATCAACATCCCTGATGGAAGAGGAGACAGCATCCACGTCGGCTACAAATGAAGGGGGACCTGCCGATGAGCATCCCTGGCCGTACTTAAACACAATGTTCTCTTACGCTGATATGAAGGATTCGTCCTATCGAATGAAGTGCCTCTTGTGCCTTCCAAGAAACGTGGAATCCTATCTTACAGAAACTCCCCGTCCAACCTCAAGAAACACATAGAGGTAAGTTCTATCAGGGCTCTCAAGTCTCACACTTTGAGAGTGTGACACACGCAATTCGACGTGTTCACACGCTCACATGCCACACATGGTATTTCTCACGCTGAAATTTTTTTAAGCAATTAAAAACTGTAGCCACTGTTCACAGCGCTTCTGTGCCCAGAAAATTGGTAAGTTAATGCAGGCACCATGCGTTTTCAGCGAAAAAAAGTCACTCGCACACCACTACTCAAGTTGAGGGGGGATTGGGAAGGGGAGGTGGGGGGGGGGGGGGGGTGGCATCCCCCCTGTGGGAAAACATCTTCCATCCCTTGTGGCATTCTATCAATCAGGCATGAAAATCCCTCACCTTTTGGCGAAATTCGCCGTCTTTAAGTCAAAATAGCCAGTGCCAAGAGTCAATCATAGGCCGAACTGAGCTCCAGCTTCCAATCATATTGCAGCATAATTACGCACCGATCGCGCTCCCGCCAATCATGACGATTACCGCTGTTGTGTTTGCGCCTGTTTGCCGATCAGCTGTGAGCGAGCCGCGTGATATTTACACAGCATTTCCAAGAGAATAAGAATCCTTAACCTGCTACATTAATGTCCTTTTCTCCAGAGCTTCGGATTATTAAAGACCGTGACACGTGCATACATGGATACGCAAACTATCGGGAGTGACCGCGTTCTTATGGATGAGTCATATTATCAGATTATTTCTGCATCTATTTCGGCACTAAACCAGGACTAAACCAGGTCTAAACCAGGTCTAATCCAGGTCTAAACCAGGGCTAAGCCAAGACTAAACCAGGACTAAACCGGGTCTAAACCAGGATTAAACTGGGACTAAACCAGGACTAAACCAAGACTAAGCCAAGACTAAACCAGGTCTAAACCAGGACTAAACCAGGTCTAAACCAGGACTAAGCCGGGACTAACCCGGCACTAAACCAGGACTAAACCAGGTCTAAACCAGGACTAAACCAAGACTAAACCAGATCTAAACCGGGTCTAAACCAGGACTAAACCGGGACTAAACCAGGACTAAACCAAAACTAAACCAGGTCTATACCAAGACTAAGCCAGTACTAAAACAGGACTAAACCAGGTCTAAACCAGGATTAAACTGGGACAAAACCAGGACTAAACCAAGACTAAACCAGGTCTAAACCAAGACTAAGTCAAGACTAAACCAGGTCTAAACCAGGACTAAACCGGGACTAACCCGGCACTAAACCAGGACTGAACCAGGTCTAAACCAGGACTAAACCAGGTCTAAACCAGGACTAAGCCAAGACTAAACCAGATCTAAACCAGGTCTAAACCAGAACTAAACCGGGACTAAACCAGGACTATACCAGGACTAAACCAAAACTAAACCAGGTCTAAACCAAGACTAAGGCAGGACTAAACCGGGTCTAAACCAGAACTAAACCGGGACTAAACCAGGACTAAACCAGGACTAAACCAAAACTAAACCAAAACTAAACCAGGTCTAAACCAAGACTAAGCCAGGACTAAACCAGGTCTAAACCAGGACTAAACCAGGACTAAACCAGGTCTAAACCAGGAAAAAACCAGGACAAAACCAGAACTAAACCAGAACTAAACCAGGTCTAAACCAGGTCTAAACCAGGACTAAGCCAAGACTAAACCAGGACTAAACCGGGTCTAAACCAGGATTAAACCGGGACTAAACCAGGACTAAACCAAGACTAAACCAAGACTAAACCAGGTCTAAACCAAGACTAAGCCAAGACTAAACCAGGTCTAAATCAGGACTAAACCAGGACTAAACCAGGTCTAAAACAGGACTAAACCGGGACTAACCCGGCACTAAACCAGAACTAAACCAGGTCTAAACCAGGACTAAACCAGGTCTAAACCGGGACTAAGCCAAGACTAAACCAGATCTAAACCGGGTCTAAACCAGCACTAAACCAGGACTAAACCAGGTCTAAACTAGGACTAAACCAGGTCTAAACCAGGACTAAGCCAAGACTAAACCAGATCTAAACCGGGTCTAAACCAGGACTAAACCGGGACTAAACCAAAACTAAACCAGGTCTAAACCAAGACTAAGCCAGGACTAAACCAGGTCTAAACCAGGTCTAAACCAGGACTAAACCAGGACTAAACCAAGACTGTGTGTGATAACATATTATCCTGTGCATTATTGAATTATTGAATGATAATATGGACTTTTTGTTATAAAAGCATTTCCATTTTTAACAAAGTACCTTCTAATTTTTGGGAGGGGTTCCTATACTTGAGTTTGATTTTCCAGTACTTTATACAACACTGGTGATAATACAGGAAGTGCTCCACTGTATTTTTAATCTTCATACACCTTCACTAGAATCATTTAGATAATTTGAGCCCTGGAACTATCCACTGTCACTGAACAGAGCATTTTGAGCTTTCGAGATGTAGACAGACTAATAATAAAGGATTACTCAAACGTGTGAACGAAACAAAACACAACGCCACGTATGTTTTTTGATGAGGTAACAGCATTATAACATGACTTAACGCTAACTATAGTCAATTTTGTATCATATAGGACCTTTAATATTTGCTGTAAATTAGATATTGTTATTAATTGATTACATAAAATAATTTGTAACAGTAAACAGTCCTTTTAAATCTCATATTGTGACCGACGGGCCACAATATGTTAAGTCAAATAACTTACATCTGCTACACCATAGGCAGTGGAAGACAGCTTATCCCAGGTGTGTTTTAGCAGATAATATATCAGTAATCTGTAGACAGGAGGAGCGGGTGAAACATGGCCTCTAGGGGGAGTAATGGAGGAGAGAGGGGGGATGTTTATAAAGTGGTATGACAGGTCCGCTGCTCTGCTCGGAGACATCAAAACGAATTATTTCATCCAGCAGGTGACTGTAAGCTCCCTGCTCTCTAATGCAACATAATAATAATATTTGAGGAGGTTAATATAGGACTCTTATTTTTTTTTATATTTATTACTAGCTTTAATTTAGCTAATTGTAGTGCTATAATGCAAGCTCATATTTGCATTAAGAATAGATAAAACCGATAGTTAAAATGGCATCCTTAATGATAGCCAAGTTGATTTTAATTAGTTGTCATTTATCTAGATTACCAGCAAATTACATGAAGCCAAGCAGATTAATTACTGGTTTACCATGGTCATAGTAAACTAATTTGATAAAAAATTACAGAGGGCCCAGAACGGTGCCTTGTGAAGCACCAAGCCTGGATGGAATCTTAAAGTATTAATGTCTTAATACGGGCCTATCTAGATCAATTACTGATTTTATTACTAATTATCTTCACACTAATGACGCATTTGTAAATTAGATGAGCAAATGTCATTAGTAATTTTTTTTGCCAGAATAATGTAAATTTGAATTATAATTTATGCTTGTGTCTGCTCGTCTCCATGGAGATATTATCGTATTGCTGTAATGTTCCAAATATGACATTAAACTTCTAATCCGTTTCCATGGAGACAAGCAGGGGATACTACTAGGCCAAGTTACAGGTCAGATGTCCGGAAAGGCTAGTCCACCCACAAGTTTTGAACTGTGGGCCATTAACATCTACATGGAGACAGGTACTGAAACGCCAACAAAAAAGTTAAAGAATCCATCTTTAAATGATATATACTATAAAAGGGAAGAAGGTTTAAAGATGGATTAAATTTGCATCCATAAGTGAGGTCAAATAGTGAAAAAGCATTTCAAGTATTCTCAGTAGAAAAGGTTCCACAGTGCAGTTGTCG
The DNA here is from genome assembly GCA_036785185.1 of Paratrypauchen microcephalus. Classification (NCBI taxonomy): domain Eukaryota; kingdom Metazoa; phylum Chordata; class Actinopteri; order Gobiiformes; family Gobiidae; genus Paratrypauchen; species Paratrypauchen microcephalus. The sequence continues at coordinate 1,681,242 of JAVJIX010000165.1, read as the reverse complement.
CGGCTACCATCTGAAGGCTGGAGGCAGGAGCCCTTTAAAGGGTAGTCACTGTGCCTTTGGCTTTATCAATGCTGGCATCTGACTCCGAGCATCAAAACCATACAACAAGAGGGAGAGAGAGAAGGAAGAGGGGAGGGAGATGAGGAGAGAGAAGGCGAGAGGGGAGAGAGAAGACCCTTCATCCTGCTCTACCCAGGCTTCCCATGTCAAACAAGGAGTACAACAAAGAACTACACTGAATTGACTTAATCTTGCATATGAAGAATGTCCATTATTTTCATTCTGATCTACACAAAGGTTTAATGTGAGTCACTTATGGCTACAGAGAAGCAGACAAGAAATCTCAAAGAGCCCAAGCAAATTATAGCCATTTAGAAGTAGAGTAGAGAGTAATTGCCAGATGCCAGAAAAAGTTTCAGCGATTTGCAGGTGAACTTTTGTGAACTACGTTGTACTGCCAAAGTTACTATTACTGCATTGTTAACATGGTAGGAAAACACAGCTCACAAGCTAGCAGAGTGTCAGAGAATATGGATTTCATTTTTTATTTTTGAAAAGCAATTTATGTCTGAAAAGTTGGCTTAGGTCACTTTTTGAATAAACATATTTTTAGTTGTTTTATTCCAGTATACTTATACCACGATACCAATATTTTACAACATTGACTCTTGCGAGCTTTGAGCCATGTTATAATATTACCTCATCAAGAACATACCTGGAGCTGTATTTGGTTTTGTTTCATGTACACATGTTTGAGTAACTTTTTATTATTAGTCTGTCTACACCTCCAAAGCTCAAAATACTCTGTTTCTCCTTGTGATGTCATGTAGTAGTAGTAGTTTTCATGGTAGTAGTTTTCATGGTTTCACAGCTTACATTTTACCTTTTGTTCAGTAGAGCTGGGCAATTCCATGGCTTCCATGATTGTAATGAAGGTGTTTCACCATTTTCTGATTTATGTTATAATGGTTCCTCATCACAAACAGATCTGGACTTGTGTTTTGTTTCATTCACACATGTTTAACACACAAACCGTCCATATTTTGGCTGAGATCGTCACTCAAACAGAAGACACTACATCTTGCCTAGAATCATTTTTGATAATATTAGCCCTGGAACTGCCAAGCTCTACTGAACAAAAAGGTAAAAGGTAGCTTTTAGGGATGCAACGGTAGTAGATATAATATCAAATCATTCAATACTGATGTCACGATTCGATACACATGTTCGGTCGATATGCACGTGTCCCTCCATGTGCCCTGTGTTGTCATTTATTTTGGTCAGAAAGGGAAACAGTTATCAGTTATCACAGCGTCCTCCTCAGCTGCAGCAAGGAAACAGCTCCATAGGGACTTACATCTTATATATTCCAACTGGTTTTATATTTCAGTCACATTTTATTTTACGTTGATGACAAAGATATTAATTTTTAAATGCTTGAGAATCACTTTTAGCTTTGCATTTTATTTATTAGTTTTACTCAGAAAACAGTCTGTTGAGGAATTTCTATGTAATATGACATAGTTTTAGTGTCCAGAAAAGAGATGGTAGAGTGCAGTGTGTGTAAAAAGAGTGGATAAACTGTATCGTCGCATCCCTAGTAGCTATTAACTACGGCTACGTGACATCACAAGGTAGAACAGAGCATTTTGAGCTTTATTGACAGACTAATAATGCAGCATTACTCAAACATGTGTGAATGCAACAAAACAAAACTCTAGGTATGTTTTTGTTGAGGTATCAGCATTATAACATGGCTTAAAGCTCATAAGAGTCAATTTTGCATAATATAGGACCTTTAAAACCATGAGGCATACAGCCCTTTCAAGTATTACCACATTTTTTACAGCGTACAGTCTCTATCAATTCAAATTTTGATCATATGGACCCTCTCCAGCAGACATCGCACTCACCAGTATTATAAACAGCCTTCTATTATACCCATATTCCCCTGGCCTGCATACAGCTCATGACTGATGGCTGATTTTGTGATAGTAACTTGTCCATTTTGACAAAAGCCTGGCAGGGCGCTCTCAGGGATAAGTCTGTCTATTTACTCGATGAGCCATATTTCCTCTGATAGTGGCAGTTTTTAGATAGCAGCTTCCTCTTGATAAGACTCATCCCCTCCGTCATGCTGGCCCGAGTCTGTGTGAAATCTGTACACAGTTGGGATGTATTTTATTCTCTGTGTAATCGCTCATGTAGAAGTCCTCTGGTTTTTAACATCACTCAAAGCAGGAAAAGCTTAAAGTGCATATAACAGGTTTTCGTGATTTTCTAATTATTACTTTGTTTGGTGTATGTGAAACGAAGAAGCTCATTGGTCATCCATCATTTTGAACAATACCAAATTTCTCTCACCTCAGATTAAGAGTGTTTAGTGTTTCGCTCATTGATTCTACAGATGCCTGCTCCAGTTTCCCCTTTTTTAACTTTGCAAGCAGACATATTTGTTTTGATACAGACCATAGAGTGTAAATGGACATAGCTAACCCGCTAGCCGCCGAGTTCCAAATAGATAGTGAGCATGGGGACGCTTTTGTCTCCATTGGCTTTGGTTCCAGTTGAATTTACATTGAAAAATTGTCACCCCTCTCTCTGTAACTGCTACTGTGAGCTTTATCATTTTGGTCTTAAAATGTTCATATTAACCCCACTCTTCATTTCTACTTTGTACATAAATACATTCCTATTCCTAACTTTCCAAATTTCCTCCTATAACTGCTAGTTTTGTGAGCTTCATTTGACTGGAGCTGAACGCTATGGGTGACGTCACACTCCCTTAGTCCACTTCTTTATACAGTCTCAGATACAGACCATGCACTGATTGGCTAATTCACCTGTCAATCATGCCCATCTTTGTAAAGTATTGAAGAAGTGTGCATTCTGGAGCCAACATCTGCTCATCTTCATCTTCTTTTCCCTACCAAAAACTCAAAACCTAAATCCACTGTAATGTTTCTCAAAAGCAGAGGTTGGAAAATGTATCTAAACAGGATTTGATTTCTCTTCTGGCCCAAAGTGTCTGTGTAACGCATTGTGCAGCTCAAAGTCACTGTGCACTAAATTACAGCACTCAGACGGCACCTACACTTCAAAGTTTGTTTTGGCTTTGTCTGGTCTGCTTCAATTCAATGATACAAAGAGCGAGTGTGCCCCATGACAGCCTTAACACATTTTCAGTAACATTAGACTGTACTGTTCAAGAGGTGTATCTAGGCCACTTGTCCTGGGCTGGTTCTGATTTTGGCCCAGTTAAGTTGTGATTTTTACTTGTTTTTTGCCTGTTCTGTCCTGGTTTAGTCTTGATTTAGTCCTGGTTTAGTTTTGATTTAGTCCTGATCTAGTCCTGGTTTAGTTAATTAATCCTAGTCACAAATTTGTAAAGTATTGGAGATACTGAAAAAAAATATAATCTATAAATCTTTGCTTTATAAAATAAAAAATGCATACCAGTACTATCCAATGTGGAATAACACTGTAAACAAGTTATTTACGAGTTATAAGTTATAAACATAATGAATATACTGTTTGGACAAATGTATGACTTAGAGTTATATTGAAGAATTTTTATTGAAGAATGTAATTTGAAAGAACTCAAGATAGCAAAATATGTCCAATTTCAAAAAAAAAAAAAAAAAAAAAATCTTATTTGAAGGAAAATTGTACAAAACTCCATTGTTCAAATCAATTACTAGATTAAGGAAGAGTAACCAAAATATTTACCCGAGTACTGTTGCTTCAAAATGATATTACAGTAAAAGTAAATTGTTGGAAAACTGCTTTGAAGTACAATTAAATGTGACTGTGTATAACCAAACACCTTTTGAAGATTCATTATCATGGGTCATTTTGACATGGCCTAATTAAGATAAATGTTGATAAATGACATTGACTAAAAGTGATGAGGTAAGGATACTGTCTGTTATGGTCAAATTAAACTGAGATTAAGGTTTTTAATGTCTCTTAATATAATTGCATGTAATTAACCTAATTTAGCTTCTACAGTCATTTATATATATATATATATATATATATATATATATATATATATATATATATATATATATACACGCATACATATACTATGCCTTTAGTTTTATATAAATATATAACATAAGCATTCAACATTGTTTACTGTTGCTAAGAGACAAATTTCCAAGGAAAATCTTAAAGGTGCATTGTGTAACTTTTCTGGTGGAGGGTCTGTTAAGTGCTTTTCTTCATGAAGATGTTATTGCTTTGTCTAGAATGTTTCACAGTATATATTGAGCCTTTCTATCTTCAAGGAGACCAAGTTACAGGTCAGATTTTTTAAGATTTAAGAGATTTAAGTCTTTATTTGGTCTCACACACACAATGACACACGGGAGAAATTTGACTTCTGCATTTGACCCATCCTTTTCAGGAGCAGTGAGCAGCCATCTTTCGGCGCTCGGGGGACAGTACCGTGAAGGGTCTTGCCCAAGGACCCACACTGGCTCATTGCCGGGGGGGATTTGAACTCACATCCCACCGGGGAAAGTCAGTTCAGTGACTTACCAGTTGAACTAACCAGATCTGTGGAGATGCGACCCCACTCACAGTCAGAATAAATGTTTTTCAAGGTATTTTTGAGCATCATCTGTAATCATCTGTAATTGAATAAATGTAAGGTAGTGCTGTTTAAAGTCATACTGTGGGACATTCCAGACAGAGCAATGACATATCCATAGAAACCAGCAAGTTACAGACCCCCAACTGAAAAGTTACACATTGCACATTTTAAATTACAAGTTAAAAGGTTTAACAGGGTCTAACAAGGTCTGACAGGATCTAACAGAGTCTGACAGGATCTAACAGAGTCTGGCAGGATCTAACAGAGTCTGACAGGATCTAACAGAGTCTGACAGGGGGCACCTACAGTGCTTGGCCCCTAATTACAATCAATCAAATAAATAAAAAGGCATTACATCAATTTATTGAAAAGGTACTTTGAATAAAACTAAGATACAAAATGGAGTGTAGTAAAATGAGATGTGAGAACACATACAGACCGTCAAATGCTTTTCTTCATGGAAATGTTATTGCTTTGTCTGGAATGTTCCACAGTATGGCATTAAACCTTTCTATCTTCATGGAGACCAAACCAGAGTAAGTTACAGGTCAGATCAAAAGGTCAGAGTACCAGTTTTTCTAGATATTTTAACATGTAAAACCACCTGTATATTGAATAAATGTAAGGTAGAGCTATTTAATGTCACACTGTGGAACATTCCAGGCAGAGCAATGACATATCCGTAGAAACAAACAGGTGACGGACCCCGTTACACAGTGCACCTTACTTAGAGTAATTAATACCATAACCCCTTGTTAAGAGCAAAACTATGCTACAAAAGCTATAATATACAATAAATGGCCATGACGATGTGCAGTGAATGGAAAAATTGCAAGTAAGGTCATTGTAAATTATGTAAACGTTTGCTGACACAGAAATAGCTGTAAGACATTGCACTCAATTAAAACTCTGCTTGTCTGTCAAAAGTAATATACGTCCAGTCTCTTGCTTCAAATTTATTCTCACAATACGCCTTCGCTAACATAACTATTGTATCAAATTAGTTTTATCTCCTCGCAGCAAAACAGTAATGGAATCTTCCTAAAAGTTTCCTCTAAAATGATGCACCGCTCCCTATTCTCTTATATTGCTTTGTGAGGTAACTCCAAATCCTGTTTTTTGTAGCACAGAGGTGAGAATCATATCAGCAAAATGACAATGAAGATAAGACAAAAAAAAAAACACTGAGCGACAAGTTTTCTGCTGAAGAAGGAGAAGAACTAAATTAAACCTAAAAATACTGCTGGACTACTGCTACTGCTACTACAGTACTACTACTGCTACAAATACTATACTACTACTACTACTACTACTACTACTGCGACAATTACTCTACTACTACTACTATTACTACTACTGCTACAAATACTAAACTACTACTACTACTGTGACAATTACTGTACTACTACTACTACTACTACTACTACTGCTACAAATACTATACTGCTACTACTACTGTGACAATTACTGTACTACTACTACTGCTACAAATACTATACTACTACTACTACTACTGCGACAATTACTCTACTACTACTACTACTACTACTACTACTACTGCTACAAATACTATAGTGCTACTACTACTGTGACAATTACTGTACTACTACTACTACTACTGCAACAATTACTGTACTACTACTACTGCTACAAGTACTATACTACTACTACTACTACTACTACTACTACTACTACTACTACTGTGAGTTTCAGGATAGATTTTAAAGTTCTTTTACTGGTTTTTAAATGTCTTAATGGTCTTGGGCCTTCTTATCTTTCAGAACTGTTTTCCCCTTACGAACCTTCACGGGCCCTGCGCTCCTCCGGCAGCAGGCTCCTGGTCATTCCCAAAGTCAGGACACACACTCACGGAGAGGCGTCTTTTCAGTACTACGGCCCTCGTCTATGGAACTGCCTGCCGGAGGACCTCAGGGCTGCAGAGAACGTTCATGTTTTTAAGAGTGGGCTCAAGACTCACCTGTTTAGCTTGGCCTTTGATTGACTTCCGTCGTCTGTTTGCTTGTCTTTTGTTTGTTCTTTTGTTTGTTTGCTTGTATATCTGTTAGTTGTTTGTTCGTCTGCTTGTTTGTCTGTTTGCTTTATTTTTTTTTTTTTTTTCCTGGCAGCACGGTGGCTGAGTGGCTAGCACTCATGCTTCACAGCAAGAAGGTTTGGGTTGCCCGGGCCTTTCTGTGTGGAGACTGCATGTTCTCCCCGTGTCTGGGTGGGTTTCCTCCGGGCACTCCGGTTTCCCCCACCAACCTAAACATGCGCCATAGGTAAAATCCTCCAGCTTAGGGCCTGACCAAGCCTAAATAACAAAACAAAATCATGGGGATGGTCCCCGGGTCAAATATAGAAACAACTTCTCCTGTGCGAGATCAATAAAGGTCAATCTTATAATCCTTGACCACTGTAGGGCGCTTTGTGTTACAATTTTGTATGAAAAGCGCCTTAGAAATATTGTTTGATTGATTGATTGATCAACAATTGCAACAATTACTGTACTACTGCTACAAGTACTATACTACTACTACTACTACTACTACTACTGCAACAATTACTGTACTACTACTACTACTACTACTACTACTACTACTACTACTGTTGCTGCTACAAATATTATACTACTACTACTACGACAATTACTGTACAGTGGTCCCTCGCTCTATCACGGTTCACTTTTCGCGGCCTCGCTGTTTCGCAGATTTTATTTTTTTTCCCGATTTTTTTTAATAGTGTATCAACATTGTGTTCTCCATCCTGATTTGCTTCTCCTCCGTGCCGTGTCTCCTGTACAGTACAGAATGTGTTCAGTTTGACACATTTATATAGATGTTTTAGAGGGGGGACCCGGAGGTGGCGGCTCCGGGAGTCCCGCTGGATGCACGAGGAGCGGAGACATGAGTCACTGGATCCGTAGGAAGTCCAGACCGGGACTAAGACATGATAATCAGACTGGGACCAGACCGGGACCAGACCGGGACTTGACCAGAACTAGACCAGGACTAGACCAGGACCAAACGTGGACTAAACCAGGTCTAAACCAGGTCTAAACCAGGTCTAAACCTGGACTAAACCAGGACTAGACCAGGTCTAAACCTGGACTAAACCAGGACTAGACCAGGTCTAAACCTGGACTAAACCAGGACTAGACCAGGTCTAAACCAGGATTAAACCACCGCATGCCGCTCTTTGCCTTGTTTCGTGCGGCTCTTGTGTGTGTTCGCTTTGACTGCGTCATTGGACGCGGTCCCGAGGGGGAGGCACGGTCTGGACGCTGCCGGCCTCAGTTTTGTGCTCGCAGCCCCGGGTGGGACGCACGGCCTCGCGCCGGTCATGCTGCTCACGGATCTGACCATGATGAGCGGGTGCACGTGTCCGCCTGCACACTTCTCCGGTCCCAGGACTAAACCAGGACTAGACCAGGTCTAAACCAGGATTAAACCACCGCATGCGGCTCTTTGCCTTGTTTCGTGACCACAGGTGCACATGTCCGCGCGCAACCCCCCGCCCCCCTCTCCCCACGCTTCACTATTAATACATTTTGTTGAAAATCTACGAAAGTTTGAGTGTTTAAACAAGAGAGAAATGTGAGAAAATGTTCATACCAGTCTGAGAAAAGCATATAATGTGTTTGGTGAGGCGTTTACAGCCTTAAAACATGTATAATAATTGTAAAATATACTTCGCGGATTTCACTTATTACGGGTTATTTCTGGAACCTAACCCCCGCGATAAACGAGGGACCACTGTATTTCTACTACTACTACTACTACAACTGCTACAATTACTATACTACTACTACTACTACTACTACTACTACTATTACTACTACTACTACTACTACTACTACTACTACTACTACAATTACTTCACTCGCAAACTTTGCTCTGGTCAGTTTAAATGAACTAGATCTGTTTTTTAAGTTTTTAAGACACTAAAAATCAAATACATATAGTTCTACCCAAAATATCTAACTTATGTTTTTGGACCTATACACTATACAATTGATACTCTTTTTTCACGGAGGAGTGCCACTCCGGGAGAAGCGGGATGTCCGGATGGTACTTTTGCTGCTGGATATGCGAGGGACTTGTATCGTGCGTGGCAAGTCGTATGTTTGGCACCAATGTACCTGGAGGATGTGGAGGATATTTACGTATTCGGATTTCTGATAGCTGGACATCTGTTGATTGGCCTGGGATTGTCCATGATCTATCGCAAAATTTGTAAGCTGGCAGCAAGTAAAGAGTCCCCCAAGCTGTCTGCAGCTATTTTGAGCCACTGTGAAGCCGTGGGAGATCTCGTGAAAGGATTACATCAAAAAGTGGTACAGGTTGAGGACCTTTTGGAAGGGTTTCAACCGAAGGAAACTTTTGGATATCATCACTGGCAGTGTTGGGAAAGTTCATTTTCTACATGAACTAGTTCAAAGTTCAGTTCACACATTTCAAAATGAACTAGTTCGTTCATAATTGTTTATAGTTAGCAGTTCGTTCATAGTTCCAAAAAATGAACTAGTTCATAGTTCTTTTTTTTCCAATACATTGCTGCGAGCTATTATTTTTCAATATCATTGCCAAAGCCCATATAGAACCATAGACAGCAATTATTATATCAGTTTTAACAATCAAACCATGTGTTATCTCCATCTTCATATCCAATTTCACATCCTTATCCAACTACAAATAACGGTCCCCATAATGATAAAACACCTGCAATTCAACAGAATAAAGAAAATACTTAAATAACCCCCATATGGGTATGCCTTAATTAACTAAGAGACTTAAGAAAACAAAATAAACCCGCAAATTAACATTAGTGATTCCCCCTTTAATGTGGCCCCCTTTAGCGCACCACTCTAAGCTGTTTCTCACAAGACCAGGAAGTGCCGCACGCGCTGCGCGAGGGAGAGAGGGAGAGAAGGAGAGAGGGAGAGAAGGAGAGAGGGAGAGGAGGAGAGAGGGAGAGAGGTGCCGGTCGGAAATTTCAGATGGATGGATCAGAAATCTGAGACCCTATTAAACGAAGTTAAAGAGATAGTGCGTGTCGTTCACAGACACCAAAATGAACTCGTTCACAGTTCGTTCATTAGGCAGTAATACAGAGCGTTCAGTTCACGTTCACCCAAACTATGAACGCGTTCATGAACTATCATTCAGTGAACGCGTTCAGGGACAACACTGATCACTGGAATGCTTACAGAACTGTGCAAAGGCAACACGGCGCAGTCTGTACGCTAAGAAAGAAAGAAAGAAAGAAAGAAAGCTATGCCTTTATTAGTCCCACAGTGGGGGAATTCCAGTTCTGCATTTAACCCATCCTGTTATTAGGAGCAGTGGGCAGCACATTACTGCGCCCGGGGACCATCTCCATGATCTTCTTGCTTCGGCTTGGTCAGGACCTAAGCTGGAGGATTTACCTATGGTGCATGTTTTGGGTTGGTGGGGGAAACCGGAGTGCCCAGAGGAAACCCACCCAGACACGGGGAGAACATGCAAACTCCACACAGAAAGGCCCAGGCGACCCGGGGATCGAACCCAGACCATGCATGCAAACTCCATACAGAACACACACAGAAAGGCCTGGGAAAACCCAGGGATCGAACCCGGAACCTTCCTGCTGTGAAGCATGAGCGCAATCTTCATGGGGATATGAAGATGGGGGTCTGGCAGAACCCGGGTTCAAGCTAAAATTGCTCGCTCACCTGGGTCTCTAAAAATGTATTTCATCGTGCTAAATTAATCCCTTTGGATAATTATGTCTCTCTGTGAAAATCTATGTGTCTCCAATGGCTTATCTGTGTTTTGACTTTGTCTCCCTGCAAGAACACTCCCAAGGCCACAGATGTGGTTTGTTATCATGGACTCTACATAAACATTGGCACACACTATTCGGACTATCCACTCATACTGACATGATTGAGTAAAAATGTTCCCTGTCTTTTAGAAAGGTCTGATTTCTGCTCTCGGTTTCAATCAATTTAATTGATTTCCAATCTGATCCCCCTCGACCCTTCCTTCTGTTGCCAAAGAAAAAGATCACCATATGTTAACTAGCCAATTGTTTTTTTCTGTCATTACATCTTGTATAATTGTCACTGATTGTATTGCATCCTTTCTACTCTGCATCTCCCAGTCGGCGGCGCGCGCAAGCGCAGCGGCCCCTCCCCTACGCGCTCTATCACTGTCCTGCCTGGTTAGTGGGGAAACGAAATTTCGAATTCACTCTATGTACATGTACATGATTGTTTTGGACAATAAAGCAAACTATGACTATGACTGAGATAGTCCTCACTTTTTTTTTTTAAATATTTGAACTACTTTTTCTACTATAGCCTACTTCTGCTAAACAGTAGTTCAGCTGGTAGATTGATTGTCCATTGATGTGAAGGTTGGTGGTTTGAATCCTGCTTTTGACATAAACATCATCATATTCACCCACAGGTTAACAGTGTGATTCCAGCGCCCACATATAAATAATGTTGTTGTGTCCTTGGGCACAACGCTTAACCTCCCTCGCCCCCAGTGTGTGTGTATACTAAGGTATGAATGTGTGTGTGAAGTGGTTCCTTGATGTAAAGCCCTTTGAGTGCCTTGAAGGTGGAAAAGCGATATAAAAAAAAATGACTATTTAACATTTTAGGTATAGTTCACACTTATAGTCACAATCATTCAACTAAAAACTTTTTACACCAATTCAGACCAAGGGTGTTTTAGTCCCTTTCGGCCATTTAAACAAACTCAGACTGATGACTCAGCATTTTTTGCGCATAATGTGAATGCTCCCAACTGTACCCAGACCCTCTGAAACGAACCATACTGAGGCCTTTCTCAGGAGGGTCACAGTACATTTAGCTAAAAAGTCAGCTTTATGGTTTGCCTAATCTGCACATTGTGAACTCAAAGTGCAATGGGTTCACTTCGCCTTTTTCAATGTATTGTAACCTCCTTCGCTTGCTGTAGATATGTCACGTGACTGTAACGATCTGCTGTAAACATGGCTGGCTGTGGTCATTGTCGTGGCTATGCCAACGCAAATATGTCATATGTAATCTGAATAGCTCAATTTTCCCGGTGAATGCGAGCAAATTTCATCAAAAAACACAGGAGGGCAAGCATTGCAGCAGACATTTTGTTTCAAGTGACAATTACCCAGAATTCCCAGTGTACCCAGAATTCAGTGCATTGGGGGACTGAGAGATCTAGAGGACCTGGTGTGAACAGAAAGTGGACTGGGGCCCCATCAAAGCTTAAGTGGACCAGAAAGAGAACCCAGTCCTCTTTGTAATAAACTCACAATCTGAACACAAAACAACCTGAGTTCTTTTTCTGTTGGTTCACTTTTTGGTCCACTTACAGAGGACAGAGTTTGGTTAATTAATTCATAACATTTATATAGCGCCTTTCATGACACCCAAAGCGCTTTACAGTTCATTGTTCATTCACTCCACACTTGGTGGAGGTAAGCTACTTTTTGTAGCCACAGCTGCCCTGGGGCAGACTGACGGAAGCGAGGCTGCCAATCTGCACCATCGGCCCCTCCAACCACCACCAACACTCACACACACTCCACTTTCATACTAGGCAATGTGGGTGAAGTGTCTTGCCTAAGGACACAACGACAGTTTTTGCGACTGGCTGTGGCTCCTGGAATTCCCAGCGGTCTCCCATCCAAGTACTAACCAGGCTCTGCCTTGCTTAGCTTCTGAGATCTGACGAGATCAGGCTTTGACAAGCAGGTATGGCCGCTTAGTTCACTTAGAGGGGACATGTGAAAATGCCCTAACTTACCACTTGCTGTAAACTATTTGAAAACATTAAATAAACATTAAAGCCATATTTTCTACTCAAACTTGCATTGTTTTTGCTTATTTTACCTCACCACTCTCACTCTCCTCCTACTGTATCTCAAATATGCCCTTAACACTGTACTGAACATGTCCTCTCCTCCGCGCACCTCATCGATCTACCCGTTGCCATGGAAACAAACCCTGTCCATCAGCGTGACATTTTTCGGCATTTTCAAGCGCTTTCTGACCCCCCATCCTCTCTCTCTCCTCTCTTTATCAGTACTGTACTACTAATATGTACTCACTCAAGCTTGTACACAAAGCGGTTGTGCTCATTTAAAAGCAAAGGGCACTTTAAATTGGCTGAGTGGGAGTCAGACCTTTTGATAGTCCTCGTTTAATCCTGGTTTAGCTCTGATTTAAACCAGTTTTTGTATGGTTTAGACCTGGTTTAGTCCTGGTTTAGACCTACTTTTGTAGTAGTAGTAGAAGTAGTAATATTAACCCTGACTACTACTACAACTACTACTATTACTTCTACTATAACTGGTATTTCTATTACTACTTTTATTACTACTACTAGTACTACTTTTTTCTCCGAAATACTACAAGACTCCTACTGCTACTACTAGTTTTTGTGCATTAATAAAAAGTAATACCCCCTTCTTTGTGGGAGTTAGATCTATTGAGAGAAAGGCTAGAATAGAGGGGAGGATAAGTTTCTCTGTGCTTTCAAATGAAATTTTGCCTATATTTTACTTTAATAATTTTTATAGGGTGACATCAGGTAATTTGAGCCATCAGCTAAAATTAGACAGTTAAGGTTTGAGCATCCTATCTCTTTAAATGTTAGCAGCCAATGGTGAGGAGAACTGTGAGATTAGTGGTCTGGCAGACAATTCTTTCTTGAAACTTATAAGGTTGATAAATCATTAAAAAATCGATCTACAGCTATAAAAAATAGGTTAAATGCATGTTATGTCAGCCTTTATCAGATATGATGCTGAATTTTTGCTTAGCTAAACTATTTTTCATGAAATTAGTATTTTTGGTGGCTCAATTTACCTTAATGTACTGTGGTAAATTGAGCCATGCACTTCAGCTAAAATGAGCCACCTTCAGAGTTAGCTTTAGCTAATATACTCAACAAAAATATAAACGCAACACTTTTTTTTGCTTTATTGGGGGTCTGGGGACTCAGAACCAGTCAGTATCTGGTGTGACCACCATTTGCCTCAAGTAGTGCAACACATCTTCTTCACATAGAGTTTATCAGGTTGTCAGTTGTGGCCTGTGGAATGTTGGTCCACTCCTCTTCAATGGCTGTGCGAAGTTGCTGGATATTAGTGGGAGCTGGTACACGCTGTCGTATACGCCAGTCAAGCACATCCCAAACATGCTCAATGGGTGACATGTCCGGTGAGTATGCTGGCCATGCAAGAACTGGGACATTTTCAGCTTCCAAGAATTGTGTACAGATCCTTGCAACATGGGGCCGTGCATTATCATGCTGAAACATGAGGTGATGTTCATGGATGTATGGCACAACAATGGGCCTCAGGATCTCATCACGGTATCTCTGTGCATTCAAAATGCCATCAATAAAATGCACCTGTGTTCTTCGTCCATAACAGCCTTTGAAGAGGAGTGGACCAACATTCCACAGGCCACAACTGACAATCTGATAAACTCTATGCGAAGAAGATGTGTTGCACTGCGTGAGGCAAATGGTGGTCACACCAGATACTGACTGGTTCTGAGTCCCCAGACCCCCAATAAAGCAAAAAAAAAAAATGCACATTTCGGGGTGGCCTTTTATTGTGGGCAGTCTGGGGCACACCTGTGCACTGGTCATGATGTCGGATCGGCATCTTGATGTGGCGCACCTGTGAGGTGGGGTGGATTGTCTCGGCGGGGCAGAGGTGCTCGCTGTCACACATTTGGACAGATTTGTGAACAATGTTTGAGAGAAATTGTAGTGTTGTGTATCTGGAGTGAATTTTTGTATCTTTGGGTCCATCTCAGGAAAAATGGGAGCAAAAACAAAAGTGTTGCGTTTATATTTTTGTTGAGTGTATTTTGATGGTATAGGCTATTAGCATAGCATTTTGATGATATGTAGGCCTGCTTATCCACATCTGTTCTATTTATCCCTCCTGGATATACTTTTGGGTTCAATAAATCAATCAATCAATCAAACAATATTTATAAAGCACTTTTCATACAAAATTGTAACACAAAGCGCCTTACAGTGGTTAAGGATTAGAAGCTTGACTTTTATTGATCTCACACAGGAGAAGTTGTTCTATGTTAGACCCGGGGACCAACCCCATGATTTTGTTATTTAGGCTTGGTCAGGCCCTAAGCTGGAGGATTTTACCTATGGCGCATGTTTGGGTTGGTGGGGGAAACCAGAGTGCCTGGAGGAAACCCACCCAGACACAGGGAGAACATGCAAAACTCCACACAGAAAGGCTCGGGTGACCCGAACCTTCTTGCTGTGAAGCATGAGTGCTAGCCACTCAGCCACCGTGCTGCCAGAGGGAAAAAAAACAAAAACAAAAAACAAACAGTCGGACAAACAAACAGACGAACAAACAAACAAACAAACAGAGGACAAACAAACAAACAGAGGACAAACAAGCAAACAGACGAATAAGCAGATGAACAAACAAACAAATAAACAGGTGAACAAACAAATAAAAGAACAAACAAAAGACAAGCAAACAGATGAATAAGCAGACAAACAAACAGACAAACAAACAAACAAATAAACAGGTGAACAAACAAATAAAAGAACAAACAAAAAACAAGCAAACAGATGACCGAAGTCAATCAAAGGCCAAGATAAACAGGTGAGTCTTGAGCCCACTCTTAAAAACATGAACGTTCTCTTTGGCCCTGAGCTCCTCCGGCAGTTCCATAAACCAGGGCCGTAGTACTGGAAAGACGCCTCTCCGTGAGTGTGTGTCCAATAAAGTACTAAAGTGCACTCACACTCACACACACACACACACACACACACGTTATGTGATGTTATATTTTGTGTGTTAGAATTACTAGTATGTTTTTATGATAAATAAATGAATGTTTTGCTTTGCATTTTTGGTGGCTCATTTAAGCTGGTAAGTGGCTCAATTTAACTGACCGGGTGGCTCATTTTACCTGAACACTGATCGTTAAAAAAATGTGGGACAGCTGATGTTTTATAAGCTGTAAAACCTAAATGATTAAATTTTATACAATAATTCAACCCTAAAATATTAAAGATTGTATTTATTAACTAAACCAGTGTCATAAATAGTTTTTTACGAGTTTCCTAAGACATTAACCAAAATGTGGCTCAAATTACCTGATGTCACCCTACCTTGAATACAAATTGGTATTCTTTCCATGGATAAACCTCCAAGGAAAATTATGCATATTAATCTGTTCTTATTAGCTATCAAATTATGCCATAAAACAGTCAATTTAGTTCCTCCCTGTGGGCCCAGCCAGTTGTTTTTCTCAAAAGTTATTTCTTTTTTTCCTTTGCGATCAGGGTCCTTTGTCGCACTGTGCAGAGAGATTGAATACATTTGCAAACTGCCAGCTCAAATTTGTTGGATTACTTTAGCAGGAGAATTGTTTATTCTTCAGATATTCATGTATTTTCTTTTATTTTGTGTTTTGTTTTTATTTTTCTGCCATTTTGATAATGTTCTGCTGTTGTTGTGTCCTTGGGCAAGACACTTCACCCACCTCACCCCCAGTATCTGCATACCCTGTATGAATATGTGTATTAATGGGTGAGTGGTTCCTTGATGTAAAGACCTTTGAGTGCCTTGAAGGTGGAAAAGTACTACCAGTGTATAAAAATGTGAATGTTTAGTTGTAGAGAGAGAACTACAACTCTGGAAAAAAATAAGAGACCACTGCATTTTTTTCTGAAATCAGCATTCCATTCCAGCGTCTGTTGAATTCCAACACAAACACAAAGCTGAGCTACTTCAGTTCTTGCACCAGGAGTGGAATAAAGTCACCCAAGAACAATGTGAAAGACTTGTGGAGAGCATGCCAAGACGCATAAAAGCTGTGATTAAAAATAAGGCTTATTGCACCAAATATTGATTTCTGAACTCTTCTTAAGTGTAAACATTAGTATTATGTTGTTTTAAAATGAATTTGATCTTGTTTCTTTGCATTGTTTAAGGTCTGAAAACATGTATCTTTTTTGTTATTTTGACCATTTGTCATTTTCTGCAAATAAATGCTCTAAACGATAATATTTTTAACGATAATATTTTTATTTTGAATTTGGGGGAAATGTTGTCAAACAAAAATGTTCCTTTTGCCCAAACACATACCTATAAGTAGTAAAATCAGAAAAACTGATCATTTTGCAGTGGTCACTTACATGTATTTTGTTCCAGAGCTGATAGATAGAAATCATATTGTGAAATGAACCCAATACATGAATTAAATTAACAAACTTAGATCCTATAACAACCAGCATGCGAACACCCACCTCCTGATTATCATAAATGTCCTATTTACATGCTAGCTTTACCTTCATAGCAAAAATCTGCTCTGATTTCTGAGAGTTGTGAAAAGCACTTATCAACTCATCTTGGTGAATAATTAGGATGTTCTATAACAATAACTTTGGCCCACTGCAAACTGTTTTAAATGAACTAGTTCTGTTTTTTACGCTTTAGAGTGGTAAAAATGTGGTAGAGTGCCTTAAACTTCAAAAAATATCAGTGATTCAAACTCCTGAGACATTGTTTTTGCGGTGTGTCCATTCTTGAGTTGTGCAAAAGCTTAGAGGGATTTTGTGAAGATGAAACTAATGCAGATTTTTATCGTTGCTTTTGAACTGGTCAGGGCAGATTGTTGGAGTGTGTAATGTTGTAGCTTGTTACAATTAGAAAATAAAGTCAGACCAGTCAGAGGCTAAATATTTGATCTGAGGTGGAGATGTTTGCAGAGCGTGGATGAATTTTTAAAATGGTATCAAGGACTCCGTAAAACAACTTTTCAAATTTAGATTTTAGTTTAGTCCTGGTTTAGTTGACCCACTTTAGTGCTTATTCAGTCCTGGCTTAGTCCTGGTGTAATCCTGTTGTGTAGATCCCATATAGTCCTGGTTCAGTCTTGGTTTAGTTTGGCTTCAGTCCTGGTTTAGTCGTGGTTTAATCCTGTTTTATAGATTCCATATCGTCCAAGTTTAGTCCTGGTTCAGCCCTGGTTTAGTCCTAACTTAGCCCTGGTTTAGATTGGGTTCAGTCCTGGTTTAGTCCTGGGTTAGTAGATCCAAATTTGTCCTAATTTAGTCCTGGGTCTGTTCTGGTTTTGTCCTGGTTTAGACCTTGTATAGACCTTGTATAGTCCTGGCTTAGTTTTGGTTTAACCTGATTCACTGTTGGTTTACTCCTGGTTTAGACCTGATTTAGACCTGGTTCAGTTCTGGTTTAAGCTTGTCTTGGTCCCGGTTTAGTCCTAATTTACATGTGGTTTCTACTTTATATAGCTTTTTTAGCTTGAGACATAGTGATGTAAGATAGAGGCTACTACTACTTTTACTACTACTACTACTACTACTACTACTACCACTACTACTTCATCACAACATCTATTCATTCTTGTACTACTTAGAACCCTACCTAATTTCTTCTTTATTAGTTTCAAATGGAAAGAAAGTACTATTATATTATTCACTTCTCTAACTACCTTTTCACTTCTTGGTCTGATTTAATAATATGTTTTTTATCTGACCATTTTCCTGTTTATTTTGTGTCTAAAGCTCCAGACTTTGAATAACACTTACATAACATAAATATTTTGTTCCTCATTGCTACACTGCTCTAGTTTCCTCATTGGTCTTTTCAGGATTTCAACAATAATAACTGTAGAGACTGTTCAATACATTTTCATTGCCAAGAAGTCTGGGACGAGGAACTGCTGACATGAAAAATAGATTTTAGGGGAGAAATTGCATTCGGTTTCTTTAGTAAAAAAAAAAAATAGGACAACTCTCCACAAATGGAACAATACAGAATAGGACAGAATCACTTTATTTTTGTCCACTGGTTTAGAGGAACCCACACAGCAATCCCTCATCAGTTTGCAGTTTTATTCAAAGTTTAAAGGGTTCATGTTGCGCTATTTTCTGATCTGTTCTAATGTTGTTTCCTCATCACAAACAGACATGGAGTTGTGTTTTGTTTCATTCACACACGTTTAATACACAAGCTCTGCATATTTAGGATGAGTTCTTCTCTCAAATTGTGCTCCACTGTGTTTTTAAACTTCATTCACCTTCACTAAAAATCATTTGGATAATTTCAGCCCTGGAATTGCAAATCTGTACTGAACAAAAGGTAAAAGGCAGCTGTAAACTCCCAGGCTCACTTACAGGCCAGATCTGTGGATTCATATTTTTAAGGTGTTTTTAACCAATAAAAACAACTGTAATAGAATCAGTGCTTGATAGATAAGTCAGTCAAACATTTCCATGGAGATAAGCAGATGGCAGACTCTCTACCAGAAAAGTTACATACTTGTGTATTTTTTTTTACTTGAGAGATAGTTTTGATTCAAGTCAATTTATTAAACACTTCATTTTTACTATTGCAAGATACCCACTGGACTCTGAAGTACTATATTGATACTTTGCAGCAGTTTTCATCAACATTTCCTGGGGGTGTGATGCTAACTGTTGGCTCTGCTCTGTCTGAAGTTCTGTTATCTCAAAATAGTCGTTAATCTGAGATTTGTTTTAACACAATCTGACCAGAAAGAACTGATTTAGCTTTAACTACAACAGGTGAGCTGATTTGTGCTGTTAAACAAGTCTCACTCATAAAATTACATTTACAAGCCAGCTATACTACCACTATGTGACATCACAAGGTGGAACAGAGCATTTTGAGATTTGGAGATGTAAACACACTAATAATAAGTTACTCAAACATGTGTGAATGGAATAATACACAACTCTGGGTATGTTTGTGATGAGGAAACAACATTATAACATGGCTTAAAGCTCACAAGAGTCCATTTTGTGTACAGGACAAAAATCAAATTATTAAATTATCAAATTATTAACATTAAAATATCTTGTATGTTCCAACTGGTGTCCTTTCTTAAGATGCAGAAGTTTGGAGTGTGTTTTTGTGCACCTGCCTTATACATACTCTACTTGACAAATGATCTCACTGTCGCCATAGAGACCAACAAAGACCGAAATAGCGGCACAAGATGCTGTTCACTAACCCTTATCATTTCAGGTGAAGACAAACGCACTCACATTTTAGAACTAAGTTATATGTATTCTTGAGAGGCTATGGCAGTGTACTGTTGTAGTTTGGGGAATTTTTTGTCATTACTACTGAGCTAAAATGTTTTACAAAATAAGAACTAAATGAGGACTAACCAGATCTAAACTAGGACTAAATAAAGACAAAATCATGACTACACCAGGACTAAAGCAGGACTAAAACAGGACTAAACTATAATTAAATAAAGACTAAACCAGGACTACACCAGGACTAAACCTGGACTAAACCAGGACTAAACTAGGACTAAATAAAGACTAAACCAGGATTAAACCTGGACTAAACCAAAACTAAACCTGGATTATATCAGGATTAAACCAGGACTAAGATAGGACTAAACCAGCACTAAAACAGAGCTAAATCAAGACTTAATCAGGACTAAACAGGACGAAGATAGATAGAACTAACCAGGACTAAAACAGGACTAAAACAGGACTAAACTATAATAAATCCAAGTTTACATCAGGTTTAAGTCAGCAGTATGTAACTCCTATGCAGATCAATATGGCTATGTGATGCTGCATCACCAATTAAGAAAATAAAAACAGGAACTTATGAATCTAAATAAAATTTAAATAAAATTAAAGGGGCTTAGTAGCTTAGTTGGTAGAGCGTTTGTCCACTGATCCAAAGGTTAGCAGTTTGAATCCCGCTCTCGACATAACATCATTGGTTGAGAGGTCAGATCCACTAACCCACAGGTTGGCGGTACAATTCCAGCTCCCACCGATGAATGCTGCCGTTGTGTCTTTGGGCAAGACACTTAACCCCACCTCACCCCCAGTGTCTGCGTACACTGGTAGCCCCCATGACAGAAGATACATCAAGGACGGGTATGTCAAGCCACGTGTGGCCGTCCTCCCGTGGACCCACCACCCACAGGAGGATCCATGGGGGCTGGTGCACTGAGATCTGGGCAGCAGATCTGTCTGGACGGCTGCCCCCACGACCTGAAGCTCAGAAAAAAAGTGGATGAAAATTAATCAAAAAAATGAATGAATGAATTAATTAATTAATTAAAATAAAATAGCCCCGTCGCTTGATTTACAATATTAGAGTAAACAATAAAGTGTATTGTCAATATCCATTCTAATATGAACAAATATCTGACCTCAAAAATGTTGTCCTGCATGTGAGTGGTCAGCAGGTTTCAGATTTACACTTTTATCAATTTATTTTATTTTATTTTCATTTATTTGTTTATTTTGAGCAGATTAATGAACATAAGAAGAATACAAGTATCTAGTACTCTTAATGTACATTTCACATATTTTTGCATTTTGTTTGGTCCATTTACAAACTACAGGTAGCTAGGTTTCTTCTAAATGCATTTCTATGACAAAGAAAGTGCACTACCATGAATAACCACCAAAAATACTTCGGCAAAACTGTGGGATTTGAGCTTTCACAACAACAAAAGGAGCAAAGACAGATGGGAAATATTGAGAGTGGACCATGTGACATATGACTGAGGCGAGGAGCTCTTAGAGGGACAGAATAATATAACAAACTGGGTCAGAGCCACCGAGGCATCACAAAGCAAACTTCAAACGTGACTACCCTTTAGCGACACAGGCTAGTGCGGATCATACACGAAACTGAGACTAATGCTACACATGAGGCCCTGACATTGAGGAGATTGTTTTGACTTTACAACATTATAGGACAATGTGCTTTAATACAGATAGGGGCAGCTAAAAATAATGTTAAAATGCAGATTTGTCTTGTAATACAGTGAGTTCAAGGATCTAGTCATTCAGAAATGATCAGATTAAACACTTGTGAATTTACCTTTTGGATGTTTCATTGCAAAGTATAAAGTAATCAATAGATTCTTTGCAGTAACATTACGATGAGGGTGTTCTACATGTATCTCTATGGTGGAATGTTCAGGAGTTGCCATGGAGACTCAATGTACACATGAGCAAACACAGACAAAAAAGTACAAAGAGAAAATATCGAAAAAATTTAATGTTTTGATACAAGCAGTAACGTTTGAGAGAAGATTGAAACCTGAACTGCTAAACTAATACAAGAATCCTGCATTTCTGAACGAGTAGACGTCTAAACTGCAGGGTTAGCAGCTTTTACGCAGAATAGGACCCCGTTGAGACACAGGGAGGGCATCTGACACACAGGCACATGTTTGTAGAGGTCTAAACTACAGGATAAGCAGCTTTGACACACAATTAGACAGGGTAATTTCTTGTTAGCAAAGGAAATGATGTTAACTGAAAAACTGCCATCCTTGATGTTTGATAATTGCTACTAATTGTGATTTTGATTTGATCGTGATGAATCTAATTCTAAAGATGGAAGACTGTACACCATGAATAAATTAGGATCAAATCAGGACTAAACCAGGACTTAACCAGGCCTAAACCAGGACTAAACCAGGGCTAAATTAGGACTAAACCAGGACTAAACCAGGACAAAACCAGAACTAAACCTGGGCTAAATTAGGACTAAATCAGGACTAAATCAGGACTGAACCAGGCCTAAACCAGGACTAAACCAGGACTGAACCAGGCCTAAACCAGGACTAAACCAGGGCTAAATTAGGACTAAACCAGGGCTAAATTAGGACTAAATCAGGACTAAATCAGGACTGAACCAGGCCTAAACCAGGACTAAACCAGGACTGAACCAGGCCTAAACCAGGACTAAACCAGGGCTAAATTAGGACTAAACCAGGGCTAAATTAGGACTAAGGCAGGACTAAACCAGGACTAAATCAAGGCTAAATTAGGACTAAATCAGGAATAAACGAGGACAAAACCAGAATTAAACCTGGGCTGAATTAGGACTAAATCAGGACCACACCAGGACAAAACCAGGACTAAACCAGGGATAAATTAGGACTAAATCAGGACTAAACCAGGCCAAAACCAGAACTAAACCTGGGCTAAATTAGGACTAAATCAGGACTAAACCAGGACTGAACCAGGCCTAAACCAGGGCTAAATCAGGACTAAACGAGGACAAAACCAGAATTAAACCTGGGCTAAATTCAGACTAAATCAGGACTACACCAGGACAAAACCAGAACTAAACCTGGGCTAAATTAGGACTAAATCAGGACTAAACCAGGACTGAACCAGGACAAAATCAGGACTAAACCATGACTAAATCAGGACTAAACCATGACTAAACCACGACTAAACCACGACTAAACCAGGGCTAAATTAGGACTAAAGCAGGACTACACCAGGACAAAACCAGAACTAAACCTGGGCTAAATTAGGACTAAATCAGGACTACACCAGGACAAAACCAGAACTAAACCTGGGCTAAATTAGGACTAAATCAGGACTGAACCACGACTAAACCAGGGCTAAATTAGGACTAAATCAGGACTAAACCAAGACTAAACTAGGACTGAACCTGGACCAATATCTGGACTAAACCAGGACTAAACCATGACTAAATCAGGACTAAATCATGACTAAACCACGACTAAACCAGGGCTAAATTAGGACTAAATCAGGACTAAACCAAGACTAAACTAGGACTGAACCTGGACCAATATCTGGACTAAACCAGGACTAAATCAGGACTAAACCAGGACTAAACCAGGATTAAACCAGGATTAAACCAGGACTATATCAGGACTAAACCAGCCTGCACCTATGCTTGCTAATATGTGCATTCTGTCACCATGGGAACTTCAGAAACATTATAGAAATACATGTAGAACACCCCCAGCTTGATATCACTGCAAAGTCTCAATATATTCTTGCATCAGTGTGTGTGTCCTCCCTAAACACATAATTTGATTTATAGTTCAAATATTTCTATTTCTTTTGTTTTTAAACCACAATTCCATGTTACACCTCAGGGAGTTTAATTTCTTCTTTGACATTTCCAGTTGTTAAATCTTCATCTCTGCTAAAAAAATGATTTGAACTCAACTTTTTCACCCAATTAGAGGGTCAGAGCTGGGACCACATGCTACGGTCCTCTCTCTCTCTTCTCCAAAATCACATCTCGCCAGTGGATTGTCTCAATATAATTTGTGAATTGTTCTAAAAAGCAGTAATGTGGGTTCAGTTTGTCCAAACTAAAAATCGTCTGTTATATGTCAAAATAAGCGATTTTCTTTTCTTTCTTTTTTTTACCATTTCAAAAACATATAGTTTATTCTGTGACACTAAACACACCAATATTTCCTTTAAAGGTCCTATACTACACAAAATTGACTCTTGTGAGCTTTAAGTCATGTTATAATGTTGTTACCTCATCAAAAACAGAACTGGAGTTGTGTTTTGTTTCATTCACACACAAGTAACAAGTAAGTGATGCCACCATGCCAAGTGACAGGCCACATCTAAGCACAGTAAGAAAAGAATGTGTTTTCAAGGTGTGTGTGTGTGTGTGTGTGTGTGTGTGTGTGTGTGTTTCAATAAAAACACTTGTAATTGAATAAATGCAAGATAGATAAGAGCATGGACACACTTCTGGCTCCATCGACTCTGGCTCCTATTGACTTTACATTGAAAAATTGTCACTTCTCTCTCTGTAACTGCTGTTTTCAGCCTCGTAATTTTGGTCTTAAAATGTTAACCCGCTCTACATGATCCTGGTATTTTTATTTCACTATTTTGTCTTTAAATAAATTCCTATTCCAAATATTGATCTCAGCTCCAAATACGCTATAACTGCTGGCCTCAGTGAGCTTCATTTGACTGGAGCTGAACACAAGAGCTCGATAAAAATCCGTTTAGTCTTATCATCCACTTAGACTTTGAATACAATTTAAAGATGCATCATGTAACTTTTCTAGTGTATCGTGTGCCGTCTGCTTGTTACTTTCATGGTTCTTTGCCTGGAATGTTACACAATATGGCTTTAAATTTCAGTCTCGCATTTATTCAATTACTATTAGGGATTCATTGCTGAAAATAATCTCATCTTCATGGAGATACAGTTAAGTTTAATGCCATGCTGCGGAACATTCTGTACAAAGCACACATTCATATAACATCTCCATTCTCTTCTTTATACAATCTATAACCCCTCCATTTAGTTATTTTCAGTAGTTTTTTTCTTACACTTCTGATTCTGCCTTTTCAAATGCTGATAATAGTTCTTTATTCTTTCTCTGTTGGAAGTGAAATCCCTTATAAATAGTGATGTACCTCCTCCTCTACCACACTTAGTCATTTCTGTTGGAATATCTCCTGCTTTGTGTCCTCTTGTATAATCCTGTACCTGTCAGAGCTGGTCCAATACAACACGAGCATCCACCACATTACGTTTTGTTCTCTCTCTCTTTCTCCTCATCGTCTCCTTTGGTTTCTTTCTTTCTCTCTTTCTATCTATGTCTCGCTCTCTTCTCTCTTCTCATTCTGTTTCAGTCCTTGCGCTTTCCCACTATCTATCTATCTGTTCCTCCTCTCTTCTCGCTCTGTTTTGCTCTTTCTAAATCTACCTATCTGTCTCTTCCTGTTCTTTTTCTCTCTCTTGCTTTCTATCTCTGTATCTATCTCTGTCTGTTTCTCTCTTTTCTTTTCACACTCTTTCTGCTTTTGCTCTCCCTGTCATTCCTCTCTATACCTTTCATTCTGTCTGCCTTCCCTATCTCTTCACCTTCTCCTCCCCCTTTCTAACCCTCTTTTTCCTCTCTCCTCTGCCTTGCTTTCTTTCCTCTCTCACTGTCTTCTCTCTCTCTCTCTCTGTCGCTGTTTTTCACTATGCTCTCTCCTTCCCATTTCTCAATCTTTTTGTCCTCTCTTTCCTTCTTTTCTCTCTCTTTTTATTTCATAACACTTTCTTCTCTCCTGTTTCTCTCTCTCCCTGTCTCTCTCCATCTTCTCCCTGTCTCACTCCATCTTCTCCCTGTCTCTCTCCATCTTCTCCCTGTCTCTTTCCATCTTCTCTCTGTTTCTCTGTCCTTGTCTCTCTCCGTCTTCTCCCTATCTCTCTGTCCTTGTCTCACTCCATCTTCTCCCTGTGTCTCTGTCCCTGTCTCTCTATCCCTGTCTCTCTCCCTCTTCTCCCTGTCTTTCTGTCCCTGTCTCTCTCCATCTTCTCCCTGTCTCTCTGTCCCTGTCTCTCTCCATCTTCTCCCTGTCTCACTCCATCTTCTCCCTGTCTCTCTCCATCTTCTCCCTGTCTCTTTCCATCTTCTCTCTGTCTCTCTGTCCTTGTCTCTCTCCGTCTTCTCCCTATCTCTCTGTCCTTGTCTCACTCCATCTTCTCCCTGTGTCTCTGTCCCTGTCTCTCTCCATCTTCTCCCTGTCTCTCTGTCCCTGTCTCTCTCCATCTTCTCCCTGTCTCTCTGTCCCTATCTCACTCCATCTTCTCCCTGTCTCTCTGTCCCTGTCTCTCTCCATCTTCTCCCTGTCTCTCTGTCTCTCTCCATCTTCTCCCTGTCTCTCTGTCCCTCTCTCTCACTCCATCTTCTCCCTGTCTCTCTGTCCCTGTCTCTCTCCTTCTTCTCCCTATCTCTCTGTCCCTGTCTCAGTCCATCTTCTCCCTGTCTCTCTGTCCTTGTCTCTATCCATCTTCTCCCTATCTCTCTGTCCCTCTCTCTCTCCATCTTCTCCCTGTCTCTCTCCATCTTCTCCCTATCTCTCTGTCCCTGTCTCTCTCCATCTTCTCCCTGTTTCTCTGTCCCCGTCTCTCTCCATCTTCTCCCTGTTTCTCTGTCCCAGTCTCTCTCCATCTTCTCACAGTCTCTCTGTCCCCGTCTCTTTCCATCTTCTCCCTGTCTCTCTGTCCCCATCTCTTTCCATCTTCTCCCTGTCTCTGTCCCTGTCTCTCGCCATCTTCTCCCCGTCTCTCTCCATTTTCTCCCTGTCTCTCTGTCCCTGTCTCTCTCCATCTTTTCCCTGTCTCTGTCCCTGTCTCTCGCCATCTTCTCCCCGTCTCTCTCCATTTTCTCCCTGTCTCTCTGTCCCTGTCTCTCTCCATCTTCTCCCTGTCTCTCTGTCCATGTCTCTCTCCATCTTCTCCCCGCCTCTGCCCCTGGCTCTCTGCCCCTTATCTTCCATCTCTCTATCTCCCACTCATTCTCCCTCCCCTCTTTATCAACCTTCAACCTTTCCCTCCCTTTCTCTCTCATTCTCTCTCTTGCTCTCTGTCTCTCCCTCTCCCTACCTCTACCCGTGTTTCTCTTCCCCTCTCCCTTCTTTCCCTTCTTTCTTTCCTCTGTCAGATAGCATAATGTACCCAGTTGACCACTCTCTCTCTCTCTCCCTCCCTCCCTCTCTCTCCCTCCCTCTCACTCTCTCTCTCCCTCCCTCTCACACTCTCTCCCTCCCTTTCCCTCCCTGTCACTCTCTCTCTCCCTCCCTTTCCCTCCCTGTCACTCTCTCTCCTTCCCTTTCCCTCCCTGTCACTCCCTCTCCCTCCCTTTCCCTCCCTGTCACTCTCTCTCCTTCCCTTTCCCTCCCTGTCACTCTCTCTCCCCCCCTCTTTCCCTCCCTCTCACTCTCTCTCCCTCCCTTTCCCTCCCTGTCACTCTCTCTCCCTCCCTTTCCCTCCCTTTCACTCTCTCTCCCTCCTCTTTCCTCTCTGTCCTCTTACTTTCACTCCACCTCTCCCTCCCTCTCTCCTTCCTTCTCTCTGTCTCTCCTTTTCCAGTTGTGTGGGAGTCCTGATGCATTTGAGAAGCGAAGGCACCTCAATGATCATTTATTAACAACAGGAACACTTCACATAAATCACTCCTTGTCTTATTGTTTCCACTTGAAATATTGTTCAGGTTCAAAAACCCACTTAAACCCATTTACTCAACATTTTATCTTTAAAGGGCCCATATTACTCTATTTTCTCTATGTTATAATATTGTTTCCTTGCCGCAAACAGACCTGGAGTTGTGTTTTGTTTCATTCGCACATGTTTAACACAGAAACAGAAAGTTCTTCTCCCAAACTCTACTGAACTACAGGTAAAAGGAGCTGCTGACTTAAAAACTACTGCTTCGTGATGACAGAGAATCAAGTGTCTGGGATAGTCTCAAGCAGTTGATTTCCCATGATTCTTTGCAATAATTAGTGATGGGACTTTCCTGCTCTTTTATGCAATCCGAATCTTTTGGGTCTGTTCATTTCAAAGAGCCTTTCAAAAGTCTGGCTCTTTTTAAATGTTAACGCTAGATCTGTTTAAAATGATTCAAACTGAGTGTACGAGTTGGATTACCCATTGAAATTACGCAGAATCTAAATTAAAAGTTGCAGTACAATAATAATAATAAAATCTGTTATTACAATGCTAAATGACTGTTATTACTAGTGACACCATAAGTAACAATGCGCCTGATTGGACAAAAAAGCTGTCAGTAGCTTCTGTATTAGTTATTACCAGTGGAAATGCTATGTGAAATGAATAGATTATATTTTATACTTTATACTTTTTCTATTTAGCAGCCTTACAGGTGCATTGTATAACTTTCTATGGTCGATCACCTGCTTGTTTCTATGGAGATCTCATTCTCTAATGTTCCACAGTATGACATTAAACAGATCTACTTTACGTTTATTGAATTACAGATGACTGACTGTGAGCGGGGTCGCCTCTCCACAGATCTGACCTGTAACTTGGTCTGGTTTGGACTCCATGAAGATAGAAGGGTTTAATACCAGACGAAAGCTATATAATCTCCATGGAGTAAAACATCTGATGGACCCTCCACCAGAAAATGCACCTTTAACCACACAATCTATGATGTAAAAAGCATTTATGTGGCCATTCCTTCTTGTCAAAGCCTGATCCCGTCAGATCTCAGAAGCTAAGCAAGGCAGGGCCTGGTTAGTACTTGGATGGGAGACCGCTGGGAATTCCAGGTGCCACAGTGGGGTCGTTGTGTCCTTAGGCAAGACACTTCACCCACATTAGCCGTGTCCCAATTCCAAGAGTGCACAGTTAGGAGCGTGGTTTGAAGGGCAACAGTCGTTTCCATGGAAATCGGGGCGTGGACCAAGCGCGTGAAAATGCACGCTTCGCGCACTCATATATCCCAGCATGCACCGCGCACTGCTTCTTCTGCGGGAGAAAATGGAGTCAGCGGCTGCTTCCCGTAGTTGCGAGACCTGTCCCATTTTGCAGACGGCCATGCGGTCCGCGGACTGCACTCAGGGTTGAGCAAGTGTGTACAGTCTTGACTGCAGTCTGAGCCCCCTTCAAACCACGCTCCGAACCGTGCACTCTGGGAATTGGGACACGGCTATTGCGTAGTATGAAAGTGGAGTGTGCATGAGAGTTGGAGGTGGTTGGAGGAGCCGATGGCACAGATTGGCAGTCTCCGTCAGTCTGCCCCAGGGCAGCTGTGGCTACAGAAAGTAGCTTACCACCACCAAGTGTGGAGTGCATGAACTGTAAAGCACTTTGGGTGTCATGAAAGGCGCTATATACAGGGAGTCCTCGGGTTACGACGTAGATCCGTTCTTAAGACGCGTCGTAACCCGAATTTCGTCGTAAACCGGATTTTGCCTTTGATCTTCCAACCAAAGCACCAATAACCTTTCCATCTCAATAATTAGACCACTACGCTGCTTGGTTATCACTGCCGCTTTCATAGGAGCAGATCAGAGCCCACATCAGGTACTTCCGCCCACATTGGGCACGCACACGAGGCTGTCTTCTTCTCCCTACAACCACAACAGAGCGTATTCTTCCGCCGTGCGCCGCGCGCCGTTCGCGTTTGTTTACATCTCTTACCACGCTAAACCGCGTAAGACGGAATGACGCGTAATATATACATATTTTTTTTAATGGGGGCGCGTTCGTAACCACGAAACGTCGTAACCCGAGACCGTCGTAACCCGAGGACCCCCTGTAAATGCTATGAATTATTATTATTAATTATTATTAATTATCTGTACAAAAATACATTAAAATCAGCTACAGGCCTTATAGTAAATATTGCAGTTCCCGAATATGTTGTTGACATGAAAACCACCTGGGTTAATTTTTGCAACAAATAAATACATTTTAAAAAGATACAGCATTAGTGATAATAGGTGGGATTGTAGCAGTGATCTTCCAGGCTAGTTAGCACTACAAAGCTAAGCAGGCTATTACATATTAATCTTATGGTTCAATTAGCAACAGAATAACACTGAGAGGAGTCCGTGTTGAATATTGATGGTAAATTACAGATTCCATTGAAGAAGTGGGTCGTACAAGATGGGTGCCCTACAACCTTCACTTCTTTGGTCCATTCTGTCCTATTTTTCCTTAAAACACTGGACTAAAATGATCTGTTTCTGAAACAGAGCACTACCAAATCTGTGTTCTAATGTTGTTTCCTCATCACAAACAGACCTGGATTTGTGTTTTGTTTCATTCACCCGTTTAACACACAAACCCTGCATAGTTTTTAGGTTTATATTATTTGTTATTTGTTCATTACAGTCTGTCTAAATAAGGTGTACATCTAAATCACAATTTTACATTTTATTTATTGTATACCTAAATATTGATCTAAAAACAGTATAGCAGTAGCAATTGTTCAAATTACTTCCAATACATGATTGACCTTGAATCTGAACTTTTAAAAATAAACACAAGTAAGTACAGAGCAGTGGGTGGAGATAGGGGGTAGGTGAACACTGAGATTTCCTGTAGGACAATACAGGCTTACTGAAACATGCACGAATCAATTCGAAAACAACTGTGAGCAAGCTATTTAAAAGATCACTGTACATTTCTGTACACTTCACATAACTTAGTTGAGGGTCTGCCATCTACTTGTCTTCATGGAGATGCCATTGCTTTGCCTTGAATGTTCCACAGTATGGCATTAAACTCAATCTTGCTTTTAAATGTGTACTGTGTAACTTTTCTGATGGAGACTCTGCTCATTGCTTGTCTTGATGGAGATGTATTGCTTTGCCTGGAATGTGCCACAATATGGTATGAGGTCTGTCTGTTTCCATAAAAACAAGCATGTGATGTCATGAAGCCAAGTTATAGGTCAGATCTCTGGAGAGGTTCAACCATAACGTTTAATGCTGTACTGTGGAATATTCCAG
This sequence comes from Paratrypauchen microcephalus, assembly GCA_036785185.1. NCBI lineage: Eukaryota > Metazoa > Chordata > Actinopteri > Gobiiformes > Gobiidae > Paratrypauchen > Paratrypauchen microcephalus. The sequence continues at coordinate 1,650,549 of JAVJIX010000165.1, read as the reverse complement.
ACAAAGCAAAAACATCAGTAGGTGGCAGTCCCTTCCCATGAACACAGTGCAACTTTAATACAGAAAAATTACTTTGAAAAACATGTATTCTTGCTAGCTTTCCTCTCCACTGATCTGACCTTGTAACTTGGCGTGGTAGCATCGCATGCTGGTTTCCATGGAGATGGCTACATTTTATTCCATACCGGTGAACACTCCAGACAAAGCAACAATATTTCCATCGCAACAAGGACCGACCACCAAAAGTTACAGAGTGCATAGTGGAGATGTTATTGCTTTGTCTGGAATGTCTCACAGTATAGCATTAAACCTTTCTATCTTCATGGAGACCAAACTGGACCAAGTTATAGGTCAGATCTGTGGAGAGGCAACTCTGCTCACAACAGAATGTCTGTTTTTGAGCTATAAACCCACCTTTAATTGAATAAATACATTCCAGGCAGAGCAATGGCATAATCATAGAAACAAGCACGCTGAAAAGTTACACAGTGCACCTGCTTAAAAATGTTTACCTATGCATACCTATGTTTAAAAACATAGGTATGAAATAATGGTAGCAGTATTTGAAATCTCCCTCCCTGTCGCTACATCTGCACAGGATTAGACTGCGCTGGGCTGTGAACGTGGTTCAGAATATGAATGTTAAATCCCTATCTTGTCCTTGGTCCCTTGTGAATTCGTATGTAGCGTCTAATTTGCCTCTTTGCGCTGTATCATCAGAATGTTATTGCAAATGCATTCAGCCCTCCTCATATCCTGCCATGTTACATTATTAAAATTATTTTCATGTTTTCAAAGTAGAGGATTATATGTTATTAGTAATGATATTTTATACAGTCCTATATATGCAATAGACTTAAATGTGCCTTTGCCATTCATACATTCTAATCCAGGGCTAGACCAGGACTAAACCGGAACTAAACCAGGACGAAATCAGGAGGAAACCGAGAATGGACCAGGAATAAATTAGGAAAACCAACATAGAAATAATACAATATTTCTGATGGGTTCTGGCATGGACTTTACTCTATGGGAGTTGTGGGTGGATTTTTTTTTCCTGAAGTGAAAATCAAAATGCACATCCAGCGTTGTCATATTTTATCATTAGTTTTATTAGTGCCCCAGTTGAACATGTTCTCCCATACAAGTTTAATTAGACTTGTATTTTGGTAAACTGTAAATCACACTTGGAACTGAGAAAGTCTTGTTGCAATAAAACCTGTAATTATCAAGAACATTTCAAAAAATATGTTCTTTTTATATTATTTAAAATTATAAAAGGAGAAATTCAATTTGTCAACTGGACAAAGTTTATTTGGTCTAAAACGTTTCGCAACTCATCCGAGGTGCTTCGTCAGTTCTGGTTAGAGTGCTGATGGACACTGCTTATATCTAGCTGCAGGGAGGAGCTAACTACACTGAAATTATTTTGAAACTATCCCACATCTTTGTTTTGAGTTTCTGTCTTTTGTTTTTCCAGTTTCTCTGGCGTCTAGTTTAGCACACCCATTCAAACCCTAATGGGTGTTTTCACACCTCTGGACCTGACCTGCTGCCCTATTGTTTCCTTTGTTTGTTTTGATTTAGGTTTGAGAATGGAATTATAAATGGGAGACAAATTATGGCTGACTCCCCCATTCCTGTTTAAAGAAGGATTCTCTTTTTTGACAAAAAATTGCCTCTTTAACTCCCCTGTCAAACCAGTTCTTTTCCCTGGCTAAGATCTGAACCTCACTGTCCTCAAAGGAGTGGCTCGTGGCTTCTAGGTGGAGATGTACGGCAGATGACGGTCCACTCTGGCACGCCCGTCTGTGTTGGTACATCCTCTTGTGAAGTGGCTGTTTTGTTTCTTCAATGTAGCGCTCACTGCAGTCTTCACTACATTGAATGGAGTAGACCACATTGCTTTGTTTGTGGCTTGGTGTTTTGTCCTTTGGGTGGACTAGTTTTTGTCTTAAAGTGTTTGTGGGTTTGAAATAAACTGGGATTTCATATTGTCTGAAAATCCTCTGTAGTTTTTCAGAAACGCCGGCCAGTTAAGGAATCGCTACCCCTTTCCTCCTGGGTTCTGATTCTCTGTTGTCTTGTTTCTTGTCCTTGTCTCTCTTGGTTTTGTTGAACGCCCATTTAGGATATCCACAAACAGAGAGGGCTTCCTTCACATGTTCTTCTTTCTCCTTACCCTCTGTACTTGGGCCCTGTGTTGTAATGTCCAAATAACCCCTAGTTTGTGCTGCAGTGGGTGGTGTGAATCAAAAAACAGGTATTGGTCTGTGTGAGTGGGCTTCCTGAAGACTTCTACTTGGAGTCACCGGTCTCCTCCTATCGTTACTGCACACCGAGTCACAAACAAAGCAATGTGGTCTACTCCATTCAGTGTAGTGAAGACTGCAGTGAGCGCTACATTGGAGAGACAAAACAGCCACTTCACAAGAGGATGTACCAACACAGATGGGCGTGCCAGAGTGGACCGTCATCTGCCGTACATCTCCACCTAGAAGCCACGGGCCATTCATTTGAGAACAGTGAGGTTCAGATCTTAGCCAGGGAAAAGAACTGCTTTGAGAGGGGAGTTAAATAGGCTATTTGTCAAAAAAGAGAATCCTTCTTTAAACAGGAATGGGGGAGTCAGACATAATTTGTCTCCCATATATAATTCCATTCTCAAACCTAAATCAAAACAAAAGAAACAATAGGGCAGCCAGGTCAGGTCCAGAGGTGTGAAAACAGCCATTAAAGTTTGAATGGGTGTGCTAAACTAGACGCCAGAGAGAAACTGAAAACAAAAGACAGAAACTCAAAACAAAGATGTGGGATAGTTTCAGAATAATTTCAGTATAGTTAGCTCCTCCCTGCAGCTAGATATAAGCAGTGTCTATCAGCACTCTAACCAGAACTGACGAAGCACCTCGGATGAGTTGCGAAACTTTTTCGACCAAATAAACTTTGTCCAGTTGACAAATTGAATTTCTCCTTTTATCATGGATTCTACCTGGATGATGGAGGGATTCTTCACACATTATTTAAAATCTTATGAAATCAAAGATGCTACTTACTTTGCTTATTTGTAGGAAAGCATCTATCCAGGGCCAGGTTCCAGTGCAACAGTCTGAGCAGGAACTCCTAGACTTCCTTAAATGTGGACATTTTCTCCAGTTCCTCCGGGCGGACCCCAAGGTGTTCTCAGGCCAGCCGAAAGACATAGTCCCTCCAGTGTGTCCTGGGTCCTCTCAGCTGGCTCCTCTCAATGTGGAGGGGCAGCGGCTCTACTCCGAGCTCCTCCTGTGTGACTGAGCTCCTCACCCTATCTTTAAGGGTGTGCCTAGCCACTCTGCGGAGGAAACTAATTTCGTCCGCTTGTATCCGCGATCTTGTCCTTTCGGTCATTACCCAAAGCTCATGACCATAGGTGAGGGTAAGAACGTAGATTGACGGTAAATCGAGAGCTTTGCCTTTTGGCTCAGCTCCCTCTTTAAGAAGAAGAAGACATACTTTATTCATCCCCGTAGGGAAATTATTTCTCTGCATTTGATCCATCCTTCAGGAGCAACGGTCCGGTACAGCGACCACATTACTGCAGATGCTGCACCGATCTGCCTGTCATTCTCGCGCTCCATCCTCCCCTCATTCATGAACCCAAGATCCCAAGATACCTAAACTCCTCCACTTGAGGCAAGGACTCTCCACCCACCTGGTGAGGGCAAGCCACCTTTTTATGGTCGAGAACTATGGCCTTGGATTTGGAGAAGCTGATCCTCATCCCAGCCGCTTCACACTCAGCTGTAAACCGCCCCAATGCACATTGGAGGTCCTGGTCTGATGAAGCCATCAGGACAACATCATCTGCAAACAGCAGAGATTAGATCCTGTGGTCTCCAACCAGATCCCCTCTGGCCCCTGACTGCGCCTAGAAATTCTGTCCATAAATAATGTTTTAAAGCCAGTATTGAGCTTAAAGTCCATATTTTAAACATGTCTATAGGAGGATTCATGTTTAAAGGTCCTATATTACACAAAAGTGACTCTTGTGAGCTTTGAGCCATGTTATAATGTTGTTACCTACACAAAATCATACCTGGAGTTGTGTTTTGTTTCATCCACATACGGTTTGTTTAAGTAATCCTTTATTATTAGTGTCTACATCTCCAAAGATCAAAATGCTCTGTTCTGTTCTGTGGCAGTTTTCAAGTTAGCAGCTCCTTTTACCTTTAGTTCAGTAGAGATTGACAATTCCAGGGCTGAAAGTATCTAAATGATTCTAGTGAAGGTGTGTGGAGTTTAAAGGGATAGTGCGTTTTTTTATGTTAATCTGTATGGGTTTCCTTCTAAAAGTTACGTGTGTTGACACCGGCTTACCTCTGACACTCTCAGCTGATCCCGGTTCGGCTCGCTTTCTGGAGCCCACGTAAGTAGGTCCGGTAACTTCCGTGGAACATGAAATAAAGCTTGTTTTTCTTCTCAAAACAAAACATTTGTTCGAAAGGTGATATATGTGTGTCCGAAACAGTTGTCCACGAAACATCCAGCAGCATATTTCACATTTGCGTATTGACTGTCTCCACTCGTATCACTACGCCCATGTTAACTCTATCAGTGTGTTCACTTGTAAACTTCGGCGTAGACATCCGCTGAAGGTGAACAGGCTGATAGAGTTAACATGGGCGTAGTGACACGAGTGGAGAGAGACAATACGTGAATGCGAAATACGCTGCTGGATGTTTCGTGGACAACTGTTTGGGACGCAAATATATCACCTTTCTAACAAATGTTTTGTTTTGAGAAGAAAAACAAGCTTTATTTCATGTTCCAGGGAAGTTACCGGACCTACTTACGTGGGCTCCAGAAAGCGAGCCGAACCGGGCTGAGCGGAGACTGTCAGAGGTAAGCCGGTGTCAACACACATAACTTTTAGAAGGAAACCCATACAGATTAACATTAAAAACTGCACTATCCCTTTAAAAACACATTGGAGCACTTCCTGTATTACCACATGACATCACAAGGTAGAACAGACTATTTTCTGTTTGAGACAAGAGCTTCTCACTGCCTAAATATGCAAGGTTTGTGTGTTAAACGTGTGAATGAAACAAAACACAACTCCAGGTCTGTTTGTGATGAGGAATCAACATTATAATGTAGATCAGAAAATACCGCGCTATTGACTGTGCTAAATCTTGCAGTCTTTCTTCCTATCTGAATTTTCAACTTTAGTATTGAGAATTATAGACTTGTAATCCATTTGTGTTAGAATGAATAATGCATAAACGCTATACTTTTGACTACTGTCTCTGACCTTATTCTTATATTGATTTCTTTAGACCAAACTGTCTCCACATACTTTATCTTTACTGGAGGCTTGGACTGCACAGTGTAAAATGTAATATCCGATAACTACACTCAACAAAAATATAAACGCAACACTTTTGTTTTTGCTCCCATTTTTCCTGAGATGGACCCAAAGATCCAAAATTCACTCCAGATACACAACACTACCATTTCTCTCAAACATTGTTCACAAATCTGTCCAAATGTGTGACAGCGAGCACCTCTGCCCCGCCGAGACAATCCACCCCACCTCACAGGTGCGCCACATCAAGATGCCGATCCGACATCATGACCAGTGCACAGGTGTGCCCCAGACTGCCCACAATAAAAGGCCACCCCGAAATGTGCTTTTTTTTTTTTTTGCTTTATTGGGGGTCTGGGGACTCAGAACCAGTCAGTATTTGGTGTGACCACCATTTGCCTCATGCAGTGCAACACATCTTCTTCGCATAGAGTTTATCAGATTGTCAATTGTGGCCTGTGGAATGTTGGTCCACTCCTCTTCAAAGGCTGTTATGGATGAAGAACACAGGTGCATTTTATTGATGGCATTTTGAATGCACAGAGATACCGTGATGAGATCCTGAGGCCCATTGTTGTGCCATACATCCATGAACATCACCTCATGTTTCAGCAAGATAATGCACGGCCCCATGTTGCAAGGATCTGTACACAATTCCTGGAAGCTGAAAATGTCCCAGTTCTTGCATGGCCAGCATACTCACCGGACATGTCACCCATTGAGCATGTTTGGGATGTGCTTGACCGGCCTATACGACAGCGTGTACCAGCTCCCACTAATATCCAGCAACTTCGCACAGCCATTGAAGAGGAGTGGACCAACATTCCACAGGCCACAATTGACAATCTGATAAACTCTATGCGAAGAAGATGTGTTGCACTGCATGAGGCAAATGGTGGTCACACCAGATACTGACTGGTTCTGAGTCCCCAGACCCCCAATAAAGCAAAAAAAAATGCACATTTCGGGGTGGCCTTTTATTGTGGGCAGTCTAAGGCACACCTGTGCACTGGTCATGATGTCGGATCGGCATCTTGATGTGGCACACCTGTGAGGTGGGGTGGATTGTCTCGGCGGGGCAGAGGTGCTCGCTGTCACACATTTGGACAGATTTGTGAACAATGTTTGAGAGAAATGGTAGTGTTGTGTATCTGGAGTGAATTTTGGATCTTTGGGTCCATCTCAGGAAAAATGGGAGCAAAAACAAAAGTGTTGCGTTTATATTTTTGTTGAGTATATGTTTAATTATGTGTTCAGGCTGGGGTGGGCAATTATTTTTTCCATGTGGCCACGTCAGAAACCGAAAATATTGTGGAGGGCCAAAATGCTTAACTCAATTCTGCATAATATTAATTGTATTTCTTTATTTAAAAAGGACAGTAAATAGTGTTTTGACAAGCTGGTAAGAGTATATTTATGTTATGACTAAGCAATGAAAAAATGAGGTTGCGTCTCAAAAAATGTAATTTATATAAAAAAAACACTTTTAAAAAAAGCAATGCAGTTTAGTCCCTGCATAAGGTAAAATTATACAATTCTTATTTTGTAATTCCAAATTAGCTTAAATGGTCAGAGTCAACCAAAGGGCCATATGTGGCCCCGGAGCTGTACAATGCCCAGATCTGTGTTAAGGAATTGGATGTTGTAGTATAGGAAAAAATATGGCAGATTTAGATTAATTTAAATATGCACTATGGAACTTTTCTAGCGAGAGGTCAGTTTATCTCTTGTCTCTTTGGATATGTTACTATTTCGCCTGGAATATAACACATTATTTGCCTGGAAGAATCCATGACTCATCGCTGTACCAGCGAGTGAGTCTGGTAACGTTTGATCCACAGAATGCGCTGCGGTTGCGCGTAGACAGACAGCTAAGTGAACCAATCAGAGATTGCGCCATCTTGATTCAAAACTGAGGCGGAACTTCCGCTGCCTAAGAGTGACTTTGCGGGCAAAGGCGGGTGCACTGACGTCACCATCTTTGAACGAATCAGAATCGCGGAGTCGGTTTGGAACCGGAGGAGCGAGAGTGGATGGAGAGTGTCCAAATGGTATCGCGGTGTATAGGAAATACAGAGAGATATCATTTGGCTGGCCAGGTAAACACATTATGCCTTTAAACATTTCTATTTCACATGTATTCAATAACAGATGTTTTATTGCTTGAAAAACATGCATTGCTACTGTGAACGGGGTCGCCTTTCCACAGATCTGAACTGTAATTTGGCCTTATTGCTTCATTTGCTTGTCTCCATGACGATATGTTCAAAGGTCCCATATTACTATTCTCTGATCTGTGCTATAATGTTGTTTCCTTATCACAAACACATCTGTAGTTGTGTTTTCTTTCATTCACATATGTTTAACACACAAATCCTGCATATTTAGGCTGAGTTCTTCTCTCAAACAGAAAATACTCTGTTCCACCTTGTGATGTCAAGTTGTAATGCAGGAAGTGCTCCACTGTGTTTTCAAACCCTGTGCACCTTCACTGGAATCATTTAGATAATATCAGCTCTGGAAATTCCAATCTCTACTGAACAAAAGGTAAAAAGTAGCTGTTAACTAGACATCACAAGGTGGAACAGAGCATTTTAAGCTTTGGAGATGTAAACAGACTAATAAAGGGTTACTCAAACGTGTGAATGAAACAAAACACAACTCATCATTCATCTTTTCCTCTAATATTGTGTTACCCAGTTTTGTGATATCCATAATCTTTCTTTCTATTGTACATTTCTTTATTGTGGCCAGTATTCTCAGTGTAATCCATCAGGTCCTTGTTGGCGTGTGGGTCAGACGAGTTTTGGTGTTTTGTTTTTCCCCTCTCCCTCTTTCCCTGTCTCCCTCTCTCAGCTCTGGGGCTAAACTGTGGCTGTCAGATATAGGGCAGTGCTGCTATAAAAGTCCTAAACAAACTTACCTCCAGCATCACAGGCAAGCCACAATTTATTTTAGACAACATTCTGGTGCTCACAAAGAACTGAAACTTGTTAGCGATGGAGGAAGGCCAGATGGAGCTGTAGTCCAAAAACTATTTTAAGTGATTTGAAAATAGAGTCAAGATGCAGTGTATGTTAGTGCCTTTAAAACATTGGGTTTGTTAAAAATATAGCTAAAATGTAAAACAAAATGTCTTGGTTTTAGTCATTTTGTTTTTCTTAATTTAGCTTTTCTTTTGCACCAGATTTCCTCTTAGTAACAACACTTTAATCTAATATTGTCTCCAAGCTGATTTTCCAAATTCTCCAAGTAGAATTTGCTTTACCCCAGTACAGATGTATTGTACACTTCCTCCACCTCCTCCGAGTGCTCCAGTGTGTCCTGAATCTTCCCCAGGGCCTCCTTCCAGTGGGACATGCCCAAGCCACCTCAGCTGACTCCTCTTGATATGGAGGAGCAGCGGCTCTAATCTGAGCTCCTTATCCTATCTCTAAGATTACGTCATTTCTAATGGTCAGTGGTCTGCTTTTTAAAGGGTCTATATTGCACTATTTTCAAACCTTAAAAAAAAAAAAATGCACCAGAGACTACAGGTGGAAATTACACTGCCTGACAAAAGTATTAGGACGATTGTGTATTTCTTTAATAATGATAACAAGACGTATTGGTAATGACAACAAATCTATTTATTCATATATTAAAGCTAATTTCATCATATGTAAAGGTATATTATTACAAAAATGTAACAATATCAAGTTAAATAGCTTTTTCATCAAAATAACCACCTTTGGCCTTAATCACAGCTTTACAAATTCGAGGCATTCTGTGCAAACATTTTTCAAGATATCCATCCTCTATAGTTTTCCACTCATCCTGAAGACATTTCCACAGGTGTTTAACCTTAGTCGGATTCCTGGAGCACACTTTAATATCCAAATAATCCCACACTTTTTCGATGGGTGACAGGTCAGGAGACTGGGGCGGCCATGTCATAACCTGCAGTTGATGACGCTGTTCACACGTCTCCAAATGACCCTTACACAGTTTGGATGAGTGCTTTGGGTCATTATCTTGTGGGAACCAGAAGTTTCGTCCAGAGTTCAGAAATACACAATCGTCCTAATACTTTTGTCAGGGAGTGTAGCTCTGGTGCTACAACCTGCACAATGCATCTCTCCAGTTAAGGTTAATGTAGCCTGTGCACTGTCCCTGTCTCATAAATAAACTAAATAATTAAATAAATGTTATAATGTTTTAAATTTTGTTTGTGTGTTTTGTTTAACACACAAACCTTGCATATTTAGACTCCTGACTTTGTGATGTCATGTGGTAATACAAGAAGTACTCCACTTTGTTTTTAAACTCCATACACCCCACTGCCACTAGAATCATTTGGATGATTTCAGAACTGCAAAGTCCAATCTATACTGAACTAAAGGTAAAAGATAGCTGAAAACTGCTGCTTCATGACATCATAAGGTGGAACAGAGCATTTTAAGCTTTAGGGATGTAGACAGACTAATAAAGGATAAATAAAGCGTTACTCAAACGTGTGAATGAAACATAACACAACTCCAGGTATGTTTTTGATGAGGTAACGACATTATAACATGGCTTAAAGCTCACAAGAGTCAATGTTGCGTAATTTAGGACCTTTAAATGTAACTTGCAACAATAGCCAGCTCTCATCTGCTACTCTGCAATCAGAAACCAACCAATTAAAAATACAGGATTTAATGATATAAGACTTCCTCTGTTTCTATTCTTACCCCATTACCCCAATTAGAAACCCAGTATGTATTTGAAGTGCTTTGTTCTCTCTATCGAGGTTCGTGTGAGGTTTAAAGGCAGCTGGGGGAATGGGGCTATGACATATGGTCCAGTCTTTTACACTAAAACAGCTCACAGAGATCTCACGGCTTCATCTAATTAACCAAAACAATGGATTTGAAATGAAAATTAGCCAGGCTGCTTGAGAAAGAGAGAAAGAACTGTAGGATTACATGTATATATGCAACTTTGAAGCCTGTATTTTTAATGATATTTAGCTGCTGTATTTTTAATGATATTTAGCTATATGAAGAATCCCTCAGTCGTCCAGAGGTGTGAAAACAGCCATTAGGGTTTGAATGGGTATGCTAAACTAGACGCCAACAAAAGACAGAAAGCTGAAAACAAGAGGTGGGATAGTTTCAGAATAATTTCATTGTAGTTAGCTCCTCCCTGCAGCTAGATATAAGCAGTGTCCATCCATGGACAAGTTATTGCTTTGCCTTAAATGGTCCACATTACAGTATTGCATTAAACTTATATTTATTAAATTATAAGAGATTTTTTTTGTCTGGAAGAACATGCATTCTTATTGAGAGCAGCGTCAAGTATTCATAGATCTGACCTGTAACTTGGCCTAGTGGCATCACTTGCTTGGCTCCATGGGGATAGATGTTTAATGCCATACTATAGGACATTTCAGCAATAGCATTTCCATGGAGACAAGCAGATTTTTCCAACAGATTTTTTTTTCACGTAAATTGTAGTGTTTCTAAAGCCCTTGTTAAAGGGTTAGGGTCCTATATTACGCAAAATTGACTCTTGTGAGCTTTGAGACATGTTATATTTATGTTTCCTCATCATAATCATACCTGGAGTTCTGTTATGTTTCATTCACGTGTTTCTGACTACATCGCTGAAGTTCAAAATGCTCTGTTCCACCTTGTGATGTCATAAAGCGGTAGTTTTCAAGTTAACGGCTTTCTTTTATCTTTTGTTCAGTAGAGATTGACAATTGGTTGTAATCATCCAAAAGATTCTAGTGTTTTTCTGTTTGAAAGAAGAAATCAGCCTAAATATGCAGGGTTTGTGTGTTAAACATGTGTGAATGAAACAAAACACAACTCCAGGTAAGTTTGTGATGAGGAAACAACATTATAACATTGATCAGAAAATAGCAATATGGGCCCTTTTAAAACTATTTCTAAAATTCTAAGATTTTCCGCTTCCTCTCATGTGTCATTCTGATTTTCAGCAGACGTACTCTGCAGACAGCTCATCAGCATGTCAGTTTTAATTGGTCGACTATAAAGCTGCTTATTGCCTCTTATTACTGTTGTCAAGAAGAAATAAATCTTCAAATTAGCATCTTGACACATTTTTGAAAACAATGAGAAAAATGTTGATGCAGTTTTTAAACCTTTTGTAACAGGGTGTACTGTGGACCAACTTTTTGTGGATTTAAATTGGACCTACTGAATCAACATACACTGCCTGACAAAAGTATTAGGACGATAGTCTTAGTCTAGTCCTGGTTTAGACCTGAGTTAGACCTACACTGCGATGAGTCCCCATTTTTTGCAATAATATGCCTTTACACATGATGAAATTTGCTTTAAAGGTCCCATGGCATGAAATTTTCACTTTCTGAGGTTTTTGAACGTTAATGTGAGCTCCCCTACCCTGTTTAGCCCCCCCCCCCCCCCCCCCATGGCTAAAAGTTGCGAAATGTCTAAACTGAGCATTTGCGGTCCTTTTCTGCGTTACACAAAACCAGTGTTGAAACGGGCGAGTTCGGACAAGGCACCTTTTTGACGTCAGATCGGCAAATGCAGCTCCAGCCCCTCCCTCTGTCTCCGCTCAGCGTCCCTGTATATCCCGCCCATAGAGTTTGGACTGTGAATGCGCTACAATGCGAAATGCGTTTTTTTATTTGCCTGGAGGAACGTCCGAGTGTCCCTTACCCGACCCTCTGGACCTCTGAAATACCAGTGGTTTAATTTTATTTTCTGTGTAAATATGCTTTTTTTCATTGCAAAGTCTCCCATCTGTCTTCCTGTGTTAAACACGGAAGCGAGCAGACAGCGGTGCAGAGCTGCGCTTCCAGCGGGGGAAACCCGTCCCCCCCCCCCCGCTCCTTAGCCAATCTCTCTGTCCTTCTCATTTGCATTGAAGCAGCAACACCCAGAATAAAGCATTTTAGACACATATCTAGCCTCATGAAGACTGTCAGAGTCATATCTCATGCAGTGAGTGTTGATTTTGAAGAAGGATTCATTTACAGTATTAGGGAACCATTAAGGAGCCATATAAAAGCATCAAGAAGTACCATGTCATGGGACCTTTAATATATCAATTCATTGATTTGTTGTCATTACCAATACGTCTTGTTATCATTGTTTATGAAAGTTCAGAAATACACAATCGTCCTAATACTTTTGTCAGGCAGTGTAAATGAAAGATTTACTATATGCCATCCCAATTCTACTAATACTAATACTACTCTTTGTTGTACCTTCATGAAGTTGTTAGTTTCTTTTATCAGATTAAATGAGCAATGCCTGAAAGTTGGAAAGACGAATAGAAAAATAGAAATTGAATACTAATACTAATATATATTCTTACATGTTTTTGCAATCAAGAGGTATCAGAATGAATTATACTTGTCTGAGTTAACTAAGTCCAACCCCATAGGGAGGAGTTTTAGAGTAAAAGTGAAAGTCGGGCTGGTCTTACTCGGAGTAGTATAAATCTGGCTTCTGGATGGGAGCTGAAACTAAACTTCACTGTAACATGGTTCTCACAATATTTGTGCGTTCACAAACTCACAAGAATCCATCTAGTTGTGTGCTTGCTTTATGGTTAATAGTGTGGGCAACCAATCATGTCACAGCATTGATGTTTGTGTAGAAGTCAAAGGTGAAACGCCCAAACGAACCAAAACAAACATGGCGTGTCATGGTGTTCATTTTCATTGAGTTATTTTATTATTGGATTTGCTCTTCTACCAATCAGATTAAAATAGGCCTATTGGTAGAAGTTTTCCAGGTTTTCCAATCTCTTTCAGCGAGAGCCGTTCCAGATTGATAATGTGTAGAGCTCAATTCAGAGTGACACATACTGTACTGTATACTGTATATTACTCTGGGGTGAGCCAGGTTAAAGGGATAGTGTGTTTTTTTATGTTAATCTGTATGGGTTTCCTTCTAAAAGTTCCGTGTGTTGACACCGGCTTACCTCTGACAGTTTCAGCTGATCCCGGTTCCGCTCGCTTTCTGGAGCCCACGTAAGTAGGTCCGGTAACTTCTTTAGAACATTAAATAAAGCTTGTTTTTCTTCTCAAAACAAAACATTTGTCCGAAAGGTGATATAGTTGCGTCCCAAACAGTTGTCAAGGAAACATCCAGCAGCGAACTAAGTGATCACGTATTGTGTCTGACGACTGCGCTCACGTTAGCGTATCAGCCTGTTCACTTGTAAACCTCCGCTTGCGGCGGACCGCATCTGCAGTACACTTCCGCTAAAGGTGAACAGGCTCATACAGCTGATAGGCGCGCTGTGATACAAGTCGTCAGACACAATAGTTCGCTATTATTTCGCTGCTGGATGTTTCCTTGACAACTGCTTCGGATGCAACTATATCACCTTTCGGACAAATGTTTTGTTTTGAGAAGAAAAACAAGCTTTATTTAATGTTCTAAAGAAGTTACCAGACCTAATTACCTGAGCTCCAGAAAGCGAGCGGAACCGGGATCAGCTGAGACTGTCAGAGGTAAGCCGGTGTCAACACACGGAACTTTTAGAAGGAAACCCATACACATTAACACCAAAAAAAACACACTATCCCTTTAAGCCAAAACACTTTGACTTCAAAAACAGTCCAGATGACCAGTGATCAAACATTTTGTACATTGAACCACGCCTGGACAAATGAGAGCTTACACCATCTCCATTTCATTACAATGCAAATTATTAAATATTCTGTAGATTGGCAAAAGTTAATATAATATTATTCAAGAAAAGGTCTTTTAGCTATCTAATGTCTTAGATAGTTGTAATCCATTTTATATGCTACAATATACAATCATACGTTTTCTAAATTATATGGGTTATGTTAAAACTTATATATAAAATAACTCTATTCAGAATAAGTATAGTGTGAAAAGACTACACTTGAAAGTAAAATTTATCTAAATGTTACTGAATAAAGAATTTGAATGTTTCCTGCTTTTACAAATTGCTTAAACCCTTTGCATCTGGTTTGAATGCCTCCCACGCAGACTACAGTATTTATCTCCATGTAGTCTACGTCCTTCTGAGTGTTAACGACTCTGCAAGATGAATGTGACAGGGCCCTCGTGTCTGGCTCTGAGAACACATCAGGTGATACTGCTGTTCAAGACTGACCAAGGACCTACTGCCCATTGACCCGCTGTATACAACAAGACTGATGGATAACTGTATGAGGGAGAGAGGGAGGGATACAGAGGGATAGAGAGAGAGAGAGAGACCTACTGCTCACTGACCCACTGTATACAACAAGACTGATGGATAACTGTATGAGGGAGAGAGGGAGGGATACAGAGGGATAGAGAGAGAGAGAGAGAGACCTACTGCTCACTGACCCACTGTATACAACAAGACTGATGGATAACTGTATGATGGAGAGAGGGATAAAGAGAGACCTACTGCCCATTGACCTGCTGTATACAACAAGACTGATGGATAACTGTATGAGGGAGAGAGGGAGGGAGACAGAGGGATAGAGAGAGAGAGACCTACTGCTCACTGACCCACTGTATACAACAAGACTGATGGATAACTGTATGACGGAGAGAGGGATAAAGAGAGAAAGAGAGACCTACTACCCACTGACCTGCTGTATACAACAAGACTGATGGATAACTGTATGATGGAGAGGGAGGGAGAGAGAGATAGAGAGAGAGAAAGAGAGACATACTGCTCACTGACCTGCTGTATACAACAAGACTGATAGATAACTGTATGACGGAGAGAGGGAGGGATAGAGAGAGAAACCTACTGCTCACTGACCCACTGTATACAACAAGGCTGATGGATAACTGTATGACGGAGAGGGAGGGAGAGAGATAGAGAGAGAGATAGAGAGACCTACTGCTCACTGACCCACTGTATACAGCAAGATTGATGGATAACTGTATGACGGAGAGAGGGATAGAGAGAGAGAGAGAGAGACTTACTGCTCACTGAACTGCTGTATACAACAAGACTGATGGATAACTGTATGAGAGAGGGAGGATGAGATACCAGGGCTCTCAAGTTTTGAAGTTTGGTTGGAGTGAGATTTTTTTCGGGGGACCGATTTTCTGGGCACAGAAGCGTTGTGACCAGTGGCTAGAGTTTTAAATTGCTTAACAAAATTTCAGCGTGAGAAATACCATGAGTGTGAGTGTGTGAACTCGTTGAAATGCGTGTGTCACATTCTCAAAGCGTGAGACTTGAGAGCGCTGGTTGATACAGTCACTGCGTGCACATGGTAGGATTGGATTAGGATTGGTTTGGATTTCTCCCGTTACTCGGCGGGTGGTCTGTCGTCCAATCCGAGTGCACATGCATGTCGCGCAATCAGATTCAGGTCAGCGACCTGGTCCGCTCCGCAACGCTATGTGGCGCTGTAGTCCAACTTGTAGTGGCGCTGTAGTACTTCCGGGTGACGACTACTCAATATAAAAACACAACACAACACAGCTATCTGGCAGTATACTGCAATGGCTTTTTGAGGAGTTTGACAAGAGGCATTGGCGTACGTGGTGTGCATTCTGCAGAGTTAGGTTGTTCGTATGAACGACAAAACAGCGTTTTTGGTTTCTTTAATACGACACGAACTGTGTCGTCGGCGTTTGATATTACAAGCAATCGAGGACAACGAAAATTACGAGGATTGGGAGCTATACCGCACATGTTTTAATCATGTTCTGCCTTGTTGTTTTTTGTTGCTTGCATCTTTTGTGCCACAAATAAAGGCATTAAATTTGTAGCTATGGGTTTATCGATGATAAAAGGAGAAGTTTAATTTGTCAACTGGACAAAGTTTGTTTGGTTGAAAACGTTTCACTCACCTATGGGTTTATCGTTCATTTATGTAAGGTCTGGGGAAAATTACACAACCACACTTTCATTTTGTATGTCTTTGTAATGCTTAGCTTAAATTTTGTAGTCTCTTCCACTCTCTTTTGTCCTGTCTGAGTGAACAACTTAAGTAAATTTCCACACTGATTTTAATATTTACATTTTTAATATTTAAGTTATACAACAGTTTTAAAAGAAACACACTCTTCTGATACTATGAGGTCACAATAGATAACTCAAAATGTTTGTAAAAGTGCCCTGTGCGTTATTTCAAAAGTTCAAAACTCCATGCACAGCTTCCAGGTGCTGGTAACAACAGGAACAATGAATAATTCCAGAAAAGACTAAATTTACCACATACTCTTATTCCTTTATCGGGCTTAAAGCAAACAACGCGTTTCGATTCTACGTTATGTTCATAGTCCAGAAATGGTGGAAGATGGGACTTGTTGGTGCCGTGAAGAACGCTGTCGTAATGCGGGCAAGTTGTACGGTCTTGACCACTCTCCCGTTGTTCTTTCTTGCCGTGGCATACGCCGCCCTGGCGTTTTTCCACTTGATTTTGATTTGCTCCGGGGTCCGAGCAAACCCTGCCTCGGTCCAGTAGTGCGAGCTTGTAGCTTTCTTCACAGCCATGTTTTCGTCTGAAAGTCCGGCAACAACAAGCGCTACTTATGACGCCGTAGGCACCCCCTACCACTCCTAAAACTTCCGGGTGAAATTTTGAAATTCCTGGCGCGCCCATGCGCAGTATGCTAATCCGATCCGAAATCGTGCACATGACGACGCCAAGTGGTTTGCTATCGGCCTAGGCCAGGGGTTCCTGGGGGATTGGGGAAACCAATCCCAATCCAATCCAATCCCTGTGCACATGCAACCGTTACGATCCCAATCAGTTTGCAATCGGTTTGCTCTTTTCCATGTGCACGCAGTCAGTGACATCACGCAGGGGGTGTTCTACCTGCATCTAATAGTATGTTGGTGGAATGTTTAGGAAAAAACTCAAGGAAAATGTATTTAAACAGCACATTTTCAGGAGTCTGTGATCAATACGAGGGTTCATGATCCTGTTTAGGAGTTTGATTTTCAGCAAAAAGGTGAGAGGACTAACTGAAAAACTGTTGGCTAATGCTAGTTAGCTTGTGGCTGTAATTTTATGTGTGAGAGACTTGTTTAAGCCCACAAATCATCTCAGCTGTTGTAGTTCAACTAAACCATTTCTTTCTGGTCAGACTGTGTTACAATAAAGCTCAGATTAAAGTCTCACAAAGCCTCAGACAGAGCAGTGCTTACAGTTAGCATCACACCACCAGGGAATGTTGATGACATCAGCTGCAAGTATCAATTGTGAATTAGTATGAGAGTGGAGCGGCGAGGGGGTGGGCAGGAGGGTTTCTTGTGTGGATGTCTTTGTCATTTCCAAAGGCCTGACTTGAATAGAGAGGCCTTAATGAGAGGGTCTGTGGACAAACTCTCCATTGATCGGGGGTCCGGCTCCGTAAAAGGCCCTCGCCATCGCCAACGCCAACGCTGATGCCAGGGCAGGGCTCGGGCAGATGTGACGTGCCGGATAATCGAATGTCTGTGCCCCAAGTTTACATAAGCAAAGGGGTCTGTCGGGGTCACTTTTGGGCACCATATAAAGTGAAAGCATAGACCTATTGTTCCAAATTGAAATTTTAGCCATGGTATAGTTGTTTCTTTTTCATTTTCCCCCTCGGAGTTGTATTTGGAGTGATTCATACTTGTTTGATTAATTTTTAATCTTTAACCTTAGTCTTAGCAAGGTCACCTCCAGTTCACTGTTGACATTTCTTTGTGGTTACCTCTGGCGTCATCCAACTTTTACAGAATTTAGCCTTCTTTAACTTTATCTGTTTCACTCGTCTTGTCTCAATCTGCTATGCTCTTCTTATTTTATCTCGTCCAGCTTGTCTCCAGGATGTCCTTCTTAGTTCCTGTTTAAACCTCCTTGTGTGGAAGCGTAGTCAGGATAGTGTGTGTAGTATTCAAGTTGATGGTAAATTAATTTCTCCTGCCTCAGACATCCAGAGTCTCCTGCCTCTCTGTACAACTTTAGGACTTGTTATTTTCTCACTGCGCTGTACTTACTTCATTCTCCAATTTTACTTTTTTAATCAGGGAATAGGATTTGGCAGCGTCGCATACAAATACGAATGAAAAATAATCCGCTACTCGCTAGTGTGATCTGCAGCTATCTATAGGAGGTGCTGACAATTTGACTTCTCCCATGTCAGCTCCCATTGGGCACCACAGTTTTCTAACCCAAAAGTCAGCGTTCTTGTTTCTTTTATTAAGTCGTTTTAGGTGAATATTGAGTTTTAATATGTCCAAATTATAACCTAATGATCCACGAGTGTCATAGATTATAACTATATAGCAGACACAAGCACATTATGTCATTTTTAAAGGGGTTATGTGTTATATAAAATCTACTTTTTCTTTCTTTGTCTAATCCAAAAACAGGACCTCTTGTACTGTAAATTAAAGGTGCACTATGTAACTTTGGGAAAGTGTGATATTTGCTTGTCTCCATGGAGATGTTATTACTTTGCCTGGACAGTTATGAAATTATGGAATTAAATTAATCAACCTCTGTGGACAGTAGCAGTTTATGCCACCATCCCAAGTTACAGGTGAAGATCTGTGGAGAGGCGGTGTGTGATTTCAAGATGCTTCCACACATTAAAATAATCTTTAATTGAATACATTATGAATGCTGCCGTTGTGTCCTTGGGCAAAACACTTAACCCACCTCGCCCCCAGTGTCTGGTACACTGGTAGCCCCCATGACAGAAGATACATCAAGGCTGTGTCAAGCGACGTGGGGCTGTCCTCCCGTGGACCCACCACCCACAGGAGGATCCATGCGGCCGGTGCACTGAGATCTGGGCAGCGGATCTGTCTGGACTGCTGCCCCCATGACCCGAAGACTTGGAAAAAGCAGATGAAAATGAATGAATGAATGAATGAATACTGTAGAGCAGACAGATAAAATGAATGCAATACTGTGGAGCTTTCCAGGCAAAGCAATAACATCTTGAAGCAGGTGGTGGACCCTCATGTGAAAAGTTACATAGTACACTTTTAAATATTAGTAACTTGTGATATACAGTGGTCCCTCGTTTATCACGGGGGTTACGTTCTAAAAATAACCCCCGATAAGCGAAATCCGCGAAGTAGGACAACTTTATATTTTACAATTATTATACATGTTTTAAGGCTGTAAACGCCTCACCACACACATACACTTTTCTCAGACTGGAATTAACGTTTTCTCACATTTCTCTCTCGTTTAAACACTCAAACTTTCGTAGATTTTCAACAAAAAAATGTATTAATAGTGACGCGTGTATTTCACAGTTCCTCTGACCGTGCCTCTTTGTCCTGGCGCCGCTCTGCCTTGGTGCAGGTTCTTTTACGGAGTGCGCTCTTTTTTTCTTTTGGGTGAGAAGATTGTTATAAACAGACATGCCACAAGTGACGGACTGAGCGGTCTGGCATTTGGGCACATGCCAGAGGGGCCGTGAGTACAAGATCGTGCAGAGTCTGCACCGAATACCTAGCGGGTGGGCTGCAGCATTGCAGCACATTGCGGCCCCGCAACCACATTGCTGTGGCCCACCCGCTAGGTATTCGGTCGTTAGCAGTGGACACGGTCCCGAGAAGAAACACGGTCCAGACACTGCCGGCCTGCTGGTGAGACGCATGGCCTCACGCTGGTCATGCTGCTCTATCACGGATTTGACTACGATGAGCAGGTGCACGTGTCTGTGCGCACTCTTCTCCGGGTGGTTAATCCGCATCAGGAAGTAGTGGCAGTGTTTCCGCAGAACGAACTGGTGGAACCTGGAGTCAAGGCGCAGAACCAGTCCTGAGAGCGCACGGAAGCGTTCTTACTACAGTTCAGAACCTGCGCGTCCCAAGACGTGGCAGTGGCGTTGGATGAGCGCGGTGCGCCCTGCTCATCCCTCTGTGCTCACACCGTGTTTGAATGAGAAGCAGTCCGAGCCACACCAGGCTCTGTGGCCGCCCGCTTTCAGTCCCAGTGCGTCCTTCTCTGCGAGCTGGTGGAGAGTGAGGAAGGATGCAAAGACCAGAGACAGACTGAGCACTGGCTTCAGCAGACCCAAAAAGAGCTGCTTCCTACGGATCCAGTGACTCATGTCGCCGCGCCCCTCGCGTATCCAGCCAGACTCCCGGAGCCGGAACACAACGCGTGTTGATACACTATAAAAAAAAAAACAATTGTGGAAATTGTCAACCAGCCCAGCGATTACAGGTGGAAATGAGCATTTTCTGCTATAACCTGGTACAAAAAAGCTTTCCTTTTGGTTAAAGTTTCTTACACACTGTCCCTGTAAAACAAACCATATCATAATGAACTCCCTCATCGTTAGTTTACTCACAGTTGTATTTTGAGTGGCTCTTGTGTGATTGACCGGTGGATTAGACAGGGACCCGCATGGTCTGTCCATATCAAAACAAATATTGCTGCTACGAAGAAAAAAGAAAGGAAAAAAATATTACAAAGGACTTAAAAACATTGGGGATTTCAATGAGCGAAGCACTAAACTCAATTACTCAGCTTTTACCCAATTTATTATGTCTATCAATTTATTTATTATGTCAATTTATTATGTCTCTGGTACAGAGATATACTGCAATAATTATATATACAACAATAATACTGAAACTACTTTATGGCGCTGATACAACAACAATAAAGCAGGATAATCCCAGGAAAACTTTTTTAAAAGGACATGAGCTGCAACAAATTAGAAAAAAAAGCTTTTTAACCAATAATTATCTATAAAAGTGATTTATTCTACCCTCTACAGCTCAAATCTTACCTTATTACCTTATATTAAAGGTGCATTGTGTAACTTTTCTAGTGGAGGGTCTGTCAAACGCTTCTCTCCGTGGAGATGTTGTCGCTTTGTCTGGAATTTTCCACTGCATGGCATTAAACTAGAGACCAAACCAGACGAAGTTACAGGTCAGATCTGTGGAGGGCGGAATACCTGTTTTTCTAGGTATTTTTGAGCTATAAAACCACCTGTATATTGAATAAATTTAAGGTAGAGCTGATTAATGTAATACTGTGGAACATTGCAGGCAGAGCAAAGACATAACCATGGAAACAAGCAGGTGACAGACCCCTATCGAAAAGTTACGCCATGCACCTTTAAAATGGCAAAAATCTCCACACTTTTGCAAAGAAAATGTACACAGGATAAATATTGAACCCCAACTATATATTTCCAACTTTCATATATTAACAATAATTTAATATAGTCATTATTGTGACATACTTTTGTTCTTATGTTTTTAGGCCTATATGTCAGCTTCCTGCATATATTGGTGGAAAACATTAGCAAAAGCAAAATTTTAGTAAAAGTGGTTTTGTTTTAAATCATACAAGGGTCTTTCATAGGTTAAACTTTCTGGCGACTTCAAAAATTGCATCTCATTATTTCCTTCATTATTAAAGAGACAATTTGAAAGATGGAAGATGGAAGTTTCTGACCAAAATAAACAAAATGTGCTTTATAGTTTTTGAAATAAAAAGGCTCTTATATTAATGCAATTACTGTCTACTGTCTACTATCATTTCAGCATCAAGGTCAAGCTGCACTTTTGGACATTTAATTTTTTAATAATTCGTGATATGCATAATGATATTTTTCACTTTGCATTTTATTTAACCATTTACCAACACAATATTTACATAATAAAACTATTATATAATATCGATACTAACAGTAGATCATTAAACAATATTTCTTGCATTTGCTCAGTTATATATGATCAGTTATAGCTCAATTATAGCTCAAAAATACATTAAAATATAAACATGAATTCTTACCACGTGCAGGCTCGCTTCTCCATAGATCTGACCTTTAACCTCTTTAAGTCTCCATTGTGATTACCAATTTTATTTCCATACTGTGGAATAATCAAGGCATACCAGTGATATCATGGAGACAAACAGGTGGCAGAACCTCCACCAGTGCACTTTTTATGTTGAAAATCACATTCTATTCTCTAAAGAAAGAGTGTTTTTTAATTATCATTGTGGTATCGGAATTGGTATTGAGTATCGAGTCTATTCCTTAGTATCGAAATCAAGTTTGACGTTTTAATATCGTGACATTAATTTCTATGTAAACATTTTTAGAAAGTACGTAATTGGACTATATTGTGTTTCTGAGCCATAGGATTTCAGTGTCACTTTTGCTTACTTGGATGACAGACGAGTCCAAGTCACTAAAACACGTGCGTAAACCTTGATTTTCTCCTGCAGATACGACTAGACTGCAGTATTGTGGCTATAGTCATACAGTAGTCTTTATTTTTTGTTTTAACGACATTACACGTTTTCAAAAGCCGTGGGATGGTATGCTGCTCGTTCACGTGCGCGCGTAAAGTCACGGTTTGATCCGGAGCCTCGCGCGGAATGAGGTCTCCAGAGGAACGCAGCTTCCCCGGCAACGTCAAGTCCGACGTACAGCGAAGGCAACACTTCCGGTATACCTTTCAAATTAAAACTCTTAATTTAACACACCATCTAAAACACTCTTACTTTATTTGTGTTGCCACGTGTAAAAGGTTACCATAGCTTAACAAAAAAAATACATACAGAATTTAATAAAAAGGTTAGGTTGTTGTTGTATTTTGTAGGTTAAAAACATGCCTTAAAATGTCCACTAACGCCATAAAAATGCATAGATTATTAGTAATTCATATTTATCTTCATATTATTATTATTATTATTATTATTATTATTATTATTATTATTATACAGATTTTATTGTTAAGTGTTAGGCCTATCTTAAAGGGATAGTGTTTAAAAAAAAAAAAAAAAGTTCATCTGTATGGGTTTCCTTCTAAAAGTTACGTGTGTTGACACCGGCTTACCTCTGACAGTCTCAGCTGATCCCGGTTCGGCTCGCTTTCTGAAGCCCACGTAAGTAGGTCCGGTAACTTCCCCGGAACATGGAATAAAGCTTGTTTTTCTTCTCAAAACAAAACATTTGTTAGAAAGGTGATATATTTGCGTCCGAAACAGTTGTCCACGAAGCATCCAGCAGCGTATTTCGCGTTTGCGTATTGTCTCTCTCCACTCGTATCACTCCGCCCATGTTAACTCTATCAGCCTGTTCACCTTCAGCGGATGTCTACGCCGAAGTTTACATTTCACCTATTGGATGAAATAGCCTACGGTACATGCATACTAAACAATGTATTGAGTTCTATATATAACGTTATAATAAAGTAATTGTCTGTTATTGGAAATTGCGTAACTAAGTAAATTGGTTCAAGATGACTTTGTTTTGGTTTATAGTTCTATAGCTACTAATTCCAGATCCCAAATTTTTCTGTAATTTTTCTGTAATCTTCGTTCCTTATCAAATGCAGCAGCGCTTTTACACTGAAACCGGATGTGCGCTCATCCACCACGTTCTTTACGCACACTCACGTTACTTGACGCTCGTGCTGATGAGCGAGGAGAGCACGAGAGAGAGAGAGAGGGAAAGAGAGAAAGAGAAAGAGAGAGAGGGAAAGAAAGAGAGAGAGAGACGGAGCGCCCGAGAGGGGGGCAGTCATCAGAGAAACGGCATCTCCCGGTGTGCCTACTGTTCCCTTCCTCGCGCACATCGCACCACTTTGGCCAACCCGCACGCGCCAGGCCATCCTCCTCCTCCTCCGTCCGCGCGCGCCTGGTCGCACCGGATAATCAGACTAATTGGCGCGCGCGTTATTGCCCTTCATTGATCCTGCGCTTGACCATAACCCCCGACATGTCCCCCGTTCGCTTTTACGACAACTAACTAACTAACCACTTCTTATTTTCGTGATTTCCCCGCTGTTTTTTGAATGTCAACTGGATTTCAATATGTAATTCTTGGATTATCGACTACGCTTTTTTCCTTTCACCCCTTTTGGAGATTTGGACTATATTTGCCGCACTCGCATCGCATCTTTCGTTTTGGAAATTGCTTCTCGGTAAGTTAAAATTCAGATTCGCATTGATAAAGTTGTTTTGCAGACGCTAGTGACAATTCTTAGCGATGTCATCCACTGCTAATTTACTCATATGCGGCAGTTAATGCGGATTTGGATGCTTTGCTCTGCTCTCGCTCCTCTCCTCGCGTCTTCGCTTTTTTTGGCTAGAACTAATCGCAACTGCAGTACGACAAAGATGTTTTCCCCCCTCTTTAGATATTGAAAGCTATCTCGGGAAACGTAAACGGCGGTAGCCTCTGTACCGCTTAGAAACATTGTATAACTGCGCGTAATTTGCATATCGGTGCGTCAGCCCGAGTGGATGTGGGTGTCCACTGTGAGAGGAGAGGAGGGAGGCGAGAAAGAATTTTAGTATGTGCTTTTCCTCTGATATCTTTGAGTGATGGCTTGGCGACTCAGCT
This sequence comes from Paratrypauchen microcephalus, assembly GCA_036785185.1. Classification (NCBI taxonomy): domain Eukaryota; kingdom Metazoa; phylum Chordata; class Actinopteri; order Gobiiformes; family Gobiidae; genus Paratrypauchen; species Paratrypauchen microcephalus. The sequence goes on along the minus strand of JAVJIX010000165.1, from coordinate 1,625,928 downwards.
CAACCAATACTGGCAACACTGCAATTTAATACAGGCTATATACCCCCTTTTCTTATTGGTAAACCCTTTAAGTCTTGTTTCTGAAATAGATAGTGGAATTAGGACATTTATCCGCGTTTAAACCACAAAGTGATCCAGGTTTTTGGCATAGAATAGTTGGCACAAATACTTGGCAAGTGCAGTGTGTGGTCATCTAAGCTGGCTTCTCAAAATGTTCCACTTTTGCCAATGTGAATATGCCCTCAGTCTGGAGTTAGCCAATCTTTGGCCCCTGCAAAGATTTATTGTGGTTTGATAATTCTTGGAAGAAAGAATTTCCAAGATTAACAACTGAATCTTTAAGATGTTAGATTGTTAAAGGTCCTATGTTGCACAACATTTACTCTTGTGAGTTTTTAGCCATGTTATAATGCTGTTACCTCCTCACAAAAATACCTGGAGTTGTGTTTTGTTTTATTCACACATGTTTGAGTGACCCTTTATTATTAGTCTGTCTACATCTCCAAAGCTCAAAATGCCCTATTCCACCTTGTGATGTCATGAAGAGGTAGTTTTCAAGTTAACAGCTACCATTTACATTTTTTCAGTGGAGATTGGACATTTCAGGGCTGAAATTATCCAAATGTTTCTAGTGAAGGTGTACAGAGTTTAAAACACAGCGGAGCGTTTCCTGTATTTCCACATGACATCACAAGGTGGAGCAGAGTGTTTTCTGTTTAAGAGAAGAACTCAGCCTAAATATGCAGGTTTGTGTGTTAAACATGTGTGAATGAAACAAAACACAACTCCAGGTATGTTCGTGATGATGAAACAACATTATAACATAGACCACAAAATGGCGTCATATGAGCCCTTTCAAACTGATTATACAGCGTTGGTGCAAGTTGCAAGACTATTGTTTTATAATTTTTTTTTGTTTAAATTTGATCTTTGACCTGGAACTATCCATGGTACTGAAATGTTAGCAAAAACTTCACCACTTATGTAGTTACCATAGAGATGTTATTGCTTTGCCTGTAATGTTCTATATGGTTTTGTTAACCTAAACTAGTTTGTACAAAATAGGACAGTGCTTTTATGCTTTTATGCTTTTACCCTTTAAGATGGCCCTGTTTTGGTCCTGGTTTGATCCTGGTTTAGTCCTGGTGTAGACTTGTTTTGGTGCTGTTCTTGTCCTGGATTAGTCCTCATATAGTCCTGGAGTTTATTTCCCAGTTTTATGTGGTATTTGTTAAACAGTGAATGCTGCTAGATATATCATAGATATATTTATACAGTAGATTGGATACCTCTTAATTAGCCTCAATAAAGCACAAAGACTTAATTCATAATGTATAGTTTACTTATTCCCCCCCAAAAAGTGACTAAAATAAAACTATGTTCTTTGTTGGGTATGAATGAGCTTGCATCTCCACAGACCTGACTCTTTTTTGGCCTGAAGAACGGCTCTTTTTGCTTGTCTCCATGTAAATGTTGTTCTTTTGGCTATAATATTCCACAGTATGGCAAAAAAACAAGCCTATCTTTGAAGTATGGTTTTAACTTTCTATTTTCATGGAATCAAAACTCCAGGTATGTTTTTGAGGAGGTAACAGCATTATAACATGCATATCAGTTTTACATAATGTAGGACCTTTAAGTAGTTACTAATCCTGAATCATTAAAACTGTTTTTTTATATGAATTAAGTCTTAGTTCATAATAATAATAAGAGATGCATAGGTGTAGTTATATTGCTTGCTTAGTGTAATATGGGCTTTTTAAAATGGTTGATACAGCTTTGTTGCAACTTGGTTACTTTTCTGACTTGCTTTAGCTTTTGCCTTGTTTTATAATTTTGGTATTTATTTTTTTCTTTTGTTTAAATATGACCATTGACCTAGAACTATCCATGGTGCTGAAATGTTAGCGTCATCTTCACCACTGATGTACACTTACTGTTTACGTAATAGTTGGTACATGTCACTTGTAATGATGCACCTCTCTAGTTCAATGAAAGGTAGTGGAAGGTGGAAGGTAGTCGCCATAGAGCTGCTACTGCTTTGCCTGTAATGTTCCACAGTATGTCAGTATTCTTATCACCATGGTTTTGCTAACCTTAGCTCATCTTGCAAATATTTTTCATTGCTTTTTCTGTGTACATATCTTGAACTAGTTTCTACAAAATAGGACAGTGCTTTTACCCTTTTAGCTGGCCTTGTTTTGGTCCTGGTTTAGTCCTGATCTAGTCCCAGTTTAGTTCCGGGTTTAGTCCCAGTTATTTAGACTGAGTTCTCCTCTCAAACTGAAAATACTCTGTTCCACCTTGTGATGTCAGGAAGTGCTCCACTGTGTTTTTATACTCCATACTCATACTTCGCTAGAATCATTTGGATAGTTTCAGCCCATTTGTCCATATGAAATGAGTATTTGTTCATGCTTTAAGAGATCTATAGGTGTAAATTGGTCTTGCATACCTCCTGTAGCTTACATTACATTGCTTTATACAGTACACTCTAACATGCAGTCTTAATCGCATTTACTTTATGTGGAGGTTTTAACTTCAGACCCTCTTCCCTCTTCATTCCCGTGGCGATAGGCCGGACCGCCGAGCCCACAGGCAACACGAATTAATAGGTGAGCAGCAGAGGCCACTTAACCCAAGCCCCCAAGCTACGTATTGAGCCCAGTCAAGAGCTCTCAGTCCCAAATTGATTCAGAGACAGATTATGTCATCACACTGCATGTTTTTTTCTCTACACCGCGTGGTCAAGTTCATACTGTAACTCTGATTTTACTTTCAACTTAACAAGCCCCTGTTCAGTTACTACAGTATATCATTAAAGTACCTATTTGCCTATATTTTAATGTCCAATCGTGTAAAATTTTAACCAAAAAAACAAAAAATAACCAAAGCAAAGGTATGTTTTTTTCATTTGGATGTTTATATTGAGCTGTAATGAGAAATGCGGTAAAACATAAGTAGTGTGACTGGGCCTGCATCTCCACACTTACGAAGGCTTTCTCCTGCTTGTTTCCAAGGAAATATTGTTCCTTTGGCTGTAATCATTTATAGCTTGGCATAAAATGTGTCTGTCTCTGTGAAGAATGTTCTGAAGATATCAGTGGTTTTAACTTTCATGCAGGTGACATGCCACCTCCACAAAGTTACATGCTGTTATTTTAAAGGTGTAATTATGTTGCCTGGAAGAATCCATGACTCATCGCTGTACCAGCGAGTGAGTCTGGTAACGCTTGATCCACAGAATGCGCTGCGGTTGCGCGTAGACAGACAGCTAAGTGAACCAATCAGAGATTGCGCCATCTTGATTCAAAACTGAGGCGGAACTTCCGCTGCCTAAGAGTGACTTTGCGGGCAAAGGCGGGTGCACTGACGTCACCATCTTTGAACGAATCAGAATCGCGGAGTCGGTTTGGAACCGGAGGAGCGAGAGTGGATGGAGAGTGTCCAAATGGTATCGCGGTGTATAGGAAATACAGAGAGATATCATTTGGCTGGCCAGGTAAGTAGTTATGTGTATTACACACAATTGACTCTTTTAGAATACTTTTACTTCACACCTGGAATTGTGTTTTGTTTCATTCACACATGTTTGAGTAAGTCTTTATTATTAGTCTGTCTACATGCTCAAAATGCTCTGTTCCACCTTGGGATGTCAGGAAGCGGAACTTTTCAAGTTAACAGCTGTGTTTTCCCTTTTGTTCAGTAGAGATTGGCAATTCCAGTGTAAAATAAGATAAGATAAGATAAGATAAGACTGTATTGATCTCACACAGGAGAAATTTACTTGCCACAGTAGCTCCAGGACAGTTTGAACAAGAAAGAAAAGTGCATGTAGGCAAGAATGGAATAAAGTAATTAATAATAAATATAAGTAATAATAATAATAATAATACAAACATCAACAAGGAGAGCATGGAAAAGAGGATATTGCTTGTCTGGCCTATATTGTAAAATTATAAAATGAACCTAATGTTTCAAATGAACGTATGTGGAGTTTAAAAACACAATGGAGCACTTCCTGTATGACATCACAAGGTGTTTTTTAATTCTTATTTTTGAGAGAAAGAGAATAACATGTGTTTGTGAGGAGGAAACAACATTAAACAGAGATCAGAAAATAGCGTAATATGGGCCCTTTAAAGAAGCAACAACTGCGGTCAAACAATTTTATCCAATCAGATATGTTGTGGTATGAGAGCCATATGGAAAAAACTACTTGTGACTATCCAAGACAGTTTCTCTGTCATGGTTCAACAGGCCCTTTGAGAGTTGCCATATGTTTTACCAATTGGTAGCTATACATTCAAGTCTGTTATTATGAATTTAATAGCAGTGATAGTTTACTCATGCAGTATATTTTACACTTCCAGTTACTTTCTCTTTTGGAAAATGTTTGAATGCCACCTTCTACTACTGCTACTACTAATACTAATACTAATACTAAAACTACTACTGCTACTACTACTACTACTACTACTATTAATAATAATAATAATAATACTATACTACTACTACATTATTTGCATACTCTTATTCCATGATTACCTAGCATTCTGCATTACTTCAACATGGTCCCCAGTCAAGTACTATATAGTGACATGACTTCACTACTACCACCACCATTATTGCTACTATTATTACTATTACTTCTATTACTACTATTACTACTATTACTACTAAGGTTGGGAATCGCAGGGTCCCTCAATACTCTGTGATATGTTTTTTAAGAACCAAATACATTTTAGCAACAGTATTTCTGTTTTCTTTTTAAACATCTTATTTCCATCTTATTAAAATCTTATCTAATATCAGTGATTTAAGCTCTTCCAACTACTACTACTACTACTACTACTACTACTACTACTACTACTACTACCACTACTACTACTCAAAAACACATAGATATGTAGGTTACCTTTAAACACAGTAAAGGTGGACTGACTTCTCTCTGATTTCCTCATTTCCATCTTATTAAAGTCTTATCTAATGCCAGTGGGTTAGGCCCTTCCAGTTCTCCTCCTCCTCCGCTCATTCCTTCTCCACAAATCCTCCTCAATTGCACCAATCAGTCCTTCCTTGTGCCAAGACAAGCCCTATTTCCCCACCAACATTAATGAAGTTCTCTATTTGAAAAAGGCTTTGACTGGCCCTCTCCCCTGATTACAAACGCTATAAGGCCAGCTCTCCGTGTGTCACCTCTGGGGAAAATTAAAAGTATCAATCAAGATGGGAGAGGTGAGAGAGGTGATGTGTTCAGATTCAAATGCAGGAGAGGGTACGAGGAGGGGTTAGAGAGGGCAGGTAAGAGGTGTCACTGTGTATTTGAGTGAAAGAGATGGGTAATGCAGAATGCTAGGTAGTATGCAAATGATAGCAGTGATAGTCGTAGTAGTAGTAGCAGCAGCAATCGTAAAAGAAGAGAGGAAGAAAGAGAGGTTAGGGAGGGCAGGAAATATTTATGAAGAGGTGTCACTGTGTATTTGAGTAAAAGCCTTGGGTTAGCGCTGCAGAATGTTAGATAATAATACAAAAAGAGGAAGTATGCAAATGATAGTGTAGTAGTAGTACAAAAAATATCTAAATATTAATACATCCTGATACTTAATTTGGTGATACATTATCGTTATAGTGGGCTGCTGCATTCATATACCAGCAAGAGTATCTTTTTGTATCTTTTAGCATTTTTTGTGACTGCACTACAATTTTGTTGCTTATTTACAGGAAGGAAACAAGTCTCTGTGATACACTTGACCTAATCATTGTGTTGATGATTAAAATGTATGTATTTCATATTAACTTTGCACAAGTGGTGGTTTAACAAAGAAATATTGTTGCTAAAATGTGTTTGGTTCTTAAAGGTCCCATGGCATGAAATTTTCACTTTCTGAGGTTTTTGAACGTTAATGTGAGCTCCCCTACCCTGTTTAGGCCCCCCCCCATGGCTAAAAGTTGTGAAATGTCTAAACTGAGCATTTGCGATCCTTTTCTGCGTTACAAAAAATCGGAGCTCAAACGGGCGATTTTGAACAAGGCACCTTATTGACGTCAGATCAAAAAAAGAAATGCAAATGCAGTTCCACCCCCGTCTGTCTGTACTCAGCGTCTCTGTAAATCACGCCCAGAGAGTTTGGACTGCGAATGCGCTAGGCAATGCGAAATGCGTTTTTTTATTTGCCTGGAGGCACGTCCGAGTGTTTCTAGGCTCGGAAGTCCTTTATCTGAGCCTCTGGACCTTTGAACAGCAGTGGTTTAATTTTATTTTATGTGGAAATGTGTTTATTTTTCAATGGAACGCTTCAAATCTCTCCCCCCGTGCAAAAACAAGGAAATGGATCAGCTGAGGGCTACAGCGGAGAGCGGAGCGTTTGGCCACGCCCCCACCCTCTACTATTGGCCAGCTCTTTTCTCCTCATTTGCATTCAAGCAACAACGCCCATTATGACCTGTTCTGAGGGAGAAAAAATACTCTTTCTCATCTTATCTCTGTTTCTCATGCACTGAGTGTTGATTTTGAAGAAGGATTCATTTACAGTATTAGGGAACCATTAAGGCGCCATATAAAAGCATCAAGAAGTACCATGTCATGGGATCTTTAAAATGGCCAAGATGGAAATGGTGAAAGCAAAAAGTTAGTGCATTTTGAGTAATAGTAGCAGTACTAGCAGCAACAGTAATGTTAGTATTACTAGTAGTAGTTTATTTAAGGTGAACTATGTAGCTTTTCTATTTGGGGTCCACTACCTGCTTGTCTTTTGGCAGGAATATTCCACAGTATAGCATTAAAGTTATTAAAAAATTAAAGTTATTAAACTGAGCATGCTTGCTTCTCCATAGATTTGACATGTACCTTGGCATGGTGTCATCAACTACTTGTCTCCATGGAATCAATAACTTGAATGCCATACTGTGAAAGATTTCAGCCATAACAATAACATCTCTATGGAAACAAGCCGGTGGATGAGCTTATATCAGAAAAGTTACGCAGTGTCCTTTTAAGATCAAACTGCTGAACATTTAGATAATAGACTGCCCTCTGTGAACAATAAAACATACTGACTTTGTATGGACACAAAGTGGAACCTTGGAGACTAGACTTTATTATTTTCCTAAAAGTTTAATGCTCCTTTGGTGTTATTTAAAACGGCCCTGTGACCTGAATTCTGGTTTAAAGGGCCCTTATTACGCTATTTTCGGATCTATTTTATAATATTGTTTCCTCACCACAAACGGACCTGGAGTTGTGTTTGTTCACACATGTCTAACACACAAACCTGCATATTTAGGCTGAGTTCTTCTCTCACACAGAAAATACTCTGTTCCACCTTGTGATGTCTTGTGGTAAGGAAGTGCTCCACTATGTTTTTAAATTCCCCACACCATCCCTGGAATTGCCTTTACTGAACTAAAGGTAAAAGGGAGCTGTGAACTAGAGAACTATCGCTAAGGCAGGAAAGATTTTGACCTTTGGAGATGTAGACAGACTAATTATAAAGAGTTATTCAAACGTGTGAATGAAACAAAACACAACTCCAGGTTTGTTTTTGATGAGGTAACAACATTATAACATGGTTTAAAGCTCACAAGAGTCAAATTTGTGTAATATGGGACCTTTAAAAACATGAATATCTGTGGTAAAAGTCACAATAATTTTATTTTATGCTGCTATTTCTTAACAGTTCTGAGTATAGACTGATCTATTGTCTCTAGACCAGGACTAAACCAGGACTAAACCAAGACTAAATTAAGACTGGACTAATTACCAAAATATGCTGTTAAGGGACTAAACAATGGTTACAGTTGGATTAGGTTAGTACTTAACCAGGTCTACTATGGAGCGGAAATTACAGAAGGATTGATACAGAAAACCTGCATTAACTCTGACCAAAATCTATATAAGGAAATTAAACCAGGACTCAAATTGTCTTCACCAAAACGGAAAGGCTTTTAAATATTAACTCTTGTGAGCTTTAATCCGTGTTATAATGTTGTCATCAAAAACATACCTGGAGTTGTGTTTTGTTTCATTCACACATCCAATTTTGAGACCTTCTGCACCTTAATAAAACAGAAAAACATTCAATAACTGCTCTATTTTTGGAGTTTACTTACATTATCAAGCCCGTCATCCAATTTCAAACTCCATTTTTTCCTTGTGGCGTTTCTTATTGACTGTTGTGACGACAAGAAACATGCATAACGCAGTCTTGTTCACTTAAATCTTTTCTAAAATCCAATTCCAGCCAAGATGAGATCTGCGTGCACCTCCTGGCTTCATTTTTCATCGCAATCATTGAACATCGATCTGATTCAACGCTATTTATTTGTGTTGCAGTGGTCTTGTCCCGAATTGACAAGTGCGCCAGATCACCAAGATTACAATATACGGTATGTCTAGAGCCATACAGAAGCAGAGATGTGCGCTAGCTAGGAATGCTAAATCGGCCTTTTCAGGCATCTCACACATCTGGCTGCTTTTCATTCATTGTTTGAGCTTAGGCAGGTGCGGTCCTGAATTTAAACATATGGATTAGACTATGGCTGCTTGGAGTTTCATAGTGTAATATCAGTTTTGATATGAAAGAATAATGCATGTTTGCAATATATATATATATTTATTTATTTTTTTTTTCTTAAACAAGGGTAAACCAGGTAAAAACTTGATTATTCCAGGTGTAAAACCTAAAACCTTGTCAGACTAGCCAATACTTTCTACCACAGAGCTTGACATTTCAAAAATTCTCATGTCATTCCGAACCATAGACTACCAGACTTACCAGCTGTACCATATATTCCAGTAACTTAGCACCCAAGGTCAAATCAAATGCTTATTATATAAATGTACATAGCTAATCCACTAGCCGCCGCGTTCCAAATAGGAAGTGAGCATAGGAACGCTTCTGGCTCCATCGACTCTAGTTCCAGATGACTTTACATTGAAAAATTGTGGCCCCTCTCTCTGTAACTGCTATTGTGAGCCTCGTCATTTTGGTGTTAAAATGTCCGTATTAATCCGCTCTACATGATCCTATTTCGACTGTAAATCAATTCCTATTTCTAATATGAAACTCGGCTCCAAATTTGTTCTGCTAGCTGCTAGCCACGGTGGGCTTCATTTGCTTCAGCTGAACACTAAGGGCGATGTCACACTCACTTAGTCCACTTCTTTACACAGTCTATGTTCAGAAAAAAACAAATTTAAGCTGCTATGTTTGTTTTGAACAGACCATGCATCTCTCTGATTGGTTAATCTGCCTCTCGATCACGTCCTCTGGAATCTGGGAGACAGGATAGGGTTCCAGGCCCTTTTGTCTTTGTAAAGGTCTGATAATAGATAGTTCTAGATCAGATCAAAAACCAAAACTCAAATAAGACTAAACTAGGTACAAAGAAAGTGAAAGTTACATCCCAAGTACATTTATCTGAGCCACAAAACTTCCTCTTGTTTCAGTTTGATAACAAACTATCAGAGTGTCCTTGGAGCTGTCGTCATGACAACTGGGACTTACCAAACCAACAAAAAACACACAATTTGGGAAAAAGCTATTTATAGGAACAGAAATAACATTATACAGGGACTTTTGAATGCTCTATACCCAACTTTAAACATATTTGAGAATGAACTGTTAGCCCCGCCCACTTCTCTCCCTCAGAGTCACAAGCAGTTGTTCCTCTATGGTTCTCATCAAACAATGTCTCTGATTGGTTAAAATAGTCTGTCTCTGGTTGTTGCCTCCATCAGGTTCTCGTCCAACAAAATGCCTTTTAAAATGTAGCCTACAGGTGATAAGACTTCTTTTTTTACAATTTGTTTAAATTAAAACTATAGAAAGAAAAATCAGATAGAAGTAGATCCTTTAATAATTGTATCAAAAATAGATTGAAAGCACCATATGAAACAATGGTTGAAAAATGACTAAACCAGAACTAAACCAGGACTAAAGCAGTTCTAACACTATTTACACCTCCCATTCAATTGAGAAGACCAAAAATAGACATACAAAAATTATACAAACACATTTAGTAGTACAAATTGACTCCAAAATATGTCTTGTATTGAATATTGGAAATCACAATTCTCCATATTTCTCCCTTCTCATCCATTCAGTTGAGAGTGATAAGATGAAACAAAAAAATACAAACAAAACAAAATAAACAAAATATTGCATCTTTTGAATGGTCAGCCGTCCTCAAAATGGCACCATAACAGGAAGCTGAAAGCCATAGACATCTCCTCTCCTCTCTCTCAATTGTTATTGCATATTGTAACCCGCGTATTGTCCATCTGTAAGCCCTTCTATATTCCACAAATCTTTGGTGTAACTGTAATTCTGTGAAAGAACCATACAAAACCAATATGAAATCTCCCATCTCCGCTGCATGGGCAAAAGAAATAGCCTTCTAAATTGGTCCCTGGTTTTGTTTATTTTATTTTTTTCTCTCTGTCTTCCCTCTTCCTTCCTTCCTCTGGTTTTGACACATCGGGGGCAATTGTTGTCTTTGCAAATCATTTTCACGCACCACTTGTTAGCCTTCTCCCTGCCTGTACCAATGTGACCCTGGACTGACCCTTCACAATAAAAGACCATTAGTGGTGGGTTTTATTTTGTTAAATGTAGTCGTACCCTTACACAAAGGCGATGGCTGTTTTAAGGGAAAAACAAATAATGTTAACGGATCATTTAAGGTCCTATATTATGTCAAATTGACCCTTGTGAGCTTTAAGTCATGTTATAATGTTGTTTCCTTATTAAAGACAGACCTGGAGTTGTGTTTTGTTTCATTCACGCATGTGTGAATTAAACAAAACACAACTCCAGGTCTGTTTGTGACAAGGAAACAAGATTATATAACATAGATCAAAATAAAGATGGGATATTCAGTTCATGTTACTGGCAGCTACAGTTCCAAATCCAAATCCACTTTATTTATATAGCACATTTTACAAACGTAGCCATTTCCAAAGTGCTGCACAGAGATAAAACATAAAGAATATATAGTATGTATGTATAAGTAAAATCAAATTAAAACAGCGCCATAAAATGACAAAGTAAGCTTAAAAATAAATGAAATAAAAAATAAATAAATAAATAAAGTAAAATAAAATAAAATCAATAAGAGACACAGAGGACCACACAAACTCACGCAGTGTTAAAAGCCAGAGAGTAAAAGTGGGTTTTAAGACGAGACTTAAAACACTCGATAGTCGGGGCAGTTCGGACATGTTGTGTCCTTGAGCAAAACACCTTACCTAACTTGTCTCTGCTAGTAGTACTAGCAGTAAAAGAGGTATTACTTGTAGTTATGTGTAGTAGTAGTAGAGCAGTAGGTGCCTAGTACTTGTATTAGCAGTAGATTTAGTGAATAGCTTCTTCTACTTTACTCAGATTTATTTACTATACAATAATGGCTTGGTCCATGTGTATAGGTTTGAAACCAGCTAGCCAATTGCACACATTTATTCTTTCTGTATTTCATTACTATGAGAAAATAAGATCTTTGGGGCAGTCACTGTGGAGTATGCCCGCCAGCTAAAATGTTCCCAGTCAATTGTAAAATGAAATACTCTTGTAGCACTCACGGAAAGCCCTCGCAATCCCAGCTATGATCAATTACCTGAATATGGGTTTTCTGGGCTAGAGGCTAGTAGCATGTGATCTGGTGTCTTTCCATTTGTTAGCTGTATTACAATCAAGCTTTTTTTTGTACAATTTTAGCTCATCTCATATTCAGTGGGGGGTTTTTGTAGGTCAGTCTGTGCAAAAAGGCTCTTTTAGACTGTGGATAGATGTTGGAAATTAGCTGCTTTCCAGTTATTTGCTGTATTACTATAAATTCCCCCCCAAAAGTGAAATCTATATGTCAGTTTGTGCTTTTTTGAGTACAATTTCAGCTCATCTACCTATGATAATTTACTTCAGTGTGGGATTTCTATGGCTAGCAGCTAGTATTATGTGGTCTAGTATTTTTACAGTTGTTTACAGTTGTATTTTACAGCTGTATTACAATGAATAAAAAAAGGCAAAATTTGGATGTCAGTTTGAGCTTTTTTCAGTACAATTTCAGCTCATCTCGCAATCCTATTTATGTTCATTTGCCTCAGTATGGGATTTATATTGCTAGTGGTTAGTAGCATGTGGTCTAGTATTCTCTCATTTGTTAACTGTATAACAAAAAATCCCCCAGAAAAAATACAATTTTAGCTCATCTTGCAATCTTAGCTATGATCATTTACTCTAGTATTCTACCAGTTGTTAGCTGTATTACAAAAAAAAAATTAAAAATGTTAAATTTGTGCATCAATTTTTTCTTTTTTGAGTACAATTTCAGCTCATTGTGTGTGCAAGAGGCCATGTCTTTTAGATTGTTTTTTACAGTGTAGATGTTGAAAATTGCATGCTTCCTAGTCATAAGCTGTATTACAGAGATACAAAAAAAATTAGTGTGTTGATTTTTTTTTTTTTTCTGACTACAGTTTCATCTCATCTCACAATCCTAGTTATGACCATTTACTTTAATGTCTGTGGCTAGAGGCTTTTAGCATGTGGTCTAGTATCCTCCCAATTGTTAGGCGTATTACAATACATTTTAAAAAAGCAAATTTTGTGCATCAATTTGTGCATCAGTTTGGGCTTTTTTTTGAGTACAATTTCAGCTCATCTCACAATCCTAGCTATGATCATTTACCTCAAAATGGGATTTCTGTGGCTAGCGGCTTGTAGCATGTGGTCTAGTATTCTACCATTTGTTAGCTGTATTATAAAAAATGACAAAATGACAACATTTTTGTGTCTATTTGTGCTTTTTTCGGTAGAATTTCAGCTCATCTCACAATCCTAGTTATGTTCATTCATTTACCTCAGTATGGGATTTCTATGGCTAGTGGCTAGTAGCATGTGGTCTAGTATTCTCCCAGTCACGGCCGACGCCACGAGGGGGCGTTTGGTGGCGAAGCCCCCTCACGTCATCAGTCCCGCCTCCTCAGATGTGAGAGTTGCGCTGTGTTGCGCATTGTCCATATGCGCTGTGTTTGCGCTTGTGGTGGAGGGCTATGTGGCGTTAATGTACTGTCTCTTGGCGTTGCTCAGATCAGTTGTTGGCTTGGTTTTGTGGTATGCAGGAGATCACTTGACCGAGGGTCTACGTTCAAATAATAATAATTAAAAAAACTCTCATCACTTTTTACTCTTACTCAGTCAGTCTCTTACAAAGGTGTAGTCTAAATACACGAGCTCTCGAGGAGCACGCCTGACCCATTACGCACGCGAGGAGTGGGATATGTGTGTGTGTGTGTGTGTGTGTGCGATGCGACCCCGCCCCCTGTGATAAACTCATCGCCCCCTTAATATTTTATGTCTGGCGCCGGGCCTGCTCCCAGTTGTTAGCTGTATAAAAAATAAAAAAAGTGTGCTTTCTGGAGTCCAATTTCAACTCATTGCATGTCCAGTGCTGATCTCTGTACGCCAAAATGTCTGAAGAAGCTTTTTAGATGATTTTTTTTTCACAGTGCAGTGGATAGGTGTTGGAAATTGCATGCTTCCCAGCTGCATTACAATAAATAAAAAAAGCTAAATTTGTGCATCAATTTGTGCCTTTTTGAGTACAATTTCAGCTTATATTGCTAAAATTTTTGCTCATCTCGTGTCCAGTGGTAATCTTTGTAAACCAAACAGTCCAAAGAGGTCATAGAGTTGATGTCTTTTAGATTGTTTTTTACAGTGCAGTGGATAGATGTTGGAAATTGCATGCCACAGAAAGCGAAGCGACCTATTTTTCCTCAGCGGTTTGGCCCCCGTCTCCTCATCAGATGTGCGCTTAGTCATTCGTGAAGGTTTCCAACACTAGCAAAGGGGATAAGAAATCTAACAAAACTGCAATACAACCACAAAGAATGACCCAGGGGACTGTATTATAGATTGGAATAGACATATCGCTGTAACATTATCAGGCGAGCTTTGACTAGCGTAACGGCTACATTTGACACATGGGGGTATCTGCTGTACGTAAGTGCAAGTGGATGTTTCGTTCTGCTATCTCAGTGGTAGACATTTGCAAGTAAATATAGCTATAGTATTTTGCAGCAGTTTGCATCTATATAGGAATACACACGAATAGACGTTCACAGTACAAAAATATAAATAAGAGAAATACCCTTTTTGTATAGATAAAAATAAATGTACAGTATGTGAAAGCTCTAGAGCTTTCACATACTGTACATTTATTTTATGCTAATAGCTGCTATGTTTATGTAGCAGCTATTAGCATGACATATTAGCATTTTGTTTGTTATTAAAGTTCCTATATTACACAAAACTGACTCTTGTGAGCTTTAAGTCATGTTATAATGTTCTTACCTCCTCAAAAATATATCTTAAGTTGTGTTTTGTTTCATTCACACATGTCTGAGTAAGCCTGCATTATTAGTCTCTCTACATCTGCAAGCTCAAAATGCTCTTTTCCACCTTGTGATGTCATGCAGCAGTAGTTTTCAAGTTAAGAGCTACTTTTTACCTTTAGTTCAGTAGAGATTGTCATTTGCAGGTCTGAAAGCGTCTATTCTATTCTATTCTATTGTATTGAAGGTGTATGGAGTTTAAGGGTGTTTTCACATATAGTCCCCTTTAAGCGAACCAAACTCAGTCCCCTAAAAGTGGACCAACAAGGGGACCAAGAGAACACAAACTCACTTCTGTTTGTGTTCACATTGTGAAAGAGGACCGAGTTCTCTTTCTGGTCCACTTAAGCTCTGATGGAGCCTCAGTCCTCTTTCTGTTCACACTGTAGCTTCTCTAGAGCTCTGAGACCTTCACTCCTTGGTATTCTCTGTGACGGCCATCCCTCTTAATCATGGCCCCACTTCAGAGAAAACCCACAAAATAGAACCGGGGTCCTATTCCATTATTCCTAGCTGCAGTATTCAGGCGACCGTGCCTGCCTTGAACACTCTAATTTTTTCAAAGTAAACGCTTCGGACCCCGCGGGACACTCAGCCAAGAGCATCGAGGGGGCGCCAAGAGCCAGGGGCTGGGACAGACGGGGGCCCGCCCCGCGGCGGACCGTCAGCTCAGACCCGAGATCCAACTACGAGCTTTTTAACTGCAGCAACTTTAATATACGCTATTGGAGCTGGAATTACCACGGCTGCTGGCACCATACTTGCCCTCCAATGGATCCTCGTTAAAGGATTTAAAGTGTACTCATTCCAGTTACAGGGCCTCTAAAGAGTCCTGTATTGTTATTTTTCGTCACTACCTCCCCGTGTCGCTGTCTACGGGAAGCTTAGAAGGTAATAAAACTGCACAAAAGGCGAAGTGAACCCGGAGCGTTATGTGTACACACTGCGCAGGTTAGGCGAACCGTACCGCGGACCTTTTAGCGAACCGTACTGAGACCACCTCCCGAGATGGTCTCAGTTCGGTTCGTTTTAAAGGGGTCTGAGTGCGCTTAGAGTGTTCACATAAACCTATAATGCTCAGTTAGCGATCTGAGTTCGCTTTAAACGCTGAAAGGGACCAAGTGTGAAAACATCCTAAAAACATAGTGGATCACTTCCTGTATACATTACCGCACAAGGTGGAACAGAGTGTATTCAGTGTGAGAGAAGCTTAGCCTAAGCAGGTTTGTGTGTTAAACATGTGTGAATGAAACAAAACACAACTCCAGGTCTGTTTGTGATGAGGAAACAACATTAGAACATAGATCAAATATTTTATTGCACCTTGAGGTAAGAACTGCTTTTGCTGTTTTACTATTGGAATCCAGACAGTAGTAGAGGAAAAGCAGTGTTTAAAAGAACAGATGCTGAGAGTAATGAATAAGACACATCATAATGCCACTGATTCACAATATTATAGTGTATGCCTAATAATCTAATATCCAATAATATCTTATCAAAAGGAATTATTCCCAAAACACATTTCTAGATTGTATTTATGCATACAAATAAAGACCTAATCCCTAAAGTAAGCAACAAGAAAAGGATAAAAATTGAAAATGTTATTAAAATATACTTACATATTTGTATACTTAAAAATAGTGAAATAAAATGCTATTAACTGTGTGTCCATCACCTGGTTGTTTCATTGCTCTGCCTGGAATGTTCCACAGTATGACATTAAAAAAGCTCTACCTTACATGTATTAAATTACAGATGATTTTATAGCTCAAAAATACCTAGAAAAACATGCTTTCTGACTGTAATTCTGTGGTTGCCTTTCCACAGATCTGACATGTAACTTGGTCTGGTTTGATCTGAAGATAGAAAGGTTTAATGCCATACTGTGAAACATTCCAGACGAAGGGAACTTGCAAAGCAGTTCAAGGTTACCTGCCGGAATAATAACGCAATTGGATATATTTTATAGTGAGTTAAAGGTGCATTGTGTAACGTTTTTGGTGGAGGGTCTGTCAAATCCTTTTCTCCATGGAGATGTTGCTTGGAATGTTTCACAGTATGGCATTAAACCTTTCTGTCTTCATGGAGACCAAACCAGACCAAGTCACAGGTCAGGTCTGTGGAGATGCAACCCCTATTACAATTAGAATACCTCTTTTTCTAGGCATTTTTGATCTATAAATCCACCTTTAATTGACTAAATGTAATGTAGACCTGTTTAATGTCATACTGTGGAACATTCCTGGCAGAGCCTTGACATATCCATAGAAACAAGCAGGTGACAGATCCTCCTCCAGAAAAGTTACACAAGTTTTAACTGTGTTTTGATGGAAGTAAAATCCCTTTTTCAGTCCTTATACTGGACTCGAAGTTAAGGAAGTTATGGAAGTTAATATCGAATACCAAAAGTGAAAGCATTGATATCGGTATGGAAACTGAAAAAAGGCAGATGGGTGCATCTCTAGTTTTGAGAGCTTTTTGGTACTAGCCAATCAGCAAGACATGTCTTTAGTCAACCAAGAATGTCTTATTCTGCCTTATTCTGTACAGGCATAACTCCCACCATACACTATTATAATATCACAATTGAAACTCCATTACGTCTCACAGCAGCTGTAGAAATCCTCCTCAAATTGTCCCCTCTTGGCCCCCGTAGCCACTTTCGTTGGCTGATTATTTGCATGTGATCCCGGTGTTTGGGTCAGCAGGTTCGGCCTTTCTCTGCACTAAACGTATTTGATCTGTAATAACTTTCTACTGCAGCCCACTTGAGTTACACGGATGAGTGAACGCGCCCAGACTTCCTCTTTTTCCTCTCATCCTCTCCCTCTCTCTTTCCTTCTCTCCCTCTTTCCCATGTATTCAATCTTAACCTCTCTCCAATCAAAGCCTCTGTTCACCCTCTCTCGCTTCCTCCTCTCTCCCTCTCTCTATAAATCTCCGGCTCACTTGCCTCCTTCTGTCTTTCTCCTTCTTCGCTCTCTTCTTCTACCTCTCAATCATCTCTCTCTCTCTCTCCCTCCTTCTACCCTTTCTCTTTCTTCTCTTCTGCCTCACAATCACTCTTCTACTTCCCTCTCCTCCCTCTCTCCCTATTTCTTTCTCTCTCCTATCTCCCTCTGTCCTGTCTCCCTCCTCTCTCTTACCCTCTGTCCTCTTCCTCTCTCTCCTCTCTCTCTTTACTCTCTCTTTCACTCTCCTCTCTCCCTTTCTCTCTCTTTTTCTCCTCTCTCTGTCTCTCCCTCTCTCCCTCCCTCTTTCACATATATTCAATCTTAACTGTCCTAGCTCTAATCCAATCCCCACTTTGGCTAATGATTGCCATAATTTTCGTCCTGCTAAGACACCCCGTGCGTTGTGGCTGGCCTGAGGGAGAGAAGGAGGGAATAAATGGAGGGAGGAAAAGGAGGAAGAGAAGGAAGAGGAGGAGGTCTGGAAACGCACCCGTCTGCAGACCAGACCGTAGAGACGGGCTTCAACAGGGGTGGTGATTTATAGGCCACTTTACAAGGAGGGCCCGGGGACACCTCTCTCTCTTTCTCTTTCTCTGTCTCTCTTTCTCTCTCTCTCGCTCTCTCTTTCTCTTTCTCCCACTCCCTTCTTTCCCTGTCTCTGTCTGTCTTTCTCTCTCCTCTCTCTATCTGCTATTTTTCTCTTCCTCTCCTTCATTCTCCACTTTTCCATGCCTTCTCATTTATATCCTCTCTCCAATCAAACACTCTCTTCACTTTCCCTCTCTTTCCTTTTCTCTCTCTCTCACACCCTTCTTTTTTCTCCTGTTTCTTCTCTCTCCTCTTCTCTATCCTCTCTCAATTCAAACCCTCCCTCCACCCTTCCTTTTCTCCTTCTCTCTCTGTTCCTCTTTCTTTCACTCTGTCAATCTCCCACTCATGCCCTCCTTCCATCATCTTTATATTTTTCCCCTCTTCTCTTTTACCTCTCAATCATCTTTCCCCTCTCTCTCTCTCTCTCTCTCTCTCTCTCTCTCATCTTCTCCCCACCCTTGACCAGCAAAAACACCTCTCTGTCTTCTCTGACTCATCTTTTTCTCTTTTTCCTCTCCACCCCCCCTCCCTTCTCTCTCTATGTCCTCCTTTTGTCCTGTCTTCCGTCTCTCTTGTTGTTCCCTTTTACCTCTCGTCCACTCCGCTTTCTCCTTTTCAAATTTCCAATCTATTCCTTCCACCATCTCTCTTCCAACCCCCCCCTCTCTCTCTCTCTCATGTCCAACTCACCCCCATTCCCTGTCCCCTCTTTTTCACCCCTCTTTCTCTTCCTACCCCCCTTTTCTCTCTCCCCCTTTCTCTCTATAACTCTCTCCCTCAGTCTCTCTTTCCCTCTGTTCCCTATTTCTATATCTCCCTCTCTCCATGTCCAGTCTGTCCCCTCTTGTTTTTCTCCCTCTTCTCTTTCTCTCTCAAAGTCCATTCTCCCTCTGTTTTTCTTCCTCTCTCCTTCTTTCTTTCTTTCTTTCTTTCTCCCCTATTTTTCTATATCCTCCTCTTTTCATGTCCAACCTGCCTCTTATCTTTCTCTCTCTCTGTGTGTCATCCCTCTCTCTCTCTCTCTCTCAGGGTCCATTCTCCCTCTTTTCCCCTCCCTCTCTCTCCCTCTGACCTCCCTCTCTCTTTCCTTCTCCCTGCCTCTCCCTCTCAAGGTCCATTAACCCCTCTTTTATCCTCCTCTCTCCCTGTCTCCTCCCTTTCTCTCTCGTCGCTCGCAGATTTCGCTCTCCCGTTGCCATGCCAAAACGGCGACAGCTTATTTGCATTGTATGGTTAATCTCCGTGGCAACTACACCATGTGGCTTCACCTCCTCACAGCAGCAGGAACAGGAGGGACATTTGTGTTCACATTGATTTGTCTGTGGGTCGTACACAGGCTGTTTATATCAAGACCCACAACAAAGCAAAAAACAATATACTAGAACTATAGTTTAAAAGGTAAAAATATGTTCAAAGGGCACATATTACGTTATAGTTTCCATCACAAACACACCTGGAGTTGTGTTTTGTTTCATTTACACATGTTTAGCACACAAACCCTGCATATTTTGGCTGAATTCTTCTCTCAAATTGAAAACACTCTGTTCCACCTTCTGATGTCATGTCATGGTAAGGCAGGAAGTGCTCCACTGTGTTTTCAAACTTAAAAAAAGAAAATCCTCTGCTTATTAAATATAAAAAAATGTGTTCCTCACCTTCCACAGTGGTTGAGAGTGCTGTTCCTAGTACTGCACTTTCCTGGACTGAGATGTCTGATTTTTTCCTGGGAACCATTCGTACAGTTTGGGGGTTACAGCCCCGAGTGCTCCGATCACCACGGGCACCACTGATGCCTTCACCTTCCAGCTCTTCCTTGAGCCCCTGGTATTTCTCTAGTTTATCGTGTTCCTTTTTCCTCAACCTAACTCAACCTACAGCTCTGGAAAAAAATAAGAGACCACTGCAAAATGATCAGTTTTTCTGATTTTACTACTTATAGGTATGTGTTTGGGCAAAAGGAACATTTTTGTTTGAGTCTATAAACTACTGACATTTCCCCCAAATTCCAAATAAAATATTATCGTTTAGAGTATTTATTTGCAGAAAATGACAAATGGTCAAAATAACAAAAAAGATACATGTTTTCAGACCTTAAACAATGTAAAGAAACAAGATCAAATTAATTTTAAAACAACATAATACTAATGTTTATGCTTAAGAAGAGTTCAGAAATCAATATTTGGTGCAATAACCCTTATTTTTAATCACAGCTTTCATGCGTCTTGGCATGCTCTCCACAAGTCTTTCACATTGTTCTTGGGTGACTTTATTCCACTCCTGGTGCAAGAACTGAAGTAGCTCAGCTTTGTGTTTGTGTTGGAATTCAACAGACGCTGGAATGGAATGGCTGTAATACATGTAGAGATGCTGATTTCAGAAAAAAATGCAGTGGTCTCCAGAACTGTATATTGCTCAAAAAAACAATAATTCCTCTTGTGCATGTGGGCGACTCTGCACTGATTGGAACTGTAATGTAGCGTAGTGCAGACCCACCACCAGAAAAGTTACACAATGCACCTTTAACCTTATTCCCTTCACATATATATTTATTTACCATATTCTCTGCCAGTCTATGGCAGAACCCACTCCCTCTGCTTTGTTTCCGTTGACTTTCCGAGTCTGGCTTCTGCTCCACAGTGGATCACTCCCTCAAACACTCTCCAAAGCCTTCATTATTCCCTGTTCATACATCATATTGAGAGGCCTGGCAGTCTCTGTTGGATAATTGACTGTACCAATTCCAACACAATGCAGGCTTTGATTATGTATTCATAAGCTTGTTTTGGTTTGTTTTGCACACACTTGCCCCCAGTTTTCTTTGTAGATCATCGCCACTGAGTTTGAAGCCTGGGGAAAAAAAAGAATAAAAATAGCAGGATAAATTTTGATGCTTGATTACAGATACTGAGGTGGGAGTGTGTTTTGTAATAAGCTGGCCTTTAAAATAGGTCCACAGCGCAAGTTAATGAAAATCTGGCCGTATGTTTATAGTTTTAGCAAAATGTCCATATTTTTAAAGCTGCGATAGCTGATTTTTGCTGTCTTAAAAAAGTGAAAAACAGAACGAGATCATTTTGCTGTGGTCCAACGTTATATCTCACTACCTTATGCATTATTCTTTTCATTGACTTTATAAGCACTTTTCGTAACTTTCAGAGGCCAGTGTGAAGTTTTGCCATCACGTGACAACAACTAGCATGCTAAAGTCCACCTCCTGATTATAATACAATAGAACACTTTATAATTAGATACAGATAGTACACGGGGGAGTTATGTCATATATCTGCTCATGCAATGTATCTGAATTGGAACATGAGAAATTTTGTTCAAATACATGGGTGCAGGGCTTTAAATTATTTGTTGTGATCTAGATCTCTTTAACATTTCTAAAGCTTTGGTTGTTTTATTTTTCTTTTGATGCTTTTTAGATTAGAACATTTTTGTTTTTGCTGATTTTTGTTGATTCAATAAAGGACTTTGTAGCTTGTAGCTTTGACATTTGTAATTTGTGTTTTGTCAAGTGCTGTCAAACGATATAATTACTATTAATTACAATTAATCACATTATCTGCTGATAAACCTTCTCATTTTAATCATTTTTAAACCATTTAACCATTTTAAATAATTTCCACAAAATGTATCTTATTTAATTATTCCACAAATATAAATTAATTATTTTAAAGCCCAACTGGCTATATATAAGGTGCATTATGTAACTTTTCTGGTGGAGGCTCCATCAAATACTTTTCTCCATGGAGATGTTATTGCTTTGTCTTGACTGTATGGCACAGTATGGCATTAAACTTTCTATCTTCAGGGAAACCAAACCGGACCAAGTTACAGGTCAGATCTGGGGAGAGATCTGTTTTTTGTAGGTATTTTTGAGCTATGAAATTACCTGTAATTGAATAAATGTAAGGTAGAGCTGTTTAATTTCATACTGTGGAACATTCCAGGCAGAGCAATGACATATCCATAGAAACAAGCAAGTTATGGACCCCCAACCAAAAAGTTACATAGTGCACCTTTTAGTATGTAAATTGTGTTTCATAATGAATTTGTGTGACCAGATGCTCCAGGTTAATATACATGACCAAACAACAGGTTCAGTGGGGTTAAAGGCCCTTCATTGCCACTTGCAGGTGTAAGTGGCTTTTAATGTGACAGATACAAGCTGTTAGAGTTGGCCTAGTGTCATGACATCACAAGGTGGAACAGAGTATTTTGATTTTTTGAGATATAGGCACACTAATAATGCAGAATTACTCAAATGTGTGAATGAAATGAAATGAAGCACAACTCTGGGTATGTATTTGATGTATTTGATGAGGTAACAATATTATAACATGGCTTAAAGCTCACAAGATTCAATTATATAACATAAAATAGGACCTTTAAAGCCTCACAGTGGAACATCCCAGGACGCTCCACCAAAAAAAAAGCTACACAATACATCTTTATTCTAGATTTAATTTGTTTTTGTTTCCTGTAATGTGAGCTGTCATGGTTTGGTGCTGTTGCTGATTGAATACAGGCTCCATGTATTTGATTTCCACCTCTGACTAAAACACCTTGTCTTATAAAAGGTGAGCTAGAGTCCCTGTAGAGGTTTCACAGTGTTGAAAATGTTTGCTATATCTACAAAATGAACCGTAAAAATTGTCAATGTCACAATTCTTTGTAGCCGACCGACTACACAGAAAAGTTAATAGTGGAAAATCACCCTTTTGTCTGAACAACTTTTATCTGAACAGTCTTTTGAGCCACACTACAAGTCTAATATATATAACTGGTTTAATTTTATCTGTTACATGGGTTATAAGCAGTGTTGGAAGTAAGGAGTGCTCAGTTTTGTTACGTAAAGGTGCGTTTGTAACTTTTCTGTTTAGCATGGCATTAAACCTCCCTATCTTCATGGAAACCAAACCAGACCAAGTTACAGGTCAGATCTGTGGAGAGGCGACCCCGCTCTCAGTCAGAATGCCTGTTTTTCTAGGTATTTTTGAGCTACAAAACCAGCTGTAATTGAATAAATGTAAGGTAGAGCTGTTTAAAGTCATACTGTGGAACATTACAGGCAGAGCAACGACATATCCATAGGAACAAGCAACCAAAAAGTTACATAGTGCACCTTTAAGTAAAAGTAAAAGAAAATACTCAAGTAAAAGTATCACGTGAAAAAACTTAAGCAAAAGTATTAAAGTACCTGCTAAAGAGTAAAAGTGTAGCTTTAAAGGGCCCATTTTACGGTATTTTCTGATCTGTGTTAAAGGGATATGCCACCCCCAGGTCAAACTTGGGCATCTCCCCACAGTCCAGAGACTAAAATAAGTGGTGGAAAGCGTTTTTCTGGTGACGCAGCCATTGTCCAGGTCTGTCAGCACTGACCGCCGCGGTATCTGCAGCTACTCCGCGTTAGACTGGAGTCTAACGTCGCCAGAGAAAGATTTCTCACACACTACGCTGACAGGGAAATCCCTGTTACGCACCAGGAAGGCAGTTCCCCTGTTACGCAGCGTGGTGTGTGCTTCGGCTGTGTTTTTCCGCACTGAAAAATAGTTCCCACCCAAAATGACCAAGTCAAGCTCTCCGTGCTTGATTTGCACATTTTGGGTGGGAACTCGATATGAATGCGCACTACACAGCCGAAGTAATTGGGAAAAGCATCGAGCAAATTAATTCCTTTTACACACCAGGAAATCAGTTTCTCTGTTACGCGACGTGGTGTAGACTCCAGTCTAACGCGGAGGAGCTGCAGATACCGCGGAGGTCAGTGCTGACAGACCTGGACAATGGCTGGGTCACCAGAAAAACGCTTTCCACCACTAATTTTAGTCTCTGGACTGTGGGGAGATGCCCAAGTTTGACCTGGGGGTGGCATATCCCTTTAAATCATCACATCACAAACAGACCTGCGGTTGTGTTTTTTTTCATTCACACATGTTTAATAACACATAAACTCTGCATATTTAGGTTGTGTTCTTCTCTCAAAAGAAAAAAAACCACTCTGTTCCACTTTGTGATGTCATGTGATGATACAGAAAGTGCTCCGGTGTGTTTTAAAACTCCATACACCTTCTCTAGAATCATTTAGATAATTTCAGCCCTGGAATTATCCATCTCTGCTGCACAAAAGATAAAAAGTAGCTGTTAACTTGAAAACTACTGCTTCATGACATCATAAGGTGGAACAGAGCATTTTCATCTTTGGAGATGTAGACAGACTAATAATATACAGTGAACCCTCGCTCTATCGTGGTTCACTCTTTGCGGCCTCGCTGTTTCGCTGATTTTTTTTTTCAATTTTGTTTTTTTTTCAAAAAATTTTTTATAGTGTAACTTTTTTTTAAATAGTGTAACAATGTGGTCTGCATCCTGATTGGCTAAGAGACTAGACCAGGACTATACGTGGACTAAACCAGGTCTAGACCAGAACTAGACCAGGTCTGAACCAGGATTAAATCACTCCGTGTGGCTTTTGCGTTCGTTTGTGCGTGTTCGGTTTGTGGCTCGGGTTGAGAGCACACGTGCTGCTCTGTCACGGATTTGTCCATGATAAAACCCTCATCATGGACAAATCCGTGACAGTGCAGCACGTGTCGCGCACTTCTCCAAGGGGTTGGTGCACGTCTCGTCCAGGGACGTGGTAGTGCTGCTCGCGTGTCTGGCGGGGCTCCCGGAGCCGTGGCTCCCCCCACGCGTCACTATTAATACATTTTGTTGAAAATCTATGAAAGTTTGAGTGTTTAAACTAGAGACAAATGTGAGAAAATGTTAATTCCAGTCTGAGAAAAGCGTATAATGTGTGTGGTGAGGCATTTACAGCCTTAAAACATGTAGAATAATTGTAAAATATAAAGTTGTCCTACTTCGCGGATTTCACTTATTGCGGGCTATTTCTGGAACCTAACCCCCGCGATAAACGAGGGATTACTGTAATGTTAATAATAATGTTACTTAAACATTTGTGAATGAAACAAAACAAACTCCATGTATCTTTTTGAGGAGGTAACATTATAACATGGCTCAAAGCTTACAAGAGTAAATTTTGTGTAATATAGGACCTTTACAGCTCCTGTCTCACTGTATGACTCAGGCAGGCTGACTCAGAACTTTTTTTTGTTTTTTTTTTGGTAATTTTGAACAAATTTTCACTTGGGGCGGTAAACACACACTGGTTCATCATTAGTAAAACAGGGCCATTTCTCCAGTTGAATTAAGAACAGATTTATTTGGTAAATCAAAATGGCTTCCCTGTCAACCCTCTCCACTGAGTTAGCCTTCTCCGAGTAATTTAACTTGGATTAATTGGAATCTGAAACAGCAGACTTCTTCGGGGCCAAATCATGATTTTGTTTTTTGTGGGGGTTTTTTCTCAAATTTACAAATATTTGATTTTAATTTTCAGCAAGTTGTGTTTTGCTGGTGGCTCCTCTTTTGTCGAAGCTGATAATTGGGCAGCAAAGTGAAATTGAAATTTTTAAATGCGTAACCATGATGTTATTATTTTAGTATTTTGAGCATTTTTCTTAACAGAAGACCTGTCGGTGACACTAATTTTGGCTTTTGGTGTTTTGGCAGAAATTTATAAAACAAAAAATAATAATGATGAAGTTTCACTATATAAATTTCCGCTTGAGGGAATACCACCTTGTCTCATCTCCATGGAGATATCAGGGCTGTCAAGTTTTGAGCGGGGTTGTGCGTGAGACTGTAATTTCCGAGGAGCGAGGGGGTGGGGGTGGGGGGTGGGAGTGAACACTTTTTCCCGAGGAGGGGGGGGGGTTATTACCTGATGGTTCTCAGTTTGTTTTATCATCACCGCACTTTGTCAGTGCGCGCTGAGAGGGGCGCGGAGGAGGGACCGGGGCGGGGGAAAGCGGGACATTTTTAACGGATTCATGTAAGAGTCTGGTTAATGCACCGGGCCCGCGTCTCACCGCGTCTCACCGCGTCTCACCGCGTCTCACCGCGGGCAGTTCGGCTCTGGGCCGCGCGTAAGCGTAAGCTGTCGGGGGGGGGACACGTTACGCACAGGCGGAGACACCTGGACCGGAGTCGGTGTGTCTCAGAGGAGACGTGGCACCGGGACTGAGGCTCAGGACGTGCCCGGGGGATGGCGCGTCTGCTCCGGCCTCTGCTCGGTGCGCCCGGAGCAGGGGGAGTTTTTTTCGCTCAAAACAGGCGGAGCCTGCATAAACTAAGCCACACAGACCGATTTTCTGGGCACAAAAAAAAAAAAAAAAATCAGCGTGAGAAATGCCATGTGTGGCGTGTGAGCGTGTGAACACGTCGAATTGCGTGTGTCACACTCTCAATGCGTGAGACTTGAGAGCCCTGGAGATATTTACCAGGAATATTCCACAGTGTAACATTATATACCAAGCTTTTTTTTTATTGCTAAAAAATCAAAGTAGATCCTTAATGTGAGTGGGCTGTCCTCTTCACAGACATGACCTTTAACTTGGTAGCATTGCTTGTTTGTCTCCTTCGACATAGATGCATTTAATGCCATGCTGTGGAACATTCTTGGCAGGTGACTGACACCCTACCAGAAAAGTTAATTAACTGTTTTACCATTTACTCAAAGCATTATGTTCTGTCCCAAATCACAGCTTAAAGGTCCTATATTACACAAAACTGACTCTTGTGAGCTTTAAACCATGATTGAGGAATCGTTTATTATTAGTCTGTTTACATCTCCAAAGCTCAAAATGCCCTGTTCCACCTTCTGATGTCATGTAGTGGTAGATTTTGATTTAACAGCTACCCTTTACCTTTTGTTCAGTAGAGATTGGCAATTCCAGGGCTGAAATTATCTAAATGATTCTAGTGAAAGTGTGTGGAGTTTAAAAAGACAGTGGAGCACTTCCTGTATTACCACATGACATCACAAGGTGGAACAGAGTGTTTACAGTTTGAGAGAAGAACTCATCATAAATATGCAGGGCTTGTGTGTTAAACATGTGTGAATGAAACAAAACATCACTCCAGGTGTGTTTGTGATGAGGAAACAACATTAGAACATCAAACAGCGCAATACTGGCCCTTCAACCAAAAGTCTTCGTATCCGTCATTTTCCTCTTACCTCAGAGATTGTTTTTGTGAGGAGGTGTGTTCCTTGGTGGCCTGGCATGGGGCTCGCTTGGTGCTTATAGTGGCCAATTTTTTCTCTCAACCAAAGTAATTGAAATCTCGATGAACCCGTAGAGAAGTCTCCTCTGTCAGGCTGCGGTGTGGAGTGGTGGGTAGGCCCTCTCGACGACGAAAACAATCATGATGGAAAAACTTGACAGGCTAAGAAATGCTTGAAATTTTGAAGAGAGAATTTTATTTTTATTTTTTTTGAGGGAACTGCTTGTTCTTTGTAGTCTATTGTGTTCTTGATATGTTTGACAATTAGACACTTTTACTTTGCAGTGCACGGCTAATTGGCATGTGTCAAAATGCGCTATGATATGGACATTAATATAAAAACATATTGCGAATGGAGAAAATAAAGTGATTTTTTTTCTGGCGATGCTACACAAATGAAGCAAAACATTAAGACCACTTGCTTTTAGGGTTGTCATAAGTATCGAAAATCGGATACTAATTGATACTAACACTAATATCGAAACTAGATACTCATTTTTCGTAGGTATCGATACTTAAAAAGTCACATTCACAGGACAAAACTGAACCTTTCCTGACTAATTTTAGGATTTTGAGTTGTATGATCTGAGGGATTACACATATTTAAGACGACATGGGAATAGAAAAGAAAGAACTACGATTAAATGTTGAAAATATATTATATTGTCTAAAGAAAGAGTGTTTTTTATTGTCATCATGGCATTTCAGACCATTAGTACTACTACTTTTTCCATCTACTTCAGTAATACAATTGTACATTAACTTGAGTACAATTTTGACTACTTGATAAACCTTTAATGATGGTAATGCAGTTTTCAATGAGAAATGTATGTTATATTGCCAAAAATATTACAGTCTTTGTCATTTGCTATTTATGGCCATTCAGTTTTGAATATGGTAAATATTTGTCATAGTTTTACATCAGTGGCAGTTTGTGGGAAAAAGTTGAAAAGAAAAGAACAAAAATACAAGAAGCAGCGCTGAGTTCTAAAACAGAATACCTCTACTTCTGTCTCTGTCATCAACACTGAAAACTCCGTCCAAAATGCAAGAACAAATGACGCATAAGGCAGACTAAACCTTCATGTAACAGAATAAGGGCGCTGTCATTTATTTTTACGAGCCTTATCACAATGACAGTGTAATTTAGACATGTTTTGGCTCTTGCTAACATGACGGTTGCTAGGTAACAGCTGGAATGACCTCTGTGTAACCTCTCATATGCACTTTAATACCTGTGTTGAGTTTGTACCCTGCCTAAGATCATTGGTCGAACCTAACAATTTGCAGGTTTATTAGATCACAAAAACTGCACAAAATACTTTTACTTTTTACTCTTTAAGTACATTTTTTTCATGTTTTAGTTTTAGTTTTACTTATTTTACTTATTTTTGGCTCAAAAGTAACACAAGTAACAAAATTGAGTACTTCCTCTACCACTTTTCTAACCGTAACTCTTAATTTAGACATGTTTTGGTTAAAAATGCACTGTGTAACTTTTTGGTTGGGGGTGCGTCACCTTCTTGTTTCTATGGATATGTCATTTCTTCCCTGGAATATTCCACAGTATGACATTAAACAGCTCGACCTTACATTTATTCAATTACAGGTGATTTTATAGCTCAAAAATACCTACAAAAACGGGCATTCTGACTGTGAGCGGGGTCACCTCACCACCGATCTGACCTGTAACTTGGTCTGGTTTGGTCTCCATGAAGATAGAAAGGTTTAATGCCATATTGTGAAATGCAATAACATCTCCATGACCCTCCATTGGAAAAAGTTACACAATGCACCTGTAACATTATAGTTCCTAGGTAACAGTTTTGGAAAGACCTCTACGTAACCATCCATAAGCACTTTAATATCCGTTTGGAGTTTGTAGCCTGCCTCAGACTCATAGTAGTCCAGTGATTTTCCAGCTTTGTTCATTTGAGTCGACAAAATTAAATGAATGAAGAAGAGCCCTCGTGTCTCTCTTTATTGCGTCGCTAGATTACTTTTAGCTGATTAAGACTCGCCAGCTGCACTTAAAATGAGTCTGTAATGGTCCGGGCGAATGAAACGCAGGATGTGAATATTCAGGCTTGCAGCAATATCACAGCATTCAGCCACAAATTGGAAAAATATTTTGAACTTCTGAATTTTAGTCAGAAACCATGATGTATAAATTTAAATGAATGAATCTGCCTCTGTAAACCACCTGGAAACTTATGTTTTAAAAACATACCTGGAGTTGTGGTTTGTTTCATTCACACATGTTTGAGTAATTCTTTTTTTTTTTTTCCGTCTGTTTACATCTCCAAAGCTCAGAACGCTACTTTTTACCTTTTTAATTCAGTTTGGCAATTCCATGGCTGAAATGATCCAAATGATTTTAGTGAGGGTGTATGGAGTTTAAAAACACTGTGGAGCTCTATTACCACATTGAATCACAAGTGTTTTCAGTTTGAGAGAACGACACAACCTAATGCACGGTTTGTGTGTTATACATGAGTGAATTTAACCAATAAAACACAACTCCAGGTATGTTTTTGATGAAGAAACAACATTAAAACATATGATTAGATTAGAACATTGTGTAATGTAGGCCCTTTAAATTGACTTTTGGAGCTTTCTACCATGTTATGACATTGTTCCCTCATCAAAAATGTGCCTGAAGAGGTTTTATATGTCATCCATGGATGTTTTAATACTAAGATTCTGTTCAAAGTTCTGAACAGAACTGACAAACTAATACAACAATCACGTCAGAACATGTTTGTACAGACAGACTAAAGGGTTAGCAGTTTTCAACAGAATAAGACAGCAAATTTTGTTATTTGTGAAAGAAATTATAGTACTTCAAAAATTTCAGCCTTCAAATTTTGATTCCTTACAATTAATCTTGCAGTCCAGTGGTTTCTCCCCTCTTGTAGAAACCCCGACTCTCCTCTCTCCTCTTGTAAACAGAGGCCTCCACACACTCCTCTGCTAAGAATAGCTGTATGCTGTGTGTCACTTTCGATGAGCTGAGGTCCTTTGGTCCACTTTGATCTCAGACCGTTCACATTAGAGCAGCTCTGAGTGGATAACGCAACCTGGTGTCAAGCATGTACTCAAAACACTGCACACAGACACAGAGAGGGGGTGTAGGGCTGTGGGGGATTTGTTTATTCGATTAATCGGTAGAGCTGTACCAAAGGTTTTTTCATGACCGACTTTCATTTTGATTGAATCCTGAAGAACTGATGGCTGATACCCTTTACCGATATTTTTGACCCAGTTTGGATTATTTTCCTCAATTTATATAGTTTTGTCTCTGTTTCTTCTGTTTTTGTTGACTTTTATGTGAAGCACTTTGATCAGCTGAAGTCGTTTTAAATGTGCTATAAAAATAAACTTGAACTGAAGTTATCTTTTCGTACTGAAGTGTTCATATGATGCTTTATGTGTATTCTTTAGGCAGCAGGTCAGCTCAAACTAAATGAGATTGAAAGCTGATATGCCATGTACTAAAAAGTGCAAATATCGGCCCAATGATGTATTGCTCTAGCTCTCTTAATTGGAGATGGTGTCTTAAGTCAAACAAAATGTATGTGCACCTTTATTTTGTTAAATGAGGCTTTAAACTGTCAGAAAAATGCATCCTTGTGCCTAAATTGTCTGATGACATAGGCAAAGGTATAATTGTAGTGAAGGTGTATGGAGTGTTTTCAGTTTGAGAGAAGAACCTTTAAGAAGGTCCCATGACATGGTACTTCTTGATGCTTTTATATGGTACCTTAATGGTTCCCTAATACTGTAAATGAATCCTTCTTCAAAATCAACATTCAGTGCATGAGAAAGACACATGTACACAGTTAGAGTCAGAATCTCTCTGTCTGAACAACTCATTCTGGGCCTTGTTGCTTGAATGCAAATGAGAAGGACACAGATAGGGTTAGAGGAGCGGGTGGGGGGGCCAAATGCGCCGCGTTTTAAGAGCGTAGGAAGAAAGGAGAGGAATTTCAATGAAAAAAACACATTTTCACAGAAAATAAAATTAAACCACTGCTGTTTCAGAGGTCCAGAGGGTCAGGTAAAGGACTTCCGAGCCTAGAAACACTCGCACGTGCCTCCAGGCAAATAAAAAAACGCATTTCGCATTGCGTAGCTCCTTCGCGGTCCAAACTCTCTGGGCGTGATTTCCAGAGACAGGGGGTGGAGATCCAGACGGTGGTGGAACTGCATTTGCATTTCTTTTTTCGATGATACGTAACAAAGTTGCATTGTTCAGAATCGCTCGTTTAAGCTGTGTTTTTTTCAAACGCAGAAAAGGATCGCAAATGCTCAGTTTACACATTTCGCAACTTTTAGCCATTGGGGGGGCCTAAACAGGGTAGGGAAGCTCACATTAACGTTCAAAAACCTCAGAAAGTGAAAATTTCATGCCATGGGACCTTTAAATACACAGGGTTTGTGTTAAACTTGTATGAATGAAACAAAACACAACTACAGGTCTGTTTGTGATGAGGAAACTACATTACAACATGGATCATAAAGTAGCGCAATATAGGACCTTTACCTTATAACAGATACTCCTTATGTATTTAAGATAAGAGATAAGATAAGATAAGACTTTGTTGATCTCACACAGGAGAAATTTACTTACCACAGTAGCTCCAGGACATTTGAACAAGAAAGAAAGTGCATGCAGGCAGGAATGGGATAAAGTAAGTAATAATAAAAAAAAAATTGTAATAATAATAAGTAATAATAGTAATAATGGAAATAGTAATAATAATACAAGCATCAACATGGAAAAGAGGATATTGCATGTCTGGCCTATATATTAGAGTTGTACAGTCTGATGGCGGTGGGGATGAAGGATCTGCGGTAGCGCTCCTTCTTGCACTGGGGGTGCCTTAGTCGGTTACTGAAGGAGCTGCTCAGCTCCTCTACAGTCCGGTGCAGAGGGTGAGAGGTGTTGTCCATGATGGATATGAATTTGGCCAGCACCCTCCTCTCAGCCACCTCCTCTACAGAGTCCAGAGGACAGCCCAGGACAGAGCTGGCCCTCCTGACCAGCTTATTAAGTCTCTTCCTGCCCCGCTCTGTGCTGCTCGGAGCCCAGCAGCCGACAGCGTAGAGGAGAGCAGAGGCCACCACAGAGTCATAAAAAGTCTTGAGCAGAGGCCTGCACACTCCAAAGGACCTCAGTCTCCTCAGGAGATGGAGGCGCCTTTGGCCCTTCTTGTACAGGGCGTCTGTGTTGTGGGACCAGTCCAGTTTATTGTTGAGGTGAACACCCAGGTACTTGAAACTGTCCACAGTCTCTATGTCCTGCCTCTGGATGTTCACGGGTGAGTGAGGTAGTGGTCTCCTCCTGAAGTCGATCACCAGCTCCTTTGTCTTACTGGTGTTAAGGCACAGGTGGTTGCGCCCACACCAGTCCACAAAGTCCCTGATGACCGAGCGGTACTCCAGCTCTTTCCCCTCTGACACACAGCCCACAATGGTCGAGTCACCAGAGAACTTCTGGAGATGGCAGCTGTCTGTGTTTTAGGTGAAGTCCGAGGTGTAGATGGTGAAGAGGAAGGGTGAAAGGACAGTTCCCTGGGGGGCCCCAGTGCTGCAGACTACCACCTCTGACTCACAGCCGCGCAGCTGCACGTACTGTGGACGGTCAGTGAGGTAGTCGATGGTCCAGGCAGCGAGATGTCCATCCACTCCCGCGTCCTTCAGCTTCCCCCACAGCAGCGCCGGCCTGATGGTGTTGAAGGCGCTGGAGAAGTCAAAGAACATGACTCTCACAGCACTCCCAGCGGTCTCTAGGTGGGTGAGCGCCCACTGCAGCAAGTAGATGACGGTGTCCTCTACTCCTACGTTTGGCTTGTAGGCAAACTGCAGCAGGTCCAGGGTGGGGCTCACCACAGAGCGGAGGTGGCTGAGGATCACCCTCTCCATGGTCTTCATGAGGTGGGAGGTCAAGGCGACTGGTCTGTAGTGGGCCGGTTCCCTGGCGTTTGTTGTTTTGGGAACCGGGACCACACAGGA
Organism: Paratrypauchen microcephalus; assembly: GCA_036785185.1. Taxonomy (NCBI): domain Eukaryota; kingdom Metazoa; phylum Chordata; class Actinopteri; order Gobiiformes; family Gobiidae; genus Paratrypauchen; species Paratrypauchen microcephalus. The sequence continues at coordinate 1,592,835 of JAVJIX010000165.1, read as the reverse complement.
GGTCTTCCACAGGACGGGGACCTTCTCCAGGCTGAGGCTCAGATTGAACATGTAGCAGAGAACCTCACAGAGCTGGTCTGCACAGGTTCTCAGCAGCCTGGGGCAGATACCGTCAGGTCCTGCGGATTTCCCCTGTCTGAGTCGCCTTAACTCACTCCTCACCTCGTCCGGTGTGATGGAGAGGGGGGATTGAGGGGGGGACTGGGGTGGACTGCAGGGGGTGGGGGGGGGGGGTGGAGGGGGGCTGGTGCTGGGTTGGGTCCGTGTGAAGGGGGAGGTGCTGGGTTGGGTCCGTGTGAAAGGGGAAGGGGATGTGGCCACTGGCCCGGGGAGGTGTGAAGAGGAGGAGGGGGGAGTCGGCAGAGGAGCAGAGGGGGTGGGGGGCGCATCAAACCTGTTGAAATAACAGTTTAATTCGTCCGCCCAACGCTGATCACCGTCAGCTGTTCCTCTGCCACACTGTCCAAAACCAGACATGCTCCTCAGTCCTCTTCACACGCCCCGTGCGTTATTTTGGGCCAGCTGCTCCTCCATCCTCCTCCCATAGTCCTTTTGTCCTTTTGGCCCGTCTGATCCTCCACTGGAGCTCCCTCTGGACCCGTTTCCGCTCCTCTCTGTCCCCTGAGTTGAAAGCCCTTTTCTTCTGATTCAGGAGGGCGTGAAGCTCAGGGGTGACCCAGGGGTGGTTGTTGGAGAAGGACCGTACCCTCCTGGTTGGCACAGTGTTCTCCACGCAGAAGTTGATGTAGTCTGTGATGCAATGGGTCAGGCCGTTGATGTCGTTTCCATAAGAGTCAGTGAAAATGTCCCAGTCAGTGTTCTGGAAACAGTCCCTCAGACTCTCACAGGCCTCCTGAGTCCAAAGCTTCACAGACCGCTTCGGCGCAGGTTCTCTTCGCACCCTGGGTGTGTATTGCGGGAGCAGGTAAACCAGACAGTGATCCGAGCGTCCGAGCGGGGGGAAGGGGGCGGAGGTGTAAGCGTCTTTGATGTTGGCGTAAAACAAGTCCAGAGTCTTATTGTCTCTCGTGGGGAATGTGACGTATTGAGTGAAAGTTGGGAGAGTAGTGGAGAGTGATGTATGATTAAAGTCCCCAGTGATCAGAAATAAGGCGCACGGATGGCGTATCATCATGTCATTAACGACGCTGTGGAGCTGTTCGCATGCTGCCACACCATCCGCCGATGGAGGAATATACACACAGAACACAATAATGTGTGTAATTTCTCTGGGCAGATAGTACGGCCGCATACCGACAGCGAGTAGTTCAATGTCCCGGGAGCACAGCTGATGTTTCACGTGTACATTCCCGGAATGGCACCAGCGTTCGTTAATGAAAAAGATAAGTCCGCCTCCTCGTGTTTTCCCGCTCCCCGTTACTGTCCGGTCCGCGCGCCTCATAGTAAATTCGTCCAGTGAGATTACATTGTCCGGTATATTCCCATTCAGCCACGTCTCAGAGAAGCACATCAGGCTGCAGTTCCGGAATTGCCTCTGATGACGGGTCAGCGCAACAAGCTCCTCCGCCTTGTTGTTTAGAGAATGCAGATTCCCCGTTATCACCGTGGGTAGTCCGTTCGGTGAATACGGTCTCCGGTTCTTGCGTCCGCCCCTGCAGCCTCTTCTCTTTCTCTGTATCTCCGCCGGGACCTCCGGTTTCCCCTCGTGGAGTAGAGACGGACCCCATAGCTCGAGGAGCTGGTCGCGCGCGTATGTAATCCTGAGATGCGTGGCTGAAGTACACCGGCGTAACTCCTGGCGCAGATTCATTAAATGTCCAAAAACACTACAGCTAACAATATAGCTGTAGTGAGAGTAGGCTTCCCAGGTGCGTGGCTGCGCCCTGTTTCACCTACTCTAAAGAAAAAGCAAGAAAAACGAATATTTACACGTAAAAAGAGGAAAAGTAGGGATGGAGCTACTACCGCAGGCAGCTGGCCTCGCCAGCGCCATCTTGGTAGAGGCACAGCTCTCCCTCTCCACCACACATCTTAATTCTTCGTCTTCTATCTTCTAAAAATTAATTACCACACTGCACTGGATCACGCTTTAGACCTTTTCACTGACGATGAGTGTTTGGGTTTTGGAAAAAAAAAGTTCCCTCTGGAAGGATAACAGGCAAATTAGAATTTCTTTTTGCAATTTGAGGCCAGCGCTAAAAAGACTGCAGCTTTTGTGCTAATGTTGCAGTCTCCATCACAACACGGGAAACTAATTAAAAAGATAAGATTTCTTGTAGCTTTTTTGGGCTAGCAAGATGACAATAACGCCTTTCATGAATGCTACAAGCTAACGTCAGCCATGTTTGGAGACCTGCCAGATTTGCGTCACTTGTATTTTATTATTCTGCCTATAGACCCGTCAAAATTATGCTCAGGAATTTCAGTCAAAACCTTAATATGAACTAATTCAAAAATAATGATATTTAAACTCATAATATAAAATTGATAAATGAGCGTGATAATAAAAAAATAATATATTTTTTAAAATTCTGCCTATATACCCCTCAAAATGATGCTCAGGAATTATTTATTTTGTTCAATTTTTATGCCTCTCAAAATGATACTCAGGAATTCAGATCATTTTATATAAAGTCATTCTAAATAATTCAATTCAAATGAATAATATTGCTAAATTGCTAAATGAACATTACAATAAAATATAATATAGTAAGTTTAAATAATCAAAATAAATAAATAATATAAAAATTGCTAAATGAATATGATAATAAAAAAGAAAGACATAAGAACTATGTATGATCAAAAAATATAAAAAGGGGGTGTAGAAATTATAGCTAAAATTAAACATTTAGAGAATAAAAATATTTTATGGACATGTGGGAGAGATATGAAAACAGTGCTCATACTTAAACGTACATTGTGTAGCCTTTCTGCTATTTTTATGCTGATTTTTCCTGAAAGGGATTTAATTTAACTCTCTCCATGGAGACAAGCAGACGACATCACCAGGCCAAATTACAGGTCAGATCTGTGGATCTGTTCACAGTAATAACACATGCTTTTCCTGTAGTTTTTACAAATAAAAACATCTATAACTGAATAAATGTAAGATATATTTATTTAACACCATATTGTAGAACATGCCAAGCAAAGCAATAACATCACCATGGAGACAAACAAGTGATGGACCCTCTATTAGAAATGTCACACAGTGCACCTTTAAGTATATTTGTTTTGTATTTGTAATTTTGGACACATTTAGCCACTTTAAGAAATAATAAAAAGAAAATGATCTAAAAAAGGACACTATGGAAGTGTGTAGAGCAGATTAGTCGTGACTTCGATGCCAATGGAGGAATCCTTGTATCTTATGGACAGGCAATATCACAAAGCAAGAAGAGAGATAGTGATTTTGAGTGTACCAGCAAATGGGTTTTACAGCTGAAGGCAACGACAGGGCTCCAGACAGACATCTCCAGATATTGATTTTTATATATTTTCGTGTTTTCCTATATTCTGATAGATAGAGTTTTTGTTTCAGCTTTCGTCCATGTTATAATGTTGTGTGTTTGTAGTGGAAGTACGCCTGCAATTGGGTTTTGTTTCCTTTTCCATTTTTTACATTCCATTTTTTCTATACATCTTTACAAGACTTAGCTTAAACATGCACTGTGTAACATTTCTAGTGGAGGGTCCATCACCTGCTTGTCTCCATAGAAATAGAAGGAATTATTGTATTTCTGAGCAAAAGAAACATCTGTAATGAATAAATGCTAGATGTATGTTTAATGTCGTACCATGGAACATTTCAGCCAAAGCAGTCACATCTCCTTGGAGACAAGTATGTAGCGGACCCTCCACTAGAAAAGTTGCGCAGTGTACCTTTATGTAATTTTTCCTGGTAGAGGGTCCATCACCTGCTGCTCTCCATGGCGATGTTCCATGGTGCGCCATTAAACTTAAATTAAACTACAGGTCAGATCTGTGGAGAGACGACCTCGCTCACAGCAAGGCATTTCTTTAATTGAAAAAAATGTAATAAACAAAAAATGTATATGTACATTTAATGCCATTCTATGCAACATTCCAAGAAAAGCAATAAAATCTCCATGGACACAAATAGATCACATAACCCAGAAAAGTTACACAGTGCAACTTATTTAACAAACAGAAATAGAAGAAAATGCCCTTATTTTGTTGAAATAACCCAAAAATGTTACACAGGGCATCTTTAATTATAATTTTTCAGGTTAGTCATCCATGAAACAAGAAAATCCTTCTAATTTGCAAATTATCCTTGTTTTTTTTCCGACCAAAAACATGTTCTAGTGCTAACAAGCTCTTATGACTCTAGTGGGACTTTGGTTCTGAAGCCTGAGTAATAATAATAATAATAATCAAACCAAAGAAACTGAATACAGCTCCTCTGCTTTGTCTGATCACTTTGTATGGGTTCATTATAACATGGATTAGTGCGTTTCTTTCATACACACACATCTTGACATTTTTATCATTAACCTGCCCTAATTCCAAACCCCTAAAAGACAGAGATAAATACACTTTCTATGGTATTGTAAGCTCACGGTGTTGGCGCACACCCAGACAACTCGATGTTTTAATTAGGATTCAAAAATGTCTGTTTGGATTTTAAATGAAGTTGTAAAAATCTAATATATGCTATGGGGAATCTGCAAGTATATAACACATGATTTAATTAGCTAAAAACACCTGTAATCACTGGGGACGGTGGTTGAGTGCTTAGGCCTTTCACCTCACAGCGAGAAGGTTTTGAGTTTGATTCCCAGGCTGCTCGGGTGTTTCTGTGAGTTTGCGTGTTTCTCCCTGTGTCATTGATATTGTTGTATATTGTATATTGTTATCGTACTTTACATCAAAACTATGCAGTGTTTGATTCTCTATTTTGTTGTTTTCTCTGATAATGACAGAAAAAAAAACAACTGAAGGATAGGTGAAATTAGGGCTGGCCTAAAAGGCAAAAAAAAATTAAAAAATCAATTTTAATCAAAGCCAGAACAGGGACAGCTGGTCAGAATGCCTGTTTTTCTGGGTATGTTTGAGCTATAAAACTACCTGTAATTGAATAAATGTAAGGTAGAGCTGTTTAATGCCATACTGTGGAACATTCCCGACAGAGCAGATGACAGAACCCTAACCAACAAGCTACAGAATGCGTTTTTAAATTACATTTGTATAGATATCTAATTGTAATTGCACTATAACTCTACTTTGCAAGAAAGTCTGGAGTAAACTTGTTTCATAATAATCCCCAGTTTCACGATTTTGCATTTTTAATTTTGTTATTAAAAAACTAAATTAATGGATTTTTTTTCATTAATTGCCAAGCCCTTGGTGAAATGCAGAGGACAAATTTCCCTTAATCCTCCACGTGATAATAACGACTTTTAATAATTTGGAACTGTTTATGTGCTTCATTTTTCAGTTTGAGATTGGTCCCTGCATTCTCTACACATCCGAGTCGCTCTCCTGCATCCTAAAATTCTACTGACAAATTTCCCTACGGTTATTTTACTATTCAGGGAAAACAAGAACATCTCCATGTTGATGAGCAAGTGCTCGACCCTCCACCAGAAAAGTTGTACAATGCACCTTTAACCCAGTGCACTGTTTAACTGTGTTGGATTGAATTCTTATGCACAAACTGCCCTGTGTTTTGGCGGTCTTCTGTTTTCTATTCTGCAGCTGTGGCTCTCTTCATAAAGTAATGATTGCGGCTCTGTTTTTCTCTCAGGCCCGTTGAAAATGAAGGCTCCCGTCCCCCTCCTGCTCCTGCTCCAGGCCCTGACGGCGCTCTGTCAAAAAGCAGTGTCAAAACGTGGATCAGGTAAGTCCTATTCTGCACGTTTTTCTATACTATTCTCTCTGTTGATACTTTGCAGCTGTTTCCATTAACATTCTCTGAAGCTCTGTTACTCAAGTTACCTTAATCAGAGCTTTGTTTTAACACAATCAGACCAGAAAGAGCTGGCTTGGTTGGAGCTACAACAGGTGAGATGATTTGTGCGCTTAAACAGGTCTCTTACACATAAAATTACAACAGATTTTCAGTCACTTTTACCTCCTTTTTGTGGAAAATCAGACTCCTAAACAGGCCCATAAATGCTAGAATTTATCACAGACTCTTTGAAATGTGAAGTTTAAATCCATTTTGTATTTTGCCTTGAGCTGTCAGATTATATTAACACATTTTTGGCAGTTTTTGCTAATGTGTGCATTATATCACCATGGAAACTACTGAACATTCTGCCAATAATGATACATGTAGATCAGTCTGTATAACTCTATGAGACATTTTAAGTTTTGAGAAGATATATTGAAACTTATGATCCACAAATGTTGAATCTTATCATTTTTTTATTTGTTAGAGATTGGCTCCACAAATTTGTCATATTAATCTTACGGTTTAAAGTCCTTTTAACAGACTAAAACTGCGTCTTTGGGGTTGAATAATGGCACCACTTTCGAAAGCTATTGTGACCAAATAATTTCACCATTGTTTATTTATACTGACAGAGACGACTTTGAACTTTGTGCCAGTTTTTGTGGATAGGTCCAGTAATTACAGAGAGAGAAACCATAAACCAGGTCAACAAATCTGAAATGTGACAGTTACACAGCAGATTCCACCATAAAGTTCTGACCTGTCCACCAGCTCCATTTTAAAGGGCTGTTGTTTCCTCATCATCATGTTGTTTTCTTATCACAAACAGACCTGTAGTTGTGTTTTGTTTCATTCGCACATGTTTAACACACAAACCTGCCTATTTAGACTGGGTTCTGTAGCAAAACAGGAAGTGTTTTTAAACTCCATACACCTTCACTTGAATCATATGGATGATTTCAGCCCTAAAATCTCCAATCTCCACTGAACTAAAGTTAAAAGGAGCTGTTAGCTTAAAAACTGCCACTACTTGACATCACAAGGTGGAGCAGAACATTTTGATCTTTGTAAATGTAGTCAGACTAATAATAAAGGATTACTCAAACATGTGTGAATGAAACAAAACACAACTCCAGGTGTGTTTTTGATGAGGTAACAGCATTATAACATGTCTTAAAGATCCCATGACATGGTACTTCTTGATGCTTTTATATGGTGCCTTAATGGTTCCCTAATACTGTAAATGAATCCTTCTTCAAAATCAACACTTAGTGCATGAGAAAGACACATGTACAGAGTCAGAGTCAAAAAATAACTCTCTGAACACCTCATTATGGGCCTTGTTGCTTGAATGCAAATGAGAAGGACACAGATTGGTTAGAGGAGCGGGTGTGTGTGTGTGTGTGTGTGTGTGTGGGGGGGGGCAATGCGCCGCTGGTTCCTTGTTTTAGCAGTGCGCTGTGCCTGGCCCCACTTCCGCGTGTGTAAGCGCGAAGGAGGAAAGGAGAGCCTTTTCAATGAAAAAAAACACATTTTCACAGAAAATAAAATGAAACCACTGCTGTTTCAGAGGTTTTTTTCAAACGCAGAAAAGGATCGCAAATGCTCAGTTTAGACATTTCACAACTTTTAGCCATTGGGGGGGGCCTAAACAGGGTAGGGGAGCTCACATTAACGTTCAAAAACCTCAGAAAGTGAAAATTTCATGCCATGGGACCTTTAAAGCTCACAAGAGTAAATTTAGCATAATATAGGATGTTTAATTAAGAGGTTAGGGTTAGAAGTTAGGGCTTTAATTAAGTAATTACTAAACCTGAATCATTCTTAATACACTATTTCTTCATTAAATCTTTATCCATGTTTTATTAGGGCTTTAAAGTGCCCCCCATCCCTTTCCCCCATATACTGAGCTTCCTATTCTCATTTAAGTACACTATTTATATTGGACTAATGGAGATCTATACAGTAGCTACAACAGAACAGAAAACGCTTTAACTAATAGCTGTTCTTGCACCATAGTTTATTCTGTGAGTGGACTCCTATTGCCTTGTGAAGTATTGGGTTATAAAACAGTACATTTCCCTGTAGTTTGGTCCATAATGACTTTTTTCAGTTTCAAGGACCATTTCTATAAAAAGCTATCATTTGCAGTGTATTTTAAACTTGCTGTGTCTATGATTTTTGATTTTTTTTTTCCTCTTTCGTGGACATTATACACAGGTGCACGGGCTGGCTTTGGACTTTTCAAAGACTGCATGCATGGGTATCCTGGTTAAGCTCCCATAGGCTTCTCTCTTTATCTCTGCCCTGGAGCTGGGGTTTCAAATGAATTTTTTCTGATAAATGAACCATTCAGGCACCTGTACTTTGTCCCCGCTGTTTGAAAATGGACCACTTTATTAGAAAGCCACTTTGGTCGTAACAGAAGCCCTATTGAAAAGAACAGGGATCAATTCATTACTTTGCCAGGGAAATATTTTATGGGAGAAAAAAATGGTTTCCAATCTGTGGCACGAGTACAGATGGGAGTAGGTCTGTCACGATAACAAATTTTGAAGCATAATGTATTGATACAGAAAAATATTGTGATAAGTGATAATATTCAAACTACTTTATGCCCAATGGTGGAAGGTAACAAAGTACAAAAGTAAAAATAAAATTTTTAGGCATCTGTACTTTACTTAAGTAGATTTTACAATGGATACTTTTTACTTTTAATTTACTACTACTCAGAACATGTACAGTGGTACCTCACCTTACGAATGACCCAACAAACGAAAATTTCAAGTTACGAAACGCCTTCACGGTAAATTTTGGTCTCTAGATACGAAAGAAAATTCAAGTTACGAAACGCGAAATCTCAAAAATTCAAATAATGCGCGCTCAGCCACACACATTATACGCTTTTCTCAGACTGGATTTAAACTTTTCTCACATTTGTCTCTCGTTTAAACACTCAAACTTTCATAGATTTTCAACAAAATGTATTAATAATGAAGTGTGGGGGAAGGGGGAGGGGGGGAGAAAACTGCGCTCTGACACGTGTGATAGCGCAGCATGACCAGACCTGGACTAAACCAGGACTAAACCAGGACTAAACCAGGACTAAACCTGGACTAAACCAGGACTAAACCTGGACTAAACCAGGACTAAACCTGCACTAAACCTGGACTAAGCCAGGACTAGACCTGTGCTCAAACCTCCTCTAGACCTCCTCTAGACCTGGTCTACCAGGTCTACCAGGTCTAGACCAGGTCTAGAGGAGGTTTGAGCACGGATCTCGTTCATGCGCTCAGACTGCGTGCGGTCCTCCTCGCCTCCTCGCTGCTCCCCTCAGCTGTGACTCTAAACGAAACCAGGAAATAGACCCGCGCGCGGCGCTTTAATCCACCTGGTCTAGTCCTGGTCTAGTCCTGGTTGGATTGGGGCCTTGGAACGAATCAGGCTTTTTCCATTGAAATAGCTACTCAACTTACGAATTTTTCACGTTACGAAACCACTTCTGGAACGAATTAATTTCGTAAGGTGAGGTACCACTGTATATGTACTTTCTCCTTCACTACATTTCAGATCTGGACTGAAAAGTCCTTTTTAAAGTACTTTTCTTTATAGCTCGAGACTTGCTAAAATGGCTGACATTTATTTTTAATACATTTAGTTTGAGTTAGTTTGAGTTAACGTCCCAACTTTGAGCAAACCAAATACACAAATGCACAAAAACAGCTACAAAAATTAAGAAATCAATAGAACCACTTAAAATTAGATAAATTCTTTACCAAAATCACCACATTTCCGTTAAAACCTCAGCAAAATACTTTTTACTTTTTAAGTACATTTTTAAACAGGTACTTTAATACTTTTATTTAGATTTTATCATACTTTTAATTGATTAACAATATCCACCACTGTTTATTCCATTGACACAAATACACACAATAATTAGCCATAAAAGTAATTTGTCCTATCCTCTACAGCTCAAATCCTATAGTATTACATAAAAATGGCAAAAATCTCACTTTTATTGCAAAGAAAATGTACACACGATGAATACTGAACCCCAAAGTGTATAGTTCCGTCTTTCATATATTGAACAATAAGTCGATATACAGCAGTAATTATTGTAACGGGCCTAGCTGGGAATAGGTTATGTCACATGGTAAAATGTATTGATTAAAACTAGTAGATGGCTCTGCTTGTTGCATTAGTTTAGAAGGTTTGGAGAAGAGAAAGACTTTTGTTTAATGCTACTCTCTACTTAATTAATTGCAATTATAATACTGTATTTCAGGTTGTATTAATTGGTTTGGGCCTAAGGCGGATTACAGTTGGCGCTACACTGTATATCAGATTGCAATAGTTGATTATGAGGTTTGTATAATGTGAATTGAATTAAATAACTATATATTGCATTAGTTTAGAACAGGCATGGGCAAACTACGGCTCGGGGGCCATATGCGGCCCATTAAGCTTCTTAATCCGGCCCGCCAAACTTGAAGAAATTATATTAATAAACCTTGTTAATGTTTTAATGTTTTAATTTCCCTGCAATTCTAGCGTTTTCCAACAGCTGGCACACTAAATACATCGACCTTTGTTGAGGTGCGGCGTTTTGGTCCACGTTTGTGCTTTACTCTTTGACCCCTCAGCCCTCCTGTAAAGATGAGCGGAGCTAAGAAAAGAAAAATGGACAGAGAAGGTCGAGTGTTTAATAAGGAGTGGACAAGTAAATATTTTTTCACCGAATACTTATCAGCTGCTGTATGCCTGATATGCCAAGAGACTGTAGCGGTTTTTAAAGAATATCAGCCGTCACTTTGCCACAAAACATGCTAACAAGCAGTCAACGAAAGAACCTGAAGGAGAACAGAACTTTCAGTGCTTTAAAGGGACAGTGTGTAAGATTTTTACCCGTTAATTACTGAAATTGAAGAGACCCATTCAAAAATACATTGTTTTCCAAGCCTTTTCACTTCCATCATGAAATCAAAGTATTCTTTTGGACTTAGATATAGTCACATAAAAGGGGGATCTTCCCCATGCAGAGGCAGCCATTTTGAATACGAGAGCCGCAGAAGGACATTTGGGCTCCGCCTTCGGCAAGGCTCGTGATTTTGGGTAAACAACACAAGCATGCTGCCGGATCAGACATCGTAATGGATCTAACACGTGTTTTGGACTAAATTGTTTTACTGGATTTTATTCGCTGGATCCTTACGGACAAATTGAGAGCAAGTTTATGGTGAAATAGAGTTTGACCTGTGCAAAGCATTCTAAGGTAAGCTAACCTCGTTTTGTGCTTTTCCGTATAAAAGCCCCATGTGCTCGGGGAGTGATTGTTTTGCAGGGAAATGAATTGCATAGTCAAAAAGAGGAGACTGTAAGGTTTCATTTGATGTGTAGAGTGTCATGGTACATGATCGGGAATGTGTGTTTTCATGAGAAAAAAAAAACAAAAAAAACGGGACCGCGTTTTATTTATACAGTAGCGGCGCGCGGCTCGTGCACGGGTACCTCGAGGTCTGCCGTAGCTAAAACAGAAAGTGCAATAGCACCATCCACCTATGCGCCACAAATCCTACACACTGGGGCTTTAAAATAGTAACTTTTAGTAATTAAAAAAAGCTGTACTTATTAATTAATAAAATGTATTAATAAAATGTTCTGTGTTTTAAGAATCATTTCAATAAATAGTTAAATACCGTGGAACTTGAAAGATGGACATTTTGTTGTAATGCTTTTGTTAAATTTTAATTGAAATAAAGCACATATTTTCTACATATCACATGTTATTTTTAGTGTTTTTACCAAAGCACTAAATCCACCTGCTCCTGGTCCGGCTCTTCTGTTAAATTTTAGAACCCTTTGTGGCCCATGAGTCAAAAAGTTTGCCCACCCCTGGTTTAGAAGGAGTTCAATGGAAAAAATCTTGTTTGGAGAAGAGAAAGGCTTTGGTTTTCAATATTTGTGGTCTAACTTGTTACAGTGCTTTACATGCTACGTGTTACTGTGATTAAAAAGGCTACTTTGGGCCCGAGGCGGGTTACAATGGCCACTTTAGTTAATATTGTATTTGTGTATTAAGAGTTGCTATAGTGATGGATGATTCTAATTGTCTAATTGTGGTCAAAGTTTACATTAAGCTGCGTCCAGAAAACTTTGCAAAGACTGAAATATGAACAGACAAATTAATACAAGAATGAGATTTCAGAACATTTGTACAGATCTACAGTAAACTACATTTTCACTGTGGTTCTCTGAGCTGGAGAAATCTGCCTTTTCATACACAGCTCCATATTCTTGGACTCATTTACTGAAAGATCTTGGACTGGAATCTGTGTTGTCAAGTTACAAAAAAAAAAATTGTAAAAAAAAAAATGCAGACATATTTTCTTGAGAGATGCAAATGGTTTTATAATGTAATATTTTGTGATTTCAGTGTTTTTATTCATTCTGTTCACTACTACCTTGGTCATTCTGAATCTCAATAGGACCTCCTGGTTATATAAAAATAAAATAAAATACAGAGTTAGTAGTTTTTACACGAAACAAGACAGGATAAAATTATAGCGCTTCAAAACCTGCACCCTTTGCTAATTGCGTACATTCAAGTTTTGATTGCGAATATTCTTGCAGTCCTATATTTACCAAAACACCTCTCCTCCTCTTCCATCTTTGCATCTCTCTGTAATCTGGTCTAGATTCAATTCCAAACAGGGATCTTTGGAGTAATGCTTTGTGTGCGCTACACCAAACACACAGCCTTTTTACACCATATGCTAATCCCTTCTCTATGGATATATATATAAATATATACATGTAGGCTCTATTTTCCCCTTTCTCCTGTGTTATAATGTGATCCAGAGTGAAGCCTGAGTGCACACAGTAATTATGTATATTTTGCTTATAACAGCGCGAGTCTCTCTATATGTCTGTGTGTTTCTGATTAGTTTGTAATGTTGTTGGAATTGCTATGTTCTTGCCAGCCGTGGCAGAGCGTTCCATTATAACGGGAGGGCTGGAAAATACTGTTCACGCAATATGGGTAATTGATTTTACTTTGTGTATGAGTAAAAATTAAAAAAAAAAAAAAAAAAAGGTATTTACATTAAAGGTACAGTGTGTAGGATTCGTGGCGCATAGGTGGTTAGTAGCTATTCCACTTCCTCTTTTGGCTACGGCAGACCTCGAGGGTCACCCGGGCGCGCCGTAACGCAGACAGCTCGCGTTCCCGCGCGCACCCGGCGCTGTGCGAGCTCTCGCCGACAACTACGGTATAAATAAAACGCGGTCCCGCTGTCACATTTTTTTTTCTTTTCGCATGAAAACACACATTCCTGATCGTGTACCATGACACTCTACACATCAAATGAAACCTTACAGTCTCCTCTTTTTGACTATGCAATTCATTTCCCTGCACAACAATCACTCCCCGAGCACATGGGGCTTTTATACAGAAAAGCACAAAACGAGGTTTGTTACTTAGCTTACGTTTGAAGGCTCTGGACAGGTCAAACTCTGTATTTCACCATAAACTTGGCCTCAATCTGTCCGTAAGGATCCAGCGAATAAAATCCAGTAAAACAATTTAGTCCAAAACACGTGTTAGATCCATTACGACGTGTGATACAGCAGCCTGTCTTGTTTACCCAAAACCACGAGCCCCCCCCCCCCCTTCCCCTTCTCTCCTTCTCTCCTTCTCTCCTTCTCTCCCTCAGGCAGCGCGGCCGAGCAGGCGCTAGCAGGAGCCTAGGCGAAGGATGAGCCCAAATGTCCTTCTGCGGCTCTCGTATTCCAAATGGCTGCCTCTAATATGGGGAAGATCCCCCTTTTATGTGACTATATCTAAGTCCAAAAGAATATTTTGATTTCATGATGGAAGTGAAAAGGCTTGGAAAACAATGTATTTTTGAATGGGTATCTTCAATTTCAGTAATTAACGGGTAAAAATCTTACACATTGTCCCTTTAAAGATACACTGTGTAACATTCTGGGAATGGCATGTCCCAACTGTGTAACTCCATGGAAATAGAGAAAAGAAGTTAAACCCACAATTCGGAATACTGTCCATGGAGATAGATACATGTTATGGCATACAGTGGAAGATTATAGGCACAGGGACAATATTTCCACAGAAACAAGCAGGAGGGGAGTCAGGTTTGTGGAGGTGCAAGCGCGTAAAAAAAAGTAAAGCAACTAAAAACAGTTTTCAGTGTGATGAAGAACCAAATTGAACAAAAAAGCTTTTATTTTAGTCTATAATTTAACAAAAAGACCAAAAAGTTGACAATATTTTAGATTTCTGTAGCTAAATGTATTTTGTTCATATTCAGAGTTTGTGGTGTGGTTGGATTAACTCATTGTGATGAATAATTAGGACACTCTGAATGCATGCAAGTGAGGAATAACTTTGGACCACTGCAAACTGTTTAAAATGTAAATTATTTCTGTTTTTCACATTTTTAAAACAGCAAAAGTCACACAAAGCGCCTTTTTTTTAAGTCATTACAGCTCCATTGTCCCATCTGCAAACATCCAGCAGCACGTTTTCACATTTGTCCTCAAAGCTTTCTCATTCCCAAAAGTCCGTGGTGCTTTTCCTGCTTACATTTGGGAATTCTGGTCCCAGTCTGCATTTATATTAGGTTCACATTTTACACTGTGTGGCTTTAGCGGTCGCCATGACGATGATGATTACAGAGGGACGGGCCTGAATTCCCCCCGGGGCAAATCCACGCGAGGAAAATGAACTACTGACACAATTAAATGTCAAAGCGGCCTTCAGCCAGACACTTAACGCTGATTTGCTTCTCTCTCCCTCAACTCCCTCTTTCTCTCTCTTTTTTATTTTCTTTTATTCCCTCTGCTCTCGTACATCTTTTCATTTCTTTTCTTATATTCTGTCTCTCTCTCTGCCTCTCTCTCCCTCTCTCTGCTATTTCTCTCACCTCTATTTCTTTTCTTTTATTCTCTGTCTCTCACATTTCTTTCTTCTCTTTTCTTCTCTGTCTTTCTCTTCTCCCTCTTTATAACTATAACCCATTTTTGTAACTAGGGGCTGAAATCAACCATTTGAAAATCCACAATGCTAAATACAACCTCTCTCTCTGTCTGTTCTCTCTCTATATATTTTGTTTTATCTCTTTCCATAGATTTTTCATCTCTTCTTCTCTCTCTGACTCTCTCCCTCTTATATTCTCTTTTTATTTCTCTCTGCCACTCTTCTCCTTTCTCATTCCTCCCTCTCTTCTACTTTCTTCATCTCTCTCCTTCTCCCTCTATCTCTACCCTCTTCTCTCTTCACTCCACTCTCCCGTTGTCTCTCTTCCTTTCCCTTTCTTTGTTATTTTTTCCATTTCCCTTTGCTCTCTCTCTCTCTCTCTTTCCTTCCCTCTCTTCCTCCTCGTCTCCCTCCATCCCTCCCTTCCCCACTCCTCCTTCCGTCCTTTTTTTTCTCTCTGCTCTTCCTCTGTATGTACACCTTTCTTCCTCACCAATATCTCAATGTCACTCTCTTCTATCCCCACCCACCCCTTCTCTCTTTCTCCCTCTCTTTCTCACTCTCTCTGTCTCTCTCTGGCCTCCATCTTTCCCTCTCTCCCTCATTCGCTCTCTCTCTTTCTTTCTCCCTCCCTCTGTCTCCCTCCTCTCTCCCTCCCTCTCCCTTTCTCACTCTCTTTTTCTTTCTCTCTCATCCTCTATCTTTCTCTCTCTTTGTATCTCTGTCTGTCTCCCTCCTTTCTCTCTCCCTTCCTCCTCTCTCTCTCCCTCTCTCTTTATCTCTCTTTTTCTTTCTCTCTCCCCTCCCTCTTTCTTTCTTTGTGTCTCTATGTCTGCCTCCCTCCTTTCTCTCTCCCCTCTTCCTCTCTCTCCCTCTCTCTCTCTTTCTTTCTCTCACTCCCTCCCTCTTTCTCTCTCTTTGCGTTTCTATACCTATCTCCCTCCTCTCCCCCTCACTCTCTCTTTCTCACTCTCTCTTTTTCTTTCTCTCTCATCCTCTGTCTTTCTCTGTCTTTGTATCTCTGTCTGTCTCCCTCCTTTCTCTCTCCCTTCCTCCTCTCTCTCCCTCTCTCTTTCTCTCTCTTTTTCTTTCTCTCCAACCTCCCTCTTTCTCTCTTTGTGTCTCTATGTCTGTCTCCCTCCTTTCTCTCTCCCCCACTCCTCTTTTCCGTCTTTTTCTTTCTCTCCCCTCCCTCTTTCTCTCTTTGTGTCTCTATGTCGGTTGTCTCCCTCCTCTCACCCTCACTCTCTCTTTCTCTCTCTCCCTATTTCGTCTCTATATCTGTCTCCCTCCTCTCTCCCTCACTCTTTCTTTCTTTCTCTCTCTCTGTCCCTGTCCGTTCCTCTCTCCCTCCTTCCCTCTCCTCCTCTCTTTCTTTCTCTCTTTCGTTGTTTCTTATGGCAGCTCATAATTCTAAATATAGTGTGGGCCTTGTAGTGGAGCAGCAGACCCATGTTTAATACAAACTCTCCGGAGTCTGTGTCATGTACCATTTACAGACCTTAAAACAACTAAATCATGGTTGAGTTTAACTGTAACTGATTTTTATAACTGGAGAATGAAATCAACTTGAAAACTATTTGAAAATCCACCAAACAAATAAATATGCTAAATAATAATTACAAAAACAAGTTTACAGTGTCACTGTTATTAACGGTGCACTGTGTAACTTTTCTAGTAGAGGGTCCATCAAATGTTTTTGCTTTGACTGGAATGTTTCACAGTATGGCATTAAACCTTTCTATCTTCAAGGAGACCAAGTTACAGGTCAGATCTGTGGAGAGATGACCCTGCTCACTCTCAGAATGCCGTTTTTTCTAGGTGTTTTTGAGCCGTAAAACCACCCGTAATTGAATACACTGGTACCTCGCTCTATCGCGGTTCACTGTTCGCGGCCTCGCTGTTTCGTGGATTTTTTTTTTTTTTCAAATTTTTTTATAGTGTAACATTGTGTTCTGCGTCCTGATTGGCTAAGAGACTAGACCAGTACTAAACGTGGACTAAACCATGTCTAGACCAGAACTAAACCAGGTCTAAACCAGGTCTAAACCTGGACTGGTCCTGGACTAAACCAGGACTGGACCAGGTCTAGACCTGGACTAAACCGGGACTAGACCAGGTCTAAACCAGGATTAAACCGCTCTTTGCTGGTTTCGTGCGGTTGGTTTATGGCTCGGGCTGAGAGGACGAGGTCCGGGCGCCGCGGTTCGATCTCGTGCTCGCAGCCCCCGGTGTACGCGTGTCGCGCACTTCTCCAAGGAGTTGGTGCGCACCCTTCCCCACCTGCTCCTCTAAGCCGCTGGAGCGCTGTCTCCCAACTTCTGCGTTTGAAGCACGAAGACAGAAAGGAGAGCCATTTCAGTGAAAAAAAACACATTTTCACAGAAAATACAATTAAACCACTGCTGTTTCAGAGGTCCAGAGGGTCGGGTAAAGGACTTCTGAGCCTAGAAACACTCGCATGTGCCTCCAGGCAAATTAAAAAGCGCATTTCGCATTGCGTAGCTCCTCCGCAGTCCAAACTCTCTGGCCGTGATTTCCAGAGACAGGGGGTGGAGATCCAGACGATGGTGGAACTGCATTTGCATTTTTTTTTTCGATCTGACGTCAATAAGGTGCCTTGTCCAGACTCGCCCGTTTGAGCTGTGTTTTTTTCAAACGCTGAAAAGGATTGCAAATGCTCAGTTTAGACATTACGCAACTTTTAGCCATGGGGGTGGCCTAAACAGGGTAGGGGAGCTCACATTAACATTCAAAAACCTCAGAAAGTGAAAATTTCATGCCATGGGACCTTTAAACAAGAGACAAATGTGAGAAAAGGTTAATTCCAGTCTGAGAAAAGCGTATAATGTGTGTGGTGAGGCATTTACAGCCTTAAAACATGTAGAATAATTGTAAAATATAAAGTTGTCCTACTTCGCGGATTTCTCTTATTGCAGGTTATTTCTGGAACCTAACCCCCGCGATAAACGAGGGATTACTGTAAATGTAAAGTAGATCTGTTTAATGTCATACCGTGGAACATTCCAGGCAGGGCAATGACATCTCCATAGAAACAAGCAGGTGGCAGACTCCCAACCAAAAAGTTACATAGTGTACCTTTAAGCCAATTTGGGCTGTTATCTCTTTCTCTGCTGTCTTTCTTTCTTTCCTTCATTTCTCTCTCTCCTTTCTTTTTTCCTCTCTCTTTCTCTGTTATCTTCTTCTCTTCATCCCTTTCTTTATTTCTTTTCTTCATTTCTTTCTCTCCCACCTCTCCTTTTGCATTATGGAATTTATAACTATAATTTATCATATACAATTTTTGTAACTAGAGACTGAACTCAATCTGACGATCCACAATACATAAAACAGCCATCAACGTTCCCTAGGGGTGTGGTGCTAACTGTAGGCACTGCTCTGTCTTGCACTTTGTTAGACTTGAATCTGAGCTTTATTTCAAGACAGTCTGACCAGAAAGAGCGAACTTAGTTGAAACTACAACAGGTGAAGAGATTTTTACAGTTAAACAAATCACTCTCAAATAACATTACAGTCACAAGCTCCTGTTATATGCTGTTTAAATCAAATTTTCTTGAGTTTCTAGAAGATCTGTGTTTGCTAATGTGTGCATTGTGTCACCATGGTAACTGATGAGCATTGCACCACACAATGTGCTTTTTTTGTTCCTCTTCTCTATTATTAATCACATTTTGGCTGTTACTGCAGATCAGTGACTCTCACATACCGTGTCTATGGGACTGGTAATTAGCCAAATTGTTCATTTATTTAGTTAATGACTAATTGCAATATAATTAGCTAAAGATATGGTTTAAATACAGAAAATCAAGCTTCATATTGAGTATTCTCCAATGAGTGTTCTATAATAACATTAAGTATGGAGAGATTTTTGGAGATTTAAAGTGACACTGTGTAACTTCTCTAGTAGAGGGTTCCAACATATGTTTGTCTCATGATGTCATGATGTTATCTTATTGCTTTGCCTGGAATGTTCCTAAATATGGCATTAAGCCTATCTATTTTGATTTATCGCTTGTGTTTTGTTGGTCTAAAATATCCATTCTTATTCAAAGATCTGGCCTATAACATGGCCTCCTTGTCTCCATGGGGATAGATTAGTCAGACACAGGAAGAACATGCAAACTCCACTGCGCTTTTCACGCTCTCTTTAAAGGGACAGTGTGTAAGATTTTTACCCGTTAATTACTGAAATTGAAGATACCCATTCAAAAATACATTGTTTTCCAAGCCTTTTGACTTCCATCATGAAATCAAAGTATTATTTTGGACTTAGATATAGTCACATAAAAGGGGGATCTTCCCCATGCAGAGGCAGCCATTTTGAATACGAGAGCCGCAGAAGGACATTTGGGCTCCGCCTTCGCCTTCGGCAAGGCTCGTAGTTTTGGGTAAACAACACAAGCATGCTGCCGGATCAGACTCGTAATGGATCTAACACGTGTTTTGGACTAAATTGTTTTACTGGATTTTATTCGCTGGATCCTTACGGACAAATTGAGACCAAGTTTATGGTGAAATACAGAGTTTGACCTGTGCAAAGCATTCTAAGGTAAGCTAACCTCGTTTTGTGCTTTTCCGTATAAAAGCCCCATGTGCTCGGGGAGTGTTTGTTGTGCAGGGAAATGAATTGCATAGTCAAAAAGAGGAGACTGTGAGGTTTCATTTGATGTGTAGAGTGTCATGGTACATGATCGGGAATGTGTGTTTTCCTGAGAAAAAAACAAAACAAAAACGGGACCACGTGTTATTTA
This sequence comes from Paratrypauchen microcephalus, assembly GCA_036785185.1. Lineage (NCBI taxonomy): Eukaryota > Metazoa > Chordata > Actinopteri > Gobiiformes > Gobiidae > Paratrypauchen > Paratrypauchen microcephalus. Next base: position 1,573,184 of record JAVJIX010000165.1, on the reverse strand, counting down.
TACAGTAGCTCCCGGGTGACCCTCGAGGTCTGCCGTAGCTAAAACAGAAAGTGCAATAGCACCATCCACCTATGCGCCACGAATCCTACACACTGGGGCTTTAAAGGTGCACTATGTAACTTCTAAGATTGAGGCTCTGCTACTTGCTTGTCTCCATGGAAGTGTTATTTTTTTGCCTGGAACCTTCCACAGTTGGGCATTAAATATATCCCCCTTGCATTTATTCAATGATAGGTGTTTTATAGCTCAAAAATGCCTTAAAAACTCCATAGATCTGACCATTAACCTGTCTCCATTGTGAAATAATCAAGCCAAACAGTAATATCTCCATGGAGACAATCAGGTGGCGGACTCTCCACCAGAGAAGTTACACAATGCATCTTTAAAATACCCCACAAACCTCTCCTTGTTGCCTCCAGCTCTCCTCTACCGGCCCCTCCCTTCCTCGTCCTCACACTTTTTTATGGCCTTATAAAATAGAAACTAGCAGGTTCACTCCGGGTCTCTCTTTGCAGTCTCTGAAGTAATAACTATGCATGTATTCATCTATTCACCTACCCAACATGGCTGCCGCGCACAATCACATCCAAACGCAGTCAGGGAGGTGTCCAGAAATGTCCGAACTCAGGGTGAAATAGAAAAGCAATGCTACACACGCCAGCCACTGCACAGACTCAAGAGTGAAAGACTGAAACTCAGTAACTCTTAATGTGTTCACGATACTGGGATTTCAAAGGTCTAAACCAGGACTAATTCAGGACTAAACCAGGTCTAACTCTACGCTACTAAAGCAGGACTAACTCTGGACTAAACCAGGTCTAACAAAGGACTAAACAAGGTCTAATCTAGGACTAAACCAGGTCTAACTCTGGACTAAACCAGGTCTAACTCAGGACTAAAGCAGGACTAACTTTGAACTAAACCAGGCCTAACACTGGACTAAACCAGGTCTAACAAAGGACTAAACCAGGTCAAACTCAGGGCTAAACCAGGTCTGACAAAGGACTAAACCAGATCTAACTCTGGGCTACTAAAGCAGGACTAACTCTGGAATAAACCAGGTCTAACCTAGGACTAAACCAGGTCTAACTCTGGACTAAACCAGGTCTAACTCAGGACTAAAACAGACGTAACTCTGAACTAAACCAGGTCTAGCAAAGGACTAAACCTGGTCTAACAAAAGACTAAACCAGGTCTAACTCAGGACTAAACTAGGTCTAACAAAAGACTAAACCAGGTCTAACTCAGGACTAAATCAGGCCTAACAAAGGACTAAACCAGATCTAACTCTGGGCTACTAAAGCAGAACTAACTCTGGAATAAACCAGGTCTAACCTAGGACTAAAGCAGGACTAACTCTGGACTAAACCAGGTCTCACTCTGGACTAAACGAGGTCTAACTCTGGACTAAACCAGGACTGCAGATGTTTTATTACATAGAAAATTGCTTGAAAAAAGTGCAAAGTCACCTTTCTAGAGATCTGATCTGCAACTTGCCCTTGTGCTATCACCTGCTTGTCTCCATGGAGATACGCCAGTTAAATGCCATACTGTGAAACATTCCTGGCAAAATAATAGCATCTCCATGGAGACAAGCAGACTGCAACTTTTCTTTAGACAATAGAATGTGATTTTCAACATTAAATGGTAGTACTGTCTTTTCTCTTCCCGTGTAGTCTTATATCTGGGTAATCCCTCAGTGGTCCAGGTAGGATTCATAGTGGTCCAGGTCTAAACCAGGTCTAAACCAGGTCTAAACCAGGTCTAAACCAGGTCCCTGGGCGTATACTGCGGTATCTAAAAATAGCAACGGTATCAGATTCATTACCATCATTAAAAAAAAAAAAAATCTTGCCCTAATATAATATTAACTATAATTAATTTAATGCCTAAATAAAGAGTGTTTGTCCAGCACCTATGTATGTGTGGTTGTGGTTGTTAATTTAATACTATTACAGTTTAAAACTAATATTACTATCAGAGAGATGACGTTCGATGAAGTTCCTGGATGTTGCCTCGTCACGTGACATTACCGCTCATAAGGGAGAAGGACAAGACAACATGACAGACCGCGCTGAGTTGGTCCCAAAGAAAAACACAACATCTGCAATTTGGCAGCATTTCGGATTTCGGCCAAATGACAAGGGAGAGCCGGGAAATGTCAACGAGGCTGTGTGTAAAACGTGCGTGCAGACCGTGGCGGTGTTCTGGTGAAACATCCTACCCGTCGAGAGATAACAGCGGCACTGTGGAGGAGCGAGTGTAGTGCACTCGTGAATGTATGCATAATTCACCTTCTTAACTGAGTTGCTAAGCTTTGCCATGCGGGTTCTGCTCAGTTCTTGGTTAAACACTTGGTTATAAAGTCACTGCTTCTGATAATAGTTGCGGTCCCTTTAAAAAAGGTGTGACGTTTGACACGCTGCTTTTGTGTTCTAGCGCAGCGCCTTTTCTGATATTCTCGCGTGTTAATAAAAACCACTCACCGTTTTTGAGTCTGAAATGTGAGAAGTTTTCGGGTTTCTTATTACAAACGCAACTTCCACACGACGCTGTTATTCTGGGAGATGAAGACCCCCTTCTTTGGTGGAAATCCAATGGAGTCAGGCGCTTTCCTCTTATAAAATACCTGTGCGTTTGTGCCACAAGCTCCATCGGAACGGGTTTTCAGCACCGCGGGCAAAGTTGTCTCCACAACGTGCCCTACTCAAGCCGGAAAAAGTGAACATGCTGGTTTTGCATTCAATAGCTTAATATTTTTATTTTCAATAAGGAGTAGCTTTTTCTGACGGACGAAAATGGTTCGGGATGTTGTATAGTTGTACGTTTAATTTATTTGATTCATGTTAATAGATTTTAAAAATATACAAACGAGCAGTATTTTCCACTGCGTTCTCAGGACAGGGTTATATATGCACATTTTCGGTTATGTCTTGTTATTTATTGTTCAGATTTTCTTATTTGATAAGATCAAGTATTTTATTTATTTGATTCCTGTTGGTTTGTTAGCTTTAGCCCACAGACAATGTTATTTCGTTCCATCGGTTGGCTGCTGTATTTGCACTTTAAACATTTGTTAATAAAAGTTACTAATTTTGTACATGTTTTGTTATGTTTTCAGTATCATTAGGCCTATGTAATGCTTGCTTCTGTTTCTGAACGGTATAAGTGCAAGCTGCCATTTGGCGAGGCGACTCCACTGTAGTGCTACAAAGGTTTTTTTTTTTTTTTTAGCCTTAGCAACGGTAATACCGTATACCCCGGGAAAATGTGGACACGGTTTAACGGTATCAAAATTTGGATACCGCCCAACTCTAATGTGCTCTTACACTTGTTATGATACAGCTCAAGATCATTTTAAACTATTCAGGAAAGCTTCATTTCTGTCCTATGAATAAGACTTTTTTAGTATCGATACCTGCTCAAATGAGTATCTAGTTTTGATACTAGTTTTGGTATTGATTAGGATGTGATTTTCGATACTTTTGACAACCCTAGTAGCTGTTCTATCTGTATAAAATTTGACTGCGTTCTTGTGGGGTTTAATGTTAGTGCTAATATAGAGTAGATGTTAATAGCTGAGTGACTTCTTTGAAGGCCAAGTTAAGGTTTGGAACAAGAGAACAATGCAATTTCTCTGCCAATTTTCCAGAGATTAATAGTCAATATGGAGAAATGAGAAATAATTGTTGTACTTTTCTAATACTGAAGCCACAAAACACCTGTGAATTCTGGTGTTATTTGAAATACAATTACTACTCAAAATCATGTTTAAATTGACTTCTATGTTATATTGTAGCCTGTTGATCAAAAACTGCTGAGAAACTTTATATGAATAAAAAAGTGAAATTGCAAACGAAGACTTTAATTTCTACTGTATTATGCTCCAGTGTTAAAGCTCCACTATGTAACTTTTCTGGGTAGTTTCTGACAGCATTCTTGCAGTGAACAAAGTCACCTCTTGACTGAACTTGACCTGATAACGTTAGCTGCTTGTCTCCATGGAGATACTTCAGTTAAATGCCATACTTTGGAACATTCCACGTAAGGCAATAACATCTCCATGGAGACACGCAGACTCCAGGACTAAACTAGGTCTAACTCGGGTCTAAACTAGGTCTAACTCAGGTCTAAACCAGGTCTAACTCAGGACTAAACCAGGTCTAACACAGGACTAAACCAGGTCTAACTCAGGACTAAACCAGGTCTAACTCTGGACTAAACCAGGTCTAACTCTGGACTAAACCAGGTCTAACTCAGGTCTAAACCAGGTCTAACTCAGGACTAAACCAGGTCTAACTCTGGACTAAACCAGGTCTAACTCTGGACTAAACCAGGTCTAACTCAGGTCTAAACTTGGTCTAACTCTGGACTAAACCAGGTCTAACTCTGGACTAAACCAGGTCTAACTCTGGACTAAACCAGGTCTAACTCAGGTCTAAACTTGGTCTAACTCTGGACTAAACCAGGTCTAACTCTGGACTAAACCAGATCTAACTTGGGTCTAAACTAGGTCTAACTCAGGTCTACACCAGGTCTAACTCAGGACTAAACCAGGTCTAACTCTGGACTAAACCAGGTCTAACTCAGGTCTAAACTAGGTCTAACTCTGGACTAAACCAGGTTTAACACAGGACTAAACCAGGTTTAACACAGGACTAAAAGAGGTCTAATTGATGTTTTTATTGCTTAGAAAAACAGTTGAAAAAAGAGTAAACCCACCCTTCCACAGATCTGACCTATAACTTGGCCTTGTGGTTTTACCTGCTTTTCGTCATTGATATACTTTAGTTAACTGCCATACTGTGGAACATTCCAGACAAAGCAATAACATCTCCATGGAGTCAAGCAGACTGCAACATCCGCCAGAAGATAAATCATGGTTTAAATATAGCCTTTATATCCAAATAAAATTATTCTGGATCGGAGTAAATAAAAGCTCCCACAAAACAAAGAAACCAAGCATTGCAATTAACCAGCGACTCTTTTTGGACTGCATCCAAACTGAACACCAATTGAATTCTTAACTTTGACCTCTCCAAACAGGAAGTCCCTCTCCGCTCTTTTGCACATCTAAATTCATCCAAGTCTTTATAAATCCCAGTCCTAATGCTAATTGCGCTTTTTGCTAGCATTGCTGAAGGAGACTCCTTACAAACCTGGAAACTGAAAATGTCCTCTGTGCAGGCAACCAAAGAGAAAACCATGAATTAACACAAGGACGAAGTGTCAAGGGTGTGTGTTCACAAATGTTTGCTTTTCCTGATTTCTAATGGGCTGAACCAGGTCACGCTATGTCCATTTGTCTGGCTTTTTAAAACATGCAAAGTGGGGGCAGGATTTGACTTAGTGTTGAATATAATGGTTGGAAAACACTGGTCTCCTGGAAAAACTGGTCTCCTTCTGTTTATGATGAAAAAGAAAAAAACTACTATACCAGGTCTAAATCAGGTCTAAACTAGCACTAAACAAAGGACTAACGCCAAGACTAAACCAGGCTTAACCCAGGACTAAACCAGGTTTAACCAAGGACTAAACCAAGCCTAACCCTGGACTAAACAAGGATTAACTCAGGTCTAACCCAGGTAACCAGAACTAGACTAGGCCTAACCAAGTCTGACCCAGGACTAAACCAGGTTTAACCAAGGACTAAACCAGGCCTAACCCTGGACTAAACAAGGATTAACTCAGGTCTAACCCAGGTAACCAGAACTAGACTAGGCCTAACCAAGTCTGACCCAGGACTAAACCAGGGCTAACAAAGGACTAAATCAGGTCGAATACATGTCTAAACCAGACCTAAACTAGGCCTAACTCAGGACTAAACCAGGACTAACCCAGGACTAAACCAGGACTAAACCAGGACTGACCCCGAACTAACCCAGAACTAAACCAGGTCCAACCCAGGAATAAACATGGATTAAATCATGTTTACCAAGCAGAGTAATGACATATCCATAGAAACAAAAAGGCGACGGACCCCCAACCATAAAGTTACATAATGCACCTTTAAAAACAATGAAAGAAAATGAAAACTGCTTTGTTTTGTTTTGTACAACTGGTACACTATATTTTCCTCAAAAGATGGTATTTGTTTTTGCTGTTGCCAGGCCGCTGTGGAGTTTAATTCATTTCCACTCACGGGAGCAGGGCCTAAAACAGTTAGCAGCTGGTGACAGGTGTAGATTCCCTCTCATATCGCGGGACATTGATTGAGTACGGTTTGGCTCCTCCTCCTCCCTTTTCTTCCTCTTCTTCCTTCCTTCCTTCCTTATACATCCCTTCTTTTTGGCTCCCCTTCCTCTCCTCCTTTCCTCCTTCTCTCTTCCACTATTCTTCTCCTCCTCTTTGTCTATTCCTCCTCCTAACCTCATCCTCTCCTCACTCTCCTCCTCATCTCCTCTTCCTTTGCCTCCCCCTTTTTCTCTCTACCCCCCCTCCTCCACTCCTCTTCCTCCTCCTACCCCCCCGTCCCTCTCTTCCTCCTCATCCCTCTTTCGTGTAAGCCATTAGTCCCATTTGCAGCACAGACTTTGATAAGCCCCGAGACAAATCGCTCAGAGATTCCAGAGCAATTTTGACAATACACCTCCCACAGGACTGAAGCTGTTTCACATCACAACACTGTCCCATCAGCCATTACATTATAACAAAATGACCTCAATAAAGGTCTAAACTAGAACTAAACCAGGTCTAAGAAAGGACTAAATCAGGTCTAACCCAGGACTACATCAGGTCTAAACCAAATTTAAAGTACATTATAACAGGACACATGCACGAGAATAACACTTTCCCATTAGGAAGTATCAAACAGTGCATTATAACTGTATGACCGTAATAAAAAAGGTCTAAACTAGAATTAAACCAGGTCTAAAGCAGGACTAAACCAGGTCTAACCCAGGGCTAAACCAGCTCTGAAACCTTTCTGTTAGAGACCACAAGACCTGCAGTAAAACTAAATCAGGTCTAACCTAGAAGTAAAGTAAACCAAGACTAACCAAAAACCAAATAGATCCAGATCAGGAAAAAAACTCAAGACCAACCCAGGAGTAAACCAGGACTAAACCAGGACTAAATCAGGTCTAAACCAGGTCTAAAACACCTCTAATACTGTATATACTGACTACCGCAAACATGAACACCCCACAGTAATTGCACTAAACAGGTCTCACGCAGAACTAAACCAGAACTAACAAAGAATTGAACCATTTCTAACCCAGGTCTAAACCAAGTATCAAACCAGGACTAAACCAGAACTAATCCAGGTCCAAACACTTAATAGCAACATTTTTGTACATACTCTGACCCACTTGTCTAGATCAATCTTTTTATTTTATTTTTTATTTTTTTTAACCAAACTCATATTCTTACTATTTCTGAGACTTGACTTCCGTTATACTCTTCAAAACACGCTTTTTTTCCTCGTAACTTTTGACGGTCAATTAAACCCACTGTCTTCTTGCCAAACGAGGACGTCAGCACTGATTGTTTGCCCAGTGGACCTGTACAGTATATGGGGACTCTTCCACACATTATCACACACATTTTGGCCTGTAGGGGTCTCTCTCCTAATTGGACCAGACAGTGATTTTTAACAGGATGTCAGCATGGAGCGCAAATTAAATTACAGTCAGACACTTGACTTTGTAATTGATTTTAAAGGGCGTTAAATATGGTAGAAGCTGTCAGCACAGGGACAAGGGAGAGGGTACACAACAGCTCTGACCCACTATATGAGGAGATGAGAAATATGAGAGGAATTGTCAAGTAATTTTAGATTTTTTGTTGGTATTTTTGTAGAATCTTGTCTGATTTTGTGTTTTTTGTTATAGTAAAGGGCCCATATTATGCTGTTTTATGATCTTCTGACTTTATAACTTATGAAATTGCAGGAGTAGGAGAAGGGAGGAGGATGAGATTGGGAAGATGAAGGAGGTGGAGAGATTGAGGAGAGAGGCAGAGGAGGAGATGAGGAGGAGAAAAGGAGACCAGTGAGATCAGTGCCCAAGAAAAAAAAACAACAACATTTATTTTTAAAGTGGCTTGCACTTAAAAAAAGGAGGGGAGATGGAGGAAGAGAAGAGGAGAGCAAGAGAAGGAGGAGGAGGAAGAGGAAGGAGGAGAGATCAGTGCCCAAGAAAAAAAAAACATGTATTTTTTTTATGTAACTTGCAAAATACCATCTGGACTTTAGATTTTCTCAGCCTTCGGTGCGTTTGCAAGGTGAAAGTTGCTCTGAGTGCAGGAAAGGAAGTGATTTAGTTAATTTTGTATTTACACCTGAAATAGACTATTAATGTTTTTTCAGTTAGTCACTCTCATCTTTTTGTTGAAAATCAAACTCCTAATCAGGAACATGAACACTCGTATTCATCACAGGCTATTGGAAATGCGCTGTATAAATCCTTTTTGTGTTTTTTCTTGAGTTTTCAGACAATCTAAAAACGTTTTTATTAGTTAATGCTAATGTGTGCATTGTGTCACCATGAACATTCCGCCATAGAAATACGTAGAAATACCCCCTCCCCAGCATGATCTCAATTGATTACATTGTACTTTGCTCTGAAATATCCAAACTAGGGCTGTCAATTTAACGCGTTAATTAGATTAATTAATTAGACTGCAAATTAACGCGTTATAAAAATTAACGTAATTAATTATGAGTGGCAATTCAATGTGCGCGCATTTTAAATTTGGCGTGCGGCAAGCAAATCGTTGCTAGGGCCTTTGAACGGCAAGTTTATTTATAAAAAGAATGAAGACGGGACAATCAACAAGAACGCCGTGATTTGGAGCTTTTGTCAAAAAGAATTTTCCGATAACCGAAGCCGCTCCAGCCTGACGGATCATTTGAACGCGAAACACGTCCAGACAAGATCCATCGTTACCGGTGAGAGTGCGCACTTCACCAAACCAACAAACCAGCAAAACACCAAATCACCAAACCACGCTCGTAGAATTTGGGAAACGAATGACCAAAGCAACCACATGAAAACTGACAAACTTAATCACAAAGTGGGTTCGTTCGCTCGCTCGCTCACTCACAATCTCTATCTCTTCCTCTCAATCTCTCCCTCTCAATCTCTCTCTCTCTTTCACGCTCTTAAAATGTGATTAATTAGATTAACTAATTACAAATCCTGTAAATAATTAGTTTTTTTTAATCGTTTGACAGCACTAATCCAAATGGTAAATTCACAAATGGTTAACCTAGACTAATTAACTTCTTATATTGCAAACAAAAAGCTGCATTCTAACATTTTTTTTTTTACTTGTCCCTCTTCTGTATTAAATATTCTGACCTATACAATGTTGTGAAGTCATCTGAAACGCAGCAACAGGCAGAAGATTGAATAAAGGCTGACATTTGGAGCATGTATGGAAATCTGCGTATTCCAGTTGAAAAACAGTCTCTTATATGTTATTAAAGATGGTCTGTATGTAGTTTATGTTCCCATATTTGAAGTAAATATGCTGGAATTAAAGGTACACTGTGTGACGTTTTGGTTGGGGGTCCATCATTTGCTTGTTTCTATGGATATGTCATTCCTCTGCCTGGAATGTTCCACAGTATGACATTAAACAGCTCTACCTTACATTTACTCAATTACAGCTGGTTTTAAAGCTAAAAAAATACCTAGAAAACAGGTATTCTGACTGTGAGCGGGATCGTCTCTCCACAGATCTGACCTGTAACTTGGTCTGTTCTTTTCTCCATGAAGATAGAAAGGTTTATTGCCAGACTGTGAAGCAATCCAGACAAAGCAATAACATCTCCATAGAGAAAAGGACTTGATGGACTCTCCGTCAGAGAAGTTACACAATGAATACATCTTTAAGAGCAAAAAAATACAGACTGTGATTGGCTATGATTATCATTTGTGTGGATTGCTTTGTTGGACCATAAATTAGAGTCCAGCCTTCTCGCCACCCAAATCTTCCTCTGGACTAAAGCATATTATGATTCATATGTATAATCTGTTCAAATTGGTAGCGCACACCGCAGATGTTCCACCGGGGGCAGCGTAATTTGCAGCCTGAAAAGACAACATTATCATATGGAAAGACAAATTACAGTGGAAACAAAAAGGGATGTTATATTTAACATAAAATTAATTCAGCTGGGTTCAGTTTAAACAGGTAAAACAATGTGGGTTAGGCAAACAGTATCAAGATAAACCTAGAACATTAGTTCAACAGCAGAATGCAAGTAATTAAAGGCACTGTACCATATTTTAGGTCATAACAATGTGTACAGTAATACATTTTATAATTAGATGGTGCTTATACAATATCTGTACTGAAGCAAGTTTTTGCTGAAATACATCTAATGGTGGAATGTTTAGGGGTTACTATGGAGACACTATGCACACATTAACAAACAGACAAAAAAGTTTAAGATCGTTGTAAAACTCAAAAAATACAAAATGGATTTAAAATGGATTTAAACAACACATTTTCAGAAGCCTGTGATCATGGTCCTGATTAGGAGAACAAAAAGGTGAGAGTGACTAAGGGTGCACTCACATTAGGACTTTAGAACCGTGCATAAGCATAAAGCGAGGTACGTTTGTCCAGTGTGACCTCAATCGAACCATGCCCAGGCACAGCACGGTTGGGCCTTTGGCCTGGTTAGAGGAGGTGGGCCAGAGCATGGCACAGTTCCTCATGAATGCGCACACGTACAACTTTAGTGTATGATCCCTATCAGGTGCACTGATGTCACTCACATAATAAAAACTCTGCTCTAAAACACATAGAATCCACGCTTACCTTCAGTCATGACTGTGACAGAGACAGAAGTTTTGCAGCCTCGTCTCCGGCTGTCCTCACTCCTCCACACTGTTATTATATCCATAAACTCATGGAGCGTGTATTGCAGCAGGACTCATATAATAATAATAATAATACATTTTATTTATATAGCGCTTTTCAAGACACTCAAAGACGCTTCACAATATCTGTCTTGGTACTTCTTGATGCTTTTATATGGCTCCTTAATGGTTCCCTAATACTGTAAATGAATCCTTCTTCAAAATCAACACTCAGTGCATGAGAAACAGAGATAAGATGAGAAAGAGTATTTTTTCTCCCTCAGAACAGGTCATAATGGACGTTGTTGCTTGAATGCAAATGAGGAGAAAAGAGCTGGCCAATAGTAGAGGGTGGGGGCGTGGCCAAACTCTCCGCTCAGAGCTGTCAGCTGTGCCCTCTGATCCATTTCCTTGTTTTTGCACAGGGGGAGAGATTTGAAGCGTTCCATTGAAAAATAAACACATTTCCACATAAAATAAAATTAAACCACTGCTGTTCAAAGGTCCAGAGGCTCAGATAAAGGACTTCCGAGCCTAGAAACACTCGGACGTGCCTCCAGGCAAATAAAAAAACGCATTTCGCATTGCCTAGCGCATTCGCAGTCCAAACTCTCTGGGCGTGATTTACAGAGACGCTTTTTTGCATTTCTTTTTTCGATCTGAAGTCAATAAGGTGCCTTGTTCAAACTCGCCCGTTTGAGCTCCGAAATTTTGTAACGCAGAAAAGGATCGCAAATGCTCAGTTTAGACATTTCGCAACTTTTAACCATGGGGGGGGGGGGCTAAACAGGGTAGGGGAGCTCACATTAACGTTCAAAAACCTCAGAAAGTGAAAATTTCATGCCATGGGACCTTTAACAGATATTTCATGCAGCTGGACTTTGCTCTCTGCTGCGCCTCATGTAAACAATTAGCACCATGTGATGACATCATCGGGCCGTGGCCTGGTTCAGTTGTGCAGGTGTGAGTCTGGACCATAGAACCCTAGGCAATCGGGCTTGAGCACAGCACAGTTCTAAAGTCCAAATGTGAACCCTTACTGAAAAACCGTTTGCTAATGCTAGCTAGCTTGTGACCCGTAATAATATTACGAGTCTCAAATTTTTATTTGAGAAGGACTTGTTTAACATCACAAATCAGATCATCTGTTGTAGTTCCAACTAAATCAGTTCTTTCTGGTCAGATTGTGTTAAAAATAAAGCTCAGATTAAAGTCTAATTTGTGTAACAGCTTCACACCCCCAGGGAATGATATATATTGAATTGTATATATCATTCTATAATCTATATTTGTGAATGCTTTACATGATCTTGTCTGGTTTTGTTTTGACTAAAATGTTTAACTTTCAGCTTTATTACAATTCTGAATGTGATTGCATTTCTTCTCAAGCTGTTTGCCCTTTGTGGGCACCCGTAGATGTCAAATATTTACATAATTGTCCATTCTCCATTCGTTCCTCTTTATTCCGAACAACACAGTGCATATTTTCAAATTAGAATAGATCTTTTAATACGAATTAATCTAATCCACCACACACTTTCACGTTGTAACTGGCCTAATTTGTCCTCCTCTGCACTTCCTACAATTTTGGATTTAAATGACAAGTTGAAAATCCGATTCTCCTACGCCGTTTTATTACATTATTTTTCTTTTAAAGCTTCACCAGTGCCTCCTCCGTAATCTACATTTTATTCCAATGATTTTGCTTGAATCCACTCTAAAGGTTGACAGTGCAGCTTTTCTGGTGGAGGGACTGTCAAATGCTTTTCTCCATGGAGATGTCACTGCTCTGCCTGGAATGTTCCACAGTATGACATTAAACAGCTCTGCTTTACATTTATTCACTTACAGGTGGTTTTATAGCTCAAAAGCACCTAAAAACAGGCATTATGGCTGTCTGCCGGGTTGCTTCTCCACAGATCTGAGCTGTAACTTAGTCTGGTTTGGTCTCCATGAAGATTGAAAGGTTTAATGCTATACTGTGAAACATTCCAGACAAAGCAATAACATCTCCATGGAGAAAAGTATTTGACGGACCCTACACCAGAAAAGTTACAAAAGGCACCTTTAAAGCTTCTCTGCGTATCTTTTCTGAAGAAGTGTTGACCACCTGCTTGTCTCCATGACGATGTTATTGTTTTGCCTGGAATGTTCGACAGTGTGGCATTAAACTAGTGAGAAGGTGATATCACTAGGGGAAGTTACAAGTCAGATTTATGGAGAGGCAATCTCACTCATGGTAAGAGTGCATGTTTTTAGAGTCCTTAGAGGATTTTGCTAGTATTTTTTTTTTGTATATTGAAATCAAGATAGGATTATTGTTCCATGTCAGGGTTTTGATTTTGTTGTTTTGTAGAATTTTTCACTTTAAAGGCACTGTACCTGATTTTAACTTTAATTTTATGGTCTTAAAATGTGAAAAACAGAAGTAGTTAATTTTAAACTGTTTTAAACAGTATTTCTCACTTACCTTATACATTCAGAACATCCTAATTATTCACCGTGATGAGTTTAGCGTTTTTCACAAAATTTTGCCACGACTGTAAAGCTAACAACAGCTAGCATGCTAACATGTACTTCCTGATTGCAGACAGTACACAGCAAGGATCTTTAAGAACATAGATCCAGTGGCAAATTAGCATGTCTTCACTCAGTTGTCCTAAAAACGTTTCCCCTGTTTTTTGTCATAGAATTTTGATATTTTTGAGTGAGTAACCCTTTATTATTAGTCTGTATACATTTTCAAAAGCTCAAAATGCTCTGTTCCACCTTGTGATATCACAAATGGTAGTTTTCAAGTTAACAGCTCCTTTACCTTACCTTTAGTTCAGTAGAGATTGGCAATTTCAGGTCTGAAATTATCCAAATGATTCCAGTGAAGTTGTATGGAGTTTTAAAAACACAGTGGAGCACTTCTTGCATCACCACATGACATCACAAAGTGGAACAGAGTGTCTTCAGTTTGAGAGAAGAACTATGCAGGTTTGTGTGTTAAACATGTGTGAATGAAACAAAACACAACTCCAGGTGTGTTTGTGATGAGGAAACAACATTATAACCTAATATGGGCCCTTGAACATTCCATCACATCTCCTCTAGTATTCTCCCCGTGTCCCCTCAGCCTTTTGTTTTTCTCCCCGTGTGGTGCGTGCCTGGCTCTGTTTGCACAGCGGTGGTCACTGATCACTGCTCTGACTCGATCCGTCTCTTGTCGCTGCGCCTGTCCGTAGTTGCCGTGGCGATCACTCAGCGTTTGTGGCAGGTGCGGCGGGCGAGATGAGGGGCAGGTATGCATGGCTGCACTCCTCTGTCCTACACCGTGATGGAAAGAGAGGTGTCCCAGAGCCGGATTTATAACGGGAGATTCACTTGTATGGGATATTTGTGGATAAAGTTGTTTTCAAAGTGTTTATGGCAGGTTTCATTTCACTTATATTTTTTATACTAACTTCTTACCTGTAGTTATTAAAGAGCTTTTTGAATCTTGATGTTATAATATTTCCTCATCACAAACACACCTGGAGTTGTGTTTTGTTTCATTCACACAAGTTTAACACACAAATCTTGCATATTTAGGCTGAGTTCTTCTCTCAGACTGAATACACTCTGTTCCACCTTGTGATGTCATCATGTGGTAATAGAGGAAGTGCTCCACTGTGTTTTTAAACTCCACACACCTTCACTAGAATCATTTGGATAATTTCAGACCTGGAATTGAAAATCTCTGCTGAACTCAGTGGCGTGTGGTCAGGGGAATCAAGGCAAGCAGTGGTTGCCCAATAAAATCTAAAATCATAGCATGTTAAATTGTTTCGCATTATATCCAAATCATCCTATTTTCCCTACACTGTCTGTTTGAAACATGGTTGTACTCACGGTGTCCTTTACTACACTCTTCGGGTCACTGATCAAACTGGAACAACCGCGGCTCCAAACGCCCCCTTAACTTGTGTTGTTTTGTCCTTCTACGGAGGCCTGGAGGCACATGTTGAGAGCGCAGCTTACAATCATTACAGTCTATGTTTCTACATGCACTCTGACAACTGAAGTAACCAGCCAGTTGTTTTAGAGGTTTGCACATACATACTGACGACCACAGCCGGCTCAAACAGTGCTGAATAAAGCCACATCATCACCATGGAAATCTGATGGGAACCGGAGATGTGCGGCGATTCCCAGTGAGTGTGCATGTGCGACAGGACACGACAACAGCATTTGTAAGGATTAGATGTTAGTTAGAAATGCAGATGTTAGTTAATCAAACAGTGAGCTAGTTTCAGCACTATTTTTTGTTAAATGGAGGATCCGGACGGAGCAGTGGAGTGAGAAAGGCTGGGGCAGTGAGGAGTCCGCCTCATCTCTGTGTGTTTATGAAGGAGTGACAATGTCAGTGGAATAACCGCACTGTTACACACATGTGGAGGAACGTGTGGCTGTTCTGGACCTACACTGTTTCAGGGAAATACAGGACACCTCTTCAGGAAAGATATGATTTTGCATCTATGAGAGACGTGAGTGTGAGCGCGCTGTTCTGACACATGGCTGGATGGACATCAGGCTGTGCATGAGCATGTCTGAGCAGTGCACTTTTGTTGTTAGTGTCTCTTCATGAATGTACATTTTGTATAGCAAGTGAATTACACATGTGTAGAGCTGCCATATGTCACCCATATGGTTTCTAGATGCATTATAATAATTACATAATAATTACAAGAGTCCTGACAGCTCAGTTGTCTAAATAAGGTGTAGGGGTAGAAACAAATAGCCCTGTTTGTACAAAGATGGTGTCAAATATTGTCCTATATACAAATATGAATAAACTCTATGGTCTAGGTCTCTCTGATTTGGCTCCAGAATGGCTCAGTATACATGCAGTTAATATGAGTAAAAATAAATAGACTAATTTGCTATGTAGTTTGCATAAAAAGTGGCGTTATTAAAGTGCTATCAACTAAATGTTGATATCCACCCCAAGTCTGCTTGCCTAGCCATAAAAGTCACCGCAGGCTACTGACTGAACTAAAGGTAAAAGGAGCTGTTTGAAAACTACCACTTCATGACATCATAAGGTGGAACAGATCATTTTGAGCTTTGGAGATGTAGACAAACTAGTGATAAAGGATTACTCAAATCTGTGAACTCCAGTGATGTTTTTGATAAGGAAACAGCGTTATAACATGACTTAAATCTCACAAGAGTCAACAGAAACAGAGAATGACTCTGTGAATGAGTTTCCTATCTCGGTAAAGCTGAAAAGTTTTATCATTTGAATCTGCAGTTGTATTTCTTGCTTCATATTTGCACTTTTCAAACTTTAAATGAAAAACATTTCAGTGACAGGCTGGTGGAAATAAGACATGTACTAATTTGATTTTGGCTTGTCTACGTCTGTATTAAATCTCCCATTCTCTTGCCGAAGTACACTGGGTTTGTATTGATCTTGTAAGTAACTTTCACTGTTTTGCATGGCTCTTTCTCTTTCTTTCACTTGTCACAGTGAGACTTGATCAGGTTTAGTAATGATTCGTACACTTCACCTGCTGTTGCTGTGGTACCGCTGGGACAGTTCAAAGAAAGAGGTGATAAAAGACTCAGTTAAGTTAAATTATTTCTAATTTTTTAAGCATGTTGTGGGTTTTTTATGTTTTCTGACATGGTTTTGGTGGAATATAAGTAGTGTTGGCTATTGGCCGTACTAAACTTCCAAACATCATTTAGATACTAAAGAATATTACTATACTATAACTATATCAACTATTACTTGACTATATGTCAATCTTCTAATCCTTAATCACTGTAAGGCGCTTTGTGTTACATTTTTTGTATGAAAAGTGCTTTATAAATATTGTTTGATTGATTGACATCAGCCGTTGTGTCCTTGGGCAAGACACTTAACCCCACCTCGCCCCCAGTGTCTGTGGACACTGGTAGGCCCCATGGCAGAAGATACAACAAGGCCTGTTGTGACATGAGCCGTCCTCCTATGGACCCACCACCCGCGGAAGGATTCATGGGGGCTGGTGCATTGTGTTCTGGGCAGCAGAACACTGCTTGGACTGCTGCTCCCGCGACCCAGAAAATGGAAAAGCGGAAGAAAATGAATGAATGAATGAATGAATGAACCAGGACTGAGTCAGAATCAGACCAGAAATAAACCAGGAATAAACCAGGACTAAACCAGGGCCAAACCATAACTAAACCAGGACTAAACCAGGACCAAACCAGAACTAAACCAGGACTGAACCTGGATCAAACCAGGATTAAACTAGGACTAAACACAGACTAAACAAGGAACAAACCAGAGCAAACCAGGATCGAATCAGAACTAAACCAGGACCAAACCATAACTAACCCAGGACTAACCCAGGCCTAAACCAGGACCAAACCAGGACAAAACCAGAGCGAAATCAGGACTAAACCAGATCTAAACCAGTTTTCCATTTTTCTGACGGTTTCTATAGCTTTTGTTATAATTTGCATCTTTTTCACTTTTGTATTCCTCACATAAGAATCCTTGTGTCTTGTATTTCGTATTTCTGATTTCTGAAACATGTTTTGTATCGTTTCTCGTGATTGACAGCTTGTGATGGAGGCTGACATTTTGAGCTTTTGTCTCGTCACTGCAGCGATCGGCAGTGTTGTGTTGCCATGGAGACGTGTAGTACAGCAATCGGCAAGGGGCAACAATACGAGGCTTTTGTTTTTCAAGATGTTTGAATGTGGATGTTCAATGTAGAGAGGAGGTTGCTATGAGTAACTGTGTTTTACAGTATTTACAATATTTTTGATTTAGATTTTTTTTTTCTTACATTGGAAAAATTTAATTCAACTCTTATTTTAAAGGCGCTGTACCTGATTTTTACTGTCTTAAAAACATCAAAAACAACTAGTTAATTTTAATTATGAAGTTGCTAAAACAAAAATCCTCACTCTTTTCAGAAGGTCTCAAACAATAATAAAAAATACTTTAATTTTTCAGTCTTGTTCACAAATATAGTGAAGTAGAATTGTACAAATAGGCCTACCTGCTCACAGTTGTAGTGAAAGTAAAAAGTATTCACCTTATGTACTTAATTAAAGGACATATCTCAAATTTATACTTAAGTACAGTGCTTGATTTATAATTAGATGCAGACAGTACACATCCTCAAGATCTTATACAATATATCTGTACTGGGGCAAGAAAAAATTTGCTCATATACGGTACATGTTAAAAATTGGGTACAGGCCCTTTAAGAAGAATCCTTCTTAAGAAAGAAACGATAAAATAACATAAGAATATGACTTTCAATTTCAAGATCTGTAGTGGTCTCATATATTATTTTCTTTTTGTTCTGAATACCCTTGATTTATTTCTATTGCCTGGCAATTTAGACAGGGAATTCTTTTATAATTTATGATCTACACGTCAATCACTATTACACAAATAGTCCATGTGAACAACAGGCTGGCCTGAAGGGACACCTGTAATGTTGTGTACAAGAAGAGCATGAGCAGACTCTTTCAATGTGTGCGGTAAGTTACTGGAGATTTTCTACCAGTCTGTGGTTGCCAGCGCCCTGTGCTTCACTGTGGTCTGTTGGGGAAGCAGCACCAGTAAAAGGGACATTGGACGGATTGACAAACTGATCCCCAAAGCTGGTCACGTGATCGGCTGTGAGCTGGAGACATTTGTCACAGTGAGGGACAGGAGGACACTGGACAAACTGCTCTCCATCACTCCTGCTCACCCAAAGCACCAGATTATAGAGCGACAGAGGAGCTCATTCTCCAACAGGCTCCTACAGCTCCGCTCAAACAGTGAGAGATACAGGACTACATTCATACCATACTCCATACAACTGTACAACAACTCACCCTTAGGTAATAGATAATATTCCCTCGATAATACTCCCTATAACTGTATATAGCTTAGCCTGGGAATTCCCAGGCCGCTTCCGTTCGTTTCGAACTGGAAGGCGGCCTGGCAGCTCGTCCAAGCGAGAGCCCCAGATTTAGGGCCCCAATCAGAGAGCGGGGAGGTGTGGCAAGACGGTGACGCGTACTTCATGACAAACGGAAGCTTGTAGTTTGAACTGACAACTGACATGATTGGCTATGGACTTACGTATACGCTCAATGATAGACATTCATAACGCCCAATAAACGGCCGTTGGCGATCGCTAACCACACCTCCGCTACGGGATTTTTCGAAGCGAGTTTCCAGACCCATATCTCACTTGTGATATGGTCAGGTGTTAACCAGACTAGTATATAGCTTGGACTGGACATCTTATTTGATATTGTATTTTATACTTTATTACTTACTTCTCTATTTAATTCTGATTTGTACATACACATTTATTATCTTTTTTTATTTATTATATTTTTTATTTTTATAATTATGTCTCATCTGACACTGTCTATTGCTCTTGGTTGCTATTTCCATCTATTTTTTGTTACTCTGTTATATATTATATTTGATGAGTGAGCTACTGTACCCAAAACAATTTCCCTTGTGGATCTATAAAGTTTGTCTAAGTCTAAATTACAAGGACATGCTTTTTAGGCAGAAGCTTGTCCATGTCAGAATAAAAGCCTCATATAATCATTTTGACATCTTGTTCTGAAGCTCTTGTTCTGAAGCTCTGAAGAAAACCCAAAGGTCAGCTGATCCATAGCATTCACGTGCTGTCAGTCAACGCTAAGTTTATCTCACAACAGGAAGTACCTCGGGAGACAAGTCACATGACCCAACTGTGCGAAATGGCTTTCCTCCAGGCCACTGTACCGTTATTATCAAAAAAATATATAATGCAGTTTCAGCTTTCTGTCATATGGTGATATTTTGAGGGCAGCTGAACACTCAAAAGATAATAGTATTTAGTTTTGAATTGTTAATTACTGGCAACGGTCACAACCTTTCGTCATTTCGAAACCTATGAACAGGTTGAAGATTTTGAATGTTGTTATAATTGTCACAGATGCAAATGCAACTACGTGAAAATAACGTGAAAGAAAAACTGACACAAAGCTCAAAATCTTGTTAAATGAACAAACAAAAGAGAAATATATTTTTAATTATAATAAAAAAAATATCCACGTGACAAGTTTTACAGTTTTTAAACCACAAAAGGAGTATAGGTATCTAACTCAACGTAGGAAAAAATAAATAAAGTCTGGTACCACATCTTTAAAGCTGCACTATGTAACTTTTTAGGTAGGGGTTTGTCACCTGTTTATCTAGATGGAAATGTTGTTACTTTGCCTTGAATGTTCCTTCATAAGGCATTAAACACATCTTTCCTGCGTTTATTCAAATACAGGTGTTTCTATTCCTCCAAAAATGCTCAGAGCTCCTCGCCCCTCCACAGATCTGACTTGAACCTTGGCCTGATGGCACTTCCTCCTTTCCTCCATGGAAATACCAAGCAATAGCATATCCATAAAGAGACCCAGAAAAGTTACACAGTGAACCTTTAAATGTCCACTATTACTCTAGTGACCATGTTAAAGATCCCATGACATGGTACTTCTTGATGCTTTTATATGGTGCCTTAATGGTTCCCTAATACTGTAAATGAATCCTTCTTCAAAATCAACACTTAGTGGATGAGAAAGACACATGTACAGAGTCAGAGTCATAATCTCTCTGTCTGAACAACTCATTCTGGGCCTTGTTGCTTGAATGCAAATGAGAAGGACACAGATTGGTTAGAGGAGTGGGGGGGGGGCCCAAATGCGCCGCTGGTTCCTTGTTTTAGCGGTGCTCTGTGCCTGGCCCCACTTCCGAGTGTGTAAGCGCGAAGGAGGAAAGGACAGCCTTTTCAATGAAAAAAAAACACATTTGTACAGAAAATAAAATTAAACCACTGCTGTTTCAGAGGTCCAGAGGGTCGGGTAAAGGACTTCCGAGCCTAGAAACACTCGCACGTGCCTCCAGGCAAATAAAAAAACGCATTTCGCATTGCGTAGCTCCTCCGCAGTCCAAACTCTCTGGGCGTGATTTCCAGAGACAGGGGGTGGAGATCCAGACGGTGGTGGAACTGAATTTGCATTTCTTTTTTCGATCTGACGTCAATAAGGTGCCTTGTCCAGAATCGCCCATTTGAGCTGTGTTTTTTTCAAACGCAGAAAAGGATCGCAAATGCTCAGTTTAGACATTACGCAACTTTTAGCCATGGGGGGGGGCCTAAACAGGGTAGGGGAGCTCACATTAACGTTCAAAAACCTCAGAAAGTGAAAATTTCATGCCATGGGACCTTTAACCCAATTCCTAACAAAAGATTTCCACAAACACATTTTTATAATATGCTACTGTGGAATTTCTTTTCTTTTCTATTTTCTGGTCTTTCTCTCATTAAAACACATTTAAACTCTCTTATTAAAATTCCCGTTAAACCAACGATACACATTGTACAATAATTCATTCTTTTGGCAGTCATAATATTAGCCACTTAGCATTGTCAGCTAACAGAAGTGCACACAGGGAATCCAGCTGAAAAAAAAACCCTCTCCAAATAAATGTTTAGTGTAGATTTAGCAGCCTCATAAAGCGTAATATGCAAATCCACTTTTCATTGTAATATATGAACACGACCGTGCGTAGTTTTTCTGTTTATATTTACATAATTAGTGAAAGCCTATGAACAATTAAAGGACTAAAGCTAATAAAAAGTAAATGTGAACACTCCCTAGTGATTTCTGTTTGTCTAAAAGCCAAAAAGATGTCATTTTGAAACTAATGTGTTTTGCTCCAATTCCCAGTTTAGAAAAGGCAAAACATTTTCAATTAATTTCCACAATGTTTGGATAATTAGTTTTGTGTGTTAAAACTGCAAATAAAGCTAATACAGTTTTGTCACCATAGCTAACGGACTTCCTATCCTCTTTCTTTCACTTTCTCTGTATGAATCTGAAAAAAGGGTAAAAAACAGGCCTAAACCAGGTCTAAACCAGAGACTAAACCAGGGACTAAATCAGGACTAAACTAGGGCTAATAAAGCAGGTCTAAACCAGGACAAAACTAGGACTGAATCAGGACTAGAACAAGATTAAACCAGGTTTAAACCAGGTCTGAACCAAGGACTAAGCGAAGTGTAAACCAGGAGTAACCCAAGAACTAAATCAAGACTAATCCAGAGATAAACCAGGACTAAACCAGGAAGCTTATAGGACTTTTAATTGCATACAGTGGAACATTCTAGCAATAACATCTCCATGTAGACCAGCATATGTCTGACCACCCTACCCAAAAAGTTACGTAGTGCAGCTTTAATAGAGTCCAAATATACCATATAACTTTCCCCTTATGGGATCCTATAGCTTACATTGTATAGAACGCTGTCTATACGTGTCACTGTATGGGAAAGCAATGGCCTTTTCCAGTGAATTGAACATTTTAATCAGCTTTACAAAGAAGCCACAGTCGCAAGAGAAAGAAAGAGGCTGAGGTTTGAAGAATAAAAATGAAAAAAAAAATCAGGAAGTTCGTGTTGATTGGTCCTTCAGAGTCTTCTCAGCGTGTGGCCCATCTCAATACCTCTTTCATCGCAAAGTTTGAACACAAATCCTCAGTTCCTCTGCATCTTTTGTTCACCTCCTTTTAGCCCCAAAATCCAAGCACTATTCCACCTATTTCTTGCCAGTCTGAATTCATACATTACCCATAGGAAAGCTGCCAACTTCAATGCTTTTTAAGGCTTATTTTGAACCAGAGCGTTTTAGTTGTTTGCGAGAAACTTGGAAGGAATCCAAACCAGATCTGTTCTCAAGCCCCTATAAGCGATTGACTGCCACCGAAGCACAGAAGATGGCTCATTCAATGTTCTTTCTCATTATAATTAGGGGGGAATTACCTGTATTTACGCCCATAGCAACGCCACTCATTTAATTCGATGAGAAAGCAGCGCTCTTCTCAGGATTAAGAGTGGCACTTTGAGAAAGTGCCAAAATCCTATCGTCAAATACCAAGGAATCCAGTGCAAATTAATTGAGTCGTTTTTTTATATATAGTTGTGTTTTAAAAGGTGCACTTTGTAACTTTTCGGTTGGGGGTGCGTTACCTGCTTGTTTCTATGGATATGTAACTGCTCTGTCTTGCATGTTTCACAGTATGGCATTAACGTTTCTGTTTTCATGGAGACCAAATTAGACCAAGTTACAAGTCAGATCTGTGGAGAGGCAACCCCGCTTACAGTCAGTGTGCTGAGTACTTTTGAACTATAAAACGGCCTGTAATTGAATAAATGTAAAGTAGAGTGCCATTAGCATGCTAGTTGCTCTTAGCATTACCATGGTGGCAAAACTCCGCTCTGGCCTCTGAAAGTTGTGAAAAGCCCTTATAAGCTCATTGCAAATGTTTGATACTATGGCATTAAACATATCTGTTACCATGGAGGTAAAGCTATACCTTTATTAGTCCCACAGTGGGGAAATTCCAGTTCTGCATTTAACCCATCCTGTTATTAGGAGCAGTGAGCAGCACATTACTGCTCCCGGGGACCATCTCCATGATCTTCTTGCTTCGGCTTGGTCAGGACCTAAGCTGGAGGATTTACCTATGGTGCATGTTTTGGGTTGATGGGGGAAACCGGAGTGCCAGAGGAAACCCACTTAGACACGGGGAGAACATGCAAACTCTACACAGAAAGGCCCAGGCGATCGAACCCAAACCATGCATGCAAACTCCACCCAGAACACACACAGAAAGGCCTGGGTGACCCGGGGATCGAACCCAGAACCTTCCTGCTGTGAAGCATGAGCGCTACCCACTCAGCCACTGTGGGATGCTAAAAAAGGTCAGATCTGCAGAGAGTCGGGCCTGATCACAGTAAGAATGCATGTTTATCATGGAATTTGTAATCAATTACACTTTTAAATGTATAAATCCTATAAAGATAAATACGTTTAATGCCATACTTAGGGACATTTCAAGCAAAGCAATAATAAACAAACAGAAAAGTTACATAATGCACCTTGAATTTCTTATTCATTATCTAAATTTTGGGCTCAGAGCTAAACCTATAGAACTATTATCATGTGTTAGATGATATATTTTCCTTCTTGTCTTCTGAACAAAATAAAACGAGTATATGCTGCTTACAGATCGTTTCTTCATATAATTTTTCACTGCTGCTGCCTCGGTAGCCTGTGTTAGCGTTAGCATGCTCCGCTAACCACCAGACACAGATGCTAGTAGGCGTATGTCTTTGTACAGTGACATTAGCCAAGCAGCACTCCTCTTTCAAAATTATACTTGTTCCTTATGGGCCAGTTTACTGTATTATTCTTTTAGACTTCCTTTGATGTAAAATTATTGGTTCCACTTTATAATAACTGCACTTTAATTAGCCTTAATAAAGCATGAATAAAGACTTAATTAATAATGAAAAAAATGTTTACTAAGAATGATTCATTTGCGCTATAATGGGTTAAGGTTAGGGGTGAGGCTTAGTCTTGGGTTGGTCCTGGTTTAGTCCTGGTTCAGACCTGGTATAGTCCTGGTTCACTTCTTGTTCAGTCCTGGTTTTGTCATGGTTTTACTGCCTGGTTTAGTCGTAGGCTAGTCCTGAGTTAGTCCTGGGTTAGTCCTGGTTTAGCCCTGCTTCAGTCCTGGTTTAGTCCTAGTTTAACTCTGGTTTAGTCCTGGTTTAGCCCTGGTTTAGTTCTGGTTCATTCATAGTTCAAACCTGGTTCAGACTTTGTTTAGACCTGTTTCAGTCCTGGCTTCGCCCTGCTTCAGTCTTGCTTTAGTCCTGGTCCAGAACGGCCATCCACCCGTGGGACAATTTGTGCGATATTTTAAACCCTGGAATAGCCAATCTCTATTAAACTTGAAATAGCGTCATACACATCATGACATCACAAGTTGGAACAGAGAATTTTGAGCTTTGACGATGTGGACAGACTAATAATAAAGGATTGCTCAAACATCTGTGAATGAAACAAAACATGCAACTTTAGGTATGTTTTTGAGGAGGAACATTATAACACGACATACACAAGAGTCAGTATTGCATAATATCGCACCTTTAACAGCAAATTTTTATGAAATGTTGTGGTTTATTACTCAAGAAAACCGCACTACAGCTTTAAATTCAAACAGGAGATCACCACCCCGTAGTCTTTATCACTTTAACTCATGTCAACAGTTGGCCTGTTTTCTCTAGTACAACCCTATGACCCTTTAGCTATCGCTAACTGTCTCGGGCTGCTGTATCTCGGCCTATTATACTCACACTTTCAACTTCCTGCTTATTTGAGGGTCAAAGGTCGTTCTTGTCTCCACGGCGACGGGAGCTTGAGCGATGAATGGGATTTAGTCTGATTTCACGCCAGAGCAGAGGTGATGGACAGCTGGGAGGGCTGGTCTTTGCTTCTATGCTACTTGCTAATGGAAGAGCTATAATAAGAATACAATGGTGGCTTGCAATTTTACTTATAGTTTTGCACTTTATGGGGAAAAATAAATAAATCTAAGAATAAACTACACACATTTAGCGTTGAAACCAGGTAAATTTCAATTCGAAAACGCACAAACCCTGCATATTTAGGCTGAGCTCTTCTCTCAAACAGAAAACAATAAACAGCACTATACAGGAAGCGCTCCACTGGGTTTTTATACTCCATACATTGTCACTAGAATCATTTGGATGATTTCAGCCCTGGTATGTCCAATCTCTACTGAACTAAAGGGTAAAAGGTAGCTGTTAACTTGAAAACTACCTCTTTACACCATCACAAGGTGGAACAGAGCATTTTGAGCTTCAGAAATGTGGACAGACTAACAATAAAGGGTTACTAAAATGTGTGAATGAAACAAAACACAACTCCAGCTATGTTTTTGAGGAGGTAAAGCTCACAAGGGTCAATTTTGCGAAGTATAAAACCTTGACTAATAGAAGAAGAAAAATTAAGTAGGATTTAGCACTGAACCTGCAGTATACAATACAATACTTTCCGTGGGGTAGTTTTAGGTGAGCAATTTCTTTGTGGAATAGCCGGGGTATAAAATCATGCGAAAATGCAGAATTCAAACTCTATATTCCACACAGAGCGCCAGAGTATTGTCCTAAACTAATTTACATGATGTTTTATGGGGCTGAAGTTAGGAAGGCTTTGAGAAAATGCTGACCCCTAGCACAGTTGTCTGCGCATTATTTAGTGTGTAAATAAAAGAAGCCGTCAGCGCAGAGGGAGAGAGGCAGTGCACATCTGAACATAAAATAAACCTGCTGTCTACCCTTCCTGTGTCCTCTGTCCTCCTCTCATCAACTACATATGCATACATTATAGGAGATACTTGCGGTATGCAGTTACGTTTACTTGATTAACTTTTTAAAGGTCCTACATTACACCAAACTGACTCTTATAAGCTTCAAGTTATGCTATAATGGTGCTTGAGTAATCTTTTATTAGTCAATCTGCATCTCCAAAGCTCAAAATACTCTACCTTGTGATGTCATAAAGCGATAGTTTTCAAGTTAACAGCTACCTTTTATGTTTAGTGGGGATTTGCAATTCCAGGGCTGAAATGATCCAAATGATTGTGAAAGTGTATGAAGTTTAAAAGCACAGTGGAGCAACCCTAACCCTGTATAACCACATGACATCACAAGGTGGAACAGAGTATTTTGAGCTTTGGAAATGTAGACACACTAATAATAAGGGTTACTCAAACATCTGTGAATGAAACAAAACACAACTTTGGGTATGTTTTTAAGGAGGAGACAACATTATAACATGGCGTAAAGCTCAAAAAAGTTTTTTTTGTGTGTGCGTAATAGAGGACCAAAAATATTGAAATAAACCAAATTTCCACACAGTGTTTTACCACTTCAACTCCTCTTAACCTGTTTCACTGGAACATAGACCTGATCCTTCAGCCCTCACAGCTCCTCTTATCTGTCTCTGTTGAACCTGGGTTTATCAGCTCCAGACCGTCATTAAGAGAATTACACTGCTCCTCTATCTGCTGGGGCCCCACACATACACACACAAGCATGCATGCACACACACACACACGCATGCATGCACACACACACACACACACGCGCGCACATTCACATGTTACACACACAACCATTCCAAAAACACTAGGATTAAACCAGAACTAGAACAGGACTAAACCTGTGAACTAAACCAAAACTTAAGGCTGCATCCCATTTCTCTGTCTTACCCCTTCGTCTTACCCCTACCCCTTGGTTTTGCACCTTCATGTGAGGGCAAGGGGTGTCCCGATTCTAATTTTGATCAAGGGCTAGAGCCACGACCTCGGGCTACATGCCCCTTGAAACGAAGTCAGCTCTCGACCAGACTTGGAACGAAGGGGTACACCTACAAGCTCAGGCAGGTTTTGGGATCAGGATTGCAGCGTCACATGGACCAGCCAAGGAGTCTCATAAATGTATTTTCAGCAGTTGTAATATCGATTAACAGTTTAGCATGGCTTACAATTATGACGCTTATGTTCTACGTTACTTTTAGTGAACTGTTGTTGCGGTTTTAATTGTAGTGACGTTATCGTTTTCATCGAATTTTCATGTATAAACAAGCTAGTTTTTTTGTCAAGCTGAGGTACCCGATAATCCTTGACATTTGTTTACGTTTGTTTGCGTCAATTGTTGTCACCTCTGTAGACATAGCAGCCAGGTAGAGACAAGGGATGATGACGCAAAAAATAATCGAGTGGTGTCCCATTTCTTAGGGCAACATTCGTACCCTGAGCCCTCTCAGCTTGGTATCGAGAGGCAAGACAAAGATGTAGATAAAGGGGTAGGGGAAGGGGTAAAACAGAGTAATGGGACGCAGCCTAAACCTTGACTAGACCACCACTAGACAAGGAATACACCAGGAATAGACCAGGAATAGACCAGGACTAAACCAGGAATAGACCAGGACGAGACACTAGACCAGGATCATATCAGATAATTAGTTTTTATAGAGAAATATTGCTTATAGTTCCAAGTAAATGAATTGTTCTGGTGTAGAGTAGCAAATGAGATAAAAAAAAAACCACTGCATCAAAACTGGAACCATTCCTGGACTAGACCAAAACTAAACCAGAACTGGAACAGGATCAAACCAAGCCTATATCAGGACCAGGATCAAAGCATTTCTTATTTATTTTTAATGTATTTGTAAATTAATTGTCCTGGTTTAGAGTATGCCCAACAGAGATTAAAGCAAAAACATAACATCAAAACTGGGACTAGACCAGGACTAGGCCAGGACTAAACCAGGATTTAGCTAAGTTTGGAGCCGGCCTAAACTAGGACTTTACCAAGAGTAGAGCAGGACTAAACCAGGACTAGAGCAGAACCAAGTCTACTTAATAAAGCGGGATAAAACCAGGAAAATAATTTATTATTTTTATGGAAAAATAATATTTCCAATGGGTTTCAACTAGTCGTGGTTTAGACCTGGTTTAGACCTGGTTTAGTCCTGGTTTAGTTGTGTTTTTGGACAACTGATTTAGGCTACGTTCACACTGCAGCCTGAAACGACCCAAATCCGATTTTTTTGCCTCTATGCGACCTGTATCTGATCTTCTAATGACAGTGTGAACGACACAGATCCGATTTTTTCAAATGCGATCCAGGCCACTTGGATATGTGGTCCTAAATCCGATACATATCCGATCTTTTGACATGCGACTTCAGTCTGAACGGCCAGGTCGCATTCATCCGACCTGAGTGTGTTTCCTCCAATGAGAGTGGTACAAGTAGGCGTTCACAAATGTGCACAAACGTTCTTCTCGTCATGCGAAAATAGTATATAAACTCGTATCAGTGAAGCGGCGAAGCACGTAGCAATCCCACCCCTCCTGCCTGTGACTCCGCACTCACATGTTCCTTTCTGCACACGTTGCTGCCACTGCCCCGCAAAACGCTGTGGCCAAAAACCTCGTCCTTCTCCATTTCCTCCTTAAAACAAATAAGCTGTACATGTTTTGGCTCCGGTACGAAAGCAACTTTAGGCTACTTCCGTAAACATTGAGCGCGTTCACTGCGTGTGACGTCATCGTGTCCTCCAATGCGCATGCGGGACACTTTTGGGGAGTTTAGCGTTCACACTGGAGATCACATACAATTCGCATTTAACTGGAAATGTGAACGGCCTTGCAAATAAATCCGATTTCACAAAAAAATCGGAATTGAGCATTAAGCCCTGCAGTGTGAATGTAGCCTTAGTTGCACTTGTAAACAGTAATTTAAGTAATTCATGTATTTTCCCCACAAAATATGTCAAAACTTGCAGTAGACTTAAGAAATTAAACCCTAAACATCCACCCCCGTAGTTTGGTTGTTTCTGTTTCTGTTTGCGCACCCTGGATTCCTTCTGCTTGGTAAATGATGATAAAATAGTTTTCATTCCGCTCTTTTCTCTCCTCCGCTGCAAACGCTGTATATTTTTAATCCATGCACACTTTAAATGTTTAACCGCATCCTTGAGAAAAACCTCTCCACTTCTGTTTCCGTGGCAACTGGCATGCATTGGAATTGATGACATTGCCGGATCACCCACTTACTTTGCACTGTTCCATAAATTTCACAATAAAAGATGCTTTCCTAGCGAACTTTGGACATTTTGAAATATATTAAAATTGAAAATGCAACAATTGTGGTGGAGACATAAATATTGTTAGACTTTCAATCTACCAGATGTTTTGATATAGTTTTGCATTGGCCTTACTCATTTTAGCCCTTTGTTCCCAGTTTAGACCTGTTTTAAGTCTTTCTTAGTCCTGGTTTAACTCCTGTTTAATTGTTAGTATTTGGATAGATTCACAAATGGTTTAGTATCTTTTCATTTTACTTTGCGACTCCTTTTGTTCTGATTTAGTCCTGCCTTTGTCCTGGTTTAATCTTGATTTGATCCTGGTTTAGTCCTGCTTTAGCCCTGGTTTAGTCTTGGTTTAATCCTGGTTTAATCCTGGTTTAGTCCTGCTTTAGCCCTGGTTTAGTCCTGGTTTAGTCCTGATTTAGCCCTGGTTTAGCCCTGATTTAGTCCTGCTTTAGCCCTGATTTAGTCCTGTTGTAACCTCTCATTCATTCTTTCACCTTTTCACAGCTCAAACTTGTCTGTGTGAAGCTCCAGGAAGTGCCCATATTTGGCACACAGAAAACAGAGGCAAAACCATTCACAAAAAAATCACCAATCAGAGCGCAGAGCTGAAAATCTATCACAGTTTCAGTCACTTTAAACCACTGACAAAAGAGTCCATGACCTTGTTCCACACATGGAGGCTTCGAGTGTTTGTTTTGATGACAGAGAGGTATTTTGTTTTTATCTCAATTTTGTTTTCCAGGAACTGCCTCTAAAACTGTCATATGCACTTTTAATCATATTTAGGCCTGGTTTAGTCCTGTTCTAGTCCTGTTCTAGTCCTGACGTAGCCCTGTGGTAGTCCTGCTTTAGACCCAGTTTAATATTTGTTTAGACCAGGTTTAGTCCTCCTGAACTAATTATTTGTTTAGAGTATATGAAATTGCACTATATTACAATAGCATTGACACATTTGTAATAGTAGTAGTTGTAGTAGTAGTAGTAGTAGTAGTAGTTGTTGTTTGTTGTTTTGAAAAAGTATTGGACCAATTAATTAAAAAAAAAAACCTTACACTTTGACTTAGTAGACAAAGTGACAGAAGAAGACAGAAGTAATAGCAGTTTCCAAAAAATGTAACATATTTGGCTGTTACGAGTGTTGACCCTCTTCTATTCTTCTGTTCTATTCTATTCTATTCTCTTCTCTTGTACCCATTTTAATCAAACATTATATTTACACATTCTTGTGCACGCTCCTGTATTCTTGTGTGCTGTGGACTTGTTGTTTTGTTGTGTCTTCCGGTTGCAGACAAACCCAACAGTGTATGAAATGTGAACTGGAGTTAATGGATTGTTTTAAATGGACACTTAAGGACTGTTAATTTCTCTGAGCCAATCGTGCGAAAGAGACTCTGCTCCAAAGACTGTGTGTGTCTGTACTGCAGCTACTGATGTGTTTAACTTCATATCAGCTTCTGTTTTATTCATGTTAAAACCAGGATTAATCCAGGTCTAAACCAGGACTAAACAAGGACTGAACCAGAACTAAACCAGAACTAAATCAAGACTAGCTTACCGTATATCTTGCCACAAACAAGATCTAATGCAAAACTAAACTAGATTCAAATTAGGGTTAAGCCAGAACTGAACCATGACTAAAAGACTAAAGCAGGTCCAAACGGGGATTAAACCAGAAATCAACAGGGGCTGCTTTCACATCAGAAATATACCTTGTGAAACCCAGGATTTAATTCACAGATTCACAAAACCGTAACCGTACCACATCTACCGTATAATATAATATAATATACAACAGGCTAAATCCTGGTCTAAACAGGGTCTAAACCAGATCTAAACCAGGTTCAAACAAGGTTCTGTTTAAGTAATTGAAAAACAAGGGAGGAGGCTATAGGGAGCTAACAAGGCAAAGTGCGCGAGAGTGTTGACGTATGTCTCCTAGCTCCTATCGCGTAGCTCCTTCATCAGCACAACCTCATGTGAACTTATTACAGAAAGAGCAAAGTAACAGCACTCTGCTCTGTCTTCCTGTCTGTTTTAATTAAGAGCTTGAATATGTGGAATACGTTGTGAAAAACAGTACACTTTGGGTAAGGTTGGAGTAGGTTTTAGTGGTTAAATTGATATAGTTTAAAGAGGAGTATTATGTAAAATCGACTCTATGGAGCTTTCGACCATGTTATAACATTGTTCTCTCATCAAAAACATTCCTGAAGAGGTTTTAAATGTCATCCATGCGTGTCTGAGTGTTTTTAGTGATCTCCCCTTGGTCCTATTCATACCATCCTCATCTTGTCAGTCCTCCTTATCCGTCTATCTTGTGCTCAGTCCACAAGCCTACGTACATACAGAAGCATGATGGAAAAAAGTACACTACAACGTCACAAATCTGATGCAATGTGCCGTAGCTTCATTAGCGGCATGTGCACTGATTGTGTTGTGATAGTGCTTTGAAAGGGGAGTGACTTAGAGCAGAGAGCAAAGGGAGGAGACACTCAGACGGTCATGTTAATATGTTGCTTCTTAACATTTTCTAAACCAATAAAATGTAACTGATTTAAATGTTATGAGTTAGAACTGAATACCCCATGAAGTGTAACATCCCCTTTAAAATTCAAGTTCAATAGATATAATAATAATAATTTAGTTTGTTAACCGCTATGGTAACAGTCCTGACTTCATCATGAAGTAGTAGCAGTGGCAGTAATAATAGTTGTTAGTAGTAGTAGTAGTACTAGTGGTAGTAGTAGTAGTAATAGTAGTAGTAGTCGCAGCAGTAGTAGTAGTAGCAGTAACCGCAGTAGTAGTAGTAGAAGTAGTAGTAGTAGTAGTGGGTGGTAGTAGTAATTAAGATTAGGCTTAGGCTTAAGCCTTTATTGGTCTCACACACAATGACACACAGTGACACACGGGAGAAATTTGACTTCTGCATTTGACCCATCCTTTTCAGGAGCAGTGAGCAGCCATCTTTTTCGGCGCCCGGGGGGCAGTACCGTGAAGGGTCTTGCCCAAGGACCCACACTGGTTAGCTCATTGCCCGGGGGGGGTTTGAACCTACAACCCCCAGGGGGAAAGTCCATGACTTACCAGTTGAGCTAACCAGCCGGTTAGTATAACCAGCCGGTTAAGAAGTAGTAGTGGTAGTAGTAGTAGTTGCAGTTGTGTAATAGTAGTAGTAGTAGTAATAGTAGTAGTATTTTTTTTTTATCTTTTATAAGTAATAGTAATAGTAGTAGTGGTAGTAATGGTGATAGTAGTAGTAGCAGTAGTAGTAGCAGTAGCAGTAGTACTGTAGCAGTAGTAGTAGTAGCAGTAGTAGCAGTAGTAGTATTAGTAGTAGTAGTAGTAGTGGTAGTAATGGTAGTAGTAGTAGTAGTAGTAGTAGTGAGTGGTAGTAGTAATGGTAGTGGTAGTAGTAGTAGTTGCAGTTGTGTAATAGTAGTAGTATTTTTTTTATCTTTTATAAGTAATAGTAATAGTAGTAGTGGTAGTAATGGTGATAGTAGTAGTAGCAGTAGTAGTAGCAGTAGCAGTAGTACTGTAGCAGTAGTAGTAGTAGCAGTAGTAGTATTAGTAGTAGTAGTAGTAGTAGTGGTAGTAATGGTAGTAGTAGTAGTAGTAGTAGTAGTAGTAGTAGCAGTAGCAGTAGTACTGTAGCAGTAGTAGTAGTAGCAGTAGTAGCAGTAGTAGTATTAGTATTAGTAGTAGTAGTAGTAGTAATGGTAGTAGTAGTAGTAGTAGTAGCAGTTGCAACAATGGTAATAGTAGTAGTAGTTGCAGTAATAGTATTAGTAGTAGTAGTGGTAGTAATGGTAGTAGTAGTAGTAGTAGTAGTAGCAGTTGCAACAATGGTAATAGTAGTAGTAGTTGCAGTAATAGTAGAAGTAGTAGTAGTAGTAATCTGTTGTACATGAAAGTTTAAGTTATGCGCTGAACTAAATTACCTTTAACTCCTGATTAAATGATCAAACACTTGAGACCCTCATTTATTTGTTAAATGTAATTATTTGTTCACTTGTTCCTTCGGCACATCTCTTTCCGCTCTTTATCCTTCGCTCAATACCGTTTAATCCCCTGTGACGTGTTTGGGAGGATGGGAAAAGCCCACTGTGCCGTCCACTCACAGAAAATGTCCCAAAATCAATGACAGTCACTCAAAATGGACGCCTGATTGGATAATGTCTCGACACATAAGCGGGAGTCAATCGCTCAAGCACCAGGTGATCCCAGAAAAGAGGAGGGGGCTGGGGTGTCTATACAATGTGGAGAAGTTAAGTGGTTACTCACATTCACCCCTCACAGCAAGAAGGTTTCTGGTTCAATTCCCAAGTCTTCTAGTCCTCTCTGTGTGGAGTAGTTTATATTTTTCCTCCAGGAGTGACTGAAACATTTTAGTACAAGGAAGTAGTACACAAAATGGACTCTTGTGAGCTTTAAGACATGTTTGAATGTTGTTGCCCCCTCAAAAACATACCTGGAGTTGTGTTTTGTTTCATCCACACATGTTTGAGTAACCCTGTGTGATTAATTTGTCTACATCTGGAAAGTGTAAAATACTCTGTTGCACCTAGTGATGTCATGAAGCGGCAGTTTTCAAGTTAAGAGATACCTTAACTTTCGTTGAGTAGAGATTGGAAAGTTCAAGTCTAAAGTGATCCAAATGATTCTAGTGAAGGTGTATGAAGTTTGAAAACACAGTGGAGCACTTCCTGTATTACTTACTGCATTACTATTGGTGGTGAGTTGATTGGCAAAATTGCATTTGAAAATAAGTGATTAAAGGTTACTCAATCATGCACAAATCACTCCAAATACAACTTTGGGTGAGAAAATGACTATAATAAGGTTAAAAGCTCTGAAATGTCAATTTTGCATAATAGGTGAGCTTTAAACGTGGTAATATGTAATGTTGTTTCCGGTGTATCTAGCATTTTCAAAACAATAAAATATAACAATAATATGGTGATATGTATATTAGCAATTACCTCAAATAAAATACCTCCTTTTCAAGCATTCCCAATAACCTCCAAACAGCTCTCCAAAAACATATTTGAATCCATCTGCTTCTCCCTCCATTCACTGCACATTGAAATTCAAATGGGCCCTGATTATAATGCAGTCTAATGCAGTACCACCCTGAGTGTATGTGAACGCTCTGATATACTATTTTGAATGAGACTCCTTCTTTTAGCTATGTGGCCTCAAAAACACAGGGATTAGAGTGGCGTATACGTTTCCCATTGGCTTTAATATGCAAATGAAAGATTAGCTTTGTAGGGGAACTGGTTGGATACGAGCTTTCTATTTCTTTTAGTGGCATGAAGATTAAGGCTATTCATACCCTTCTCACAATCTAACTGTTGGTGACATAAAAACAGAAAGAAAACAGTTGCAAATAAATAATAGAAATGATGAATGCCATCTTGTGAATGTGCAAGCAAGTGAGGTTGATGGGTCTTAAAGTGGCAGCTTTCAAATGCAAAGTCTAATAAATAGTAGAAAAACAGAAAAATACTGTCTCAACATTTCAGCAAATTTGTTCAATACCATCATATCATCGTCTTACTTATATATTAAAGCAAAAATTACCTGATAGAGATAGATATACTACTAGGACAGTCCTCCTCCTTCAGTGCTTTTTTCTTTTATTTATACCACTGTCCACATTTTATAAGGAAGACATCAAATGTATGAAGATATATGGGTTATGTATAATTATCTAGTAAAGAAAAAAGTTAAACAACTCGACAAAGCTAAGAGTGGCTACATTCAGGATTTGAATATAAAATCTATATTAACAAAATATTTAGTGTAGATATTTATCTTTTTTTCTTTGCTACATAATTCTATATATTTTACTTCATATATTTGATGTCTTTTGTATGTATATAAAATGTAGAAAGTAGTAAAATTAAAGGGAAAAAAAGCATTGAAAGAGAGGGTGTGTCCAAACTTTTGGCTGGTACTGTAGATAAATACAGCCTGTTGCTCACGTTCACACATCACATGCATAAAAAACATACATTAAAGAGATTAAAAAGAAAAAAATAGCAGTCAATTCATAATCAATAAATAACTAGATAAAATGCTCAAGAGTTAGACAGTTTGCAGTGGTCTAAAATTATTATTCCTCACATTCCTTTTGCATTCTGAGCATCCGAATTATTCACCATGATGAGTTTATAAGTGCTTTTCATAGCTGTCAAAAACCATTTCAGAATTTTGCCTTTATTGTAAAGCTAACAACAACTAGCATGCCAACACGCACTTGCTGATTATCAGCCAATAAGGTTTAAGGCTAGGTTATGATTAAGGTATAATATATAGTTTATAGTTGGTCACAGGCAGTAAACAGCAGACTTATTTTGACCTCAAGAGCTGCTTATACCATATCGCTGTACTGGGACAAGGTAAATGCTGCTCAGATACATGTATAGTCACCAGGGTTGGGAGGGTTACTTTAGAAATGTATTCTGGTACAGTTACTTAAAATATGTATTCAGTAACATAATCCAAGAACCACAATATTAAAGTATTAATATTAATGTAACTTGATTACTTTCAATTACTTTTTTTGGATGACTTTAACACCAAATATATATATAACAACTAACCTATAACAACAAGAAAACAATACAATTATTTAATTTTGTGCATTATAAAAGAAACTGAGGAAAGCTAATTTGGGCAGTAGCTTATAGTCCTACAATGAAAGTGCACAAGTCTTGACCACATAGTACAGTTTATTAAGAAAAAATTCCATTGTCTTCTTTAAAAATAAAATAATTTCGAAATTTCCACCCACTAAATGCGTTCTTCTTGGTCGAAGTTTGTTCCATCGTACTGCCAGATCATGTGTTGTTGCAGTGTTGCAGTGTGCGCTCATGTCTGTATGACAATTTTTCCCTCCATCTCTATCTTTAAATTTAAAAATTAAATAACATAAAATGCTTTCAAATTGTATTCCTACAATATAATCCCCATTTTCACTAAATGTACCTCTAATCTGGGTACGTCTTCTTTCTTTGTAACTGTAGCGGAATACAGTAACCTTTTTTTGTATCCTTTTACTTACCGCCGTTCCATGTATTCCGGTACTCCCCAAGCCTGATAGTCACTATCGGTGTGTATTGTTTGGAAAAGGGAAGAGGGGGCAGATAACATAAGATTACTCTTCTTTCTGCTCCCTTTCATTCAATTTTTTGTATTGTTATCACACTGTTGATGTCTTTTTATACTTTATGAATGAAATAAATAAACAAACAAAAAAAAAGTTCCACATTCTTTAAATATAATATCATCTATGATCACTGCTGTGTTTTATTCAAATTCACTGTGCCATTTTACACAGAAGAATATGTAATTTATCTTAGCCTACATGGTGAAATATGCCAAGTCATAGTGTCTTATATACTTCAAATACAAAACCATACATCCACACATAATGACTCCAGCCAGAGAGGCGTTTCAAATTTACCATGAGAAGCTGGTCCATTGGTTTCCTTTTGATGTTGATGCTTGGAGAGAGAGGGAGGAAGCGCTGGATTAGGAAAAACATTTCATATCAAGGGTTTGTGATCCAGGCATTAGACACACACAATGCAAGCAATGTCAACAGCTTTAATTGAGTGGTTCCAATGACCTAATTTCAATATGGAGGGTAAGACATCAGCAGAGGAGGAGATAGAAGAAGGGTTAATCTCTTTTTTGGTCTTGGTTTTTTGGCTGTGATAAGGAAATAAACCAGGACTAAACCCGAACTAAACCAGTATGTGATTTAAAATATGGAACTAAATTCAGACTAAATCAGGTTTAAATGTGATCGGGATTTTGATCTGGATTCCCTGACTGGTCTCTGGTCTTGACTTTGGTCTTGACTTTGGTCTTGACTCTGGTCTGATCTCTGGTCTCTTGCCTCTGGGCTCTTGCCTCTGGTCTCTGGTCTGGGTTCTTTTTGGGGTCTCTTGTCTCTGGTCTCTAGTATTTATTCCCCTGGTCCTTGGCCTCTGTGTCTAGTCTCTGGTCTTGACTTTGGTGTAGTCTCTGGTCTTGACTTTGGTCTTGACTCTGGTCTGATCTCTGGTCTCTTGTCTCTGGTCTCTTGCCTCTGGGCTCTTGCCTGGTCTCTGGTCTGGTTTCTTTTTGGGGTCTCTTGTCTCTGGTCTCTAGTATTTATTCCCTGGTCCTTGGCCTCTGTGTCTAGTCTCTGGTCTAGTCTCTGGTCTAGTCTCTGGTCTTGACTTTGGTCTTGACTCTGGTCTGATCTCTGGTCTCTTGTCTCTGGTCTCTTGCCTCTGGGCTCTTGCCTGGTCTCTGGTCTGGTTTCTTTTTGGGGTCTCTTGTCTCTGGTCTCTAGTATTTATTCCCTGGTCCTTGGCCGCTGTGTCTAGTCTCTGGTCTAGTCTCTGGTCTTGACTTTAGTCTTGACTCTAGTCTGGTCTCTGGTCTGGTTTCTTTTCTGGTCTGGTCTCTGGTCTGGTTCCTTTTTGGGTCTCTTGCTCCATGTATTGTGATATCCCTCTTCATGGTAGTGTTGTATCCATTTACCTTTTGCTCTGGGGACTGATGGAGACCAGAGGGGAGGGGGGAGGAGCCTGGGGGTGCATTTGTGAAGAGACCCTTGACGGTGTGCGCCTGTGTGAAGATCAAGCGCCCACTTCAACCCAGAGTCAACATACCCACATACTACACACTCATTAGATAAACAAGCTCCCAGGTCAATAATGGAGATAAGCTGTTTGCATTCACTCAAGTGGACCGTAAACCCAGTACACATGACTCTGCATTATGTCATGGGAATAACTCGTTTTTATAACAGTTTTATTAATTTATGTACATAATTTCAGTTACACATTATAATAACTATACAATAATTAGCCTTAAGACATATTGTCCTGGATTCTGCTATGTAGTTATAAGCAGACTTTAAAACATCTGTACCAATGACTATACGACACTGCCGAATCCTACGTGTATCATTGATTAAAAAAATAAAACTGGAGAATGAAGTAAGAACAGAGCTGTGGCTGTGTAGCAGTGGAGGTGAAAATCAGATCAGAGCAATGACGTTTTGAACTCAGGAGAATAAAGATTACTCAAATGTGCATGAATCACCCTAATACAAATTTAACAGGGGGGAATGAGAATGGGAAATGATTACGATATGATTAAAAGCTCAAGCTAAAAAGTCAGTTGTGCATAATAGGCCCACTTTAATTCATAATGAAGTTCACTGTGTAACTTTGGTTGGGCGTTTGTCATCTGCTCCTTTCTATGTCATTGCTTTGCTTTGAATATTCCACAGTATGACATTAAACGGCTCTACCTTACATTTACTATTTTATACCTCAAAAATACCTAGTAAAACAGGCATTCTGACTGTGAGTGGGGTCGCGTCTCCACAGATCTGACATGTAACTTGGTCTGGTTTGGTCTCTGTGAAGATAGAAAGGTTTAAGGCCTGTGAAACATTACAAAAAAGCAATAACATCTCTATGGAGAAAAGCACACGATGGTTTCCACCCGAAAAGTTACGCAATGCTGCTTTAATTACCACTTTAATGACCACTTACTATGCCTGAACCCTTCTTATTAAATTATGTGTTAATGTTTTTATTTTTTCATTAGTTGGTTAGATGGTTATTATAAAGTGCTGCCTGTGAGCACTCAAAACTCAACACCTTCGACTAAGCAATTTACTCTGCATTGCACCTGTTGTTTATAAACACTAAAAAGACCGACATCCAATCACATGGCCATAAATAATATGCATCTCTCCTTCTAATTAATTACACTGGCAGGTCGAGGAACAGTTGGTCAGGGCCCTTGTAATCATTCAAACTGTATTTTATCTACTATCATCTCATCTGCTGACAGGAAGCACTAGCGTCTCCACCACTCATTAGTCCCATAGCTTGTGAAAAAATAAAAAAACGAATATCTTTTGTCAACTAGCGGCTCCAGTGGACTTCACAGTTCTGCTACGGTGCTCATTACATGCGCTCACAAGCTAACGCGCAAGAAACCATCAGCTTAATTGGACGTATGAACATGGCAGATTTTTACACATCGATATATTTTAAAGAGCCTGTATCTGCTTTTCTTCTTTTTTTTAACGTATATATTTGAGTAAAATCTGTCTCTGGTCTCTGAAAATACCAAAAAGCACTTATAAACTCATCATGGTGAATAATTTGGACGCTCTGAATGCATAAGGTAAGTGAGGAATAACTTTGGACCCACTGCAAACTGTTTAAAATTAACTAGTTCTGTTTCATGTATATGTTATTGCTTTTCCTGAAATGTTCCTCATTATGAGATTCTTCTTGCATTTGTGTATTATATTCTTCAAAATATCTTGAAAAACATCTGCCTCTCCACAAGTTTCAACCTGTACTTTGAGTGGCATCACCTCCTTGTTTGTGTTACATACTAAGGAATAGACTCAATACCAATTCCGATACCACGATAATAAAAATACTTTCTTTAGACAATAGAATGTGATTTTCAACATGATATCATAGTACTTTCTTTTCTTTTCCTATGTAGTCTTATATTAGTGGTCCAGGTAGGTTCCATAGTGGTCCGTGGGCGTATACTCATCTATGTGCTCTTATACTTGTTCTGATACAGCTCAAGATCATTCTAAAGCTATTGAGGAAAAGTAAATTTCTGACTTTTTTAGTATCGATACCTAGCTTCAATACTAGTTTTAGTATCGATTAGTATCTGATTTTCCATGCTTATAACAACCTTATTCGAGATAAATACCAAACTGCGGAACGTTCCAGGCAAACCAATCTCACATCTCCATGGAAACAAGCAGGTAATGGACCCTCCACAAAGAAATGTACACTTAAAACTTATCGGCATTACAGTGTCAACACTTTGGTAAAGGTCAGTGCTTCTTCTATCTAGTATATTAGTTATACAGTGACCTTATTCTATGTAGTACTAGTGTCTGTTCCGTCTTTTTAATATCATGCACTACATCATGTTATACCCAAAACACAGAGATCCTAATTAGCTTTCATTCTCCAATAATAGTACTTGGTTTTCCCCCCTTGCGCCCGCTCTTATGTTTAGTCAAAGCGCCTAGCCTATACAAATCACCCTATAATATGACAGACATTCATCATTTTGATAAATTACACCAGCCAGTTGGGGGAGCATGCAAATCATCCCTGCGCTTTTGGAGAACAAGAAGAAAATGTACAATGGTTTTTGATTACGCCCAGGGAGTGTAGCGTCTTATACAAACATGAAACGATATATTTAATTTGATCTGGTAAATCCCTGTGTCTCTGTTGTCTTAAATGCGGCGGATTTGAGCTAACAGAACTGAATTAAATTAGCCAAGTCCCTGCATTGTGCCTAATGGACCCAAGGCAGTTCCACCTGGAAAATGAAATAAACTCGATTCACTTTGTTGGATTTAATCTGTCTTTGAGTTTAAAAGAGGCTAAGACTTGTCAGATCTGATGCCTTAAATGGGTGAAATGACTGGTGACAAAAACAAGCACAGTTAGCATGTTAGCATAGGTCTGTTTAATCAGTGGAATATTGAGTTAACACTAACCCAATGCTAATGGACCCGTACCAGATTTTTTCCCCCATGCATTTCAGCAAAATCTGTTTTGCCCGAGCACAGATATTATATGAGAGATAGAGAGAGAGCTACTACTACTACTACAGATACTAGTGTTACTTCTACTCTTAATACTACTACTACTTCTACTAATACTGCTATTTCTACAATTACTACTGCTAGTACTATTACAGAGAGAGAGATTCTTTATTGAGCCCATGGGAAATTCAAGTTAAGCTGCAGAATCATGGCCTTTAAGTCTCAGTCAGAGATCTCAGTTTAACAGGAGGACTGGTCAGGTAGGGTCAGCAGATCAAGATGGACACAACAGGAAAGGCTCTGGTTGTTCAGTGAAATGTTTAATTTCCTCAAAGTATTTCTTCTGGAAGGTCTTCTGCCACATTTGCTGCCACATATGGTGTAAAAATCCTGTAGCATCTCAAATTACCGGCAAAACAAACAACAAACAACTAATTTCACACAACC
The DNA here is from genome assembly GCA_036785185.1 of Paratrypauchen microcephalus. Taxonomy (NCBI): domain Eukaryota; kingdom Metazoa; phylum Chordata; class Actinopteri; order Gobiiformes; family Gobiidae; genus Paratrypauchen; species Paratrypauchen microcephalus. Next base: position 1,531,751 of record JAVJIX010000165.1, on the reverse strand, counting down.
AACAGTCCCTTACATGTGTCCTTTGAACTGCACATGTGGCACTTCTTAGTTGGTGCGTGATATGATGCTGTGTGAGCCATGTAGCCACAAAAGCTGTGTATTATCTGCATCTAATTGTCAAGTGTTTTATGTTTTATTGTTTGAGAATCACGAAGTGGCCCACTTAGCATGCTAGATGTTGTTAACAAGTTATTTCAATTACATGTAGATAAATGTATTTTGTAAATCATAATAACTTTATGCCCATATTTGTTGTTGGCATTAGCGGCGCATTAAGTTTTGAGTAATACAATTGACAGTTGCATTTGTCCAACAGGTTTTTCCTATTTCTTTGTGGATACTGGTCCACTTAAAGCCACAATGGCGTTATCCCAATACAGCCACTGAACCGTTGCAATTTCCATTTACTCTTGTATTGACTTCTAAGATACTAACAACCACAAGATCCAAGTTGGCTAGTGCATTTTGTTCCACGTGTTCTTGTAAAAAAAATCAATCCTTGAATCGGTGAATAGATTTTACATAGAAACTGCATCAACTGCAACGTAATAGTCTGCTGGTATTTTATTTTGTTTTTGAGTTAATGTCTCATGTCTTATATCAAATTTCATGACTGCAATTGCTAATTTTGTTGTAAAATTATTATTTGTTTCAAATCTATCTTTGACATGTGACGTTTAAAAGCATTGTCAACCACATTGATGTATAACATGTCCTACAACTCTTACATTTCTTACATTTAATTTGACTCTTGTGAGCTTTAAGCCATGTTATAATGTTACCTCATCAAGAACAAACCTGGAGTTGTGTTTTGTTCACACATTCACACATGTTTAACACACAAACCCTGAGTTCTTCTCTATAACTGAAAATACTCCTTTCCACCTTGTGATGTCATGTGGTAATACAGAAAGGGCTCCACTGTGTTTAAAATAAATACATAAATAAAAATTAAAAATTTAAATTGGAATTGCCCACACTTCATGACATCACAAGGTGGAACAGAGCATTTTGAGCTTTGCAGATGTAGACAGACTAATGATAAAGGATTACTCAAACATGTGTGAATGAACCAAAAGATAAGATAAGACTTTATTGATCTCACATAGGAGAAATTTACTTGCCACAGTAGCTCCAGGCAGAGAAAGTTTGAACAAGAGATAACACAACTCCAGGTATGTTTTTGGTTATGTAACAACATTATAACGCGACTTAAACCTCAAAAGAGTCAATTTTGTGTCATATTGGACCCTTAAATTTAACAAATAAACTATAATATCTCTAAAAGTTCCCCTGTTATCCCCATTATTCCTCTGTCCATGTGTCTAGTCTTATCTCACAGCTCTTAGTGAATAATAGATGGTGTGCGAACAGAGGCAGAGCAGGTCGGACCAGGCTCTATCCCGGTGGGGTGTACCCAGAGGCCCCTTCACTCTGCTGGGGTTGGCTCTGTCCAACGGCCCCCGGATCCTAACGATGATCCAGGGGAGATGGTTAAACAAACACGCCCAGTCAGCTGAATACAGTGCAGGGAGTATGATGTAACGCTCAGAGGATTTTAGGTTTAACTCAATGAATTATTTTTCTTCTCGTCACTTGTCCACAGACAATTTTTGTATATTTTAATATAATGTAAGTATATTTTGAAATTCTCCACTTACTTTGAGAGGTGAGAAAGTAATGGTGCTTTAAAACGATATTTCTCAAGTAGTAGTACTTTATGTATTGGACCCATTTGAAGTATAAAAATGGCATTCACTATTCTTGACTAACATGGTTACTACTACTACTACTATTACTATTACTATTACTATTGCTATTACTATTACTACCCATAATATAACTAAACCTAACTGTATAACAAAAGCAAAATCATACTATTAGGCTATTGTTGGTTCTACTACTAACAGTATTACCAATATGTATTACTTTTACTGTATAACTAATTCTATAAAATGGGCTCAACAACTACAAACCTACTACTACTCTTACTACTACTACTACTACTACTACTCTAATTGTAGCAATATTACAATATTACTATAGCAATATTATTAAGGTATTGGTGGTTCTTCTACAATACATATTGCCAATATGTATTACATTCTTCTATTAGTGCTTTGCTAATAATATAAAGGTACTTTAGCCGTCCCCATAGCGGACTTTGTCCTCTGCATTTGACCGTCCTTCAGTGCCGCTGGAGCATCTCAGGAGCAGTGGGCAGCGCGTGGCACTCCCAGGGACCCATCTCTCTGATCTTGTTGCTAGTCTTGCTCAGGACTACTTAACTACTACTTAACTGGAGGATTTGACTCATGGTGCATGTTTTGGGTTGATGGGGGAAACCAGTGCCCAGAGGAATCCCACGCAAACACAGGGAGAACATGCAAACTCCACACAGACTTCACACAGAAAGGCCTGGGTGACCCTTGCTGTGAAGCGTGAATGCCAGTCACTCAGCCACCGAGCCCTTTTAAACCAGCTTCTACTACTGCTGAATTACTACTGCTACTACTACTATTACTACTACTACTACTGCTACGACTACTACTATTACTGCTACTACTACTACTACTACTACGACTACTACTATTACTACTACTACGACTACTACTATTACTACTACTACTACCACTACTACTACTACGACTACTACTACTACTACTGCTACGACTACTACTACTACTACTACTACTACTACGACTACTACTACTACTATTACTACTACTACTACTACTACTACTACTACTGCTACGACTACTACTACTACTACTACGACTACTACTACTACTACTACGACTACTACTATTACTACTACTACTACTACTACTACTATTACTACGACTACTGAACTAAATCTAACTGTATAACAATACCAAAAACATACTACTATTAAGCCAGTGATTCTATGTCTTATATTCTACTATTTCTGCATTACTAATACGATAAACCAGCTTCACCTGTGCACTTCGAACTCCTCGTCTTTATTATCCAGTATTCTTACTCCTCGGGGGATTGGGTCCTGGTTTCGCTGACAAGAGACGCCCGCGGGGTGATACTGACGATGTGCTTTATGTTAGCTTTAGCTTCTGCTAGCTTCCCCCCAGAGACGCACTAGAATGACAGGCGCAAGACTCGTAAGCACACCCACTGTCGGATTATGTACTGGGCCTGAGGAGCAATGCATCATGGGAGCAGCTGCTGCAGAGACAGGTTCAATGATTACTGTAACGGTAAAAGAGGGCGTTTAGCATGTAGCGTTTAGTAAATGGGGTTTAAAAGGTTGTTAAAGTCCAACTGGTATTGAACCATTTAGTGACACATAATTAGTAACTTGGAAGAGGGACTAGTATTTCAACCCTGCAGTCTGTTGTACACAATATACATTAAAGGTCTTCTGAGCTTTTATTTAAGTTATAATGTTGTTACCTCCTGGAGTTGTGTATTTTTTCATTCCCACATGTTTGAGTAATCATTTTTTATTTGTCGGTCTATTTAAAGTTCAAACTTCTCCTTGTCCACCTTTTACCTTTAGTTCAGCAGAGATTGGCAATTAAATTATTGTAGTGAAGGAGTACGGAGTTTAAAACAAAATAAAAATAAAATAAAAATGCTAGATTAAAACTAAATATGCAGGGTTTGTGAGTGAATGAAAAAAAAACACAAATCCAAGTTTGTTTCTGATGAGGAAACAACATTATAACAGAGACCTGAAAAGAGCATAATATGAGCCCTTTACCAATATTTCTATAGCTCAAATAAATGAACAATTACATTTACTACTACAAAACTACTACTTTTACTATACTACTAACAGTACCAAGACTACTACTACTACTACTATTAGTCTATTACATATGGGAATATTTGTAGTAGAACCAATATTGCATTTTACTATAATTCCTGCATTACTGACTGCTACTACTTTTACTATAATACTGCCAATACCAAAACTACTACTACTACTTCTACCAAGATATTTATTGCTTAAAGGTGCACTGCGCAGCTTTTCTACTTGCTTGTCTCCATGGAGATGTGTTATTGCTTTCCCTGGAATGTTCTTTAAACATATCCATCAGCATTTACAGTAATTACTTCTGTGAATAGGGGCGACTCTCCACAGATCTGAACTGTAAAGTACCGTAGTGCTGTAACCTGCTTGTCTCCCTCGTGACAGGCAGGTTTAATCTATACTGTGGAACATTCCAGACAAAGCAATAACATTTTCATGGAGACAAGCAGGTGGCGGAGCCTGCACTAGAAATGTTACGCAGTGCATCTTTAACCCACCTTTAACTTTGGTAAATTTCAGTTTAAAAGATCATTAAAATCTGACTATTATTGAGCCATTTGTGGACAAATAATTTGTAAGTGGAAGAGGCACTGACATTTCAACCCTGCACTTCCCCATTAAACTATATTTCTTTACTTAACTACGAGCCCATAAAACACAGATAAATTGCATAAAATTAATTGGTTGTGTAAAATTTCACCTAATATTTTATGTTTTTGTAGAATTTTAATGAGCTAACCTTAAAACATTAACATTTAAATAGCTGTTTTCCATTAACATGAAAATGTAATTCAAAGCAGCACAGCATTTGTTATGTAAGATTAATATTTTGTCATTCTCTAATGCATTTCTCAAATAATTTTCTTGTCTCAAATGCCTTTTATAAAATTAAAATGTGACCACTGACCTTAATTCATTAGTGAAGGACAAAACATTTTCAGTTTGAGTTTTAATTTTTACATAACCACATCTAGCCACACCATCTTATTAATATATATTAATATTAATATATATATATATATATATATATATATATATATATATTAGGGCTATCAAACGATTAATTTTCTTGATCGCAACTAATCTCAGAAATTTCATAGTTAATCGCGATTAATCGTGATTTATTTTGCATGTTTAAAATTGATATCTTGCAGTAAGACCGTTCGAATCTAAAGTTAAACTCACAATGCAAAGTATTTCTCACCATTTATTTTATTTCAAAAAAGTGCAGAGAAAGGAAAAAGTAACAATGAACCAGTAATAGTGCTTACTTTGAGAAATTGTAAATAAATGATTGAAGCCCGCTCGAGCTGCCTACGGATGCGTAGAAGGAACAAAATACGAGCAAACTCAAAATAGCGCGTTTAACCGACAATGAGTTTAATTAATACAACCAAATGAGCTGCATATGGATGGTAGAATTGTGGAAAATGCTGGCAAACTCTGATCGCGATTAAAAAAAAGTGTTCGCGATCATAACTCTAATCGCGATTAATCGCGATTAACGCGTTAATATTCCCAGCCCTAATATATATAGCCCTAATATATATATATATATATATATATATATATATATATATATATATACACTCAACAAAAATATAAACGCAACACTTTTGTTTTTGCTCCCATTTTTCATGAGATGGACTTAAAGATCTAAAATTCATTCCAAATACACAATATTACCATTTCTCTCAAACATTGTTCACAAATCTGTCTAAATGTGTGATAGTGAGCACTTTTGCTTTGCTGAGACAATCCATCCCACGTCACAGGTGCGCCACATCAAGATGCTGATCTGACATCATGATTAGTGCACAGGTGTACCTTATACTGCCCACAATAAAAGGCCACCCTGAAATGTGCATTTTTTTTTTTTTTTGCTTTATTGGGGGTCTGGGGACTCAGAACCAGTCAGTATCTGGTGTGACCACCATTTGCCTCATGCAGTGCAACACATCTTCTTCGCATAGAGTTTATCAGATTGTCAATTGTGGCCTGTGGAATGTTGGTCCACTCCTCTTCAATGGCTGTGCGAAGTTGCTGGATATTAGTGGGAGCTGGTACACGCTGTCGTATACGCCGGTCAAGCACATCCCAAACATGCTCAATGGGTGACATGTCCGGTGAGTATGCTGGCCATGCAAGAACTGGGACATTTTCAGCTTCCAAGAATTGTGTACAGATCCTTGCAACATGGGGCCGTGCATTATCTTGCTGAAACATGAGGTGATGTTCATGGATGTATGGCACAACAATGGGCCTCAGGATCTCATCACGGTATCTCTGTGCATTCAAAATGCCATCAATAAAATGCATAAAATGCACCTGTGTTCTTTGTCCATAACAGATGCCTGCCCATACCATAACCCCACCACCACCATGGGGCACTCGATCCACAACATTGACATCAGAAAAGCGCTCACCCACATCTGCCCTGAACAATGTAAACCGAGATTCATTCGTGAAGAGAACACCTCTTCAACGTGCCAGACGCCATCGAATGTGAGCATTTGCCCACTGAAGTCTGTTACAGCGACGATCTGGAGTCAGGTTAAGGCCCCGATGAGGACGACGAGCATGCAGTTGAGCTTCCCTGAGACGATTTCTGACAGTTTGTGCAGAAATTGTTTGGTTATGCAAAGCAATTGTTTCAGCAGCTGTCCGAGTGGCTGGTCACAGATGATCTTGGAGGTGAACCTGCTGGATGTGGAGGTCCTGGGCTGGTGTGGTTACACGTGGTCTGCGGTTGTGAGGCCGGTTGGATGTACTGCCATATTCTCTGAAACGCCTTTGGAGACGGCTTATGGTGGATAAATGAACATTCAATGCACGAGCAACAGATCTGGTTGACATTCCTGCTGTCAGCATGCCAATTGCACGCTCCCTCAATGCTTGTGACATCTGTGGCATTTTGCTGTGAGACAAAACTGCACATTTCAGAGTGGCCTTTTATTGTGGGCAGTATAAGGTACACCTGTGCACTAATCATGATGTCAGATCAGCGTCTTGATGTGGCACACCTGTGAGGCGGGATGGATTATCTCAGCAAAGCAGAAGTGCTCACTATCACACATTTAGACAGATTTGTGAACAATGTTTGAGAGAAATGGTAATATTGTGTATCTGGAATGAATTTTAGATCTTTAAGTCCATCTCATGAAAAATGGGAGCAAAAACAGAAGTGTTGCGTTTATATTTTTGTTGAGTGTATATACAGTAATCCCTTGTTTATCGCGGGGGTTAGGTTCCAGAAATAACCTGCAATAAGAGAAATCCGCGAAGTAGGACAACTTTATATTTTACAATTATTCTACATGTTTTAAGGCTGTAAATGCCTCACCACACACATTATACACTTTTCTCAGACTGGAATTAACATTTTCTCATATTTGTCTCTAGTTTAAACACTCAAACCTTCATAGATTTTCAACAAAATGTATTAATAGTGACGCGTGGGGGGAGACATGGCCCCGGAAGCCCCGCCAGACACGCGAGGAGCACTGCCACGTCCCGGGACGATAAACCCCTCATTGTGGACAAATCCGTGACAGAGCAGCACGTGTCGCGCAAAACTCCAAGGGGTTGGTGCACGTCTCGTCCCGGGACGTGGCAGTGCTCCTCGCGTGTCTGGCAGGGCTTCCGGGGCCGTGTCTTCCCCCACGCGTCACTATTAATACATTTTGTTGAAAATCTATGAAAGTTTGAGTGTTTAAACTAGAGACAAATGTGAGAAAATGCAGCGCGAGGCCGTGCGTACACCGGGGCTGCGAGCACGAGATAGAACTGCGGCGCCCAGACCGCATGCTCTCAACCCGAGCCACACACCGAACACGCACAAACAAACGCAAAAGCCGCACGGAGAGATTTAATCCTGGTTCAGACCTGGTCTAGTCCCGGTTTAGTCCAGGTCTAGACCTGGTCCAGTCCTGGTTTAGTCCAGGGCCAGTCCAGGTTTAGACTCAGTTTAGACCTGGTCTAGACCTGGTTTAGTTCTGGTCTAGACCTGGTTTAGTCCACGTTTAGTCCTGGTCTAGTCTCTTAGCCAATCAGGACGCAGAACACATTGTTACACTCTTAAAAAAAAGTTACACTATAAAGAAAAAATTTAAAAAATTAAAAAATTGAAAAAAATAATCCGTGAAACAGCAAGGCCGCGAATAGTGAACCGCGATAGAGCGAGGGGTCACTGTATATCCATCCATCTTCTTCCGCTTTTTCCATTTCTGGGTCGCGGGGGCAGCAGTCCAAGCAGATCTGCCACCCAGAACACAATGCACCAGCCCCCATGGATCCTCCCACGGGTGGTGGGTCCACAGGAGGATGGCCCATGTAAGACAATCAAATACAATATACAAAGGGTAGATACTTTTTGAGGATTTCTTCCTTTCCATAATGCCATATAACTTCCTATATTTGATGCCTTCTGTGTGTATATAAAACATAGAAAGTTATAAAAATTAAGGGGAAAAAAAGAGAAACTGAATGAGATGGTGTTTCCACGATGCTCCATTGTGTTTTTAAACTTCATACACTTTAGTAGAATCATTTGGATGAATTCAGCTCTGGATCTCTACTGAACTAAAAGGTTTATGGTAGCTCTTAACTTTACAAGTACTGCTTCATGACATCACAAGGTGGAAGAGAGCATTTTGGAGATGGAGACAGACCATCATAATAAACCAGGATTACTCAAACATGTGAATGAAACAAAACACAACTTCAGGTATGATTCTGATGAGGTAACAGCATTATAACATGGCTTGAAGCTCACAAGAGTCCATTTTGCGTAATATCGGACCTTTAACCATTGCTCATAACCTGCTTGATTTTCTTAATTAAATTCTGTATGGACCCCAGTAAACAGACCCCTCCCCCGACAGTTAAACCAGTGTTCCTGTTTTACCGCTAACACTGCTCAGCTATAGTAAAACTTTAGTGTTGTGACACGTTTGGTTCTCCGATCCTGATTACATCTTGATTTTATCTTTTCCTGGACTCTGTGTGTCCTCTAGTCTCCTTGTGGGTAATGCTAATAGCTTTATACAATCAGTCAGTTGAGTTGAGGTAGTTGAGGTATAAGAAAATGTTTGTTTTTTGTTTGTTTGTTTGTTTGTTTTTTAACAAATTTAAAGGTACATTGTTTAACTTTTCTGGTGGAGGGTCTGTCACCTGCTTGTTTCTATGGATATGTCATTGCTCTGCCTGCAATGTTCCACAGTATGACTTTAAACAGCTCTACCTTAAATTCATATTAGAATCATTTGGATAATTTCAGCCCTGGAATTTGCAATCTCTACTAAACAAAAGGTAAATCAAGTTAACTTGGAACAGAGCATTTTGAGCTTTTGGAGATGTAGACAGACTAATAACAAAACACAGATGAGGTAACAACATTATAACATAGCTTAAAGCTCAAAAGAGTCAATTTTGTGTACTATAATTTTGTGTACTTTAATGCCATTATCATTCGATCAATGTAGGCAGTATTCACATGTAAACCAACCCCAAAATACTATGTTATTACATTAGAATCACAAATGCATCTAATAATAATGGACTAAAAATGTGATCATTATCTGATTTCTGGAGTTATCCAATTATTAAAATGTCATGTACAGTTACAGTTATAGCTGATGTGATTAATCTGATTTCTGACAGTTGACAGTTCACACATGTCCAGGTTTTGACAAGAAAAAAATAATGCAAAAATCAGATCTAATTATCACTATTATTATCACAATTATCTGATTACTCTTGTTATCTGATTTTGACCAAGGTTCAAAGCGTCCATCTTTAGTAAAGATATAATTTCCAGCAATCAGAATTACTGTATTAATTGATTATAATATTTTGTATACCATAATGCACCTTATTTGTATGTCCCCTCTCTGCTCCACTTCTGATGGGCATTTTTGAAGAGATTTGGAAGTTCTTATCTGCTCTGAACATATCCATAGCCTCCAGGTGCTTTCTGTAGGAAGGGACTTAAAAGTTCTCGGGCTAATCGCACTTTTCCACTAGGAGAGCCATCGTCACAGCCAAAACCGCCACGACATCTCTGTGTAAGCACACCGTGGTAATGAATTAAGACTGGCTTGTTTTTAATGGGATAATGCACATGTTTTAATTGAAAATGTTTAATTCATAAGAACAATTATTAACTACTTTAAAGCAATATAGTCATTGTAGAATACATTGACCTTGTATAGTCCTGGTTTAGTCCTGGTTCAGTCCTACATTAGTCCAGATTTAGTCCTGGTTTTAGTTCTGGTCCAGTCCTTGTTCAATCCTTAGTTTAATCATTAGTTCTGTTTTAATTCTGTTTGGGTCTAGTCTTGTCCTGGTTCAGTCCTTGTTTAGTCCGGGTTTAGTCCTGGTTCAATCCAAGTTTTCTTTTTAAATTGTCTAGCCATTATCCCTGCTTTAGTTAAATTCAAGTCTAATCCTGGTTTAGTTCTGGTTCAGTCCTGCATTAGTCGTGGTTTAGTTCTTGTATAGTCTTGCATTAGTTCTAGTCTAGTTCAGGTCTACAGCTGGTTTTCTGGTTTAGTCCTTGTGCCTTCCTGCACTAGTTTTGGTCCAGTTCTGTTCTGGTCTAGATCTGGTTCAGCTCTGCCTTAGTTTTGGTCAAGATCTGGTCTACCCCTGGTATAGTCCTGGTTTAATTCTGGTTTTCAGGTTTAGTTATTGTTCAGTTCTGCATTTATACTGTTTATTTTCTGGTTGAGTCCTGGTTTAGTCCTGGTTTAGCCTAGGTTTGCTTATCTAGTCTTACAGTCCTGGTTTAGTTGCTGGTTCCTCATCTAGCCCTAATTTAGTTTTTGTTTAGTCCTGGTTTAGCTGTAGGTCAGTCCAGTTCAGTCATGCTTCAGCTTTAGTTCTGTACTGGTCCAGGCCTGGTTGAGTCCAGATTTAGTTGTGGTTCAGTTTTTATTTAGTCCTATTTCAGTTCTTGCTGAATAAATACTGAAAAAAAAAAAAAAAATACTAAAAAGTTAGTTGGTATTGTAGTGAAAAACTCCACAATACAAGCTAACACAATGCAAATGTCACCATATCTATCAACATTTGCAGCTAGCCCTTTACCTTGGCCCTCACACATTCATTTATGAGACAGTGAGCTGCGAAGAAAGTAAAAAGTGTATTTTATGGACTGGAGCAGAAACAGTGAATCTTCTAATTAGCTAAAGTGGGTTAAAAGCAGTGATTTACATGATCGTTAATGGGCTGTCAGTCAATGTCTACGTTATCAGAGGAAGCAGGAGACAGAGATGGATGTACTCCACAGATACTGCTCTCAACACGAGGACACTCTGTACTTTAGCCTGAATTCTGTGGTAGTAGTAATAGGAGTGGTAGTGATGATAGTATCTGCAGTAATAGTACTTTATATGAGGAAGCAGAAAACATGGATGGATGTTCTCCAAAGGAAACACTGGGACAGTAGTAGCAGTAGTAGTAGTAGTAGTACTGGTGGTAGTAGTGGTAGTAATAGTAATAGTTGTAGTAGCAGTGGTAGTAGTAGTAGTAGTAGTAGTAGTAGTGGTGGTAGTAGTGGTAGTAATAGTAATAGTTGTAGTAGCAGTGGTAGTAGTAGCTGCAGTAGTAGTAGTGGTAGTACTAGCATAAGTAGTAATAGTAGTAGTTCTAGTAGCAGTAATAGTAATAATGATAGTAATAGTAGTAGTAGGAAGCATGAGGAAGCAGAAAACTGGAATGGATGTACTTCAAAGAAGACTGCTTAACACTGGAACACTGTGTACTTTATGCGGTGTTCTGTTGTGTTACTAGAAGTGATAGTAGTTGTAGTATTAGTAGAAGTGGTGAGAAGACAAATGGAGGGTCTTTATATTATTACTTGAAGTGTGACTGGTTCAAAGTCAAAGTTAGAAGGATTTGCAGGGACAGGTAGTCTTTCAAAATGGCAGAAGCTTTTTACGTTTCTCATTTTCTTATCATATGCTCTTATTAGATAGAAATTATGAAGCAACTTAAATGACATTTGTATAGATGTGTAATTGCACTGTAATTGCATAATAATCTGTTTTGCAAGTTAGAAATTCAGGAGTAAACTTTTCAAAACTTTTCAAAATCTCGATTATTAAAAACCTGAATTAATCAAATTAATTACATTAATTGGCCACCCCTGGCATGGAGTCTAAAGCAGTAATGAAAATTGTCATGTCATGTTGGGTGCCGTGGCAATGAATTCCTGTTCTGTTTTGCTGTAGTTTGGTCTCTATGGAGATTCCAGGCAGTCCCTTGGTCACAGTCTAATGGTCCACCGCTGTTACCTGCAAAACACACAAAACAGACAGTTTTGAATCTGCTGGCCAAGCTGTTTCCAGACACTGCAATCGTATTTGGTTTTGTGCTTGTTTGTGAAAGTTCCATTACCTGCTAAGCTCAATGTAGATGCTGTTGCTTTGAATGTTCCTTGTAATGGCATTAAACTTGTATATCTCCAAGTAGACAACCAGTTTACAGTAAGAGTGCATGTTTTTCCGAGGTATTTTTGTAAAGCGATAACATCAAGAATTGTATAAATGCAAGATAGATAAGTTTAATGCCAAACTGTGGAACATTCCAGGCAATACGATAACATCTCCATGGAGACAGGCAGCTGGCGGACCCCGAATAGTTACATAGTTCTACATAGCATTAGTTCTGCTTTAGCCTCGGTTTTGGTCTGGTTCAGTCCTGTCTTATTCTTTAAAAATACCTTGGAAAACTTGCATTTTTACTGGGAGGTAGGGATGTCAACAATTAATCGACTTACAATTAATTGTCGATCATGACGTTGGCTGAACAAAATGCATTAATGGTAACAAATCGCTAGAGGGCGCTACTCTGGAATGTGAACACGAGATGCGAACCCACTTGTGAGAAAGACCATAGCGTTAGATCATGTAACCCTTTCCTCTCTGGATGTTGCCGTACAACTCACAGTAGAGCTGGACCTAGAACCATATATTTTTGAAATTATAAAAGCATGTAACTTACATGCTTTTATAATTTCTTGATTGTTCTGGTTTGAGGCCCTATAATGCTTTATGCTGTGTCCAGGGGCCCTGTGAAATTTATATTTTGTACTGTAACCCTTCACAGATTAAGGGAGAGAAATATTGTTGATGCCTTAGTTCAAAATAAATGTTGAGAATGTCCTAAAAATAGCCTGGATTCACTGGTTTCATCATAATATGTAGACTAAACAACATTATGTTATTTAATTTCTTCTGTTCCTTTTAATTTCAAGATTTCCATGCTGCAAGTGCAACAACTGAGCCAGTCCTCAATTTATTTTCAATAAAGAATGTATTTTGTTATTCAGCATCAATACATTTGTCTGCTTTTTACTAAGGAATAATTAATTGAGGAATATACAATATAATAATACTATGATATATTTTTAACTCAGTGTTATGTATACTATAGCTTATGTTCTTAAAGACCCTATTGAAACACTAAAATTCAGGTGAAAAACGCTGCTTATCAGTTAATCGTAAGTCGATCGATAAGGCCAATCAACTATAGATTAATGAATTAATCGATAATTTGCATCCCTACTGTGAGTGGGCTCGCCTCTCCCAGATCTGACCTGTAACTTGGCCTTATGGCATCATCTGCTTGTCTTCATAGAAATAGATATGTTATGTCCATGGAGAAAAGCATGCGACATACCCTGCACCAGAAAAGTTACATACTACTGCCTCTTTAACTCAATATTTTAGCTAAGCCCAATTTTACTTTTTCAAATCAAATCATCGTATAAATTTCCTGATCACTGATTGGTTGAGAAATAACGGCAGTACGCTGTGATTGGCTGAAATTGTATATACTGCTTCCTGGTTTCACTCTTTAAAATGATATTTTATTTTATTTACTTTTTCTTCTCTCTCCTAATCAAAGTATTATACAAATGTCTTTATCACTAATTGGTCAAGAGGCAAAGGTAGTGCGCTCTGATATGTTGAAATTCGTAAATACTGGTTCCTGGTTTGACTAGTTAAACTTGATATTTTAGTTTATTACAAATTTTTACTTTTTCTCCTCTTTCCCATCTCACAGCAGACTCTTTTTCTCATTTTCTCTCTCCACACGTCAAGGGTGCCCACTCTCTCCCCAAAACTTTTAACATTAGACTCATACATTGAACCATCTCAGCAGTATTTCCAGTATTTTTGAGCTGACTAGATGTCTTCATAGCGTCGTAGCAGTACTTGAGCATTTGACACTCCAATTCTCTCACACACACACGCACACACACACACACACACACGGTCCTAGATACAGAGGAGGGACACATGGGGCCAATTATGCACTCCAGTGACAGGAAGGAGCTGGAGGGTTTGAGCTGTCCCCCTTCAGGCCCTCCACAGTCAGGACAGAGCTGTGACAGAAGTGAGATGGGACCAAACCAAAAGACACCATAGCACCCTTTAAGATGGCTCCCAATGTATTGTTGTATACTGCATAGAGTTTAATAGGGTGGGTTCACGTGACAGCACAACATTGTAGAGTCCCTATAGTTTAAAATGTAGCTGGAGGACTATTTTATGGTGGGATTTGCTCTTTAAAGGTCTTATATTACGCAAAATTAACTCTTGTATTCTTTAAGCCATGTTATAATGCTGTTACCTCCTCAAAAGCATTGTGATTTGTAACTCTTTATTATTAAAAAAAAACACTCTGGTTCCACCTTGTGATGTCATGAAGCAGTAGTTTTTAATTTAACAATTAACTTTTGTCTTTTGTTCAGGAGAAATTGGCAATTTCAGGGCTGAAATTATCCAAGTGACTCAAGTGAAGGTGTATGAAGTTTATAAACACAGTGGAGCACTTCCTGTCTTATCACATGACATCACAAGGTAGAACCAGTGTTTTTAGTTTGAGAGAAGACCTCAGCCTAAAAATGTGTCTTGTGTCTTGTCTTCATGGAGATAAGTTTAATGCCATACTGTGGAACATTCCAGGCAAAGCAGATATCGGACCCTTCACCCTAAAAGTTAGCACACCCTTAAGACCACATTCACATGGGTTTAGGCCTGGTTTGATCTGGTTTAGTCCTCTTGTGGACTTGGTTTGGTCCTGTTCTAGCCCTGGTTTAGTCCTAATTTAGCCCTCATTTAGTCCTCGTTTAGTCCTGGTTTGGTCCTGGTTTGGTCCTGATTTAGCCCTCGTTTAGTCCTGGCGTAGACCTGCTTTAGAACTGCTTGAGTCCAGGTGTAGTTTTGTCCAATTTCAGTCCCAAATGTGCAGTGGTGAATGGTTGAAAGTCCTCAAAATGTCGCTCTGACAGGAAGCAGAAATCGAATGTTGTGTTATCTTCTTAAAAACATGAAATATTTGATTTTGTGAGGAGAGAGAGAGACAGAGGGAGAAGGAGCTCTAGTGTTTTCCTCGAGCAGATCAGATCAGATCTTGCTGCAGTGCTCAGACCGCCCACGCTCTTCCTGCCCAGATGAAAAAATTAACACGCATCGTCCCCAGAGCAATGGCAAAACCACCAGTCAGAGGATTCAGGACAGATAAAGACGAGCAGACATCAGCAAATCTTCTGAAGAGTTACCCAGGCATCTCAGAAACACTGCACTTTGGGAATCCTTGTTAGATAGTGTACATATGTAGCAAAATATGGGACTAAGAATGGAGTACAGTGGTACCTCACCTTACGAATGACCCAACAAACGAAAATTTCAAGTTACGAAACGCCTTCACGTCAAATTTTGGTCTCTAGATACGAATGAAATTTCAAGTTACGAAACGCGAAATCTCCAATCCAATCCAACTTTATTTATAAAGCACTTTAAAAACAACAAATCTCAAAAATTCAATTAATGCGCGCTCAGATGCACGCCCGAAACGAGCGGAGACACAACAACACATCATCAGTATGGTAAAACTCACCTGTCTCACGACGGTCTAAACCCAGCTCACGTTCCCTTAGTGAGTGAACAATGCAACACTTGGTGAATTCTGCTTCACAGTGATAGGAATAGCCGACATCGAAGGATCACGTCGACACGGCGCAAGGCCGCGCTACACCGGGGCTGCGGGATGCAGCCGTGCCTCCTCCTCGGGCAGAGCACGCGCGGGCCGAGCACGGGGTGATTTATTCCTGCTCCGGTCCTGGTTTAGACCTGGTTTAGTTCTGGTCTAGACCTGGAAGTCACATAGAACCAGCGCCCGACCCGAGCGAGACCCCGTGGTCTTGCCCGCTGTTATCCATTCCTGCTCTCATCTCCTAACCGTGGTTGGGAGACACAGGGGAGATCGTCTTCTCCATGGCCGGAGATAGCTTTCCCTCCGGGGTTAACTCCCTTGTGGACATCGCGCGCTTACAGTGGTGGAGAATGCAAGTAAAAAAAGGCAGTTTTGCTGCAGAGTGGGGCTTTATTGTCTCCTCTACGGAGGAGACATTCATCCAGCACGCGCACACAGCGCGCGCGCACACACTCGCACACAGCGCGCGCGCACACACTCGCAGACTCTCTCTTCTGCACTGAGCTATAGACACAAGATAGACACATCTCACAACACCGCCGATAGAGCACCTTCCTCGGCCTGTTAGCTCACAGTGTCAGCGCCCCGGCTCTGGAGGTCAGATAGAAACAGAGCCCGCCTCGCACCGCAAGGTGCGTGGAGACACGAGCACCGCGCTCCTCCAACGGCACTGCCATGTTATAATAATAACAGGTCCAATCCAGGTTTAGTTCTGGCCAGACCTGGTTTATTCCACGTTCTTTTAGTCCTGGTCTAGTCTCTTAGCCCGCCAGGACGCAGAACACAACGTTACACTATAAAAAAAAATGTTACACTATAAAAAAAAACCTTGGAACGGATCAGGCTTTTTCCATTGAAATAGCTACTCAACTTATGAATTTTTCACGTTACGAAACCACTTCTGGAACGAATTAATTTCGTAAGGTGAGATACCACTGTATATAGATGCACAATTGTATTTTGGTTTATAAGGACACTATGAATGTTGTTAAAGAGATTATTAACATAAATTTCATAAGTTTCACTTTGGTTTTTGGCGCTCTGAGTATGCCCTCCCTTTGCTATCTGCGCTAAGTCACTCCCCCTTCAGAGCATCAGGTTTGTTAAGTTTCTGTGCACAGTTTTCGACACAAAAATCAAATAAAGCAGCTGAATTTTATACTAGACATTGCTACTCATCAAGTAGTGATATTACAATGTCCCTATGAAATACAAAAATATGTGGCTCTGTTTCATTTATTTTTAATAGCAGAATCCATTAACAGAAGAGGTAGTACTACTGCTACTACTGCTACTACTATAACTATTACTATTACTACTAATACTACTACTATTACTATTACTACTAGGACTTTTTATTACTGCTACACGTTTTTTTGCAGAATGTGCTAGCTGAGATCATGAAGAAGCCACTCCATGTTTCAGATAACAGCATTTGTTGCATTAAAAACATACATTTTGTATTTCAAATTGGCTTGTTTTTCGGAAAGACAGGGGGCCTGCATAAATCACCATAATTACCCACGCTTGCTCTCCTGCCAATCATGTGCCGATTAGCACTGTTGTGTTTTCGCCTGTTTGCCAATCAGCTGTGAGGAGCTCGTGAATATGTACGCTTCATTTCAAGAGAATAAAGACAGTGAAAATTTACTGTATTACTTTGACGGGACACGTTTGGGACACGTCCGTTTCTTTGGAGCTCATGTACAGAGTGCGGTCGGAGAATTTAGCTGCTGAAAGACTGTGGATATACGCGATACGCGCATACACGTGGAGATACGTGAATTATCGGACAACACGGCAAACGGAGGTGACCGCGTTCTCTTTCTTATCGGGTGAGTCATATTATCATATTTTTGCTGCATCAGAGGGAAATATTAGGTGAAAGCAGGGTACATGTGTGTACAGGACTAAACCGGGACTAAACCAGGACTAAACCAGGACTAAAACAGCACTAAACCAGGACTAAAACAGTAAACCAGGTCTAAAACAGGACTAAGGTGCGTGTGTGTGTGCGTGTATATGTATGTGTGTATATATATGTGTGTGTGTGTGCGTGTGTGTGTGTGTGTGTGTGTGTAGTGTCCTATACTATATTTTGTATTGTATTAAACTGACAATACAGGTGATTTTGACTTAACATATTATCCTGTGTATTATTGAATGATTATATGGATTTTTGTTATGTTCCATTTGAACAAAGTACCGTCTAATTCTGCCCTGCCCTGAAACACCACACCACAGTGATGTCAGTGGGGGAGGGCTTTGTTTAATGTCATGCAAATGAGTTCTGAAGGCCTGAACTTCGAAAATCTTTAGAGAAGTTTTTCTCAGCTCGTTCTTTTCAGAGGTGCTGCTTTCAAATGGCCACAAATTCTTCAAATGTTCTAAGATTTCCATTGGTATGACATCGTTGGAAAGCTTAGAATCTTCATTTTCAGAATCTGTGAATAACTCAAAACATCTCCAGGACGACTTGTGTCTGTTTTTTCTGTGGCCGGGCACATTTGTCAATGCAGTCTTATGTAGTCTTGAAATTTTACCTGTTAAATTAATTATAACGGTTAGATCCTGGTTTAGTTCTGATGTAGACATGGTTTTGTCCTTGTTTAGTTCCTGGTGAAGTCCAAGTTCAGTCCCAGTTTCTCTACACCTTGTGAAAGCATGAACACAATCCAAACCTTAATTTTAGCATCGCTCCAACTGCTTTTCCCACCAAAACTACTTTGCACTTTTCATGCATATTTTGTTGTCTGTCTTAACAAAAGAATCACATTTTATATCTCTCTTGGTCCCATCTTGCCCTCCCTCCAAACTTATCTCCCGCTCTCTTTTGTACAGTCCACTTGCTTGACTTTGAAAAGGCTATAGAAGAATGTATCAGAGGAGTCGGCCTTTGTTGGACGGAGCATAAAAGGAGGATGAAAGGCCAACAGAGTAGAGCATCCCAGACAGACAAGAAAGAATCTATCCCTCACTGAACTACAGGGAAAGGTCACAAACACAAAAGAAACACCAAAAGGCTGCCTCTGAGACAGACACAATGCTTTTAAGTACGAATAGTAAAAGTAGTGGTAGTAATAGTAGTTGTTGTTGCATTTACAGCACTTATGGCAGCTTACTTACAGTACTCGTAGTAGTAGTAGTAGTTGTAGTAGTAGAAATTGTAGCAGTAGAAACAGTAGAAGGGTTGGTAGCAATGGAAGTGGGAGTAATAATATTTAGTTTGGTAATGGTAGGCGTTGCATTTACAGCACTTGCAGTACTCATAGTGATAGTAGTAGTTGTAATAGTAGTAGTAGTACTAAATTGCTTCATATACACTGGGCCGTATAGTAGTAGGGTTGTAGTAAGAGTAGTAGTGATTGCTGTAGCATTTACAGCACTTGCAGTACTCTAGTAGTTGTCATAGTATTTGTGATAAAAAATAATTATATTACAACTACTCTTGCAGTAATTGTAGCAGTTGTAATAGTAGTATTAGTAGTAGTGCTCATTATACATTGGACTATACGTTGGTAGAAGTACATAATAGAAGTAGTAGTAGTAGTAGTATTTCTTTATTTCCATATTTCTCTCTTGAACCGTACAGTATCTCTGTCTTTCCAATCAAAACAAAAACATTGTGCCATATCAGTCCCTCTCGCCGATACAAAAAGCACATGACCCTTTCCATCAGGCCACTTACTGCCTTGACCTTCTGAGCCGCGCGACCTTTCCGCCGGTATAAACACAGATTATGCGCATTAGCCTAGCCTCCTCAAGCTAAACAAATACACATTCCACTTCATCCCTCACGTCCTCTCGGGCTCTCCATTCGAAGAGACGAGAGGGGCGGATTGTACGGGCGGGAAGGACGGGGACAGCTGTGAGGAGCAGAAGGAGAGACCATGCTTCAGAGATTATATACTTTTATTTTTTTACACTTAGCTAATTGGACTGATGGGCATAAGAATCAAAACACAAAGAGGAGATGTTAAGATGTTGGTGGAAATTAATCTAACAGGTTCTATTTCACTTTGTATAAATAAGTATTACTTTTACTCATAGTAGTGGAAATAATACAAGATTAATATCACCTACGAGTAACCTGAGAGTCAAATATTTAGCTGTAGTTGTAGTAGTAGTGCTAGTAGTAGTAGTAGTAGTAGGAATTCGCGATGTTGCGATTTGCAACTTCAACGCAACTTCAGCCAATCCCCGTGAATTCAGGGCGGTCTTGCAATTTTGACCAATCACCGCAACTTTTCCGCAATTTTTACTAATTTTGACCAATCATCGGAGACGTATTGAACGCCGACCAACTTCCTTCTGCTTTACTTCTGTGTGACAAAACGAAACTGCGGCCGTGTCCCAGTTCCCAGAGCGCACAGCTCGGAGCGCGGCCCGAAGGGGGCTCAGACTGCAGTCAAGGCAGTGCACACTTGCTCAGCCCAGACTGCAGTCCGCGGACCGCTTAACGACTGCGGTCTTCGGACCGCGTGTTAACTGTGCATGGGACAAAAAAGAAGTGGGACAGCAGTCGTCGCGCTGGTGTACTGTCGAAATGTGTGACGCACATGCCCTTCGGGCCACGCTCCGAGCCGCGCGCTCTGGGAATTGAGACACGACTTCTAATGGCAAAGAAACATGTCTGCGGCGCCATTTGCCCACAAAAATAACAGCAAAAGACCGCGCGAAACAGTTCCCCTCCTAGTAGTAATTTATTTTCGATGTTGGTAAGGTTGTTTTAGGACCATATCTGTGATCTCTGTGTCTTTGTATTATTCTTTGTCAGTAATAACTCAGTATTCAAAATATTACTCAATTTTAATTACAAAAAGCGAAAATCGCAACTATTTATCGCAACTTTCACTTCCTCCCGCAACAAAATCGCAACAAAAACCTTAAAAGCACCGCAACTTTCATGGCAACTTTTTGGAAAAGCTCCCGCAAATTCAGGCATTTTAGCCCGCAACAACCACAAAAAATGCCCGCGAAATCCTGGGGGGGTCTGAGTAGTAGTAGCAACAATAGTAGTAGTATTAGTAATGGTAGTAGCAAGAGTATTTGTAGAAATAAGAGTTGTAGTAGTTGTAATGTAGTAGTAGCAATGGTAGTAGTAGTAGTCACAGAGATAGTTTGTGCTAATACTTCACTACAGATTTTTGATACACTTCCATTTTTGAAAATAACATGAATGTTCTGGGTCAGATCCTGTGAGGTTTTTAAATAAAAGAAAACTGTCTGAAAAGTGTCTGATTAATTTTTGTGTCTATAACTCCAGTTCAATTTGTCCTTGTGCTCTATTGAGGATTTTGTCCTCTCCAAAGCTACTCACAATCACTCAAGAAGTACTGCTTTGGCTCAGGGGCAGATTCAATATCAAATTGGCAGCATGGTGGCTGAGTGGCTAGCACTCACGCCTCACAGCAAGAAGGTTTCGGATTCGATCTGTGTGGGTGGGTTTCCTCCGGGCACTCCAGTTTTCCCCATCAGCACAAAAAACATGCTCCATAGGTAAAATCCTCCAGCTGAGGTCCTGACCAAGCCAAGCAATAAAATCATGGAGAAGGGTCCCTGGGGGCCTGAAAGATGTGCTACCCACTGCTCCTGAAAGGGTGGGTCAAATGCAGAAAATAATTTCCCTACAGGAATAAATATTGTATTATATTGTATTGTAGTAGTAGTAGTAATAGTATAAAGATTTATCTTATTGATACCAATTTATCTTATTGATAAAGCTGGAAGTACTAAGGTTTTGCATCATAGTAGTAGCAGAGGTTGGAGTAGTAGTAGTAGTAGTATGTCTGAAGTATAGTGAAAGTGATAAAATTTTTAATAGTTAAAATATATATATTCGTTGTTGTGGCTTTAACTTTTTAGTAGTATGCAGTAGAAGACATATTAGTAGTGGTAGTAGTAGCAGTATAAGTACTTTTCAAAGTGGAAGAGAGTGGTACACGATGAAAGTTTTTCTCTACAATTATTCCACAGGTCCACCTCTTTAACAGATGTACAAAATGTCTGAATATTTGTCCTTATTTTCTTTTTCGTAAACATGTCTGTACTTGATATGGCCTGTTGTGTAGTGCAGCTAATAGACTTCTTCATAAAGTGAGAGTGCTCTGTGCCAGACGGCTCTGTGTCCTGAACTGTCACTGACAAACACTCCTGAGGAATACAGGCTGACAGGGAGAGAGGGAGGAGCAGAGGAGAGAGGGACAGGAGGAGAGGGACGAGGGGTGAAAGAAAGGAAAAGAGGTAGAGGAGGTGGAATGAAGAAGGGCAGGAGGAACAGGAGAGGTGGAGGGAAGGGAATGAGAAAACAAGGAGAAAATGAACAAGAGGAAGAGAGGGGTTGAAGATGGTAGGAGAGGAGGAGAAGAGGAGAGGGGCTGAGGAGTAGTGATGGGGAGGGGGGTGAGGAGAAGAGAAGGAGAAGGATTAGGAAGAGAGAAGGTGGAAGAGAGGGGCAGAGGAGGAGTGAAGGATGAGGAGCAGGTGGGAGGAGGGGACATATTTACAAATCTGACACGCACGCCTGCAGCGTCTGAGTTATTATTTTGGACCAGAGCCACAGACTCAGACCTGGGTCCAACTCCACTAAGAGTCTGAGACAAGAGACGCGAGACGGAGGACGAAACAGGACAATATAAAGACGGAGTAAACAGGAGAATATGTTGGGACAAGGTTACTTTTGTTCAATATTCCATTTTTTTATTCATTTAGCTGTCTCTAGTTTATGTGTAGAATATTTTGTCTTGTTTTTAGTTATAGCCTAGTTGTAGGCTGCTCTCATACATCAGAATTGGGACTAGACCTCAAGGACTAAACCAGAAGAAGGACTAGAGCAGGTCAAACCAGGACTAGAACAGGACTAAAGAAGGATTAGAGCAGGACTAAACCAGGACTAGAGAAGGACTAGAAAAGGACTAAACCAGGACTAGAGAAGGATTAGAACTAGGGATGTCAACAATTAATCGTTAATCGATTAATTGTCGATTAAGACGTTGGTCGAACAAAATGCATTCATTGTAACTAATCGCTAATTGCGGACACGTGCACCCGCGTGGTCACGAAACAAGGCAACCGCGCACCGCGCTGCGCCAAGCTCGACTCACAGCCGGCCGCAGGCGCCAACGGCACTGCTCAACAGCCCTGGGTGTACGCGCGAAGCGAGATCGAACTCCAGGAATGCACCGCAACATGCCGTCCCGCGCGGCTGGCCTGTGGCCCGGGCCCCGAGCCACAAACCAGCCGCACAAAACCAGCAGCGGCACGCAGCGGTCCAATCCTGGTTCAGTCCAGGTCCAGAGCCGGTCGAGTCCCGGTCCAGTCCAGGTCCAGTCCAGGTCCAGACCTGGTCCAGACCTGGTTTGGTTCTGGTCTAGACCTGGTCCAGTCCACGTTTAGTCCTGGTCTAGTCTCTTAGCCAATCAGGACAGAACACAATGTAACACGATAAAAAAAAAAATCGAAAAAAAAAAAATTTAAATCCGTGAACCGCAATAGAGCGAGGGATTACTGTATTTTGTTATTCAGCATCAATACATTTGTCTGCTTTTTACTAAGGAATAATTAATTGAGGAATATACAATATAATAATACTATGATATATTTTTGACTCAGTGTTATGTTACTATAGCTTATATTCTTAAAGATCCTATTGAAACACTAAAATTCAGGTGAAAAACGCCGCTTATCAGTTAATCGTTAATCGATCGATAAGGTCAATCAACTATCAATTAATGAATTAATCGATAATTTGCATCCCTGATTAGAACATGACTAAACCAGGACTAGAGAAGGACTAGAGCAGGACAAAACCAGGACTAGAGCAGGACTAAACCAGGACTAGAGAAGGACTAGAGCAGGACTAAACCAGGACTAGAGAAGGACTAGAGCAGGACAAAACCAGGACTAGAGAAGGACTAGAGCAGGACTAAACCAGGACTAGAGAAGGACTAGAGCAGGACTAAAGCAGGACAAAACCAGGACCAGAACAGGCCAGTCTGCATCAGATGTAGAAGTTGAAGGTAATGATTTGCAAATAATGAAAAGATATATTTTATTCACAATAGATTTTAACAGCATATCTGAAATGATAATGCATTTAATTATAATATTAACCACATATTTCACTTTCACTAAAACCTCCCTTCAATAAAAAAAAATGTAATTTAAAACTGGAGCCCTATGTTGCCAGGTTTATTAAAATAAATCGATCTATTGTATTGTCTGTTCTCTTCTAATTGGTCTATTGTAAGTCACTAATTGTAGTATTATTTTGCCTAGATTTTGCTCCGCCTTGTTCTCCAGTTTGCCTGTGCCTATGTTTCCCTGCATATTTCCCTGTATCCTGCTCCATACACACTGGTCCTGGTGCTTTGGGGGATTAGGCAGAGCTGTATGCGTATATGTATGCGTATATGGCCCTCTCCATTACACCATCACTGGACTAAACTTCATTTTGGCCCTTCACTCGAGTGGAACCAATCTGAGCTGGAGGAAATCTGTCCCAAAGTGAAGAGGGAGGATCTGCTTCACACACAAACACCAGGTCTCTGTAACACAGCTGCTCCTTCATGGGCCAGAAATACACAAAATACAATAAATAACTGTTAAACATGTGTGTTTTATATGTAGGAGCTCATATTCAAAGGGTTAAGCCGTGGGAGAGTTGGTTTAGTTGTGCAGGTGATACTAGTCCTGGTTTAGGCCTGGTTTAGTTCTGGTTTAGACCTATTTTAGCCCTGGTTTAATATGGATGCAGACATGTTTTGGTTCTGATCTGGTCCTGGTGTGGTGTAGTACTGATATAGTTCTGATTTAGTCCTAGTTTTAGCACAGGTCTAGTCTTGTTTTAGTCCTGGTTTAGCTCTGGTTTAATATGGATGGAAACATGTTCTGGTCCTGATTTGGTCCTGGTCTAGTCTACTTCTAGATTAATTATTATTAGTCCTGGTGTTAGTACAGGTCTAATCTTGTTTTAGTCCTAGTTTAGGTTTAGTCCTGGTCTAGTCCTGATTTAGTCCTAGTTTTTTACTGATGTCACTTGGATTGGTCCTAATGCAGACAGTTCCAGTCCGGTTTTATTCCTCATTGGCTTAGTCCTGGTTTAATCCTGATCTGTTCCTGTTGCAGACTTTTTGGTTCTTGTTCAAGTCTTGGTTTAGTCCTGGTTTGGTCCACTGCTTACCATGAAACAATTATAAGGGGTCTTTAGTCCTAATATAGACTTGTTTTGGTCCAGTTCCAGTTCTGGTCTAGTCAGTGCTTATGTGGCATATCACATAAATAGGACAAAATGTGACCTTTTTCTGAATAATGTTAGAATAATCAAAATCTATAATTGAACTAATATAAGGTTGGACAAAAATACTATTATTTTGTTTTGTTATCATTGAGTTACAAATGTTATTATTGTCACAACAGTTAGTACCGGTAAATTATCACAATTTATTCCTATAGAGAGAGGTTGGCAGTATGCATTCAATTCTCTATCTTCATGTATGTTTTTTTTTTTCTCACAAATTTAAGACGGTAAAAATCAGGTACAGCCCCTTTCATGAACAATATCCATGCTACTTTATTTTATTATACTAAAATGTGAGATATTTTAAGTATATTTAATCCTGATAACCTTAAACACTCAGGGGAGGAGAGGCCTGTTTTTGTAAAATAAACCAGCTCTGATCCGGGTTCAGCCCAGTGCACGAGGTTAAGTCTGATTTGGACAGATATAAGCAGAGGATTGCCCCCAATATTCCAGGGTTACTTTTCTGAAAATTGAGTAAACTTTAAACTTGACTCTGCAAACAAGTCTAGACAGAAGATGTGACAATAACTGTGGCTTCAAATAATGAAAAGTCTGACAAAGTTTTGGTCAGTTTTGTTGCATCTTAAAAAGTAGAGGAAAACTACATTAACCATGATTCTTTGCTCCATGACACTGCAGTAAAAAGAGATGGGCAGATTATTGAAAACATGCTAAATATGAATATCGAGTATGTTGTTTATAATAAAAAATGCAATTAAAGCACCGGTATGTAACTTTCAGACATAATACAGACTAAAAATAAAAGTTTTCTCATTTTATATAATTGAAAATGTAAAAAAAGGAGGGCTTGATTGCTAAACTTAAGTAACAAAATCAGGCACAACGTGATATTTTTGCAATTTCCTTTCTTTTTGTCTGATACTGATACTCAAAACCTCAACTTATACTTTTAAAGGTCCTACATTACGCACAATTGACTTGTGTGAGCTTCAAGCCATGTTAGAATGTTATTATCTCCTCAAAAACATACCTGGAGTTGTGTTTTGGTTCATTCACACATTTAATTAATCCTTTATTATTAGGCTACGTTTACACATAACATAGTATGTTGAGAAACAAATATTTCTCTCCCACCGTTTTCCAAAATAAGGCCTCATTTACACTTACACTGGTATTATTAAAAACTTCGTTTGTACCCATCTTTTTACCCATCTTTTACACACAAACGGCAAATTCACTTCTGAAAAAGGAGAACACTCTGCAAGCCAATCAGAATCGCACTTTTGCTGCATCAGCTGCCTAAAACTTTATCTTACTTTACACGCAAACACGAAACCGTAGTTTTCCAGAATCTCCACTCTAGCCGGAGTTTTTAGAAAGATTCGTTTTCACAGGCAAATTTGCCGATTGCGTTTAAAATGGGTACAAACGAAGGGAAATGTCTCAGTTTTTAAAAATACCACCGTATGTCTAAATGAAGCTTTAGTCTGTCTACATCTCCAAAGCTCAAAATGCTCTGTTCTACCTTGTGATGTCATGGAGCTTTTCAAGTTAACAGCGCCTTTTAGTTATTGGCAATTCCAGGGCTGAAATGATCTAAATGATTCTAGCGAAGGTGTGTGGAGTTTAAAAACACGGTGGAGCACTTCCTGTATTACCACATGACATCACAAGGTAGAACAGTGTTTTCTGTTTGAGAGAAGAGCTCAGCATTCCGACAAAAAAATTGTGTAATATTGGCCTTGTAAAGTAATTTTAACACAGTTATAATATTGTCTAAATTTGGTCATCACGATACTCAAAAAATATTCTGTATATAAAAATATCAGTTTTTGTCAACATCTCCCACCCCTATAAACCCAACATTACAACTTGAAGTACCAGTAGCAGTATTAGTAATCTTCTCCCCTCTCTATTCCCACATTAGCAGTGAAAGTGCAGTACTTGGAGCTCTTCGTGCAGTTCTTTAAACATTTTATGGAGTGAGGCTGCACAGGATGTACTATGCAAACAAGTCACCAGAGCCCAGAGTTCATAAAAGTGGATGAGATGGTGGTTACTGCTGAGTTTACCTGTGAGAATGCAATGGGGAATGACATTTAGAGAAGGAACTTTTGGAAAACACATCTACTGAAAATATGACTGGGGCGTATGACTGTAGGTGGCACCATAAATAAACAGAAATGACATCGCAGTTTCATTTCTTGCTATTGCAAAGGAAGAAAATGGAGGAAATAGGAAACACTTAAAGGTGAACTCTGTAACTTTTGTGATGGAGGCTGTGTGACTTGCTTGTTTCCATGGAGATGTGATTGTTTGCCTTGAATATTCTATAGTGTGGCATTAAATGTATGTGTCCCCATGGAGAAAAGCAGGTGGTGATACAAAGCCAATTTCCAGGTCAGATCTGTGGAGAGGCGACCCCGTAAGCATTAACATACCTGTTCTGTCATAAATGCTGCATAAATAAGTTAGTAGATAACTAATGCCATACTGTGGAACATTGTACTGTAGCTGTTGATGACTTTTTCCCATTCAGAAGATATATTTTGTTTTAAATTGTGATTCGCTAAGGCAACGGTTCAAATTTTTCATAATTCTGAAGCCCATGGATAGCATTTCCAAGGAAACAAGCGTACCTGACAAGTTAGGCAGTGCAACTTTAAAGGCCCAATATTATGTGAAATTGACTCTTGCAAGCTTTAAGTCATGTTTTAATGTTGTTACCTCATCAAAAACACAACTGGAGTTGTGTTTTGTTTCATTCACATGTTTAAGTAAGCCTTTATTATTAGTCTGTCTACATCTCCAAAACTCAAAATGCTCTGTTCCACCTTATGATGTCAGGAAGTGGTAGTTTTCAAGTTAACACCGCCTTTTACCTTTTGTTCTGTAAAGATTGGCAACTCCAGGTCTGAAATCATCCAAATGATTCTAGTGAAGGTGTATGGAGTTTAGAACACAGTGGAGCACTTCCTGTATTACCACATGACATCACAAGGTGGAACAGAGTGCTTTTCTGCTCAGCCTAAATCTGCAGGTTTGTGTGTTAAACGTGTGAATGAAACAAAACACAACTCGAGATCTGTTTGTGATGAGGAAACAATATTATGACCATTATAATCAGTGTAATATGGCCCTTTAATACTGCTTGTTGCTTGTGAGTAAGTTCTGCATTAAGATTCAAAGCGACCATTAGCGTTAGACAAAAATAATGGTAATTTTTTGCGGCATGCAGTTTGCCCATAAATTTGTCTGCAGGCTCCTCGCTAATGTTGTGAAACGCTGAAGGTGGAGTTTTGTGAAATGAGGTGATGCAACTGTGAGGACATTTTCAGAGTTCAGGTCCAAATAAGTCTGAGCTTTGACTTTACGTAACACAAAAGAAGGATAAAGAAAATCTGAAAATCTGAAAATGAAAATTTGCTTTTATGTAATAATTATAAAGTAGTGAACGCTAGATTTGAAACGCCCACCATTTTTATTTTTGTCATTTTTATTTTTGTCTTTTGTAGTAGTAGCAGTAGTAGCAGTAGTAGCAGTAGTAGTAGTAGTAGTAGTAGTAGTAGTAGTAGCAGTAGTAGCAGTAGTAACAGTAGTAGCAGTAGTAGTAGTAGTAGTAGTAGTAGTAGTAGTGATAGTGATAGTAGTAGTAGCAATAACATTAGCATTAGAAGTAGTAGTAGTTTGTATTTTTTTTATCTAACCTCTTGACTCTTGCTGTGTGCATTGTGTCACCATGGTAACTGCTAAACATTATTCTACTAATTTCTCCATGGAGAACACCCCCAGCGTGATGTCACTGCAAAGTATCAATACAATAATCTGTACTGGGACAAGAAAATAAGTCTCTAATGACATTCAGTTGTTGATATAGATTTAAAAAGCTGCTTCTGTTGTCCTCATTAGATTCAATTTTTTCATTTTACGAAGTCGAGCCGTGTGATTGGGAGCACGTAAAAAATGCTGTAGCAATTTGATGTGAGATTTGTCAGGGGAGCTTTGCCTTGAACACTAAGACAGAAGAGCATATAACTAAAAGGTTAATATCCTCCGGGCTGTGAAGTGGCCCTTGGAGACATTACAGCATATACAGACACATAGAAAAGTCTAGAGGCGCTCGCTCCCTCGGCTGCACTCACACAACAGTCATTTTGTGTACCGCGCCCACTCCGACATGGCCGACCAAACTGTTCACAGCACCAGGGGAGAGAAGAAGAGAGAAGAAGAGAGAAGAAGAGAGCGGCTCCTGCTGTGATGTGGTTACATGTGAAGAAGAGCTGTACACACACAGACACAAGGAGAAATAGTGTCTGAAAACAGTAGTGGAAAGGTTGGAGTAGTAGTTCAGTTTGTCAGAGTTTTAATAGAAATTGTTGCAGCAGTAGTAGTGATATAAATATAAATAAATACATAAATAAATAGGTTTCAGTAGTTCTTCAATAACAAATTGATTGCGCTAATTACTTATTTTACTTATTCTTGTTTGTAATTAAGATTTTGTCATGCTAGTTGCTGCATACTGTATTTCGCATTCATATTAAACTACAGATCTCTAGCAGGTCTGCGTCGCTATCACTACTGGCGCCCGGCACCGCCCCCTGTGAGCTGGTCCCAGGTCTCAAACATTTCCCCCAGTGGTCCACTTTGGACTGCTAAAAGGGGTGAAAATACTCAGGGTCCTCGCCATTCCATCCCGTATTGGCCCTGTGGAAACAAGGGTTAAGCCTCTAATAATAAGAAGAAGAAGAAGAAGAAAAAGAAGAAGGAGAAGAAGAAGAAGAAGATGCGTGAAAAGTCCCTCAGTCGTCCAGGTAGAATCCATGATCAAAGGAGAAGTTCAATTTGTCAACTGGACAAAGTTTGTTTGGTTGAAAACGTTTCGCCGCTCATCCGAGAGGCTTCGTCAGCTCTGGTTATTGTACTGGTTAGACCCTGCTTATATCTAGCTGCCGGGAGGCGTGTCTGACAATGGCAAAAGCTCTGAAAACGATCCCCCTAATCTGTCTCTTTGTTTTTCAAATTACTCTGACGGCTGTTTCGACCCCCTATTCAACGTCTAACGACCCTCTCCACCCCTCTGCCCTGGCTCTGTTTGACTGGTCTAAGAATCCCATTATAAATGGGAGACAGGTTATATCTCACTCCCCCATTTCTGTTTAATGACGGATTCTCTTTTTTGACAAAAATAGCCTCTTTAACTCCCCTCTCAAACCAGTTCTTTTCCCTGGCTAAGATCTGAACCTCACTGTCCTCAAAAGAATGGCCCGTGGCTTCTAGGTGAAGATGTACCGCAGAAGCCGGTCCACTCTGGCACGCCCGCCTGTGTTGGTACATCCTCTTGTGAAGTGGCTGTTTTGTTTCCCCAATGTAGCGCTCACTGCAGTCTTCACTACACTGAATGGAGTAGACCACATTGCTTTGTTTGTGGCTCGGTGTTCTGTCCTTTGGGTGGACCAGTTTTTGTCTTAAAGTGTTTGTGGGTTTGAAATAAACTGGAATTTCATATTGTCTGAAAATCCTCTGTAGTTTTTCCGAGAACGCCGGACAGGTACGGAATCGCTACCCCTTTCCTCCTGGGTTCGGATTCTCTGTTGTCTTGTTTATTGTCCTTGTCTCTCTTGGTTTTGTTGACAGCCCATTTAGGATATCCACAAACAGAGAGGGCTTCCTGCACATGTTGCTCTTCTTTCTCCTTGCCCTCTGTGCTTGTGGGAACCACTTGGGCCCTGTGTTGTAATGTCCGGAATAACACCCAGTTTGTGCTGCAGTGGGTGGTGTGAATCAAAAAGCAGGTATTGGTCTGTGTGTGTGTGGGCTTCCTGAAGACTTCTACTTGGAGTCCCCGGTCTCCTCCTATCGTTACTGCACAATCTAAGAATGCCAATGTGTTATCCTTGGCATCTTCACGGGTGAATTTGATGTTCGGATCTACAGAATTGATATGTGCAGTAAAAGGTTCCAAATCTTGAATTTTGATTTTTGTAAAATTATCATCAACATAACGAAACCAGTGTGTGGGAGGAGTGCCTGGATATGAAGCTAAGGCACTCTGTTCAAATTGTTCCATGTATAAATTAGCCATGATAGGGGAGACCGGTGAGCCCATCGCACAGCCATGAATTTGCCTGTAAAAGTTCCCTCTGAACTGGAAATAGGTGGTATTTAGACAAATTTCCAGCAGTTGGCAGATTTGGTCAGGAGAAAGTTTGGTTCTCTCTTCTAGCTTGGAATCCTGTAGTAAACTCCTTCTCGCTGCTTCGACCGCTACAGCTGTGGAAATTTGTCTAAATACCACCTATTTCCAGTTCAGGGGGAACTTTTACAGGCAAATTCATGGCTGTGCGATGGGCTCACCGGTCTCCCCTATCATGGCTAATTTATACATGGAACAATTTGAACAGAGTGCCTTAGCTTCATATCCAGGCACTCCTCCCACACACTGGTTTCGTTATGTTGATGATAATTTTACAAAAATCAAAATTCAAGATTTGGAACCTTTTACTGCACATATCAATTCTGTAGATCCGAACATCAAATTCACCCGTGAAGATGCCAAGGATAACACATTGGCATTCTTAGATTGTGCAGTAACGATAGGAGGAGACCGGGGACTCCAAGTAGAAGTCTTCAGGAAGCCCACACACACAGACCAATACCTGCTTTTTGATTCACACCACCCACTGCAGCACAAACTGGGTGTTATTCGGACATTACAACACAGGGCCCAAGTGGTTCCCACAAGCACAGAGGGCAAGGAGAAAGAAGAGCAACATGTGCAGGAAGCCCTCTCTGTTTGTGGATATCCTAAATGGGCTGTCAACAAAACCAAGAGAGACAAGGACAATAAACAAGACAACAGAGAATCCGAACCCAGGAGGAAAGGGGTAGCGATTCCGTACCTGTCCGGCGTTTCGGAAAAACTACAGAGGATTTTCAGACAATATGAAATTCCAGTTTATTTCAAACCCACAAACACTTTAAGACAAAAACTGGTCCACCCAAAGGACAGAACACCGAGCCACAAACAAAGCAATGTGGTCTACTCCATTCAGTGTAGTGAAGACTGCAGTGAGCGCTACATTGGGGAAACAAAACAGCCACTTCACAAGAGGATGTACCAACAGGCGGGCGTGCTCAGAGTGGACCGGCTTCTGCGGTACATCTTCACCTAGAAGCCACGGGCCATTCTTTTGAGGACAGTGAGGTTCAGATCTTAGCCAGGGAAAAGAACTGGTTTGAGAGGGGAGTTAAAGAGGCTATTTTTGTCAAAAAAGAGAATCCGTCACTAAACAGAAATGGGGGAGTGAGATATAACCTGTCTCCCATTTATAATGGGATTCTTAGACCAGTCAAACAGAGCCAGGGCAGAGGGGTGGAGAGGGTCGTTAGACGTTGAATAGGGGGTCGAAACAGCCGTCAGAGTAATTTGAAAAACAAAGAGACAGATTAGGGGGATCGTTTTCAGAGCTTTTGCCATTGTCAGACACGCCTCCCGGCAGCTAGATATAAGCAGGGTCTAACCAGTACAATAACCAGAGCTGACGAAGCCTCTCGGATGAGCGGCGAAACGTTTTCAACCAAACAAACTTTGTCCAGTTGACAAATTGAACTTCTCCTTTGATCAAGAAGAAGAAGAAGAAATCTTTATTAGTCCTGTCAGGCGATTTAAAAAATTAATCTTATTAATTACAGGACTTGTAATTAATTAATGTAATTAATCACATTTTAAGAGTGTGAGAGAGAGAGACTGAGAGAGAGATTGTGAGTGAGCGAACGAACAAACAAATCCACTTTGCGATTGAGTTTGTCAGTTTTCAAGTGGTCGCTTTGCTCATTCGTTTCCCAAATTCTGCGAGCGTGGTTTGGTGGTTTGGTGGTTGAAGTGCGCACTATTACTGGTAACGATGGAACTTATCCAGACGTGTTTATTGTTCAAATGATCCGTCAGGCTGGAGCAGGTCGGGGATCGGAAAATTCTTTTTGACAAAACCTACAAATCACCGCATTCTTGTTGATCATCTTTGTTCTTTTTATAAACAAACTTGCCGTTCAAAGGCCCTGGCAGCGATTTGCTCACCGCACGCCAAATTTAAAATGCGCACATTGAATTGCCACTTATAATTAATTGCGTTCATTTTTATAACGTGTTAATTTCCAGTGTAATTCACTAATCTAATTAACGCGGTAAACTGACAGCCCTAATCTTTATTTATAAATCACTTTTAAAAACAAGGATATGGACAAGGACAATATGGACCATCTCTTTTTTTTTTAATAGTTTGGAAAAGATTTGACAAAAATGTGTTTCTTGTGTTTTCTACAAAGTAATTATAGTTCTTCAATGACAAACTGAGTCATTATTGCAGTAACTTATTTGTGACCAACCGCAGGATTTCAGGACACATTGGCTCCCAGAGGCATTTTGAGTTATTCACAGATTCTGAAAGTACAGGTTCTAAGATTTCCAATGTTGTCTTACACATGAAAATCTGACCATATTTAAAGAAGTTGTCGCTATTTGAAAACAGGCACAGTAGATTTTTGAAAGCCCTCTAAAAAGCTCTCAAAGTTTTGCTCTCTTCAGCCCTCCTTGCCTAATTTGCATGACATTAAGTTAAGCCCTCCCCCATCATGACTATCACTGTGGTGTGGTGTTAATGTCCAGGCAGGTCAGAATCATTCAATAATTTAATAATACACAGGATAATATGTTAAGTCAAAGTTTACTACAAAATTTACTTATAGTCAGGAAGTACTAATAGCATAGCAAAGTGTAAAATAAAAAAGATCAACAATAATGCAATGAAATACTTAGAATCAAAATGGACTTTAATAACAATTCAATTGTTTAATAACAATTCAATAATTTCAATAAGCTAGCTTTAATTCCAAAAACAAAGTAAAGTGCACTATATGCAGGAGCTCTTCACAGCTGATCAGAGTACATGGGAAGCCCCTTTGGCACTTCTCGCAACGGGATTGGCGGGCGCACGAGCGTGGGAAAATTATGTTGATTTATATACGGGCGGCAGTAGCTCAGTTGGTAGAGCGTTTGATCCACTGACCCACAGGTTGGTTGGTACGATTCCAGCTCCCACAGATGAATGCTGCTGTTGTGTCCTTGGGCAAGACACTTAACCCTCCTCGCCCCCAGTGTCTGCGTACACTGGTGTGTGAATGCGTGTGTGAATGGGTGATTGGTTCCTTGTTGTAGCGCTTTGGGTGCCTTGAAGGTGGAAAAGCGCTATATAAAGATGTGACCATATACGCCCCGTTTCTTTCCGCAAAAATTGAAATTAAAAATGTATGTTTTTAACGTCACTAATGCTGTTATCTGAAACATGGAGAGGCTTCTTCATGATCTCAACTAGCACATTCTGCAAAAAAACGAAAATCACAAATTTTGAAAAAAACAAACAAACACAAAAACTGCATTTTCTGAGAATCTGTAATGCTGACTTGCGGGGTTTGAAGTCCGTGGTGCGTCACATTTAGTTTACAAATTTTTCCTTCAATTTAACATAGAATCCTCTAGTACAAGCTCTCCCTCCTCGCCTGTGATACTGTTACACATTACATTTATATATTATAGAGCACAGTTCTCTCAGCCTGGTCCTCGTGCCTGTCTTTTGTCACCTCATGATTGGTCTGTGCGTTCACTGGTGTCCATAGGTCATCATTATCTCTGAGCTCCTATCGGACAAAACGCTGTGTTTCTGTTCTTCAGCCCTATCGCAAATCTCTACGCTTTATTATCAGGACCCTCAGCCTACGCTCTTCTCCTCCCTCCTCCTCTGCTCCAGCTCCCATTCTCTCCTCTTATCTTCTGCTGCTCCTTTCTGCTCCCTTATTTCTTCTCTCCTCCTCACCTGCCAGTGTCCTCCTCTCCTCTCATCCTCTGCTCCTCCTTTGCTTCCCCTTTCCTCTCTTCCTCTTCTCCTTCTTCTCTAAACTCCTCTCTTCCCTTTCTCCTGCTTTCGTTTCCTCCTCTCCACTCCTCCTTGGCTCCACTGCTCCCCCTTTCCTTTCTTCCTCATCACCTCCACTCCTCTGCTGTTTCTCCTCCCAGCCTCTTCTCGTCCTTCTCTCCTCCTCCCCTGCTATTGTCCTCCTCAGCTCCATCCTCGACTACACTTCCCCTTCTCTCTTCCTCCTCTGCTCCTCCTCTTCTCCTCCTCCTCTGCTCTTCCTCTCCTCCTCCACTCTTCTGCTCCCCTGCTCCTTCTCTATTGCTCTCCTTTCATTCCCCTCCTCTCCTCCTTCCCTCTTTTCCCACAGCTATAGCTTTCTGCGGAGTTTGAAAATGAACATTTGTAACTGGAAGGCCAAGGCGCAGCAATCACAGGCTCCTAAGTGGACCGCTGACCCCGTTAGCTTAATCCCACTGAGGTTAATGCATTCAAGATGGAGGCACTTCCAGCTCTCCAAGGACAGACTCACATTTACTACAGAGACCCGGCTCCAGCATCACTGACTATACACATCCGTTAAAAGGCTCGTATTACGGCATTTTCCGTTCAATGTTCCTCATCACAAACATACCTGGAGCTGTCAGATGAAGAGAAAAGGTGTAGCGCTTCACTGTGTCATAAAGAAGTTCAAAAATATCAGTACAGGTGCTAAATTTTGAAGTCTCAACAGAATGTAATCTTTACTGGAAAATGGGAAAGGTACAAACCCGAGGCACACCGACTGAGCATATCAAAAGTCAATCTTTTGGATAATGTCAGACCTAGAATTGCCATTCTCTACTGAACTAAAGGTAAAAGATAGCTGTTAACTAGAAAACTACCACTACATGACGTCACAAGGTGGAACAAAGCATTTTGAGTTTTGGAGATATAGATAGACTAATAATAAAGGATTCCTCAAACATGTGAATGAAACAAAACACAACTCGTCCAGGTGTGTTTTTGAGGAGGTAACAGCATTATAACATTATGACTTAAAGCTCAAGAGTCAGTTTTGTGTAATGTAGATGATAAAAGATAATCTCAAAACTACTAGTGTTGTCAGGTTGCTATAAATTCAACTCAAATCAGTTTCGATACTGAGGAATAGACTCAATACGCAATACTGATTCCAATACCACGATGATCATTTAAAAAAAAAAAGCACTCTTTCTTTAGATGCGTGAAAAGTCCCTCAGTCGTCCAGGTAGAATCCATGATAACAGGAGAAGTTCAATTTGTCAACTGGACAAAGTTTGTTTGGTTGAAAACGTTTCGCCGCTCATCCGAGAGGCTTCGTCAGCTCTAATGATCGATGATAACAGGAGAAGTTCAATTTGTCAACTGGACCAAGTTTGTTTGGTTGAAAACGTTTCGCCGCTCATCCGAGAGGCTTCGTCAGAGCTGACGAAGCCTCTCGGATGAGCGGCGAAACGTTTTCAACCAAACAAACTTGGTCCAGTTGACAAATTGAACTTCTCCTGTTATCATGGATTCTACCTGGACGACTGAGGGACTGTTCACGCAGCTCTAATGATCATTAGAGAAGTTCAATTTGTCCAGTTGACAAATTGAACTTCTCCTGTTATCACTCTTTCTTTAGACAATAGAATGTGATTTTCAACTTAAAATCATAGTATTATCTTTTCTGTGTGGTCTCATATCTGTGTAATCCCTCAGTGGTCCAGGTAGGTTCCACAGTGGTCCATGGGCGTATACTAATCTAAGTGCTCTTATACTTGTTCTGGTACAGCTCAAGATCATTGATGATAAAAGGAGAAGTTCAATTTGTCAACTGGACAAAGTATGTTTGGTTGAACACGCATCTCAAGATCATTCTAAAGACATTCAGGAACAGTTCATTTCTGTCCTGTCAATGAGACTTATTTTTTAGGATCGATTAGTATCTGATTTTTGATAAACCAAATAGAAACTAAATTATAGCACTGACACAATAACCCTGAAGCAGGAACTCATTTGGGTTTTGCTAAATGAAACCTGCAATTTGAATAGTCATTAGTGCTAAATGACTCTGTCTCCATGGCATCTAATTCTGTCTAAACGCTGCTAACCCTGTAGTTTAGTAACGTGCCCAGATTGATATGTGCATTACTTTGGATTGAGCTCTATGCATCGATTTTGCATGGCTCTGGCAGAAAGTGATTGGAAAAGGTGGACCCATAGACTGTATATATAAATGGACATAGCTAATCTGCTACCTGCTATATTCCAAATAGGAAATGAGCATGGGGGCGCTTCCAGCTTCATCGCTCCATCGCTCCAGCTCCAATTGACATTACAGTGAACCCTCGTTTATCGCGGGGGTTAGGTTCCAGAAATAGCCCGCAATACGTGAAATCCGCGAAGTAGGACAATTTTATATTTTACAATTATTATACATGTTTTAAGGCTGTAAACGCTTCACCACACACATTATACACCTTTCTGAGACTGGTATTAACATTTTCTCAAATTTTTCTCTTGTTTAAGCACTCAAACTTTTGTAGATTTTCATCAAAATATATTAATAGTGACGCGGGGGGAGACACGTGACATGCGGACACGTGCGCGCTGACACGTGCGTGCGGACACGTGTGTTTGTTTTGGTACCACATATCCATGCCATGTGCGAAAGTCGAGTGGAAAGCGACCTGGATATCATTTTGGGCAAGACTCAAGCCACTGCTAACAGTGCCGAACCGCTAACAGACGCCTCTGAGCACCAGTCCTCACCACAAGACCAGGTAAGACCAACCTGCGCTCACAAGAGTTGGTTGCATTTCACCCCGGCTCCAAAATCAGTCCGCCCCGGAGTTCGGGGCATGGCTATCAATGCGTCGCCAATACTCCACAGCTCTCTAGGACGGGGTCGGGTTCGTCTGCTAGGCGTGACGGGGAAGACCCACTGTCTCCTCTGTGCGCGCGAGTGTCCTCCCCCCGCTGCGGCTCCCTCGAATGCGGCTCTCCCCGCTGCGGCTCCCCCGGCCGGGCGGCGTCCGGGCCAGGCCCGTCCGTGTTGATTCTTGGCTCTTCCATGGTCCGGCTCGCACTCTCTTCCATGGCTCGTGCAAGTAAACAAAGGCCACACCTCCTGTCACCCAGACGCTCTCGTGAAGGAAATCAGAGACTCTGTCCCTACCACCCTGCGTGACCATCCCTGGTCTAGACCTGGTTTAGTCCTGGTTTAGACCTGGTTTAGTCCTGGTTTAGTCCTGATTTATACCTGGTTTAGTCCTGGTCTAGTCTCTTAGCCAATCAGGACGCAGGACACAATGTTACACTGTAAAAAAAAGTTACACTATAAAAAATAAAAAAATAAAAATAAAAAAATAAAAAATCGAAAAAAAAATCTGCTAAACAGCGAGGCCGCGAACAGTGAACAGCGAGGGTTCACTGTACATTGGAACTGGATTACATTGTGACTCCTCTCTCTGTAACTGCTGCTGTGAGCCTTGCCATTTTGGTCTCAAAATGTTCATATTTACCCGCTCTACATGATCCTGGGGTTTTTATTTCACTATTTTGTTTACAAATTTCTAATCCTAATATGGACCTGGCTCTTAATTCACTTCTGTAACTGCTTAGCCATACTTCTTTATACAGTCTATGATCACACCAGGACTATATCAGAACTAAGACAGGACTATACCAGGACTAAACCAGGACTAAACCGGGAGTATGGGACAGTCTATGGTTGGAACGTTCAGACAAATACTTAAAGCAACAGTAAAACAAGGCAAGAAATCAAACTTTGGTTAAATCAGTTGAGAGGAAAAACACCCTCCACAAATTCAGAACAAAGTCAAAATAGTCTGAATTCCTGCTCAAATACGCTTGGTTTCTTTGAGTCATAGACTGTATAAAGAAGTGGACTAAAAGAGTGTGACGTTGTGAGGAAAATGTCTTTGTTATGAAATACGTCAAAGGTCGCTGATGTCCTGTTCTTGTGTTATCAATCAATAGTTACCAATACATTGAGGTTTACGACAACTATGGCTGATTTATGCTGATTCAGTGAAAAAACCTAGAAGACGTGGTCTTTTAAACTGGACTTTGCCTGTGTTTTACTACCATGTTATGTACCCCCATGACACGTTGTTTGCATAAGTTCATTACCTAAGGGTCCTAATAATGAGTTAATGGTTAACTACTCTGTAGGTTAAATTTAGCTCAGTTCTGTACCAAGACTATGGGAGACGACAGGAGATGAAGAATCATGTCTGTATCCTCTGCTGATCAACATTAAAGTGCCTGCATTTTTCCTACGAGGTCTTGAGAATTTCTTCCACAACGTCACCCATAACGTTCAGCTATAGTCAAAGCTCACACAGGCTAGCAGTTATATGGGCGGATTTGGAGCCAGTTCCATAATAAGAATTTTTTATGGACAAAATAGCGAAAAAAACAAACAAAACAGGATCATGTAGAGTGGGTTAATATGAACATTTTAAGACCAAAATGATTCCGAGACTCATAGCAGTTATAGAGAAAGGGGTGACAATTTTCAGCGTAAAAGCAATTGGAGCCAGAGTCGATGGAGACGGAAGCGCCCCCGTGTCAGTTATGTCCATTTATATGTGGTTTGGATGCTTCGCTTTAGACTCCGCCCAAACCGCAATACTGCTCTGTGATTGGTCGAAACCACTAGTGAACCGAGCGCAATCACACCAGCGGGAGTTGATTGATTCTTGTAAGTTTATAAAGTCGGAAATATCGTGAGAATTCATCGGTTTGTAGTTCAGACCCTGACAGAATATTCAGAAATGCATGAGATTCTTGATTTGTTTATCGGCTCATTTTTCAGTCTTCTCTCAAATGTTAAAGATACACTCTGTAACTTTTCGGTTGGGGATCCGTTACCTGCTTGTTTCTATGGATATTCCATTGCTCTGCCTGGAATGTTCCACAGTGTGACATTAAACAGATCTACTTTACATTTATTCAATTAGACGTGGTTTTATAGCTCCAAAATACCTAGAAAAACAGGCATTCTGACTGTGAGCGGGGTCGCCTCTCCACAGAGCTGACCTGTAACTTGGTCTGATTTGTTCTCTGTGAAGATAGAAAGGTTTAATGCCATACTGTGGAACATTCCAGGCAAATCAACATCTTCATGGAGAAAAGCTTATGACAGACCCTCTAGCAGAAAAGTGACACAGCGCGCCTTTATTGCGCTATTCCTCCTTACCTGAAAAACCCAATACTTCTTTTTAATTCACACGTTTGGTGGAGGACAATATGGGTGGAATAAGAGAGAGCTCCGTTTTACAGATTTCCTTTGAACATTTAAGCTTTTAGCAAACGCAGACTTTTAGCTTCCAGATGTCTAACATTAGCATTCGCTCGTCGTAGATCCCCCTCACCACATCATTTGATTTTCTACATGACTTGAATTTGACCTGGTTTAGGATCAAATAGACAGGTGTGGGAGGAGGAGGGGAGAGGGCCTTTTGAAGAGTCCTTTATAAGCTGAAACCTTTACTCAATATGTAAAAGATCTATACCGATATATAACAAGAAGCAAGGAAGTAATTAATAATGTCTCTTTGATGACTGCGCGTTTACCTGTTTGAAGTTGTCTGCGTATTAAAGGTCCCATATTACACCAAATTGACTCTTGTGAGCTTTAAGTCGTGTTATAATGTCGTTACCTCCTCAAAAACAGACCTGGAGTTGTGTTTTGTTTCATTCACATGTTGTAGTAATCCTTTATTATTAGTCTGTTTACATCTCCAAAGCTCAATATGCCCTGCTCCATCTTGTGATGTCATGAAGTGGTAGTTTTCAAGTTAACGGCTCCTTTTTAGCTTTAGTTCAGTAGGGATTGGCAATTACAGGTCTGAAATGATCAAAATGATTCTTTATGAAATGTAATGAGTGTTCTGTCTGAGAGAAGAGCTCATCCTAGACATACAGGACAGGGTTTGTGTGTTACACAAGTGTGAATGAAAAATAACGTAATGTAGAAGCGTGAAAAGTCCCTCAGTCGTCCAGGTAGAATCCATGATAAAAGGAGAAGTTCAATTTGTCAACTGGACAAAGTTTGTTTGGTTGAAAACGTTTCGCCGCTCATCCGAGAGGCTTCGTCAGCTCTGGTTATTGTACTGGTTAGACACTGCTTAAATCTAGCTGCCGGGAGGCGCGTCCTGCACTGAAAAAGCTCTGAAAACGACCCCCCCCCCCCTAATCTGTCTCTTTGTTTTTCAAATTACTCTGGCGACTAGTTACGACCCCCTATTAGGGCAGACGAGCCAGGGCAGAGGGGTGGGGAGGGTCGTTAGACGTTGAATAGGGGGTCGTAACTAGTCGCCAGAGTAATTTGAAAAACAAAGAGACAGATTAGGGGGGGATAGTTTTCAGAGATTTTTCAGTGTAGGACGCGCCTCCCGGCAGCTAGATTTAAGCAGTGTCTAACCAGTACAATAACCAGAGCTGACGAAGCCTCTCGGATGAGCGGCGAAACGTTTTCAACCAAACAAACTTTGTCCAGTTGACAAATTGAACTTCTCCTTTTATCGTAATGTACAACCTTTAATGTGAATGTTCCACAGCATGGCAGCATGGCATTAAACTTCCCTATATTGCATCTACTCAGTTACAAGTTAAACATGCATTCTTATTGTAAACGGAGTCACCTCTCCGCTTATCTGACCAGTAACTTGGCCTAGCGGCTGTTTGTCTGCATGGAGAAAATTGTGTTTAATGGCTTACTCTGGAACACTCCAAGCAAAGCAATAGCATCTCCATGGAAACAAAAGACGGACGTCCGCTTCTCCAGAAAAAAAGTTATTGCGCCCTTACTTCCAAATATACATAGGCTACTAAAGTAATTACCATCTGCTGTTGCATAGAGGAGAGTTCAATTGAGGTTAAGATTAAGATTGGGCTTTTTAGCCTTTATTGGTCTCACACACAATGACACACAGTGACACACGGGAGAAATTTGACTTCTGCATTTGACCCATCCTTTTCAGGAGCAGTGAGCAGCCATCTTTTTCGGCGCCCGGGGGGCAGTACCGTGAAGGGTCTTGCCCAAGGACCCACACTGGTTAGCTCATTGCCCGGGGGGGGTTTGAACCTACAACCTCCAGGGGGAAAGTCCATGACTTACCACATGTGCATTAGCTGCTGGATTCAAAGTTTAAATGGATTTTAGTGAAATCAGTTTGAGTTTAAATGATCAGAATGAGTCTGGTGAAAGTGTAAGGACCACATGTGTGAGCTTGCTAAGACGTGACATTCACTTTCTCAGATTTTATTAAGTCATAATTTCAGATGGAGGGCAGGCTCTCTCAAACTCTATGGGAGATTCACTGTTTTTGAAAGAAATCTCCAAACTTATGATTCACAAATGCTGAACTTTTTTATTATTTGTTTGGGATTGGCTCCACAAACTTTTTCAC
Source organism: Paratrypauchen microcephalus (assembly GCA_036785185.1). NCBI lineage: Eukaryota > Metazoa > Chordata > Actinopteri > Gobiiformes > Gobiidae > Paratrypauchen > Paratrypauchen microcephalus. Next base: position 1,489,334 of record JAVJIX010000165.1, on the reverse strand, counting down.
AGTTTTCAATCTCCTGGTTTAAAATCCTTTCAACTGACAACACTGATGTCTTTGATGTCTAATGCTGGCACCGCTTTCTGAAGCTCGTGTGATAAAATAATTTCAGTTTTGTGTAATTATACTGACAGAGAAGGTCTTTGAGAACGTTGTGCCAGTTTGTTTCATGTGGATAGGCCCAGTAATTACAATCCATAACATCACAAGGTGGAACAGAACATTTTGAGTTTTGGAGATGCAGACAGAAACACAACTGCAGGTATGTTTTTAATGAGTTTTTTTTAATCTCACCAACTTATTTCTTGTACTTTATCGTCGTGAGAGAAAACATTAAAAATAAGCTATAAATTCAAAGCTATGTCCCAGATTGTAGAGCACAGTCACATTTGGAGTGCATTTGTCCACAGAGCTTTTAAACGTTTGTGTTGTGGCCATGGAGGAAAGTCCCATTATTTCTAGGACCAGAGAGAACACTGAAGGGTGGAACAGGTTTGTAATAGAAAACAAGAGGCTCTGACAATATAGAAACAAATGCATTTCTCTGGTGGTCGACTTGAGTGCAGTGGCCTCTCAGGGGCTGGGCTGGGGTTTGAATATAGTTGAGCTATTTGTTAAAAGTGTTGTATTTGATTTTTACACATTCACACCCCCCCATATTGATCGATCTCAGTTTTTCGATCTTTTTCCATTTTATTAAAAACACAAACAGACATAAAGAGCAGGGTGTCAGAATTACTATAGTATATTTTGTGTTGATAGGATAAATCATTCCGTAGAAATCCACATTTAAAGTTTGGAATGAGTTTGTACAATATGTGAACCTAAATAAATACGCGCGTTACCATTAGCAGCAGACACACATCCACATGATGTCATGAAGCGTATTGTTCAAGTTTTCAACTACCTTTTACCTTTAGTTCAGTAGAGATTGGCAATTCCAGGGCTGAAATGGTCCAAATGGTTCTAGTGAAGGTGTGTGGAGTTTAAAAACACAGTGGAGAACTTGACATCACAAAATGGAACAGAGGGTTTTCAGTTTGAGAGAAGAACTCATCCTCAATATGCAAAATTTGTTTGTGATGAGGAAACTACATTATAACATAGATTAGAAAATAGAGTAATGCACATCGGTTCAAATTCCTTAAAGCTATTCTGTAACTTTTGTACAACTTTGCTCACTTTTATGAGTTGGGCTATAAGCCAAAAATAGAAATCCTTAGAAAGAGGATCCGTTCTCGTACATAATCTTGTGTAGGAGGTACTTTATGTTCAGATAGAAGATTATAAATAAGGGACTTGTAGTATTGACCATATAAGGCAATGTAAGCTCCGTTAGCCAATAGGATGCAAGGGTGTAAGATTTTAAATTTTGAGTCCAATGTTCTTACTATTCCAGCAGATTAAGATAAGATAAGACTTTATAGATTATTTAGCTAGAAAAGTATTGAAATTAATTATGACTTGGTTGAGTGTTTGCTATCTGCTTGTCTCCATGGCGATGTTATTACTTTGGCTTGAATGTTCCACATTCTTACTTTGAGCGGGGTCGCCTATCCACAGATCTGAACTGTGACTCGGCCTGGTGGTATCTCCTGCTTGTCTCAATGCGGATAGATAAGTATACTGCCATACTGTGGAATATTCTGAATCTAGGCAATACATCATCAGCTCACTGCTCCTGAAAAAGGATGGGTCAAATGCAGAAGTCAAATTTCTCCCGTGTGTCACTGTGTGTCATTGTGTGTGAGACCAATAAAGGCTAAAAGCCCAAGCTTAATCTTAATCTTAATCTTAATGGAGACAAGTGGATTTCAGACCCTCCATAGAAGCTGGTGCACTTTTAACGCTTATGCTTATTACTACAAGAAATTTCATATACCAGTTTGTAATCATACATTTCTTAATTTTTGGCAGATAATATTGCTTGAAAATATATGTTGTAACAAGTCAAACATATTTGTATTTTTACTAATTTATTATTAGTTTGTTTTGTTATTTTGTAATTTATGTACCTCATCTGTTTGTTGTCATGGAGATGTTTTTGCTTTATTTGAAATGTACCACAGTATTGTTTTAAAATTATTTATCTTGCATGCGTTTATAGATGTTTTTCATGCTCGGAATTACATGATGAGCAGCCTTTATTTGAATTCTTGTGGACAAATAAGTAGTGTTGGCCAGTCTCCAGTGTTTGGTCCTTGTGAGAGAATGAAATTTAATCCCACCTTTAAGGCCCTGGTGTTATTAAGGGTTTGGCTCTTGTGTGAAAGTGTCCACTCAGAGACAAAAGGCGGTCGTGTTTATAACGGCATTAAACTCCATGAAACCTCAGTCTCAGCTCAGGCCTGTTTACATGACTGGAGAGGCCAGTGTTACTGGCTCTGTTGGCTCTTCACCAATACAATAATGACAGTACTTACGATGTTTTTGCCCTGGTTTAGTCCCAGTTCAGACCCGCTTTAGTCCTGGTTTATTCCCAGTTTAGACCCGCTTTAATCCTGGTTTAGTCCCAGTTTAGACTTGTGTTAGTTCCAATTTAGACCTGGTTTGGTACTGGTTTAGTCCCAGTTTAGACTTTGTTTAGTGCCTGTTTAGACCTGGTTTAGACCTGGTTTAGTCCCAATTTAGTCCTTGTTTAGTACTTCTTTAGTCCTGGTTTACTCCCAGCTTAGACCTGGTTTAGTCCTGGTTTAGTCATAGTCATAGTCATAGTTTGCTTTATTGTCGAAAAGAATCATGTACATGTACATAGAGTGAATTTGAAATTTCGTTTCCCCACTAACCAGGCAGGACAGTGATAGAGTGGCTAGGGGAGGGGCCGCTGCGCATGCGTGCGACACCGACCGGTAGATGCAGAGTAGAAAAGATGCAATACACTCAGTGACAATTTAACAACATGTAATGACAGAAAAACTACTGGAGATATAACATACGGTGATCTTTTTTTTTTTGGCAACATAAGGAAGGGGTGTGGGGGAAACAGACTGGAAATCAATTAAATTGATTGAACCGAGAGCAGAGATCAGACTTTTCTAAAGACAGGGAACATTTTTTTTTACAATCGTGTCAGTGTTGTGAAATAGTCCAAATATGTGTGCCACTGTTTATGCAGAGTTCATGATAACAAAACCACATCTGTGGCTTTGGAGTGTTCTTGCAGGGAGGCGAAGTCAAAACACAGATAACTGTTGGAGACACACAGATTTTTACAGGGAGACATAATTTGCAAGGGGATTAATTTAGCATGATGAAATACATTTTTAGAGACCCAGGTGAACAATTTAGATTGAGCTTGGGTTTTGCCAGACCCCCATCTTCACATCGCCATGAAGATTCATGAGAGATCTCATTAGTTCCTCTTGGCGCACAGACTGCGTTGCGTTGGCTTTACACAGTTCTGTAAGCATGCCCGCGATGATATCCAAACGTCAAGATGTTTCCTTCGGTTGAAATCCTTCCAAAAGGTCCTCAACCTGTCCCACTTTCTGATGTAATTCTTTCACGAGAACTCCCACGGCCTCACAGTGGCTCAAAATTGCTGCAGACAGCTTGGGGGACTCTTTACAAGCTGCCAGCTTACAAATTTTGCGATAGATCATGGACAATCCCAGGCCAATTAACAGATGTCCAGCTATCAGAAATCCGAATACGTAAATATCCTCCACATCCTCCAGGTACATTGGTGCCAAACATACGACTTGCCACGCACGATACGAGTCCCTCGCATATCCAGCAGCAAAAGTACTATCCGGACACACCGCTTCTCCCGGAGCGGCACTCCTCTTTGAAAAAAGAGTATCAATCGTGCTGAGGGTCCAGCTGATCACATCCATATTTTAGGAATTTGGAAAATCCGCTCCAAAAAGCGAGAAAATGATGAAAAACAAGAGAGGCACGCAGACAGCAGAGCAATAGATAAGGAGGAAAAAGAAACACGTCCTCTCCCTCTCACGGTCCGAACAGAACTTCTTTAGTCCTGGTTTACTTCCAGTTTAAACCTGGTTTAGTCCTGGGTTAGTCGTGGTTTAGTCCGAGTTTAGTCCTGGTTTACTAAAAGTTTAGACCTGGGTTAGTCCTGGGTTAGTCCTGGGTTAGTTCTGGTTTAGTCCTGGTTTAGTTCTGGTTTAGTTCTGGTTTAGTCCTGGTTTAGTTCTGGTTTAGTCCTGGTTTAGTTCTGGTTTAGTTCTGGTTTAGTCCTGGTTTAGTTCTGGTTTAGTAAGTTTTTACTGCCTATTTGTTATTCACACCAGTACAATAATGATGGTACTTATTTTTTGTAATTCCAACTTCAAACTTATAGCCAAAAACAGACTGAAATAAAAGATCGAAGTGAAAAAAAATGCCTCCTTATTCTGAGCAAGCTTGCATCTCCACAGACCTGACCCTTGTTTGGCCTTGAGGAGGGCCTTGTTTCCATACTAATGTTGTTCCTTTGACTATAACCTTCCACAGTATGACATAAAGCATATCTTGGTCTAAGTATAGTTTTAACTTACTAATGATGCCGTGCCAAGTGCCAAGTTACATCTTGTTGTTTTAAGTTGGCTTTATAGTCAGGATGCATAGTCCAGGTTTAGTCCCAGTTTAGACCTGGGTTAGTACTGGTTTAGTCTGGGTTTGGTCTGCTTCAGTTCGCACTGTCAAAACAATAAAAGTGAAGATGGTGATCTAAGTATGTCATGTGTTAGCAGTTGATACAGATACTTTGCAGTGACATCGTGCTGGGAGTGTTCTACATGTTCTGTATCTCTAACTTGAGCAACAGAGCCTCAGACAGAGCAGTGCCTACAGTTAGCATTACACCCCCAGAGAATACTGAGGACATCAGCTGCGTAGTGTGTACCAACAGCCCACAGAAGCACACCACCCCCTCTTTAAGTCCACATACGTAGTCCCCCAGACTAACGTTTACATTGGGCGTGATTGGAGCGATCTATAGCCTCTGTGCGTGTGATCTATGTTTAGGCTGATGTGGTCGGAGACTCGGAGTTCATCACCGCGGCGATGACCTTTCTCTGCCTCGCCAAACGCCTCCGCAGTGTGTTTGTTCTCATCAGACCCTCATTCTGTTATACATGTCCAACGCTAATGGATGAATAGATTATAGATGGAGGGAGAGAGGGAGGGATGGAGGAAGCATGAGGGGTATAGAGTAGGGGAGGGAGAGATGAATCGATTAAACGATTAGAGAGAGAGAGAAAAGCATAAAGAGGGCAAGAGACGGAGAGGGAGATAGAGGAGGGAGGAGAGAGAGGGGGGAGAGTGAGAGGAAAGATGAGGAGAACAAGGAAAAAAGAGGAGCAGTGCAGAGAGAGAAGAAAGAGAAAGGAGGGTATAGAGAAGGCAGGAGAAAACGAAAAACGGAGAGAGTAGCAGAAGATGAGAAGAATAGAGAGGGAGGAAAGTAACAAGGTGAGAAAGTGGAAAAAAGAGTGAGAGAGTTAAGGGAGGGAGTAAATAGAGCAGAGGGAGAGAGAGAGAAAAAGAGGGATATAGAGAAGGATAAAGAAAGAGGTAGAGAGGAGTGAGAGTGAATGTGTGAGTGAGACAGAAGAGGAGAAAGAGAAAAAAGGAGAGAGGGGAGAGAAAGCTAGAAATGGAGAGGAGGAGAGAGGTAGAGAAAAAGAGGCAAAAGAATGTGACGGAGAGAGATGGGGTGGGAAAGAGGGAGAGAGAGAATTAGAGGAGGTGAGAACGAGAGGAGAGTGAGAGAGATAACAGAGGGGGAGCAGAGATCAGTAGAGAGGAGGAGAACAGAAAAGGAGAGAGAGTAAAAACAGTGGGGTAAGCAAAGGTGAGGGAGGGGGAGATAGAAAGAACAGGGAGGAGAAAGATGAAGGAGAGAGGGATAGATGAAAATGATGCAATGGAGATAGAGTAAGAAAGTGTACGAAGGGTATTGAGAAAACTGAAAAATTGAGAAGAGATAGATAGATAGATAGATAGATAGATATAAGAAAGGAGGAGAAAGTGGAAGAAGGGAGATGGAGAGAAAGTAGAGGGGGAAAGAAGTAGGGAAGAGAGGGAGATAGGCAAAAGAGAGGAGGAGATAGGAGCAATAAGGGAAAAAGGGCGAGAATAAAGAGAGTAACGCAAGATGGGAATGAGAGGGTGCCTGAGAGAAGAGAAGATAGATAGATAACGGAGGGGAAAGAGGAAGAAGAGCGAGGGAGGGAGAGGAGGAGATAAAAAGATCTTCTTGGAGTTATGTCACAGGTTCAATGCTTGGCTGAGTGTCGGTTAACTCACAGTTATACACGTTATACAAGAGCTTTCCAGGAACATTGCATAACTTAAGTCTTTTACATTTTATCTCAACACTGAACCTTCGTTACAGCTATTGTTTTAGCCTCATTTAAAGGGCCCATATTAGGATATTTTCTGATCTATGTTCTAATGTTGTTTCCTCATCACAAACAGACCTGGAGTTGTGTTTTGTTTCATTCACACATGTTTAACACACAAACGCTGCAGACTTAGGCTTCTCTCAAAAACCTTGTGATGTCATGTGGTGATGCAGGAAGTGCTCCACTGTGTTCTTAATCTCCATACACTTTCACTAGAATCATTTGGATAATTTCAGCCTTGGAATTGTCTACTTGAAATCTATACTGAAATAAAGGTAAAAGGTATCTGTTAACTTGAAAACTACAAGGTGGAACAGAGCATTTTGAGCTTTGTAGATGTAAACAGAGTAATAATAAAGAGTTACTCAAACATGTGTGAATGAAACAAAACACAACTCCAGGTGTGTTTTTGATGAGGTAACAACATTATAACATGACTTAAAGCTCACAAGAGTCAATTTTGTGCAATATAGGACTTAACTTCACATACAATTCAAGTTATCTTAATTATCTGTATCCAGTCAATGGTTCTCAATGTATTTTCTAATCAAATGTATGTGTGGGGTGCCATTTGCATTTCAAGGCCCGGGAGCCAACTCTGACCGGCCCGTGAAAGGTTGCTTGGAATTAAGAAAATAAAACCTACTTTCAAAATTGTACATAATGCATTTGTACTGATGATCATCTGTTGGACGTGCTTCACATCTCCACCTCAAACATGCAACCTGACTTTGATGCACTTGTTAAAGCTCAACAGAGGCTTTACGCTGCGTAACAGGGGAACTGCCTTCCTGGTGGGTAACAGGGATTCCCCTGTCAGCGTGGTGTGTGCTTCGGCTGTGTTTTTCCGCACTGAAAAATAGTTCCCACCCAAAATGACCAAGTCAAGCTCTCCGTGTTGATTTGCACATTTATTTGCACTCGATATGAATGAGCACTACACAGAAAGTAATTGGGAAAAGCATCGAGCAAATTAATTTCTTTTGGCCGAAATCTTTCTCTGGCGACGTTAGACTCCAGTCTAACGCGGAGTAGCTGCAGATACCGCGGCGGTCAGTGCTGACAGACCTGGACAATGGCTGCGTCACCAGAAAAACGCTTTCCACCACTTATTTTAGTCTCTGGACTGTGGAGAGATGCCCAAGTTTGACCTGGGGGTGGCATATCCCTTTAAGGAAGTTGAACTCAGAAAGCATTGTGGGGTTAATGCGACTGAAAAAGAGTTACAGATGTTTCACGTTTACCATTGTTTTGGATTATTTTACTGAATAAATTCAGTTTTTGTAAAACCTCACTCTCTCCTTACTTAATAATAACACATAACGTACCAGCTTCTGTAAACAATGCCACTTACTGATTTCAACGTAGAAATAAAATTAATAAACAGAGTAGACTTCAAACTTTTGGCCCAGCCCTCCACAATATTTTCTGCTTCTCATTTGGCCCCTGGGGAAAAATAATTGCCCACCCCTGGTTTAGTATGGTCAAATTTTCGTCTTCAGCAATATTTAAGAAACAATAAAAAACTCTGAGAAATAGCATTACCACACACTAAAAAGTAGTATCTTGGTAAGTTCATATCTTATTTGTTTATTTTTTCCTAATTCAAGCAACATATTTTTTGCTTCTTATTTTAAGTCTACTGTATACGAATGCCTTTAAATGTGAAAACCTACTACCCCATGACATCACAAGGTGGAACAGAGCATTTTGAGCTTTGGAGATGTAGATGGACCAATAATAAAGAGTTACTCAAACATGTGTGAATGAAACAAAACACAACTCCAGGTCTGTTTTTGAGCAGATAACATTATAACATGGCTTAAAGCACACGGGAATTCATTTTGTGTAATATAGGATCTTTAACTTATATTTTTGCATTGAAATAAATCCTTTCTTTCTCTTTTCCTTTATGTTTAAAATTGCCCAGCTCCATTGTGAAGCTCTAGCGCCTGATGCATGACGTTCCTTCATTTAAACTCACTGAAAGTATCCAAAATGGCCCCTGCAGAGTCGGCACAAACATTTCCGAAAGGAGGATTTGAATCAGCGTTTTGATCCTTCTGGGCCTGGATTGTGAGTTTACGGGATAATGCACGTCGTCATGGTTTCGGTGAGGTTTTTGCTCGTATCTGCTAGCAACAATTTCATCCCATTTGTTTTAGTCGCACAGTTTCCTGGTGGCTCCTCGTACAGCAAACATCAGCAGAATCAGTACTGAAAATACTTGACTTCCCTTTCCCTTTGTCGGATCATTATAAGAGGTGCGTAGTGGGCAAAATGTCTACTTCTCAAGATGTGATGGGCCATAAAAACATTAACATTTAGTCATATATTAAATTTAATGGTGGATGGTTTGCAGGTCTGTTACTTTCTTGCTTCGATTGACATATCATTGCTCTGGCTGGAATGCTCCACAGTATGACATTAAACAGCTCTACTTTACATTTATTCAATTACAGGTAGTTTCATAACTCAAAAATATCTAGGAAAACAGACATTCTGACTGCGAGCGGAGCTGCCTCCCCACAGATCTGACCTGTAACTCGGTCTGGTTTGGTCTCCAAGAAGATAGAAAGGTTTAATACCATACTGTGAAACCTAAAGACAAAACAGTAACATCTCCATGAAGAAAAGCATTTGAGGGACTCTCACCAGAAAAATCACACACTGAACCTTTAAAGGTCCCATGGCATGAAATTTTCACTTTCTGAGGTTTTTGAACGTTAATGTGAGCTCCCCTACCCTGTTTAGCCCCCCCCATGGTTAAAAGTTGTGACATGTCTAAACTGAGCATTTGCGATCCTTTTCTGCGTTACAAAAAATCGGAGCTCAAACGGGCGATTTTGAACAAGGCACCTTATTGACGTCAGATCGAAAAAAGAAATGCAAATGCAGTTCCACCCCCGTCTGTCTGTACTCAGCGTCTCTGTAAATCACGCCCAGAGAGTTTGGACTGCGAATGCGCTAGGCAATGCGAAATGCGTTTTTTTATTTGCCTGGAGGCACGTCCGAGTGTTTCTAGGCTCGGAAGTCCTTTATCTGAGCCTCTGGACCTTTGAACAGCAGTGGTTTAATTTTATTTTCTGTGGAAATGTGTTTATTTTTCAATGGAATGCTTCAAATCTCTCCCACGTGCAAAAACAAGGAAATGGATCAGCTGTCGGCTCTGAGCTCTGAGCGGAGAGTTTGGCCACGCCCCCACCCTCTACTATTGGCCATCTGTTTTCTCCTCATTTGCATTCAAGCAACAACGCCCAGAATAAAGTGTTTGAGAGAGATATTTATGACTCTTTCTCATCTTATCTCTGTTTCTCATGCACTGAGTGTTGATTTTGAAGAAGGATTCATTTACAGTATTAGGGAACCATTAAGGAGCCATATAAAAGCATCAAGAAGTACCATGTCATGGGATCTTTAAGCCAAAATGTTGTTTCCTCATCAAAAACAGACCTGGAGTTCTGTTTTGTTTTATTTATTTTATGTTTGAGTAACCCTGATTAGCCTGTCTTCATCTCCAAAGCTGTTCCACCTTGTGATGTCATAAAGTGGTAGTTTTCAATTTAACAGCTCATATTACCTTTCAGTAGTTCAGTAGAGATTGACAATTCCAGGGCTGAAATTATCCAAATGGTTCTAGTGAAGGTGTGTGGAGTTTAAAACACAGTGGAGCACTTCTTGTATTACCACATGACATCACAAGGTGGAACAGAGTGTCTTGAGAGAAGAACTCAGCCTAAATATTCAGGTTGGTGCGTTAAACACGTAGCATAATATAATGTAAAGAGAATAGCATAATATAGGCCCTTTGAAATAAGACTCTACTAAAGACTCTACTAAATATTTTTGATGGAGGATTTGAATATATTTTTAAAAAAGAAATCTGGTTATTTACCTTATTTCTTTGCATCCAAAACCTTTTCTTTGGTGTTACATTGTGATTTTTAATCTTGTTTTACACCACGTTCCCTTCCTGTCTCTACCAACTCTGGTGAGTACTGGTGAGTACTGGTGAGTTTTGAACCAGTAAACTCAGTGGGCGATGGCTTAACCACTGTGCCACGTCTGCCCACATGTTTATGAGATTACTTACTGTTCATATAATAATAATAAAATCAAAAACAGCCTCTCCTCAGGGATTAATGTGTTTTGATTAAATGCAAATGTGATTAATTATACAATCCTTGAGTCAAATCAATACAAGTGAACACAACAGATAGAAGCAAGAGACGCTTCATTTACATATGAGTGGTTCTCTCTGCTTAAAATTAGATAGATAATATAAAAGATTCTTGATTAGGATTGTCATTGGATACGTCATTGCTCTGCCTGGAATGTTCCACAGTATCACATTAACAGCTCTACTTTACATTTATTCAATTACAGGTGGTTTTATAGCTACAGATCTGACCTGTAACTTGGTCTGGTTTGGTCTCCATGAAGATAGATAGGTTTAATGCCATACTGTGAAACATTCCAGACAAAGCAATAACATCTCCATGGAGAAAAGCATTTGACGAACAAGTCAACTTTGTCCAGTTGACAAATTGAACTTCTCCTTTGATCATGGATTCTACCTGGACGACTGAGGGACTTTTCACGCATTTGACGAACCCACCACCTGAAAAGTTACACGATGCGCCTTTAAGATAGTGTTGAAACTAGATACTAACTTTTCACAGGTATCGATACTAAAAAAGTCCCATTGACAGGACAGAAATGAAGTGTTCCTGAATAGTTTTAGAATGATCTTGAGCTAGAGCTGGGCAGTATGACCAAAAATTCATATCACGGTATTTTTCAAAATTATATCGGCGTCACGGTATTTGACAGCATTTTTTTCATGTACTAAGTGGTACCATGTCTTTGGCGAAGTGGATAGTAATAGCGTTGGTAATATCGTTCCACCGTTTGCTTTTCTTGTCGTAGGCGGTCCCCTTAGCAAACGCGTCTTTGAGTGACGTCTGAGTCGCGTTTGGTGTTACAGCGCCAACTTAAAGGAAAAGTAATGTTATTTTACAATCTGAGCCTTCTTTCGGTAATAAAACAAGTCGTTTGACTCACCCATATCACGTTCGTGTCATTTGGAGCTGTTTGAAGAAAGTTATGTTGTGGCGTTTCTGTTAGCATTTGTTAGCATTTGTATTCGGGGCATTACTTTGCGGTCTCCAAATAACACAAACTTTAGCACTTTTCAAATCATAGAAGCCCGATGTCTTAATGAAAAATTTCGTTTGAAGCAAAAGTGGCCTGTAATCTGAGGTTTATCCATAGTTTTCAGCTTTGCGTTTCATGTTTGGGCCCCGGGAGCAGTCCGCGCATGCGCACTGGCGTCCTCATCTACTCGAAACTATGGCTAAATCTCGGATTACAGGCCACTTTTGCTTCAAACGAAAATTTTCATTAAGACATCGGGCTTCTATGATTTGAAAAGTGCTAAAGTTTGTGTTATTTGGAGACCGCAAAGTAATGCCCCGAGCATATGATACAGCACCATGTTAAGGATACGGGATCATTAGTAGAACAGAACGGCTCAACATAAGTTCTGCGATACTGCTCCAATTGACAGAAAAATGCTATGGGTGAGTAAAACTACTTGTTTTATTGCCGAAAGAAGGCTCAGATTGTAAAAAAAACGTTAATTTGCCTTTAAACGTTCCCTGCAGATGTGGAAGAGGATGCAGATCTTAGTTTCGTGCATTCTTCATATTCCAGGACATGTTTGTGACGGAGGTGGTGAAGCAGATCGCTCGTGTCGCCTCCTGCGGCTACAACTTTAGCCCGACAACATTTACAGAATACGGTTGTTTGATCAGCGCCAGATTTTTTAAAGCTGAAGTATTTCCACACAACTGACACGGCTCCTCCTTTCGGTATAAGTTCCTCTGTGTCTGTAACATTTTCTCTCTCCATGTTGTTCACCGCTCAACACACACTGAGCTTCCACCGCTCTCACGCCACTGCATAACAGTCCCCCTCTCAAACAGTGTCCCGTGGCGCTACGTTCCGCCGCTCTGTGTTCCCGACAGGAATTGGGATATATGAAAGCGGAATACCACCCAGCCCTATATTGAGCTGTATCAGAACAAGTATAAGAGCACATGGATGAGTATACACCCATGGACCACTGCAGAACCTACCTGGACCACTGAGGATTACACAGATATAAGATCACATGGGAATAGAAAAGAAAGTACGATTTAATGTTAAAAATCACATTCTATTGTCTTACGAAAGAGTGTTTTTATTATCATCATGAATTATAGAAGCAGTTTGACCTATTGAAAACTTAAAAATGACCTTTTTCAGTATTGCTGTGTTTTGGATGTCTTCCTTCAGTAAAAATAAAGTTTGTAATTTATTGGTGTTTAAGGAAATATTGCAAATCTATAGCTTTTTTTGTTTTTAAACAAATTTTGTCTTGCTTCTGTACAGATAGCAGCTCTCAAGGTCAAAATAAGTCAGCCGTATGTTGTCTGCATATAACTGTGAAGCGCTTTCTTGTCCGCGAATCAGGAAGTGCGCGGTCAGCATGCTAGATGGCAATGGCAGAACTCCTCTCTGGTCTCTGAAAGTTGTGAAAAGCTCTTATAAACTCATCTTGGTGAATAATTACGATGCTCTGAATGCATAAGATAAGTGAGGAATAACTTTGGACCACTGCAAACGGTTTAAAATGAACTAGTTCTGTTTTTTACATTCTAAAATCAGGCACAGCACCTTTAATATTATGGTGTTTTCAGATCTCTAAATCAAAACACAATCCCATTATAATGATATTTATCTTTCCTTTAAAACCCCAGATAACCCGAGCTACCTGAGCAGAGGTTAAATTACTGTTATTCACACGATTGGTCTGATCATTAGTAGAATCTGCACATCCCCATCACTTTATATTAAATCACCCCAAAGTTAGTATTTGAAACGTGTCCCCCGTCTCTACTGGTGCATTCTTAATGTTTTTTCTTTTCTTTTTTCTTTTTTTTCCCCTCCATTATTTATAAGTGAAACCGAGAACACAGCCCCCAAAGATTCCTCTAATGACTACACGAGGGCCATGACATCAGGTATGCATGCGTCCTAACAATACTGAAAAACACTTTAAAAAACAGAAATTAAATAAATAAATTTAATTACCCTTCCCTTGCGTAACTAGGCAACTCCTCTGGTGCATTAAAAATCACCATAGTGGAACAAATCGTTTCCTGAATTAACAACTCTAAAGAAATGCTAATTTTCCAACAGGAAAAGTGGATTGGAACAAAGTAAAAGTAGTAAAGTACTGTACTTAAGTAAAGAATTTTAAGTATTTGTACTTTACTTAAAGGTGCACTGCGGGACATTTCTAGTGCTTATCTCCATGGAAATGCTATTACTTTTTCTAGAATGTTTCACAGTTTGGATTGAACCTGTCTGTCACAAGAGAGACGAGGAGGTTACAGCACTATGCTACGTTACAGTTCAGATCTGTGGAGAGGCGCCATTTTTCACAGAAGGAATCATTTTATTTTTGAGCGACAGAAACAATTACTAAATACTAGATGGAAATGCTTACTGTCATACCATTAAATATTCCAGACAAAGCAATAATGGAGACAAGCAGGTGACGGACCATAAAGTTACACAATGCACCTTTAAGTATAGCGGGTATCTGTTCTTTCTACACCACTACATTATTGAACAGGACTGAAAAGTAAAAGTATTTTTTTTATTATAGTTTGAGACCTTATTATAGTTTTTATTTTTTTAACACATTGGTATTAGAGCTGCAACTATCGAGTATTTTTGGAATCGAGTACTCTGTCGATTATTTTTTCGAGTAATCGAGTACTCTAACTATTCATACTTTTTAAAATGTTTTTATTTTGAATTCTGAAATCAAAGCACAAAAAAAAAAAAAACATTTTATTAACAGGTAGTGGTGACATACACATACCTGGTACAAATCTTGAGATCTGCTCCACTTTACACTGACACCCCTCTTTACATAGTTGGACACTGTAGTTGAACACTGTAGTTGAACACTGTAGTTGAACACTGTAGTTGAACACTGTAGTTGGACACTGTAGTTGGACACTGTAGTTGAACACTGTAGTTGAACACTGTAGTTGAACACTGTAGTTGGACACTGTAGTTGAACACTGTAGTTGAACACTGTAGTTGGACACTGTAGTTGGACACTGTAGTTGAACACTGTAGTTGAACACTGTAGTTGAACACTGTAGTTGGACACTGTAGTTGAACACTGTAGTTGGACACTGTAGTTGAACACTGTAGTTGGACACTGTAGTTGAACACTGTAGTTGGACACTGTAGTTGAACACTGTAGTTGAACACTGTAGTTGAACACTGTAGTTGGACACTGTAGTTGAACACTGTAGTTGAACACTGTAGTTGAACACTGTAGTTGGACACTGTAGTTGGACACTGTAGTTGAACACTGTAGTTGAACACTGTAGTTGAACACTGTAGTTGGACACTGTAGTTGAACACTGTAGTTGAACACTGTAGTTGAACACTGTAGTTGAACACTGTAGTTGGACACTGTAGTTGAACACTGTAGTTGGACACTGTAGTTGAACACTGTAGTTGAACACTGTAGTTGAACACTGTAGTTGAACACTGTAGTTGGACACTGTAGTTGGACACTGTAGTTGAACACTGTAGTTGAACACTGTAGTTGAACACTGTAGTTGAACACTGTAGTTGGACACTGACAGCCCTAAACTGTAAATGCTTTGGTATATTTCCATTGTTCCTTGAAGGGATTTTTTTAATCTATTTGACTTAAACCTGAATTGAATTAGGTGCATATTTGAGTGATAAGAACACATGGAAAATAAATAATTATTAGCAATTTATTTTTAATACAAAATAATAAGATTAACAGAATAAAATAAATATCTGTCCTGCTTAACTTAAAACTGTATAAATTAATATAAAACAATACAAGGCACAACATGCCTGGACAGTACAAATGATGCATGTTCTATCTAATTCTCTCTCTCTTCTCTCTCTCTCTTCTCTCTCTCCCTCCCTCCTTTCTCTCCTCTCTCTCTCTCTCCTCCCTCTCTCTCTGTCTCTCTCTCTCTCTCTCTCTCTCTCTCTCTCTCTCTCTCTCTCTCTCTCTCTCTCTCTCTCTCTCTCTCTCTCCTCTCTCTCCTCTCTCTCCTCTCTCCCTCCCTCCTCTCTCTCCTCTCTCTCCCTCCCTCCTCTCTCTCTCTCTCTCTCTCCTCTCTCTCTCTCTCTCTCTCTCTCTCTCTCTCTCTCCTCCCTCTCTCTCTCTCCTCTCTCTCCCTCTCTCCTCTCTCTCCTCTCTCTCTCTTCTCTCTCTCTCTCCTCCCTCTCTCTCTCTCCTCTCTCTCTCTCTCTCTCTCTCTCTCTCTCTCTCTCCTCTCTCTCTCTCCTCCCTCTCTCTCCTCTCTCTTCTCTCTCTCCCTCCCTCCTTTCTCTCCTCTCTCTCTCTCTCCTCCCTCTCTCTCTCTGTCTCTCGCGAAACAGCTGCCCGCGCTCGCGGCGTGTGTCCGCGTCTCCACGCGGGCTGCAGTCAGAAGCTTCGCAAAGTTTAATACGAAACACGTACTTTTGTTTCTGAATACGGGACGATTCCGTTTTTCAAGGGACGGTTGGCAACCCTAAACACAACTATACATATACACACACACAGTTTTTTTCCTCAACGGATTTGCACAGATATATATTTTTAAAAATGACCCCGCGACTGAAAAAAAAAGCGGAGATCCACTAAAAGGCAGAACTCTTTCATTCCTGATAATAGATAAAAGATTTATAAATGTTTAGATAGTTTTTAATGTAAATGGAAACAGTGATGCAGTCTATCCGAACAGCGCAGTAGTCTGACAATGCCGCGATGATGCATGAATTGAAATATAATGCCACGTGATGAAAATTAAACGAAGCCTTTTGCCTCGATTATTTTTTGTACTCGAGTTACTCGAGTTACTCGAGTAATCGTTGCAGCCCTAATTCGTAGCAAACAAAAATATACAAATAAAAAGCTAGGAAAAGATATTAATTCAGTTGTTTTTGTTAAAAATTCAGCATAAATCTGAAGCTTTAAAATCTGCGCAAAATACTTTTACTTTTAAGTCTTTAAACAGATACTTTAATACTTTTACTTAAAAGTACATTGTGTAACTTTTTTGGTTGGGGGTCCATCACCTGCTTGTTTCTATGGAGATGTCACTGTTCGCCTGGAATGTCCCACAGTGTGACATTAAACAGCACTACTTTACATTTACTCAATTACAGGTGGTTTTATTGCTCAAAAATACCTAGAGAAACAGGCATTCTGACTGTGTGCAGGATCGCCTCTCCACAGATCTGACCTGTAACTTGGTCTGGTTTAGTCTCCATACTGTGAAACATTCCAGACAAAGCAATAACACAATGCACCTTTAAGTAGTTTTTTCATGATACTTTTTACTTTTTCTAGAGTATTTTTTGCTCCAGTATCTGTATTTGTACTAACAAAATCTAGTACTTCTTCTACCATAGACTAAAACAGAACTATTGGCATAAAAACATCTTTCAGCCATTTTAAAGCAGGCCTTCCCACATACGCTTCGTCGCAGTGGTATTTCCCCCCTAAATGTTAAGAATGCTTCCTTTCATAATAGCTGCTTTATTTTCTGGGGGCTTTTCCAGAGTTAAACACTCGGAAAAATTGTAACATTCCTGATCGGAGGAGAAGAACGAGAAAAGGAGAGGAGAGACAGAATAGTTACGCAATTTTCTGTTTGTGACATGTTGATTTGAGAGTGGAGTTATGTGGGGAATACATAGCTCAGAATAGAAGCAATAAGTTCACATGAGAACAAGTGGAATCCTATTGAAATGCACTGGGCCATTTCGCAACTATTTTTACTGCTTATTTTAACTGTCCAGTGTTCATTTTGACAACAAGTTTAAAGGGCCCGTATTACACTGTTTCCTTATCTGCTATAATGTTGTTTCCTCATCACAAACAGACCTGGAGTTGTGCTTATTTTTTTTCACACGTTTATACACTAATAAAGGAAGTGCTCCATCGGGTTTTAAACTCTATGCACTTTCACTAGAATCACCTGGATAATTTCAGCTCTGGTATTGTCAGTCTGTACTAAACTAAAGGTAAAAGGTAGCTGGTAACTTGAAAACTACCACCACATGACATCACAAGGTGGAACAGAGCATTTTGAGCTTTGGAGATGTAGACAGACTAATAATAAAGAATTACTCAAACTAGGGATGCAAATTATCGATTAATTCATTAATTGATAGTTGATTGACCTTATCGATCGATTAACGATTAACTGATAAGCGGCGTTTTTCACCTGAATTTTAGTGTTTCAATAGGGTCTTTAAGAATATAAGCTATAGTAACATAACACTGAGTCAAAAATATATCATAGTATTATTATATTGTATATTCCTCAATTAATTATTCCTTAGTAAAAAGCAGACAAATGTATTGATGCTGAATAACAAAATACAGTAATCCCTCACTCTATCGCGGTTCGCGGATTTTTTTAATTTTTTTTTTTTTTTTTATAGTGTAACATTGTGTTCTGTCCTGATTGGCTAAGAGACTAGACCAGGACTAAACGTGGACTGGACCAGGTCTAGACCAGAACTAAACCAGGTCTGGACCT
Organism: Paratrypauchen microcephalus; assembly: GCA_036785185.1. Lineage (NCBI taxonomy): Eukaryota > Metazoa > Chordata > Actinopteri > Gobiiformes > Gobiidae > Paratrypauchen > Paratrypauchen microcephalus. The sequence goes on along the minus strand of JAVJIX010000165.1, from coordinate 1,471,336 downwards.
GGACTGGACCTGGACTGGACCTGGACTCGACCGGGTCTGGACCTGGACTGAACCAGGATTGGGCCGCTGGTGCCGCTGCTAGTTTCGTGTGGCTGGTTTGTGGCTCGGGGCCCGGGCCGCAGGCCAGCCGTGCGGGATCAGCAGCGGCACGCTGCGGCGCATTCCTGGGCGCCGCGGTTCGATCTCGCCTCGCGCTTACACCCGGGGCTGCTGAGCAGTGCCGTTGGCACCTGCGGCCGGCTCTGAGTCGAGCGCAGCGCGGTGCGCGGTTGCCTTGTTTCGTGACCACGCGGGTGCGCGTGTCCGCGATTAGCGATTAATTACAATTAATGCATTTTGTTCGACTAACGTCTTAATTGACAATTAATCGTTAATCGATTAATTGTTGACATCCCTAACTCAAACTTATGAATGAAACAAAACACAACTCCAGATCTGTTTTTGAGGAGATAACAGCATTATAACATGGCTTAAACTCACCAGATTCAATTGTGTGTAACATAGGACCTTTTATGTAGATATTTATAATGCTGTTGTTGTGTCCTTGGGCAAGAAACTCAACCCCCCTCGTCCTTGGTTTTCTGTGTACACTGGAGTATAAGTGTGTGTGAATGGGTGAGTGGTTTCGAGTGCTTTGAGTGCCTTGCAGTTGGAAAAAGCGCGATAAAGATCTGACCAGTTCCAGGAATCAAACCCACAACCTTCTAACCTTTCACGCTAAAACTATGGATACCAAATGAATGAATCGTCACTAGCGTAAAATGATTGAACTACCACTTCACTTGGACAATACGATATACAGACTGATATTTTTGAAGTTCTTATAGTCACCTTTCTCAAATGGACTACAAAAATGGTGTAATAATAACACCAGTAAAATAGTCAGCGAGTGAATTTCCTCCCAAACTTTAAATCTAACTCAGTGTTGAATAAAACCGAGTGGGCGTCGAAAATCTCAGAAATCTCATATATCCTCTGCTCTGTGGGAATGTGTTCTGAAGAGCTGGGCATATTTTGGATATTAAACTGGCCTTTGCTCACCCAATGGGAGACCCCATTCTAAACTCACAGACGCTTGTCAACATCAATAAAATATCCATGAAAATATATAAAAAATATAGACAAAAGAGCAATCTTCTTAAAAAGAAAACGGCTTTCTTTGATTAAACTATATCAGACAGAAATTCGATGCATGATCCAGAAGCTGCTGTGTCATCTTGTAGATATTTTGCAGCTAATGTCTGTTCCTGGGGTGTGTGATGCTAACTGGAGGCACTACTCAATCTAAAAATCTGTTAGACAAGTTAGACTAAATCTGAGGTTTATTTTAACACAATCTGACCATAAAGAACTGATTTAGTTGGAACTACAACGGGTGAGCTACTTTGTGCTGTTAAACAAGTCTGTCTCAAATAACATTACTGTCACAAGCTAGCGTCACTTAACGACTCCTACTTTCTTTTTGAAAATCAAACTCCTAAACAGGACCGTGAACACTTGTATTGATCATAGGCTTCTGTTGTGTTTTGTTTAAATCCATTTTGTATTTTTTCTTGAGTTTTCAGACTATCTTAAAACTTTTTTGACAGTGTTTGCTAATGTGTTTTTCTAACTTGCTAAATGCATAATGTGTAAAATAATGTGCAGTTCCTCAATTATTCATGGGCTAAACCAGTGCTTCTCAATTATTTTCTATGACGCCCCCCTAGGAAGAAGAAAAAATTTCACACACCCCTCCCTGCGCACGACTATTAATAGTATTATTTGTCTAGAAATTTATTAGTACACCTCTGCATAACAATGTATCCTTTTATTAACATCAACACTCACTGCATGAGATATGACTCTGACAGTCTTCATGAGGCTAGATATGTGTCTAAAATGCTTTATTCTGGGTGTTGCTGCTTCAATGCAAATGAGAAGGACAGAGAGATTGGCTAAGGAGCGGGGGGGTGGGTTTCCCCCGCTGGAAGCGCAGCTCTGCACCGCTGTCTGCTCGCTTCCGTGTTTAACACAGGAAGACAGATGGGAGACTTTGCAATGAAAAAAAACATATTCCATTTGCATAAACTCAAAGCTCAGTGGAAACCACTGGTATTTCAGAGGTCCAGAGGGTCGGGTAAGGGACTTGCGAGCCTAGAAACACTCGGACGTGCCTCCAGGCAAATAAAAAAACGCATTTCGCATTGTAGCGCATTCACAGTCCAAACTCTATGGGTGGGATATACAGGGACGCTGAGCGGAGACAGAGGGAGGGGCTGGAGCTGCATTTGCCGATCTGACGTCAAAAAGGTGCCTTGTCCGAACTCGCCCGTTTCAGCACTGGTTTTGTGTAACGCAGAAAAGGATCGCAAATGCTCAGTTTAGACATTTCGCAACTTTTAGCCATGGGGGGGGGGGGCTAAACAGGGTAGGGGAGCTCACATTAACGTTCAAAAACCTCAGAAAGTGAAAATTTCATGCCATGGGACCTTTAAAAAATATGAAAAACAGAATTATTCCATTTTAAGCAAGTTGGAGTGGTCCAAAGTTATTCTTCACTCACCTTATGCACTCAGAGCATCCTAATTAATTTACTGTGATGAGTTTATAAGCACTTTTTACAACTTTCAGAAACTAGAGTAGAGGTTTACTATCATGCTAACAACAACTAGCATGCTAACAATCACTTCCTGAGACCTGATTATAGTATATCTGGGGCAAGACATATTTAGCTCAAAAATCGGGGACAGACCTTTTCAATTTGAAATCCTCTGCAGCGTTGCCAGACTTCCACTTGTTTTGTCATCTGAGTTTTTTAGCAGTGTTTTTCCAGTCTCTTGTGCATGCAGATTATACCAGCTTTACATGACGACAGAATAAGCCGGTCCATCACCCAGGGACCTTTCTTAACCGTAATTAATTCTCAATAAATCCTCGTTAACATTGCACACTGGGCCCATCGTCATGGAAACAAACATGACCATCGAGCTTTGGAGAGCAGGATCTTAAAGCCGCTGTATCTGATTTTTATTGTCTTTAAATAGCTGAACAACAGAGCTAGTTCATTTTAAGCAGTTTGCAGTGGTCCAAAGTTATTCCTCACTTACCTTACCTAATTATTTAGTGTGATGAGTTTATAAAAGCTTCACAACTTTCTAACAAACAATTATCATGCTAACAGGCACTTTCTGATTACTGGAAATGTGTTCTAATTGTATGCAGGGATTCTTAATGTATATGACCTGTAACTTGTGGGATGACCTTCTTGTCCCCATGGAGATAGGTATGTTTAATGCCTTATAGTGGAACATTCCAGGAAATGCAATGACATTTTTCCACTTGAAAGGTTACATAGTTCACCTTTAAAGGGCCCATATTACACTATTTTCTTCTGTATGTTATAATGTTATTTCCTCATCACAAACAGACCTGAGTTGTGTTTTGTTTCACACATGTTTAACACACAAACCTGCAGATTTAGGCTGAGTTCTTCTCTCAAACTGAAAACACTCTTTTCCACCTTGTCATGTCATGTGGTAATACAGGAAGTGCTCCACTGTGTTTTTAAACTCCACACACCTTCACTAGATTAATTTAGTTAACTTTTAGCCCTGGAATTGCCGGTCTCTACTGAACTAAAGGTAAAGGGTGACTGTTAACTTGAAAACTACAGCTTTGTGACATCACAAGGTGGAACAGAGCATTTTGAGCTTTGCATATGTAGACAGACTAATAATAAAGGATTACTCAAACATGTGTGAATGAAACAAAACACAACTCCAGGTTTGTTTTTGAGAAGTTAACAACATATCTTAAAGCTCACAAGAGTCAATTTTGCGTAATATAGGACCTTTAATATAGTCCATGTTTGTCAATGTTGTACCGCCCTTGACTACCGCTCGTTGAACACTATTACAGTACATACACATCCCATGCAAACCCAGTACCTCTCATGCTTCATTTATCTCCTCTTTCCTTTCCTTTGCCCCTCCCCGCCGTCTCAGGTACACATCGGTAATGACTAACATCCCTGAGCCTGTTTCAAACCACACCAGACAGTCCAGTCCATTAATTATACATGCTGCTCCATGATGTAAACTGCTTTTATGGTTTTTAAATCAGGTCTATTACACGGCTATGCCAACACGCCTGCCGACCGCTGACTGTGTGTTGACGCTAGCTGAAAATCCCACACTGGATATATTTTGGTAGATTTGTTTAGAATCCGTGTGCGCTCTTGATGGTGGTGCTGTTGTGGGGTCCATTAGTCTCGTATGCAGCTGTGATGATGTATGGGGGGGGGGGGGGGGCAGAGAGGGGAGCGTGCAGTGACAGCCATCAATTTACTGGTAATTGTATTGTTTTTCCAGTGAAGGGACTCGGATGGTGCGGAGGATTCAGGAGAAATGGGATGTTGGGTGACACAGGGGATATTATGGGGATATGAACAGTATATAGAGCTGGGGTTGTATGGGAGTGTGAGCGCTAAGGTTCATATGGGACACAAATGAGCCGGGAATGCTGTTTATTTTTTTAAAAAGAGGACTATATTACAACCATGCTAACACCATATTTCAGTGTTTTCATTAAAGTTCTATATTATTCAAAATAGACTCTTGCCTCCTCATGAACAGACCTGGAGTTATGTTTTGTTTCATTCACACATGTTTTTGTAACTCTTTCTTATTAGTCTGTCTACATCTCCAAAGTTCAAAATGCTCTGTTCCACCTTGTGATGTCATGATGTGGCAGTTTCAAGTTAACCATCTACCTCTTTTTACCTTTCGTCCAGGAGAGATTGGCAATTCCAGGGCTGAAATCATCCAAATGAGTGAAGGTGTGTGGAGTTTAAAAACACAGCCTTAATCTGCAGGGTTTGTGTGTTAAACAAACAAACACAACTCCTGTTTGTGATGAGGAAACAGCATTACAACATAGATGAGAAAACAGTGTAATATAGGCCCGTAAAAATACACTGAAATAGATTCATGTTTGTTTGGATTCTCTTGGACACTTCACCTCTGGCTCTCGATCCAATCACGACAGCTTCAAGTTTTTGGAAACACAATTTTCTCTGCAAACACAAAATATTCTTGGCCTGGTAAATGCATAATGTTATCTCTCTGTTTTTTTTTGTTTTTTGTACAGATTTATTTCAGTCTGGTCACTTCTCCCTCTGTTACATCTCAAGTCATTCAAACAGTGTTGACCAATCAGATTTCTTTATTTCAGCGACGTATGTGAAACGAAGGCGCATACTGGTTACCATCATTTACAACATAATTACATATTTTTCACCTCAGATTGCACATAGTTTAGTGCTTCATTCATTGATTTTACAGAAATTCACAATTTCAGTCTCCCACGATATTTTTTCCTTATATTTTTTCCAGTACGGACTTACCATGCTTTTCCCTGATTGGCTTTTCCAGCTGTGTCAATCACGCCTCTGGATTCTGGGAGATTTATCTGTGACCAATGTTCCCCCTAATTTTTCATGTGTCTGAGCAAACACACTAACTCCCTGAGCATTCCTTGGACCCCCGTGAGCGACATCCGACATGCACCCTGTGGCCACACCAGTATCACACCTAAGATCATCTCAAGTTACATAGGTTATTCATCAAATTACTGCAGTGATTTCTGTTAGATTACTTTTAATACAACTGATCTTTTTTGGTCCACTTAGAATGACAAAGAAAAAATCTGTTCATGTGCTTTGTACATGTTGTATGTCAGTGTGAGGGTCCTGGTGTGGTCAGTGAAACATTGAACATTACAATATTTGAAAAACAACCTCATACATACATAAAATTAAATTATAGTGTATAAACCTGTAAAACCACATGAAAAGAGATTTTTTCAGCTTGATAAATATATAGCCTGCATATAGCTGCAGATTTTTTCAGGGATTAGGACCTATAGGCCACTATAAGATGAGTCTTTCCCAAAATAGTGATCTCCAAAATAAGTATACATTTTTATCACTTTATATCTTGCTTTTTAATCATCAGCCTATTTAAGTAATTTTGTGTGAGTGTCAGAGCTCTGTGGAATAACGCTCTGGGGAGAGGATTCACACTTTGAGAAAGTCCCGTTTTCTTTTTTTGGCTCACAAAAAACTATGACTGGGACAGAAAAAAGAAAACAGCCAAGGATTAAATAATGGCTCTACCTGTCTCCTCTTCTGTTCTTCCCTACGTGGAGTGTGTGCAGCAGCGCTCCTGTCGGCTGGTGCGGACCTGCCGCTGCTCGGAGATGTGCAGGACAACTACAGTGATACTGAAGGAAGCGAGCGAAATGCGGTCGAAATGTATCTGTTTGTAGTTGGCTTGTCCCTAATGCATGTGCACATTCAGATGTGCAAACTGAATCTATCAGACTGGATTCCATGTGTCAAACCAGGGCAAGTTAGATTTTATTTTATGCGCTGAACAGAATTTGATGTGCGCACTGAACGTCTGGGCAGTGCGCAATTGCGCATGCGCGCACCTTAGAGGGAACATTGTCTGTGACCAAACTCACATCTTCAGAAAGTATTGAAGAAGTGTGCATTCAGGATCCCAGCCAAAAATATTCTGTGTTTTAAAGGGAAAAAGCTGGTAACCCTGTAGTATTTTTGTAATATTTTAGAAGTTCAGATTTTAGTCCTCTCTCAAATATTAATGCTTCTGGACAGGTTTTAAATTTGAACTTTGAACTGATCCTGATTTAAAATTGCAAATGTTATCGAAATGAAACTTTCCTGAATGTCTTTAGAATGATTTTGACCTGTATTAGAACAAGTATAAGAGCAAATAGACTAGGATACACCCATGGACCACTGTGGAACCTACTTGGACCACTGAGGATTACACAGATATAAAAGACACATGGAAATAGAAAAGAAGGCGCATTGTGTAATTTTTCTGATTATATTTACTGTAGATGATATTACTTTGTTTGAAATGTTTCACAGTATGGCATTAAACTTTTCTATCTTAAAGGGATAGTGCATTTTTTAAATGTTAACCTGTATGAGTTTCCTTCTAAAAGTTTCGTGTGTTGACACCGGCTTACCTCTGACAGTCTCAGCTGATCCCGGTTCGGCTCGCTTTCTGGAGCCCACGTAAGTAGGTCCGTTAACTTCCCCGGAACATGAAATAAACCTTGTTTTTCTTCTCAAAACAAAATATTTGTTATAAAGGTGATATATTTGCGTCCGAAACAGTTGTCCACGAAACATCCAGCAGCGTATTTCGCATTCTCGTATTGTCTCTCTCCACTCGTATCAGTACGCCCATGTTAACTCTATCAGCCTGTTCACCTTCAGCGGATGTCTACGCCGAAGTTTACAAGTGAACAGGCTGATAGAGTTAACATAGTGCACTTTTAATATTGAAAATCACCTTCTATTGTCTAAAGAAGTGCATTTTTTAAAATTATAATCATGGTATTGGAATTATTATTGAGTATTAAGTCTATTCCTTATTATCATTAGTTTGAAATTTTAGAATCTTGACAAGAGTACAGTGAACCCTCGCTCCCTGTTTGTGGCCTCGCTGTTTCGCTGATTTTTTTTTCCAATTTTTTTTTTTTCCCCAATTTTTTTAATAGTGTAACATTTTTTTTAACAGTGTAACATTGTGTCCTGCGTCCTGATTGGCTAAGAGACTAGACCAGGACTAAACGTGGACTAAACCAGGACTAAACCAGGTCTAAACCTGGACTAAACCAGGTCTAGACCAGGAATGGTCACGCAGGGTGGTAGGGACAGAGTCTCTGATGTCCTTCACGAGAGCGCCTGGGTGACAGGAGGTGTGGCCTTTGTTTACTTGCACGAGCCGGACCATGGAAGAGCCAAGAATCAACACGGATGGGCCTGGCCAAAGCGGGAGCCAAAGTGGGGAGAGCCGCATTCGAGGGAGCCGCAGCGGGGGAGGACACTCGCGCACAGAGGGGACAGTGGGTCTTCCCCCCCCTCACACCTAGCGGACGAACCCGACCCCGTCCTAGAGAGCTGCGGAGTATTGGCGACGCATTGATAGCTATGCCCCGAACTCCGGGGCGGTCTGATTTTGGAGCGTGGGTGAAATGCAACCAACCCTTGTGAGCGCGGGTTAGTGGGGGAAAATCCTCATGGTAGAGCTGATCGGGGCTTTAGACCAAGCCCCTCGCTGAAGTGTTCGTACCTGGTCGGGTGGTGAGGGCTGGTGCTCAGAGGCGTCTTCGGAGCAGTGAACCATGTCAGCCAGTTCGGCACTGTTAGCGGTGGCTTGAGTCTTGCCTAAAATGATATCCAGGTCGCTTTCCACTCAACTTTCGCACATGGCATGGATATGTTGTTCCAAACCAACGCATATCCATGTGCACGTGTCCGCGCGCACGTGGCCCCCCCCCCCACCCGCTTCACTATTAATACATTTTGTTGTAAATCTATGAAGGTTTGAGTGTTTAAACTAGAGAGAAATGTGAGAAAATGTTAATACCAGTCTGAGAAAAGTGTATAATGTGTGTGGTGAGGCGTTTACAGCCTTAAAACATGTGTAATAATTGTAAAATATAAAGTTGTCCTACTTCGCGGATTTCACGTATTGCGGGTTATTTCTGGAACCTAACCCCCGCGATAAACAAGGGATTACTGTAATATAGAATAGAATATTTTTAGAATAGAATAGAATATTTTTTTTATTGTCATTGTCACAATATGAATTCTCCCATACAAACAAACTAGCCTTGTCTACTCCTTATTATGTAATTATGCAGATGGACTCCCAGTGCACATAGTCCCTGAAAAATCCTGCAAAACCCACTCATAAAAGTGTCGATCCCCCGTTGGTTTCTGGCTCAATCTGGCAGCCCTTTTGCCAAAACTTCACCGGGAGCTGTGTGTACCCAACTTTCCTTCAACGATGAGATATTTCTAATTTGCGATCGCGCCCCCAACCCCCATACCCAAACGCCTTTGTGTCTAAACATGCGAAGAGTGAATTTTTTATCGCGTTATGTAAGAATCGGCGCTCCCCATGAGAACAGTGTCCTGGATCTGCAGCTTTCAAAACAACAGAGAAGAAGAAGAAGAGAGAAACAGAGGAGAAAGGAGAGGAGTTTGAAGGCAAAAATAAAACCAGGATGTACGTGAAACTGTGTGGTACTTTTAGATATGGAAGTACGCAGGATTTGTACTGGAGGAAAAATATATGAGTCACATGGGGTATTTTTGGACTAAAAGAGATAGATACATAGAGATAGACTGTAGTGCTGGTAGTAATGGTAATAGTAGTAGTAGATAACATGCAAGATAAAGCACAAAGAGCCATATTACAGTATTACATAGTACTGTTACTGCCACTCCTACTACTACTACTACTACTACTACTACTACTACTACTACTACTACTACTACTACTAATGCTTTTACAAAAACTGAGGACATTTTGGATTGATATCAAGTATGGTGTAAATGCAGCTGCTACTATTAGACATAGATAGTTGTAGTAGTAGTAGTAATAATAGTAGTAGTTGTATTAGCAATAATAGTAGTAGTAGTAGATGCAAATTAAAGCACAGAGAGCCTTATTAGAATATTGCTTAGGAGGATCATTACTACTACAAAACCGAGGAGTACACAGAATGACTACTACTATTACTACTAAGATACTACTACTGCTATAAAGATAACTGCATTGTTTCTGATAGAGTAATCACTGCTTTTCTACTGCTGCTACTACTACTCCTGCTTGCTTATCTTGTGCTAAATATTTTCTAATACAACTGAGGATTGAGAGGGAAACAGAGGAGAAAGGAGAGGAGTTTGAAGGCAAAAATAAAACCAGGATGTAGGTGAAACTGTGTGGTACTTTTAGACATGGAAGTACGCAGGATTTGTACGGGAGCAAAAATATACATGAGTCACATGGTGCATTTTGGAGTAATATCAAGTAGCTTATGTAAATGCTACTACTACTACAACTGCTACTACTGCTACTTCTTCTAATACTACATCATGAAGAACTGGCCCATTGTGCATAATTGCTTCCAATAAACCTGAGCTTCTGATATACAATCACTGCTTTTCTACTGCTGCTTATTATGAATACAAATACTACTACTACTACTACTGCTGCTAGTACTACTGTTATTAAGACACTACCAATACAGCTACTACTATTTCTTTTTTATCTAAATATTTTTGAATACAACTGATGTTAAAACTAAATTACTTCCAGTTGAATCTACTGCTTTTATTAACAAATAGAAAAGAGAGAGAGATAGAAAGAAAGAGAGAGAAGAGGAAGAGAGGAGGAAGAGATAGAAAGACACTAAAAATAAAGCATCTGACACAAATCTGTCCAGATGCTAAATTGACATGCAAATTAAAGTACAGAGAGCCTTAATAAGCAATATCGTTTAAGACAGAGGTCTTCAACAGGGGGGTCGCGACTCCTAGGGGGGTCGCGGAGGTACTGCAGGGGGGCTGCGAAATCTTTTGATTTCACTTTAAAATAATATAATTTTATATTTTAAAGTGTAAAATACAGTATTAACCTGTGTATTATTTCCTTGTATTGGATGTACCATAACAGAGTAGCAATGTTTATACATGACACTAAGCTCAATTTAATATAAAACACAATTCTATGCCGTATATATAGTAGGGGGTCCCTGGCCCAGTTCGCCATCTGTTTGGGGGTCCCTGGCCTGAAAAACGTTGAAGACCCCTGGTTTAAGATATTACTACTAATACTACTACTGCTATTACTACTACTACTACTGTTGTTAATACGTTTATGCTACTTATTCTACAACAGTAACTACTGCAACTATTATGATCACTGCTGCTATGATTACATATAAAATTCTACTATGTCATTCAGTATTTCTACTGCTATTTTCTTCTACTATCACGTCATTTTATCATTTATTATAATTTTAGCCTTATAGATTACAGATCATCTTTCATGTGTAAGATGAAGGAATTTATATATGGTCTCTCATCCCAAATAAATAATAAATTAAACTGCTGCTGCTACTACTACTACTACTACTACTACTACTACTACTACTACTACTACTTCAATCTTAGTACTACTACTACAGTACTACTAGTACTACTATTATTTGTGCTACTGCACTCTTTTAACTACCATTTTACCCTTTGAAGCTACTTGGTAATCCTTTTACATGACCACTATTTAGTAATAGTCCAATGTATGTTAATATGCTATTTGAATGCACAATCTGTTTGATATACACACAAAACTACTACTACTAGGAGACTACTACTACTACTGCTGCTGCTGCTATCTGATATATTGCTTCAGATAGCAACTACTACTACTAGAGATGGCAACTTACTAGTACATATATAAATAGTCATCGTAGTGCAGGGCTCTCAAGTCTCACGCTTTGAGAGTGTGACACACGCAATTCGACGTGTTCACACGCTCACACGCCACACATGGTATTTCTCACGGTGAAATTTTGTTAAGCAATTCAAAACTGTAGCCACTGTTCACAGTGCTTCTGCGCCCAGAAAATCGGTTATTTAATGCAGGCACCACGCGTTTTCAGCGAAAAAAAGTCACTTGCACCACACCCCGCTCCCCCAATATAAATCTCACTCCTACCAAACTTCAAAACTTGAGAGATCTGTAGTAGTAGTAGTACTAGTACGTGCAAATTAAAGCACACATTACTATATTATTGTTTAAGCTACTACTATTATTATTTGTGCTACTACAGTTATTTAAACTATTCAAACGAGTATTTCAGCTTTTTAAGCTACTTAGTAATCTTTATTCATGGCCACTAATCAATAATAGTCCATTGTATGTTAATATGCTAATGCTAACATGCTAACTGAATGCACAGTCTGTTTTGAAAGTAAATCCTTTGGGGACACCTGTGTTTATACTTATGTAACAGGGCCTAAATCTTTCAGTGTTTTTAGCCTGTCTATGCAGAATGCTAACACAGAGCTAGCTTATCCATCTCAGTCTGTTTGGTGTGTCTCTCAGATGTGTTTAAGTATTGAAGAGCTCAGGGCCATGTGAATGTAACCACCATAATTAATCATGTCTTTCGGATCAGTTAAGCTGCTGTGGTGGCATAGACTTCTCATAGGGTTCGACAATATGGTGAAAACTGGGCCGTTTCCAATTTTGATTTCATTTTTTTCTTATTAAAACAAATAAATATGGCTTTCAATTTTTTTATTCATTGAAATTTGAAGAAGGTGTACCTGTTTTTAGTCCGTAAAAAGCTGCTTTTACAGCTGCTTTTACAATATATCGGTACGGAGGGAAGACACATTTTGCTCAAATACATGGAAAATTTGTGTACAGGCCCTTCAACAAAAATATATATATATAAAAATATCTTCCTCCAAATCCTGAACTCACCTCCAAACCACATGCTTTTACTGATTGGCTGTAGACATTTCCGTTAAAAAGACCAAAGATTATCCTGGTTCAGTCCTGATGAAGTTTTGATTTGATCCTGTCTAGTCCAGATTCCTAGTCTAGGAATCCTAGACTAGGAATCCTAATCTAGGTTTTGTCTAGGTTTTGTTTGTCTAGGTTTTGTTTCAGATGTAGTCCTAGTTTATGCATAGAAGTATCTCCATGCAGATCAGGCGGTAAATCCATCTACTATCAAAGTTCCCTTTAAAGGTCCCATGGCATGAAATTTACTTTACTTTACTTTACTTTACTTTACTTTATTGTTTATTTGATAGGGACAGATACAACAAACATAGATTAACATCTGATGCAGGTACCACAGTGTTTTAGCCAATGGCTAATTCGCAACACCAGTCCCTAGGAGGGCTTTTAAACAGATTTCAGTAAGTAAAAAAGTTGAAATGTATTGATAATGAAGAATAAAAGAGATGGATAATCTAAAACAACAATAAGTTAAAATAATGATAAGATAAGCTAAAACAACAATATCACACTAAACATAGGCACATAAAACACACTTGCACTGTCATTCCCCTCACAAACACACACAAACATACATGCAGTTACACATGATCACACTGCTGTTGGTGAATAAACCAGGACTTGGTCTGTTTCTTAAAAGTGGAGAGTCTGGTTATAGTTTTTATATGAGCAGGTTTTTATATGAGGTTTTTGAACGTTAATGTGAGCTCCCCTACCCTGTTTAGGCCCCCCCCCCATGGTTAAAAGTTGCGAAATGTCTAAACTGAGCATTTGCGATCCTTTTCTGCGTTAGAAAAAATCAGAGCTCAAACAGGCGATTTTGAACAAGGAAACTTATTGACGTCAGCTCGAAAAAAGAAATGCAAATGCAGTTCCACCCCCGTCTGTCTCTACTCAGCGTCTCTGTAAATCACGCCCAGAGAGTTTGGACTGCGGAGGAGCTACGCAATGCGAAATGCGTTTTTTTTATTTGCCTGGAGGAACTTGCGAGTGTTTCTAGGCTCGGAAGTCCTTTATCTGAGCCTGTGGACATCTGAAACAGCAGTGGTTTAATTTTATTTTCTGTGGAAATGTGTTTATTTTTCAATGGAATGCTTCTCATCTCTCCCTCCACTCAAAAACACGGAAGTGGGTCAGAGCGCACAGGCACAGCTGAGAGCGGAGAGTTTGGCCACGCCCCCACCCTCTACTATAGACCATCTCTGTCCTCCTCATTTGCATTCAAGCAACAACGCCCATAATGGACTGTTCCAGAGTGACATTTATGACTCTTTCTCATCTTATCTCTGTTTCTCATGCACTGAGTCTTGATTTTGAAGAAGGATTCATTTACAGTATTAGGGAACCATTAAGGAGCCATATAAAAGCATCAAGAAGTACCATGTCATGGGATCTTTAAGAGTCTTATTTTAAAGGGCCCATATTAGGGTATTTTCTGATCTCTGTTATAATGTTTCTTACTTGGAGTTGTGTTTTGTTTCAACACACAAACCTGTGTTATTAGGGTTGAGTTCTTCTGTCAAACTCAAAACACCTGGTTCCACCTTGTGATGTCATGTGGTAATACACGAAGTGCGCCACTGTGTTTTTAAACTCCGTACATCTTCACTAGAATCATTTGGATAATTTCAGCAGTGGAATTCTCTTCTAATCTCTACTAAACTAAAGGTAAAAGGAGCTGTTAACTTGAAAACTACCCCTTCATGACATCACAAGGTGGAACAGAGCATTTTGAGCTTTGGAGATTTACACAGATGAATAATAATGGGTTCCTCAAACATGGGTGAATGAAACAAAACACAACTGCAGGTATGTTTTTGATGAGGAAACATTATAACATGACTTAAAGCTCTCAAGAGTCAATTTTGCATAATAACTTAACTTTAAAAAAATGAATAAATTTTAGTGAAAGTGAAAATGAATTGCTTACTCCATTATACTTTTGTGTTTGGTCTCTCGTTCAAAACATTTGAAACTGAATTTTTTTCCTCAAACCACGTCAGATCTGTCCTTGGCTCTATTGTGTCCCCACTCCTTTAAAACCACTACACACAACATGCTGCATTTCACATTTTTCTCAATAGGCAGAGCTGAACACGGCTTAAAAGGAAAAACACTGAAAAACACACTTCAAGTTAACATGCGGTACTCATGTTCAGTACCGACTGGACAAATGAACACTTTATGCATAGATACTGGAGACCGACCAGCTAGAGAATGTAGAACTTTTAGTGTTATTTAAAAAAAAAATGCATTAAAAAAAAACCCAAACATCTTTTTAGCCCAAAAATATGCTAAAATAACCCCTTTTTTTTTCTTTTTAGTTTATTGCACTGAAAACATTTGTCCTTAATGGTGCACTGTGTAACATTTTTGGTAGGGGGTCCACCACAAAATTATTTCCATGAAGATATTATTGCTTTTCCAGAAAGGTTTCAGAGTATGGCATTAAACTCCCGTATGCTGTATTTATTCAATTACAGGTGTTTTGTTCCTCAAAAATATGCATTCCCCCAAGAGTGAGCTCACCTCTCCCCAGATCTGACCTGTAACTTAGCTGGGAGACATTGCGGACTTGTCTTAATTGAAATACATTTAATGCCATACTGTGGGGCATTCTAGACAAAACTGTAACATTTCCATGAAGAGAAGCAGGTGTCTGACCCTCCACCAGGGAGTTACATAGTGCACCTAACTCCCCAAGCTAACAACCACCGCCTCAGTCTGTCCTATTTATTTCTGTTATTTATTTAGATGAGCAGAGGCGTTAGCGGGCTTTTCTTAGAGCGCAGAGCTAATCGGCTAACGCACACATCAGTTAGGAGGAGGATGAGAACTTTTAATTATCTTGTGGACAAATTAATCCCAATAAAAAAGGAGGAAGGTCATTAGCGGTGGGCAGGCCTGTCAATGCACACATCTGAAAAATAAGATTCAGACGAGAGGAGATCAAAATCAAATGCAGCTAAAATTTTACATGCGGCTAATCTCCAATACATCAGTGTGAAATAGAAGGAACCTGCAGTGAAAATATATACACAATAATTATAAATACTATGGGTAAAAGGTCCTATATTACACAAAATTAACTCTTGTGATCTTTAAAAGTCCCATGGCATGAAATTTTCACTTTCTGAGGTTTTTGAACGTTAATGTGAGCTCCCCTACCCTGTTTAGCCCCCCCCCCCATGGTTAAAAGTTGCGAAATGTCTAAACTGAGCATTTGCGATCCTTTTCTGCATTACAAAAAATCAGAGCTCAAACGGGCGATTTTGAACAAGGCACCTTATTGACGTCAGATCGAAAAAAGAAATGCAAATGCAGTTCCACCCCCGTCTGTCTGTACTCAGCGTCTCTGTAAATCACGCCCAGAGAGTTTGGACTGCGAATGCGCTAGGCAATGCGAAATGCGTTTTTTTATTTGCCTGGAGGCACGTCCGAGTGTTTCTAGGCTCGGAAGTCCTTTATCTGAGCCTCTGGACCTTTGAACAGCAGTGGTTTAATTTTATTTTCTGTGGAAATGTGTTTATTTTTCAATGGAACGCTTCAAATCTCTCCCCCTGTGCAAAAACACGGAAATGGGTCAGCTGAGAGCTGACAGCGGAGAGCGGAGAGTTTGGTCACGCCCCCACCCTCTACTATAGGCCAGCTCTTTTCTCCTCATTTGCATTCAAACAACAACGCCCAGAATAAAGTTTGAGAGAGATATTTATGACTCTTTCTCATCTTATCTCTGTTTCTCATGCACTGAGTGTTGATTTTGAAGAAGGATTCATTTACAGTATTAGGGAACCATTAAGGAGCCATATAAAAGCATCAAGAAGTACCATGTCATGGGATCTTTAAGTCATGTTATAACGTTGTTTCCTATTCAAAAACAGACCTGGAGTTGTGTTTTGTTTCATTCGCACGCTTGAGTAACCCTTTATTAATAGTCTGTCTACATCTCCAAAGCTCAAAATGTTCTGTTCCGCATTGTGATTTCATAAAGTGGTCATTTTCAAGTTAACAGCTACTTTTACCTTTTGTTCAATAAAGACTGGCAATTCCATTTTCTGTTTCTCTATCTGTTCTCTCTCTCTCTCCCTATTTCTTACCTCTTTCTCTCTTCTCTCTCTTTCTCCCGCTTTCCCTTTTCTGTTTCTGTCTTTATCCTCCCTCCCTCACCCCGCCTCTTCTCTCTCTCAACTCTCCTCTTTTCTCTTCTCTTGCTCTCTTCCTCCTTCCTTCCCCTCTTGCACCTCTTCTCCTCTATCTCTCTATCTCTCTTCTCCTATTGCTCTCTCTCTCTTTCTCCTCTTCTCTCTCTCCCTAACATTATAACAAAGATCAGAATATAGAGTAATACTGGCTCTTTAAATTGGAGGATTCTGATCAGAGAGAGCATTGAACCTGGCAACCCAAATGAGGGAGTCATGTGACGCTTATTCTGCTTTATGATTGGATAATCGTCTTGACAACCAAAACACCGAATTACAACATAAACAACAAATCATCATATCTAATAATTTTGTCCCTAAGAATAAATCAGCATCAGTAAAAGCTGTATTTGATTTGAGCATGTTTACATCATATCTGGACACAGAGTTAAGTCATGTTTATGGAATTTAAACTCAAAATCTTACATACATTTCCTATAATAAATTGAAAAAGAGCCTTTGGGCAATACACATGACTTGCCCCCATTTCAAATACACACATTTAACTGTACCACACCAAACCCCTGCTGTAAAATTCCTCCTCACATAACAGTATTCATGTTGGATGTCAGCTCCTCACTGTTGTAACAAATGAGTCGCCTCGGGCAGGAAGTGACCTCACAAAGTTCACAGGTCAAATGGCTGCTGCTCCAAAGTGACAGAGTGTAGCTTTAAACATCGCTGCTGTCGCCGGGGAGCTTTTCCTCAGCGGTGATGTATGATGGCAATTGTGTTTGAGTGGAGGGTCCCATATCAAGTCTATTCATCTGTGACCAATGTGTTTTATATTATGGACCAAATACTGAAAGTGTAGAACCACTGTTCATTATTTTGTTATTCAATTTGACAAAAAAAAAGATTCTCGTGACCTTTAAGCCGTGTTATAATGTGGTATAAGTTGTATTTTGCGTCATTCACACGTGTTTGAGTAATCCTTAATTATTAGTCTGTCTACATCTCTAAACCTTTTACCTTTAGTTCAGTAGAGTTTGAATTCCAGGGCTGAAATTATAGTCATTCTAGTGAAGGTTTGTGGAGTTTAAAAACACAGTGGAACACTTCCTGTATTACCACTTGACATCACAAGGTGGAACGGAGTGTGTTCTGTTTGAAATAAACAAGAAAGAAAGAAACTCCAGGTATGTTTGAGATGAGGAAACATCATTATAACAGATCAGAAAATAGCAAAAAGGTGTACAGTGTAACTTTTCTGGTGGAGGGTTTGCCATCTGCTTGTCTCTGTGAAGATGTCGTTGCTTTGCTTGAAATATTCCCCGGTATGGCTTTAAACTTATCTTGCAGTTATTAAATTCTAGTTGCTGAAAACTACTTTAAAAAACATACATTCTTGACAGTGCTAATGTGTGCTAATGTGTGCATTGTGTCTCCATGTTTTTTTTTCTCATTCTGAACGTATAATTTTTGTTTTTACATTGTTAATCGCTGTTTCAATGGTACAAAATTTCCATAAGTAGCATGACCTTCCATTGCATTGCGTATTATTTGCTGTAATCTCTGCAGACACAAGGTAGATATCATGTTTAAAACTAGACAGCTCCTCCGGCACTTTTGAAAGTGAGGTCCACAGTATAAATCAATGGAGTATTTGATTTTATATTAAAGTCTATAAATGTTTAGCGTCAGCGCCAGTGGCCTTTCAAAATGCCCTCCTTTTCCCTTTTTATTTTGAGCTGAAGATGAAATGGTTTAATGAAAAGATCCAGAGATAAATTAGACACATTTTTCACCTTCATAAACTTGAGGGGTAATGATATTACGGGATTGTAATTAGTCTAACAAGCCACTGTGACAAGGAGTCAGGGGATCCGTCTGAAACTTATACTCTGAAACTCCAAATATCTGCTTAAAGCCACAGTATGGAACTTTTTAGCCAGAAATACATGAAAATTAAAATAAAATAAGAGCAATCAGGTGATGCCTCCAGGCCACGTTACAGGGCAGATCTGTGGAGAGGTGACCCCGTACACAGTAAGAATGCATGTTTGTGAAGGTATTTTTAAGCAATCAAACTCATGGAATTGAATAAATAAAAGAGTTATTCCAGGCAATACAATAACAAGCAAGTAGCAAACAAGTAAGCAGTGAATGGCATTGAATGGTATTAAAGGTCCCATGGCATGAAATTTTCACTTTCTGAGGTTTTTGAACGTTAATGTGAGCTCCCCTACCCTTTTTGGCCCCCCCCCCCCCCCCCATGGCTAAAAGTTGCGAAATGTCTAAACTGAGCATTTGCGGTCCTTTTCTGCGTTACACAAAACCAGTGTACAAACGGGCGAGTTCGGACAAGGCGCCTTTTTGACGTCAGATCGGCAAATGCAGCTCCAGCCCCTCCCTCTGTCTCCGCTCAGCGTCCCTGTATATCCCGCCCATAGAGTTTGGACTGTGAATGCGCTACGCAATGCGAAATGCGTTTTTTTATTTGCCTGGAGGCACGTGCGAGTGTTTCTAGGCTCGCAAGTCCCTTACCCGACCCTCTGGACCTCTGAAATACCAGTGGTTTAATTTTATTTTCTGTGTAAATATGCTTTTTTTCATTGCAAAGTCTCCCATCTGTCTTCCTGTGTTAAACACGGAAGCGAGCAGAGAGCGGTGCAGAGCTGCGGGGGAAACCCGCCCCCCCGCTCCTTAGCCAATCTCTCTGTCCTTTTCATTTGCATTGAAGCAACAACACTCAGAATAAAGCATTTTAGACACATATCTAGCCTCATGAAGACTGTCATATCTCACGCAGTGAGTGTTGATTTTGAAGAAGGATTCATTTATAGTATTAGGGAACCATTAAGGAGCCATATAAAAGCATCAAGAAGTACCATGTCATGGGACCTTTAACATCTGATTATTTTAGAGGCAAACGTAGCTGTAGCAGTTGCCATTGATTATTCTGTCTTCTTGGTTAATTTTACTTCATTTTCATGTAGTTTTTGTCTGTTTTTCCTCATACATTGTGCCAGAGCACATTGTTGAGATTTCACGGCTAAATAACTTCTTTCTCTCAGTGATGATGAGAGAGGAGAGAGAAATAGAGATGGCGGGAGAGAGAAAGATGGAGAGAGACCTGATTACATTTACTGTCATCAGGACAGCCTTTCTACCAGTGTCGGGATGATGTAACAGCCCTCCTCTTCTTCCACTCCTTTCCCCCTCTTCTCCTCTGAAGTGTTCCAGCTCAGTGGGGGGCTCCATGGGGGGTAGGAGAGAGGGAGAGAGTGGGCGGGTTTTAAAACCATTTTGGCCAATCAGAGAGGAGAATGTAGCAGCCTATTTCAGATTAGATCATACATATTAAATTATAATGGTTATTATAATGTTATTTCCTTCCACATGTTTAACACACAAACCCTGCATCTTTCCACCTTGTGATGTCATGTGGTAGTACAGAAAGAGCTCCACTTTGTTTTTAAACTCCAAACACCTTCACTAGATTCATTTGGACGAGTTCAGCCCTGGAATTGCCAATCTTGACTGAACAAAAAGTAAAACTGTTAGCTGTTAACTTGAAAACTACTGCTTCATGACATCACAAGGTGGAACAGAGCATTTAGAACTTTTAGAGATGTAGACAAGCTTATTCAATCATCTGCCAATGAAACTACTACACTACTTGACCCATGTTGTCATTATATCTCTAGATCTTAGGAGCTGTACCTGATTTTTTTTTTCTTTCAGAGACCAGCAGTTATGGTAATACTAACAACAACTAGCATGCTAACAGCTCATCAGCACAACTTCCTGGTTCGCGGACGATAATAACGCTTTATAATTAGATGCAAACACTACACTTTTACTTTATTACATGGAAAAAACGGGCAGTGCCTTTACTAATACGGTGTAGTACAGTTAGCATTACCGTCACACATTCATATCTGTCTCTTGCCTGTTATCCCAGAATATTGACACTAAATCTCACTATAAATTGCTTTTTTCCATCTTTCTTATTCACGGTTCTCTCCTCCAGGCTCTTGGTGAGGGGAGGGGGCATGTCACTGTGCAAACCCCAGAAAAGAGAGCGTAAATGGGGCTGCAGTTTAGTCATGCTCCTGGTAATCTCCGCTGACCTTGGCTCTTGGATTTCTACATTATATTCATTTTCGCGCTCTGTCTCTCTCTCTTTCCCTCTCCTCTGTTTCTTTGTCTTTTCTCACTCCTTCTCTTTCTCTCTCCTCTTTCTGTCTTCTTTCCATGTCCCTCTTCCCTTCTTTTTCTCCTGTATTCTCTTTTTTCTCTCCCTCCCTGCCCCTCTCTCTTACCTCTTTGTCTCACTCCCTTCCTCTTTTACCTCTCTCTCTCCCTTTCCCCTTCTCTCTCTGTCTTGTCTTCTCTTTTCTTTCTCTCTCTCCTGTCTTCTTGTTCCTCTCTCCTCCGCTCCTCACCCTCTCTCTCTCTCCTCTTTCTTCCTCCCTTCTCTCTCCCTCTTCCCTTCTCTCTCTTTCCTGTCTTCTCTTTTCTCTCTCTCTCTCCCTCTGTCTGTCTCTCTCTTACCTCTTTGTCTCGCTCCCTTCCTCTTTTACCTCTCTCCTCTCTCTCCCTTTCCCCCTCTTTCTCTTCTCTCTCTCTCTCTCTCTCTCTCTCTCTTCTTTTCTATTTTCTCTCTCCTTCCCTCTCCTTTTCTCTCCCTCTCTTTCTCCTCTTTCTGTCTCCTTTCTCTCTCCCTCTTCCCTTCTCTCTACTGTCTTCTCTTTTCTCTCTCTCCCCCTCCCTGTCCCTCTCTCTCTTACCTCTTTTTTTCTCTCTCTCTCTCCCTCTTTTTCCTCTCCTCTCTCTCCCTTCCCCCTCTCTCACTTCTCTCTCTCTGTCTTGTCTTCTCTTTTCTTTCTCTCTCCCTTCTGTCTTCTCTTTGTCTCTCTCCTCTCTCTTTCTCTCCCTCTTCTTTCTCTCCTTCGCTTCTCTTTGTCTCTCTCTCTCTCTCCACCTTCTCTCTCTTTTCCTTTTTTCACCCTCCCCATCTTTCTTCTCCTCTCTCTCTCTCTCTCTCTCTCTCTCTCCTTTTTACACTTTTTTTACTTTGCACATTACGGGCAGCCATATTTCCTCCTCTGGTCCATTTTCCTAGATTTATGATTGCATTTTCTTCAGATTTTGACAGACAAATACGTTTTAAGGCTTTTTTTTTTTAAAGAATGTATTTATTATTGAATAAGATACGGACACTAAGCTGTGGCGTGGACAGGCAGAGATGCATCGTGGGTAGATTCAAGATGACAAATAGTGCACATGATCTGATGTAGTATTTTCTGTTTATGGTGTAGTCTGGCTGCTCTGTTTGATTTATTACAAGAGACTTACAGGTCAGAGGTCATGATTGGAGTATTATGTTAGCGCTAGTTTAGCTTAAGAATGCTAAAGGATGACAAATGTACTTTTAAAAACTGCGTATTTGGACTTATATAGTTATAATACAACTCAGATGCTACATACAAAATAATACCACTGTAACATTGACCATTTTGAGGGTCCACCACCTATTTGTCTCAGTGCTATTAATACTTTCCCAACAATTATTATTAATGTTCCATGAAGACTAGCTACATGTTACAGGTCAGATCTGTGTAGTGGCAAGCCCACTCAGAGCAAGAGTGCATGTTTTTCCGATGTATTTTTGAGCAATAACAACACTGGTAACTGAATAAATGCAAGACAGATAATTTATGTTAATAGGTTCTTTTTTCAGACCAAGGGTTTGCTTTCATACCTGACAGTTTCGACTGCTCTCTGCGGTCTTCTTCAGAGTGGTCACGTGATGCTGCTGTGATGTGTCCGGTCGGCTGATGTTTACAGGTTTTGCTGCTGTCTTCCTACCGATGGAAGTAAGATGACAGCGCCATCAGCAGTCCGACTTCCTCAGGACACAGCAACATTATGTGTCAAGTATGAAAACAAACCCTTGGTCTGAAAAAAGAACCTAATAATATAAATTACCGGAAGACCAAATGAACCTCACTGGACTGCAAAATAGATAAGTTTAATGCCATAGTATAAAACTTTCCAGCAAAGCAATAACGTTCTCATGAAGACAAGCAGTTGACGGACCTCCATCACCAAAACATACCTTACATAATGCACATTTAACTCTCCATTTGTCCTTTTTAAAACATGGTGACAGTTATAGATTTATAGATTTTGGTCAATAGTAAATATTTGCAGAAAAAGATTAGATGTAGCACAGTTGAGTGTTTTCTTTTTCGTTTTGTTTGATTATTTTTTTAAAAAATTTAAAGATGATCTAAAAACTGTGCCGTTTAGATGTGTTGTACTAATTACTTTTAAAAACCTATAAATAAAAAATAAAATTATCACAATGGCAGTGCTTGTCAGAAAAATCACAGATCAGCTGTACTACTGCTGCTGGATCTTGCAGTTTCCCAGTCTTTTCCCTCCCTCTATAGAATACAACAGCAGCTTCTACCATTGCACAGCAGTATTTAAATGTATGGAGTCAAACTGAGGTAACCACTGCAGTGAGGGTCCCATTAGTCCAGACCTGCTCTGAGTTTGACAGCACTTTTTCTGCAAAGTTTCCTCCAAAAGTTCTCGACTAAAGACGACGACTCCTTCTCAAAACCCTGACAATGCAAACAGTATTATAATGCAGTCCACAGAGACAGAGGGGTGTCAGGTTAGCTAACACTTGATACTTGATGAAAATGTCCTGATAATTTCGTAAGATAAGTTAAAGGTGCATTGTGTAACTTTTCTCGTGGAGGGTTAGTCAAATGCTTTTCTCCATGGAGATGTTATTGCTTTGTCTATAATATTTCACAGTATGGTATTAAACCTTTCTATCGTCATGGAGATCAAACCAGAGCAAGCTACAGGTCAGATCTGTGAAGAGGTGACCCCGCTCACAGTGAGAATGCCTGTTTTTCTAGGTGTTTTTGAGCTATAAAACCACCTGTAACCAGGGCTTGGGACAAAAAAACGTCCCTGGCATTTTTGGCCCCTCATAATTAGTGGAGCACAACGGACTAATTTATGTATGTGTTCCCCGAAGCAAAGTATTTTACTATTGTTACGTCTTGGCCGAGGGGAAACCAGGGCGCAACATTTAAAGGAAAAATCCCAGCTCCCAAAAACCACCAGCAAACTCACAGTATCTACACATTCAATGGTTTATTTAAAATGCACATAAGGTCAGGAGGAGCACTTTGGTTGGCCGAAAGGTGAGCGATTTTCATGCCTGTCCATCACCTAAAAGTCCCGGTATTATCCTAACATTACTCCCTGCTTACCTGCTATGCCTGTGCGACACTTCCCTGGTCACTCTGTCCCTTGGGTTTCCTCGGGTTCCCTCGAGTTCCCTGTCCACAGTCTCTGGCTGCTCCTCTCCCTGTCCACCTTCAGCCTGGGCTGCAGAGGACATGGAGGCTCCAGCAGCCCCTCCAGAGAATGTCTGTTATTTTAGAACATTTTGCACCGTCTATAGTGGGATTTTTAAATTTTTTAGCCCGCAACTTCTCCGCACCTTCCACTTCTTCATGTTTCCACGCTCAACACTGAAACTGGCGGGGATCAGTGCAGAGAAAGGGGTGGGACCGCTGTCGTAAGCTACTATGTCCTGATTGGTTTAGTCCACTGTCTATTATTGGAGATGGAGCAATGGGCCGCCTCTCTTGTGGGCCGCTCTCTAAGTAAAAAACAACAACAACAAAAAAACAAACAAACAAACAAACAAACAAACAAACCCAACAGCATCATGGGAAAATGCCTGGTATGCCCAATTACCAGTCTAGGCCTGACTGTAACTGAATAAATAAACTGGATAAATGAGTAGATCTGTTTAATTTCATACTGTGGAACATTCCAAGCAGAGCGATATATTCATAGAAACAAGCAGATGACGGACCCCCAACCAAAAAGTTACACAGTGCACCTTTAAGAGGAACTTGTCCCACAATGGGGAAATTCCATTTGCTGTAACTTGGCCCTATGGCGTCCCCTGCTGCCTCCGTAGCGATAAAGCATAATGCCATACTGTGGAACATTCCAGGCAACATCTCCATGGAGAGATGCAGGTGACAGACCCGCTACCAGACAAGATATGCAGTGCACATTTTTAGAAAATATAAATAAATATTACAAAATAGGAATTTGGATGACCTTGGTAATATTTGTTGCTGTATCTGATTCTTTTTCATGTCCCAGTACAGATTAGATGTATAAACAGCCCTGGAGATCGAAATAAGTCTGCTCTGTACTGTCTGCATTTAATTATAAAGCATTTTATTTTCTGATACAGGAAATGGGTGTTAGCATACTAGTTGTTGTTAGCCAAAACTCCGCTCTGGTCTCTGAAAGTTGTGAAAAGCTCTTATAAACTCATCATGGTGAATAATTAGGACGCTCTGAATGCATAAGGTCAGTGAAGAACAATTTTGGACCACTGCAAACTGTTTAAAATGAGCAGTCTGCAGTGTTTTCATGTTTTAAAGACAGTAAAAATCAGGTACAGCGCCTTTAATGTGAAAAAAAAAGGATACAATGTTTTGATAAATGTTTTATTCATTGTCATTCTTCTGCCAAACCAGACAGATCAGATTTAATTCTGTGTCCTGGTTGAAGGAAATTACATAATAGACAGGTACTTGTACCTCTGCATGACCTTGTTTTGGCCCCAAAGAAATAAATCAATGAAATGTGCCATATATCTTTGATTTAATAATAAAAGACAGTTCTGAAATGTTGTTTTTGAATTGGAGGAAGGCTGAGGTGTGGAGACGGGGCTCTGACTTCTCATATTGATCGAATGTTTAGTCCACCTCTCCTCCGTATCAGTCAGGGCCAAAAGCCAAATGTTACCATGGAAACTGATAACATTAGTGTTGTCGATATGAATGAACAAAATACTAAATATACTCATATACTGACATACTATAATATAATATATTTGATGTACTAAAATTTTAGAGTGGGTTTCTAAAAATTCTGCGACTTGTATTGGAAAAGCAATAGCAAAGAATATAACACTGATATTAAAGTGACAGTATGTAACAACTACAATATCAACTACAATAAAAGCATGATTTTTTTTTCAAAATAGTTGTGTTTATTGGACTGAAACCCCTAGAAAAAGACATGCATCCTTTCTCAGAGCGGACTTAAATCTCCACAAACCTGACTGACTTGCATAACACAACAATTATATAACATTATTGTTGCTTATACTTTACCTTTTCAGATACTTTTAATGACCTTCTCTTTTTCTACACTTCTGGGGGCTTTTATATTATTATTTCGCAGTATTTACCCTTCGAGCTAAGGAACCATTGTGCTCTTACTTACCCCATGTGTAGTATTTGCACTACCTTAACCCCTATACTAACCTGGCTATGCTAACCTTGCATTTCTGTATTCACATCTTTAAAAATGCATCACGTTTCCTTCGGGTCTTGTTATATCAGCCCAATAAATTACTCAAATTAAAATATCTCTTTTTAAACATTTCCTACCATGGCCTTTTGCGCTCATCCACCAGACAAAATGCCCTTCTGTTTAATCAATTATGCATTTTTTCATTCCTGGAACCCCATTTTAATTTCATAGTCCACAATTCTCCTTCTCCACCTGGAATTATGGGAGATTCAATTTTCATCAAGGGTCCAATTTGCTCTACACGATTTCCGATCCATTTTTGACCACTGCTTCCCCTTAGACTTTAAGCACACTAGCCTGGTAATGAAAATCTTATAAGCTCCTAATTGGGCAGATAGCATGGTGTATTCCTCACGCTTCTAATTAATGAAGATACGGCTACGTTAAAGGAGCTCTACATGATTTTTACTGTTTTAAAATAATTAAAAAAAACAGAACTAATGCATTTTTAATGGTTTGCAGTGGTCCAGAGTTATTCCTCACTTACCCTATGCATTCTGAGCATCCTAATTGTACTGCAATACAGAGTTTAAGTGCTTTTTACAACTTTTAGACTTTTCTAACAACAACCAGCATGCTAACAGTGCACTTCCTGATTCTCGAATAATAAATGCGGACATAGATTGACTAAGTATATATACTGACTCAGCCGATATCCTGGTTAGGTCTTTGAATGTGTTGTTGGTCTACAACAGTGGTTCCCAAAGTGGGGTCTAAATCAAGTTTACATAAGATATTTGTGAAAGGTCCCATGGCATGAAATTTTCACTTTCTGAGGTTTTTGAACGTTAATGTGAGCTCCCCTACCCTGTTTAGCCCCCCCCATGGTTAAAAGTTGCGAAATGTCTAAACTGAGCATTTGCGATCCTTTTCTGCGTTACAAAAAATCGGAGCTCAAACGGGCAATTTTGAACAAGGAAACTTATTGATGTCAGATCGAAAAAAGAAATGCAAATGCAGTTCCACCCCCGTCTGTCTGTACTCAGCGTCTCTGTAAATCACGCCCAGAGAGTTTGGACTGCGAATGCGCTAGGCAATGCGAAATGCGTTTTTTTATTTGCCTGGAGGCACGTCCGAGTGTTTCTAGGCTCGGAAGTCCTTTATCTGAGCCTCTGGACCTTTGAACAGCAGTGGTTTAATTTTATTTTCTGTGGAAATGTGTTTATTTTTCAATGGAACGCTTCAAATCTCTCTCCCGTGCAAAAACAAGGAAATGGATCAGCTGAGGGCTCAGAGCCGAGAGCGGAGAGTTTGGCCACGCCCCCAGCCTCTACTATAGGCCAGCTCTTTTCTCCTCATTTGCATTCAAGCAACAACGCCCAGAATAAACTGTTTGAGAGAGATATTTATGACTCTTTCTCATCTTATCTCTTATGTTTATCTTATGTTTATCTTATCTTATGTTTCTCATGCAGTGTTGATTTTGAAGAAGGATTCATTTACAGTATTAGGGAACCATTAAGGAGCCATATAAAAGCATCAAGAAGTACCATGTCATGGGACCTTTAATATTTGTTTATATTAGTAGTATGCCCATGGGAATGTATTGTTTTAGTATATAAATCTAAGGAGAAATCATTACATCTTTTATTTGCAGTGTAAAATGTTCTTAGACGGGCCCTGTGTGAGCTTTGCATCAATCAGGGGGAATGGCAGGCTGAGGACATTTCATAATATTTGAACTTTTATTCCACTCAAAGCTGTTCAAAGGATATTTGCTCAATAAATAATAATTAAAACAACTTTGGAGTAACTTAACTGTGTTCTAAATTCCCTTTTCAGTCCTTACACTAGTATCGGTTAATATCGGATTTTGACAGATGCCAAAAGCCAAAGAATTGAGTTCGGTATTGGAACTGGAAAAGCTGGATCACCGCGATGAGTTTATAAACGCTTTCCACAAGTTTCAGAGGCCAGAGTGTTTTTTTGCTGTGACAGTAAAGCAACAACTAGCATGCTAACCACACATTTTCTAATTAGCGGACAAAATAACACTATAATTAGATGCAGTTAATACACAGTGGACTAATTTTGAGCTGCTTATACAATATCTCTGTACTGGGTTAAGACACATTTCGCTCAAACACATGCACCAAAATCATGTCAGGCCCTTTAAATATTGTTATGTAACTCCAGTGTCTCCGAATGACCAAGTTCCAGACTTAATGAGTTTGAGCTAAATGTGTCTGACCCAAATGCACACGCCTGCTCTGAGCTTCTCTATAATTAAACTTATTTTGACGTATTATTTGCTTCATAATGGGGGGATACAAAAGGTCTTCTTTTAGTAATTAGCAATGTGACAGCTGGAGGTCAGACTTTTACAGTTTAGTAAAGATACTGTTCAAAATGCAACTTAAACAATATCCATAATTTAACTCGGTGTTGTTAAAGCAATTCTAAAACACAGCAGTAATAATAAATTCTAAATAAGTAGAAAAAAAGGTAATAAGAGACAGGTGTCAAATAAGGCATAGTTATATAAATGTGTATGTACAAGTCAAAATAAAATAGAAACATAATAATAAAATATAAAATCAGTGATATACAAGAGGTCATAGAAAGACAGTGCAACAAGGATATGATTGACAGAACATAAGATTATCCGTTACATAAGGGTGAGTTATTGTACAGTTGTAGGGAGTATTATCTGTTAAATAAGAGTGAGTTATTGTACAGTTGTAGGGAGTATTATCTGTTACATAAGGGTGAGTTATTGTACAGTTGTAGGGAGTATTATCTGTTACATAAGGGTGAGTTATTGTACAGTTGTAGGGAGTATTATCTGTTACATAAGGGTGAGTTATTGTACAGTTGTAGGGAGTATTATCTGTTACATAAGGGTGAGTTATTGTACAGTTGTAGGGAGTATTATCTGTTACATAAGGGTGAGTTATTGTACAGTTGTAGGGAGTATTATCTGTTACATAAGGGTGAGTTATTGTACAGTTGTAGGGAGTATTATCCGTTAGATAAGGGTGAGTTGTTGTGCCGTTGTAGGGAGTATTATCTGTTAAATAAGGGAGAGTTATTGTACAGTTGTAGGGAGTATTATCTGTTACATAAGGGTGAGTTATTGTACAGTTGTAGGGAGTATTATCTGTTACATAAGGGTGAGTTGTTGTACAGTTGTAGGGAGTATTATCTGTTACATAAGGGTGAGTTATTGTACAGTTGTAGGGAGTATTATCCGTTACATAAGGGTGAGTTATTGTACAGTTGTAGGGAGTATTATCCGTTAGATAAGGGTGAGTTGTTGTGCCGTTGTAGGGAGTATTATCTGTTAAATAAGGGAGAGTTATTGTTTAGTTGTAGGGAGTATTATCTGTTACATAAGGGTGAGTTATTGTACAGTTGTAGGGAGTATTATCTGTTACATAAGGGTGAGTTATTGTACAGTTGTAGGGAGTATTATCCGTTACATAAGGGTGAGTTATTGTACAGTTGTAGGGAGTATTATCCGTTAGATAAGGGTGAGTTGTTGTGCCGTTGTAGGGAGTATTATCTGTTACATAAGGGTGAGTTATTGTACAGTTGTAGGGAGTATTATCCGTTAGATAAGGGTGAGTTGTTGTGCCGTTGTAGGGAGTATTACCTCCTCTGACCCTCAGTATTCTCGTGCTGCAGGTGAACAGGAGTGTCCATGATGCACAGGACCATGAACACTCGTATTGTTACAGACTCCTGAAAATGAGCCGTTTAAATCCATTTTGTATTCTTTCTTGAGCTTTCACACCATCTTAACACTTTTTTGCTCACTAGTGTTTGCTAATCGTTGAACATTTCACCATAGAGATACACGTAGAACACCCCCAGCATGATATAATTTTTGTATTCATGTTAATTCGGGTGTTTCACTGAATATAGTACAAGCTCTGCAGACAGTTGCTTCTTGTTTTCAAAGTTTGGAGACACTTGGAGCAGGTAGCATGTCTCCTCATTTGTAAAATTCAATCAAATCGAAGAGACAGCAGCCAAAAATACCATCCTCTCTCCAAAAATGTGATGGAAGCGCTCAGCATTATGGGTAAAACAACATGTCTGCCAGCTGTCACCACCCGTCTCCTCTGTGGTAGAGAGCACTGTATCATATTATGGAGTTTGTAATTCAATAAAAGCCAGTGTTCCTCCAGGTTTTGACACTAATGTTTTCTAATAGGACGTCCTGGATACAGACTGGTCCTGGATGGATGCGGCTGCGTGATGCTTTCAGGGCCTGTTTGTGAGCTGGGAATTTAGACTACTCTGCTGTATATTAGGTCTATTCAGTATTTTAGGTCTCTATTTAGTTTAAAATGGAGCTGGAGGATAGGTCTGAGTGCTGTGATCGAATTGCAGATTTGTTGACCTGGTTTATGGGCCATATCTCTATACTTACTGGGCCTATCCATGCGAAACAAAAACTGGCACAAACTTCAAAGTCTTCTCTGTCAGTATAAATGAACAAAAGTGAAATTATTTTGTCACAATAAAATATTCAACCCCAAGATCAAAATTATTTAACCCCAAGATCAAAATTATTTAACCCCAAGATCAAAATTAATATAAGATTAATATGGCAAGTTTGTGAAGACAATATATAGCTTTTCTGGTGGACAGTCTTAAAGTTCCACAGTATGGCATTAAAAGCATCTATTTTGCATGTATTTTTAGTGGTATATCAAAGCTCAGAATACTCTGTTCCACCTCATGATGTCATGTAGTGGTAGTTTTTCAAGTTAACAGCTCCTTTTACCTTTTGTTCAGTAGAGATTGACTTGAAATTATCCCAGTGGTTCTAGTGAAGGTGTATGGGTTTTAAAAACACAATGGAGCACTTCCTGTATTCCCACATGACATCACAAGGTGGAACCCGGTGTTTTCAGTTTGAGAGGAGAAGAACCCAGCCTAAATATGCAGGATTTGTGTGTTAAACATGTGTGAATGAAACAAAACACAACTCCAGAGATGTTTTTGACGAGAAAAAATCAGAAAACAGCTTGATATGGGCGCTTTAATGAACTAGTCTAGTTTATATGGCTTGTTTAGACCTGATTTGATCCAGTTTTTCCTGTTTTTTTTGTTTTTTTTTAAGCACAGAAAGGTCACCAGCTTCCACCTTTATTCCTTCTTGAAAACCTCCAAACCCTAATGCCATTTTCTTAACGATTTTTATTTCAGAAAGCTCCATCTGTTTTCCAGGACAGCTGAACTTGGTAGTGACGCTGACAGGGCGCCCATCACCAGTGACTGTTGTAGGATTTATCTGACACTGTGCAATGATTAATGGCTGTCTCCTCCTCCATCTTTTCCTCTTCCTCTTCCTCTTCTCTCTGTCCTCCTCCTCTTCTTTCCATTCACAAAGACACTGTCCTTGCCTCTGACTTGGATCAGTGCAATGTCATAATTTCCTGCTGTCTTTGTACTGCCTGCCTGCCATTTGAATATAGGAGAAAAAAATAATAAAATTAAATGGAGGATTGGAAAGATCAGGATTGAGTTAACAGTGTGGGAAAAAATGTGGAAATTGGGTCAGAGGAAATTGGCAGTAAAGAGATACGTTTGTGTTGTAGTTTTTGGTCAAATTGGAGGGACGTAATTCAGATTTTGAAATAGTTTTGTGGTAATTGAACCAGAACCAAATGAGTCCAAACAGATGTCATATAAAGTGTTTTTGCCCGTCAATCAGTCACTTCTCTCCAAACCAGGACTAAACCAGGACCAAAACCAGGACAAAACCAGTACAAAACCAGAATCAAACTAGGACCAAACCAGGACTACACCAGGACTACTCCAGGACCACTCCAGGACCACTCCAGGACCACTTCAGGCTAACTCCAGGACCACTTCAGGACCAAACCACGACTAAACCAGGACCAAACCAGGATCAAACCAGGACCAAACTAGGACCAAACTAGAACCAAACCAGGACCAAACTAGGACCAAACCAGGATCAAACTAGGACCAAACTAGGACCAAATCAGGACTAAACCAGGGCCAAACCAGGATCAAACTAGGACCAAACTAGGACCAAATCAGGATTAAACCAGGGCCAAACCAGGATCAAACTAGGACCAAACCAGGATCAAACTAGGACCAAACTAGGACCAAATCAGGACTAAACCAGGGCCAAACCAGGATCAAACTAGGACCAAACCAGGACCAATTTAGGACCAAACCAGGGCCAAACCTAACCTGGGAAATCTCAGGCTGCTTTTCACGATCGTTCTGATCTGAAAGACAGCCTGGCAACGAGACTAAGTGAGGGCTCCTGAGCGGGGCAGCCAATCAGAGAGCAGGGAGGAGTGGAAAGATGGTGACGCGTACTATGTGACAAACGGAAGCTTGTAGTTTGAACTGACAACTGACATGATTGGCTATGGGCTACATATACGCCAAATGATAGACATTCGTAACGCCCAATAAACGGCCGTTAGCAATCGTAAACCACACCTCCGCTACGAGATATTCAGTAGGTGGCTCCCAGACCATATATCACTTGTGATATGGTCTGGGGTAAACCAGGCAAGGCCAAACCAGGACCAAAGTAGGATCAAACCAGGACTAAACTAACAAAAAGCAAGAGTAATCTAGTTACCAGTATTCTACTTGGACTAGACTAGAAATAGGCCTGTTAGACAGCCTTAATTAAACCAGGACAAAACCAGTACTAAACCAGGATCAAACCATGAATCCATGGATTTCAGAATGATGAAAAATGAAGACTACTGCCAGACTGATAAACATCATAAAATAAAATATCAGCCACTGTCTTTGTTAAAAAGGGTTTTGTTATGGGTTTTTTTTTGTGTATTCCAGATTACGATTATTAGAAACGCCTACTACTACAAGTATTTTTTACAGTCGACTCAATTTCAATACTACAAAACATTTCAACATTAAATCGCTGTACTTTCTGTTAGACTTAGACTTTATTGTCCCCAAAGGGAAATTCATTTTCACGCACACAGAGCCTGTTTGACACACACAGCAACAACACAACAAACACAAACACATTACAATAAGCATTACAGCACACTCAGTGGGGCCTGTTGTTCAAAGATGTGGGCCCTCCTGTACCTTAGTGTCTTGTACCTCTGTCCTGAGGGCAGAGGGATGAGGTGCTCCTGTAGTGGGTGAGTGGGGTCCTGTTCTATGGAGAGTGCAATGCGTCCAATAGCCCTGTTGTTAAGATCTGGTTGGGTGTGGGGAGTCCTATGATTTTAGCAGCTGTATGTTCTATTCCCATGTGGCCTTATACTGTATGGCTTCGTTCACACTGCAGCCTGAAACGACCCAAATCCGATTTTTTTGCCTCTATGCGACCTGTATCTGATCTTCTAATGACAGTGTGAACGACACAGATCCGATTTTTTCAAATGCGATCCAGGCCACTTGGATATGTGGTCCTAAATCCGATACATATCCGATCTTTTGACATGCGTCTGCAGTCTGAACGGCCAGGTCGCATTCATCCGACCTGAGTGTGTTTCCTCCAATGAGAGTGGTACAAGTAGGCGTTCACAAATGTGCACAAACGTTCTTCTCGTCATGCAAAAATAGTATATAAACTCGTATCAGTGAAGTGGCGAAGCACGTAGCAATCCCACCACTCCAGCCTGTGACTCCGCACCCACATGTTCCTTTCTGCACACGTTGCTGCCACTGCCCCGCAAAACGCTGTGGCCAAAAACCTTGTCCTTCTCCTTCTCCGTCTCCTCCTTAAAACAAATAAGCTGTACATGTTTTGGCTCCGGTACGAAAGCAACTTTAGGCTACTTCCGTAAACATTGAGCGCGTTCGCTGCGTGTGACGTCATCGTGTCCTCCAAGGTGCATGCGGGACACTTTTGGGGAGTTTAGCGTTCACACTGGAGATCACATACAATGCGCATTTAACTGGAAATGTGAACGGCCTCGCAAAAAAATCGGATTTCACAAAAAAATCGGAATTGAGCATTAAGCCCTGCAGTGTGAACGTAGCCTATGTGTGTACTCCCTCAGTGGTCCAGGTAGGTTCCACAGTGGTCCATGGGTGTATACTCGTCTGTGTGCTCTTATACTTGTTCTGATACACCTCAAGATTCTAAAGACATTCAGGAACAGTTCATTTCTGTATCTGTGAATGGGACATTTTTAGTATCGATACCTGCTCAAATAAGTATCAGATTTTCAATACTGCTCCTGCTTCTGTCTGCATTATTGTTTAGAGCCTGTTCCTGCCAGTATATTTGTTAGATCCATGTATTACTGCCAAATGGAAATGGGGCGTTCATTCTGTCATTACACCTCTCTCCACAGACCAGACTGGACACCGCTCTGTCATTATCACCTTAGCATACGCCATCTTGTTTTCAACATAGAACAAATTGTCATATATGAAGCACAGTTAGCGTTCTGTCCCAAAGGCGTAATCACCACATTGAAATATCCTCGCTAATTTATGTAGCAATTTGTCAGACTTGTACAAAAATGAACGGACAGACACGCTATACTGAGTTTTACTGGGCAAAACAAGGCTAATTCTGTGTTGCCTTATTTGCATAGCGCTTTGAAAGGAAGAGCTTTTGTGTACTATAAGCAGTTTTTCTCTGAATACAAAACAAACCTGCAGCCTCTGAAGTAATCCTATATATTTACATTGAGATCTCTTTTCAAACAGTATTCTAGCCTTGACTTTGAGAGTTCAATGACCATGGCTTATATTTCTTCGCTTCTTCTGGCCTCAATTCAGCAGCCATCAGCAAAGTTTTCTCATTAAAAGTGCCCTAATAAGTTCCCTTAACTTTTTTACTTTTTAACCAACTTTTTAGCCTCCAAGCCATAATTGTACATAGTTTATGAAGATTTGTCACTGGTTAATTTTACCAGTGTAATTTCCAACACCATCTTACAAATAATAGACTAAACCAAATGAAAAGCTCAAAACACAAATTTAAAGGTGCACTATGTAACGTTTCTCATCTCCATGGAGATGTTATTGCTTTGGTTAAAGGTCTTGTTTCATGCTATTTTTCTAATCTGTGTTCTAATGTTGTTTCCTCATCACAAACAGACCTGGAGTTGTGTTTTGTTTTGTTTCATTCACACGTTTAACACACAAACCAGCATATTTAGGCTGAGTTTTTGTCTCAAACTGAAAACACTCTGTTCCACCTTGTGATGTCACGTGGTAATACAAGAAGTGCTCCACTGTGTTTTGAAACTCCATACACACACCAGTCATTAGTGATAGATAGTTTCAGCCCCGGAATTGCCGATCTCTACTGAACAAAAGGTAGCTCTTAACTTGAAAACTACCACCACATGACATCACAAGGTGGAACAGAGCATTTTGAGCTTTGAAGATGTAGACAGACTAATAATAAAGGATTACTAAATGAATGAAACAAAACTCCAGTAGAGCTGGGTGGTATGACCAAAAATTTATATCACGGTATTTTTCAAAATTATATCGGTGTCACTGTATTTGACGGTATTTTTATTTTTTTTCATGCATGACTAGGTGTTAACACCATATCCTAATAATTTTGAGAATAATTACTGCAGTAAATTTGACTTGGTAAAACATATCTGGGATCCAGTGTTTTATCATCTCCTTGAAGCTCCTTTATCAACAGGACTAAGTGGTACCATGTCTTTGGTGAAGTGGACAGTAACAGCGTTGGTAATATCATTCCACCGTTTGCTTTTCTTGTCGTAGGTAGTCCCCTTATCAAACGCATCTTTGAGTGACGTCTGAGTGACGTTTTGTGTTGCAACGCCAACTTGAACGTTCCCTGCAGACGTGGAAAAGGATGCAGATCTTAGTTTCGTGCATTCTTCATATTCCAGGACATGTTTGTGACGGAGGTGGTGAAGCAGATCTCTCGTGTCACCTCCTGTGGCTACAACTTTAGCCCGACAGCATTTACAGAATACGGTTGACACGGCTTCTCTTTTCGGTATAAGTTCCTCTCCATTTTCTCCGTCCATGTTGTTCACCGCTCACCACACACTGTAGCTGTGTCCCAATTTGAGGGTTATTGACTGTGTGCGTAATTTGCATAGTGCGTATTGTTAGCATTAGTGTTAGCAGCGTGGAGTGGCTCCGTGGGCTGGACCTGTCCCATTTTGGCAACGGCCTTGCAGTACGTGGAGGCTAGTTCAAGGACTGCAGCCTTTGGAGCGGCCGAAAAAGCAGCGGCGCGATATTCCGCCACTCTGTGTTCCCGACGTTTTGTACGCACATACTCAGTGGTATTGGGGTATATGAAAAATTCATATCATAAAATAAAAAAACTATTTAAAAAAAACTATTAAAAAAAATTGGTATTCCGTATACCGCCCACCGTAAATGGTCACATCTTTATATAGCGCTTTTCCACCTTCAAGGCACCCAAAGCGCTTTACAACAAGGAACTATTCACCCATTCACACACACATTCACACACCAGTGTACGCAGACACTGGGCGAGGTGGGTTAAGTGTCTTGCCCAAGGACACAACGGCAGCATTCATCTGTGGGAGCTGGAATCGTACC
This sequence comes from Paratrypauchen microcephalus, assembly GCA_036785185.1. Taxonomy (NCBI): domain Eukaryota; kingdom Metazoa; phylum Chordata; class Actinopteri; order Gobiiformes; family Gobiidae; genus Paratrypauchen; species Paratrypauchen microcephalus. Next base: position 1,434,843 of record JAVJIX010000165.1, on the reverse strand, counting down.
AACCAACCTGTAGGTCAGTGGATCTGACTGCTCAACCACTGATGTTTCTTATGTCAAGAGCGGGATTTGAACCGCCAACCTTTGGATCAGTGGACAAATGCTCTACCAACTGAGCTACTGCCCCCCGTACATGTGAGCTGTTCCTCGAACTGTCGTAGTCTTCTAGTAGAGAGAAATGGTAGAAATGGTAAGTGTCATTTTTAGGCATAAGTAGTTGTCAAATGAAGATACAAAGTTGTTTTCAATTTTGAGTGTTACCTGAGGTATCCAAGCAGCTTCTGAGGGCATGGAGGGACATTTTCCACAGTGGCACCTATCCAAAAAATATAGGTAGAACTTGGTAAATCTTCAGGTAAATATAAGGTAATACAGACAGATGTGATGATGGTAAATCTTCAGAAGTCATGTTTTAACATGACGTCAATATACGTGAGCATAGATAACTTTATCATTAAATATGAGACAGAATAGTCATAGAATAGGTTAGAATGCCTTCTATTATTACTGTACATATGTAAAATGAGATTAAAAGCAGCCCATTCTCCAGTGCAGACATTTATGTAGATTATTTACATACATTTATAACATAGCGCAAGAAAAGATAACAAAAGGTAGGTAGGTGCACATTTCCGAGCAACATACATAATATGCATAATATGTAAATATTATTTACATGCACTTAAGTATCCTGACTTTGTATTTGCGCACGTTAGAACATTGTTGTTGGTAAACAGGTTACACACATGTACAGAGAATGATTTAATGTAACAACAAATTGGTATACTAGTGTTTTTCATATAAACCAGGATATCAATAACCCCATTACTCTGTGTTCATGTAAACACTGTGTCCCAAATTTTATCAAAACCGAGCTAAGCCTTATATTCGGGATATTAAGTGCATGTAAACATAGTCACACAGTCAAGTCATTAGGCTCTGGGAAGTTTTAAACCAGCGTTGATGAATTCTGGATTTAATGATGATGTTCTTCCTTACATAGTGAATCAGAGCAACATGAAAAGCTAACAACATAAGCTATGCTGCTGGCTACATGCTAACCGTAACAGTATACATAGGGCGGCTGAAAGACGAGCTGCCCACTGCTCCTGAAGGATGGGTCAAATGCAGAGAAATAATTTCCCTACGGGGATGAATAAAATCTTCTTCTTCTTCTTCTTCTTCTTCTTCTTCTTCTTCTTCTTCTTCTTCTTCTTCTTCTTCTTCTTCTTCTTCTTCTTCTTCTTCTTCTTCTTCTTCTTCTTCTTCTTCTTCTTCTTCTTCTTCTTCTTCTTCTTCTTCTTCTTCTTCTTCTTCTTCTTCTTCTTCTTCTTCTTCTTCTTCTTCTTCTTCTTCTTCTTCTTCTTCTTCTTCTTCTTCTTCTTCTTCTTCTTCTTCTTCTTCTTCTTCTTCTTCTTCTTCTTCTTCTTCTTCTTCTTCTTCTTCTTCTTCATAAACAAGATAATGAAAGTGTTGTTTCCAGACAATCAGCATTTCAAACATTTCACACTAACCATTCGGAGACGTCCTGCTGTAGCCGCTGAGTTGCAACTTCTTCGCCTTCAGGGTCAGACTCAGGGTCGTACTGAGTCGCCAGAATGGCTCGTTAAAAGCCACATTCTCCATAGGGCTGCTTCCTAGAGGCTGTATCATGCACCAAGGCTTGATATGGAGAAGAAGACTTCACGTACAATATTAGGGAACCACTAACGCACCACATAAAAGCATCAAGAAGTACCACGTCATGGGATCTTTAATGCTAACAACAAGAGTAAATTTCATGTAATAGGACCTTTAATATTTAACATTTTATGTGTTTTTAGGCAGTCTTAAAAGTTTTTTCGACTGCACATTCATAACTGAACATTCCACCATTGAGATATATGCAGAACACCCCCAACGTGATCTCAAGTATCTGTAGATCTCAAATCTCTTTTTAAATTTTCCTTGTACTGTTTTTAAAGTGCGTTATTATTTGATTGAATATATTTTTGTGTAAATGTCACCACAATCAGGCGTCAACACGGGGCCGTCCCAGTCAACAAGCTCCACTACCAAACTCCTAATTCTCAAAATCTGCTTTTATTGTTGCAAACCGTGCACACTTATGTTAATTTATGTTAACTCTGTTTTATCAGTGGCCTTTCCGCCTGATTAGAGAACATAGTGTGCACTCAGGGAACCAAATGAGAACGCTAATGGGACAATATTGTCGATAAATGCTTGATTTGTGTTCCAAGTGCGTTGCCATGGTTACTTTGAACTTTTGTGAATAGAAGAAGCCGTATTTACGGATTAGAAAGAGTGTAAGTAAGTTGCCATGGCAATATTTTGTTCTACTACAAACAAACTGAATGTGTAAGTGGTGCTTTTGTCCAGAAGGTTCCAGAGTATGGCTTTACGGAGTCAAGTGCACGACAACACCAGGCCAAGTTACACGATTCTGTTAGCAGTAAAAATACTTGTAGATGAATCAGTGCGAGATAAGCTTAATGCCATACTGTGGAACATTTGGCAGCCATGTGTGGCCTTGAATGCATTTTGTGGGCAGACGGATTATCAAAATTTCTGTATTATACATTAGAGGAATTTTGGTTGCTAGGGAACATTGATGGAATTATGATAATTATTTCTTGATTTCTCACCAGAAAGTAAAATTTTAAACCTAAAATGGGAAAAGAATGATCAAATCTGATCTTAAGTATGTGAAAAACTGTGGGCTAATGCTAATATTATCCGCCAGTTGTCATCTGTCTCCCATATCACACATGGTCAATCTCTCTTATTCAATCTGTATTATACTTTTATGGAGAAAAATGTCCACTCTTCGCCTTCCGACTGCTTATGTGGCAAAAATCCTCACTTCAAACGTGACCCGAGTCAATTTGCATAGCATTAGCCCGGGGCGGAACTATAACCCAATTTACGAGGTGACGAGCGAGCGAGATGACATAACGTTAGCTTGGGTTTATAGTGCAATGGCCTTTTAACTACACATGTATCATATAGTGAAGCAGTAGTGGCATTACTTTTACTAGCATGTTCTCGATCCCCATTACATCGCACCTGACAGCGAACATACGAAGATTTGTGGTTTAACACAGCGGCTTTTGGACATACATGGACTGAGAGTGTTTGGCGTATGGGCAGGATTCGCGTGTAAGCGTTTTACAAATATTAATAAAGAAAATGGCATGAGGTGAGGTGTAGGCTAATGCACGTAGGGATCATTTTATAAGACGGAAGGGCGCCATCTTGTTTTTACTATGTGGTTGAGCCAATGGACCAGATGCATATTTCAAACTGACAAACGACTTTTATTTGAATTCATTTACTAATCAATAAAAATCCACTAGAGCTTTATTTTTTTTATGTTTTTAAATTGAATTTCAGCCTATAGCAATCACTTTTCCATTTTGTAGATACTATATTTTAGAAAGTGTTTGGTGCAATTTGTCTGTTGGAGGAGCTGATACCTATTTTTTCTCTATGGTGAGGTTAGTGCTTTACCTGGAATGTTCCATTGTGGAGCATTTTAAGCTTCTAAACAACACTCCATGCTCACTCAAGTCAAGTATGCGTAACATCTGAGAGAAGAGTGAAATCTGAACTGCTAAACTAATACAAGAATCCTAATACAAGAACTACATGGTTAAAGATAATACTATCATTCAGGGTCTATGGTTCATTTATATTTTATTTATTTGAATTTGATTAATTTAATGTATGTGTTAAAATACTGTGTATTCAATAGTGTTTGTGGGTTTAGATCTTGTTTCTATCCAGTTTAAGCCTGATTTAGTCCAGATTTAGGTTCTTTTTAGGCTTGTTTTATACCTGTTTTTATTGAGATGAGCCCCGGTGTTACTTGGGAAGCCACATATTTAACAAGGTGGTACTTGGGGTGAATCTTGTGACTGTTGCACTGCTGACATCCATGTGTTAAAATGATCCTATTTAAGAATAATACTAGAGTTCACTGGTGGATTACTTTAATAAACAATATAAATGAATCTGTGATGTATTGGAATTCTTATGTAACTATAGCAACACACTCATGCCCATATATGGAATAATAATCACCTGGCAACACGTTCCATCAAGACATTCTATTTCTTTATGACATCATTAGATCAAAGATTGAGAAATGGGTGAGTGAGGCACAAGCTCTGAACAAACCATTTCAATTCAGCCTTCGACCGAGACACAGAGTCACAAACATGTCCAAAGACTGGTCAGATTACACCACTGAAGACGATGAACTCCTCTACAGCCAGGAGTTCAACCTGATGGAGGAGCTGGGGATGGCACCCACCAACCCACAGCAGACCTCTGAACCATCTGAACAGGTGGTCCACACCTTTCTAACTCTGGAGGAGTTGGAAAGGGAGAAGCTAGGACCTCAAAAACAACAGAGGTCTAAGGAGGAAGACGAGAAGGGCATGGCCTTAGACATGTCACAACTCCAAACTTCTTCTAAAGCTGCTGCTCTTTGGAGATGTAGACAGACTAATAATAAAGCATTACTCAAATGTGTGAATGAAACAAAACACAACTTCAGGTGTGTTTTTAAGGAGGAAACAACATTACAACATGACTTAATTCTCACAGGAGTCTGTTTTGCGTAATATAGGGCCTTAAAGATCCCATGACATGGTACTTCTTGATGCTTTTATATGGCGCCTTAATGGTTCCCTAATACTGTAAATGAATCCTTCTTCAAAATCAAGCCTCAGTGCATGAGATAGCCTCATGAAGACAGTCAGAGCCATAAATATGTCTTTCCAACGCTTTATTCTGGGTGTTATTGCTTGAATGCAAATGAGGAGGACAGAGACAGGCCAGTGCAGCGGGTGGGTTGTGGCCAAATACGCCACTGTTTCCTGGATTAGCGGTGCGATGTGCGCTGGCCTCACTTCCGTGTTTTAAGAGCGGAGGAAGATATGAGACGCTTCCCAAAAAAACAACAACACACATTTCCACAGAAAATAAACCACTGCTGTTTCAGAGGTTCGGAGGCTCGAACATCCGAGCCTGGAAACATTCTCACGTGTCTCCAGGCAAATAAAAAAAACGCATCTCGCATTTCGTAGCTCGTTTGCGGTCCAAACTTTCTGGGCGTGATTTCCAGAGACAGTGGGTAGACATCCAGATGGGGGGTGGAAACCTTTCCACGAGTGTGACATCAGAAAGTTCCCTTGTTCATAATCGCCCGTTTGGGCTGTCTTTTTTTCAAACGTGGAAAAGGATCGCAAATGCTCAGTTTACACATATCGCAACTTTTAGCCATGGGAGGGGGGGCCCTAAACAGGGCAGGGGAGCTCACATTAAACCTCAGAAAGTGAAAATTTCATGCCATGGGACCCTTAAATATTTCTGGTGAAGGGTCCGCCACCTGCTGGTCATGTTGTTATATGCAACATTTTGAAGACTTCCCATTCCAGAAATAATATATTTTGTTTTAAATTGTTAATTCTGATGCCAGCGGTTCTAAGTTCTCGTTATTGTGTGTGAAACCTTGCTGGGAATTTGGCTTGAGACTTTTATATCTTCATGGACAAGCATTAAATCACACTTTAATTTAAAAGTTGGACTTTAAGGAGCCTGTACCTGATTTTATTTCCATTTTTATTGAGGTCAAAATAACTTTCCTGATAATCAGGAAGTGTTTCTGCGCAAGAAAGTTACACAGGGCAACTTTAAAACTTCATGAAACAATATTTTAGTCTTGGTTCTTCAGCTTGTTTGACATAAAATAAATAATATTGATTTTTAAACAAAACATTAAAGTTTCACTATATATCTTTTCTATACATTGTTCCTTTGTCTGGGATTTTCCACAATATGGCATTAAACTTTTCGAATATACATGTTTCATTGCTAGAAAAGCAAGCTCTTCTCTTTAAAAAAAATTAAATGCCATACTATGGAAGATTCTAGGGAAAGTGATCTCCATGGAAACAAGCAGGTGGCTTGAAAGTTATCATAAAAGTTACATAGTGCACCTTTAAAGTCAAGATTGTATTTTTATAACACAATATTTATTATCATTGCTTATAATTTGCAGATAGCTTAATACTACAGGCTAATATGCTAATTCCATCCATCTTCTGCCACTTTCTCCATTTCTGGGTCGTGGGGGCAGCAGTCCAAGCAAGCTAATTCCTTTATATATAAACTGTATGGCGCATGCTAACAGCTAACAGTGTCTGTACAGTGCATTGTGGGTGAGCGTTGCTAATGTCACAGATTATGCATGCAGTATTTGACCAGCTGAGTAGGAGGAAAAGTTGCATAATGCATCTTTAATCTCAGTAATAATCTTTGTAATGGTTTGAATGTGTTTTTCCAATGAGTTTTGCTAGCTCCCCGTTGCACCGTGCCTTTGCTAACATTTGTTCTGTGGTCATTTGGCGCTTCTCGACAGCTGATGCTCATAACCCGATTTCAGCGTCCAAAAGACATGGACTGGTTTCAGGGTGTATTTACCAAGCCATCACATAGGGGGCACGAAGAGACACTAAATACAATGCCAGAAACACCGCCCAAAATAAACATGGCCGACCGAGAAATGTTCAGTTTGCCTGTCTCATTTGGCGAACAGTTTAAATACCTTATCCAACTAGTAAACACCCCCAGCCTTTCTGTTATTAGCAAAATAAAATCAATTTGACACAACATTATGTAACAAATTATAATGTTGGCACAATGGTTAAGCTTCGCCTCTCAACAAGAAGGTTCTAGGTTCAATTCCAGGACAAAATGGGCAATGTAATGGCATTTTGGCATAGTTTTCCTCCAATTTTCTTTACCCCAAAAACAATGAAAAATAAAGCATTGTAGTTTTACCTTATATTAAAATGAGCTCGGTGACTACCTATTTAGTCTTTTATCTGGAAAGTTACACAGTATGGCCCATAAAGGGCCCATATTACGCTATTTTCTGATCTCTTTTGTTATGTAGTTTCCTCCTCACACAGACCTGGAGTTGTGTTTTGTTTCATTCACACATGTTTAACACACAAACCTTGCAGATTTACAGTGAGTTTTTCTCTCAAACGAAAAACACTGTTCCACCTTGTGATGTCATGTGGAAATACAGGAAGTGCTCCACTGTGTTTTTAAACTCCATACCCCTTCACTAGAATCATTTGGGTGATTCAGCCCTGGAATTGACTATCTCTACTGGACTAAAGGTAAAAGGAGCTGTTAATTGAAAACTACCACTCTATAACATCACAAGGTGGAACAGAGCATTTTGAGCTTTGGAAATGTAGACAGAATTATAATAAAGGATTACTCAAGCATGTTCAATAACGTAATATGGGCCCTTTAAGCTCCAACACGCACTTAAAATAATTAAGGGTGCTTTGACACCAAACGATCCATTCAAACCAGATGCTCTTAGTTTGGTCCGTTTTCATTGGTGTGAAAGTATAAATCACACTCGGATCCACACTAAATTAAGTGGACCAAGACCTCAAAAAAGAGGTGGTCTCGATCTGCTTGACTCTGCACCAGCAGACCGAGACCACCTCTGCTGAGAATGCGAACTTGGGTCCAAACCATAGACAGTAGATCCAAACGAACTATTAGAAATGCATCATGGGAGGGGATACTAATGATTTAATTTCCTGTTTAATTTCCTTTTGTGGTGAGTGAAGAAGACATGGGGCGAATCTCAAACTGTGGCCAGAAGTGGGCCTCTGAAGATATTCAAGCCCTCATGGACATGTGGTCGGATGGGACCTCAAGGTCGCAGAGCAGGGTGTCTGCAAAGTGCGATCAGGCAACGGCTGTGCTTAGCCTCGTGGGGCGCAGAGCTCTGCACCAGTCCTTTTGCCTGCGGTCACCTGATGGTTGATCATTGATCTCTGAAACCTCGAAAACACCTTGCAGCTGGGTTTCTCCCAGGGCTACGCCTGTCTGAGGGTCGCTTTGCCATCAGTCAGGAACCCCTTGCTCCAGCGGCTGGGGTTTGTCGCTGCCCGACTTCGTCCCCCAAGTGCAGATTTGGTTCATTTGCAGATGTGAAAGCGGACCACATTGGAGTCTATATGCTACATAATAACAATTTTATTGCTGGTGCGGACCAAATAATCGAACTAGTGATGTGAAAGTGCGCTAATACTAAAATAATTTGTGATTGTTTCGCGATGCTCTCATCAAATTAACTCAGATTTCAAGTGCCTCTCCGTACCCTCTCATATACCTCTCGTTTTCCACAGTACCTTGTTTGTCCCATTTAGCCCTCAAATGGTCAATAGCATCTTTCGCTACCCACATCCTCCGTAAGTACTCTTATCCGTAGCTAGCATACTACAGTCCAACTTAATCTTCGCCTTAACCTTTCGCACTTCTTTTGATTTGATAATCTTCACACTTTTTAGCAAGAAGCAGCGTTTTAAGACATTTTTTGGCACCCACCTTACAGCCAAAACCTTAAAGTACAAACTCATTAGCGCGTTGTTGATAAGTGTGGAAAGACCCATGCCGTTGCTGTGGTAACAGTGAAGGATTGGTACTTTCTTTTTTTTTTAGTTTCTGCCTGTTTTTCTTCCTCAAGGCGAGACTAATTAAGCAAATGAGAAGGGAACTAGAAAGGGTCATGCTTCCTTTGTTTTATACGAAGTACGTAGAGCTTTTGTGGTGGAAATGAGAAACGAAAGGTAATATTTCAAATGTACTCAATGAAATATATCTAAGAAAAGTGAAGTGCTTTGTTTTCCAAACTAAAAGGAATGAAAAACCACTCAAACTCACTGTTCTCAAAGGAAATAAGAAAACCACAAATCCACACGCCACTGTACATTATTTTAGGTCCTATATTATGCTAAATTGAGTTTTAAAGGTGCATTGAGTAACTTTTCTGGTGGAGGGTCCGTCAAATGCTTTTCTCTGTGTAGATGTCATTGCTTTGTCTTGAATGTTTCACAGTATGGCATTAAACCTTTTTATCTTCATAGAGACCAACCCAGACCAAGTTACAGGTCAAATCTGGGGAGAGGCGACCCCGCTCACAGTCAGAATGCCTCTTTTTAGGTGTTTTTGAGCCATAAAACCACCTATAAATGAATAAGGCTACGTTCACACTGCAGGGCTTAATGCTCAATTCCGATTTTTTTGTGAAATCCGATTTTTTTGCGAGGCCGTTCACATTTCCAGTTAAATGCGCATTGTATGTGATCTCCAGTGTGAACGCTAAACTCCCCAAAAGTGTCCCGCATGCGCCTTGGAGGAGACGATGACGTCAAACGCAGCGAACGCGCTCAATGTTTACGGAAGTAGCCTAAAGTTGCTTTCGTACCGGAGCCAAAACATGTACAGCTTATTTGTTTTAAGGAGGAGACGGAGAAGGACGAGGTTTTTGGCCACAGCGTTTTGCGGGGCAGTGACAGCAAAGTGTGCAGAAAGGAACATGTGGGTGCGGAGTCACAGGCAGGAGGGGTGGGATTGCTATGTGCTTCGCCGCTTCACTGATACGAGTTTATATACTATTTTCGCATGACGAGAAGAACTTTTGTGCACATTTGTGAACGCCTACTTGTACCACTCTCATTGGAGGAAACACACCCAGGTCGGATGAATGCGACCTGGCCGTTCAGACTGCAGTCGCATGTCAAAAGATCGGATATGTATCGGATTTAGGACCACATATCCAAGTGGCCTGGATCGCATTTGAAAAAATTGGATCTGTGTCGTTCACACTGTCATTAGAAGATCAGATACAGGTCGCATAGAGGCAAAAAAATCGGATTTGGGTCGTTTCAGGCTGCAGTGTGAACGTAGCCTAAATGTAAGGTAGAGCTGTTTAATGTCATACTGTGGAACATTCTATTCAGAGCAATGACATATACTGTACATACACTATATTACCAAAAGTATTCGCTCACCCATTCAAATGATCAGAATCAGGTGTCCTAATCACTTGGCCTGGCCACAGGGCTTGGCCCCTTAGTTCCAGTGAAAGGAACTTTGAATGCTTCAGGATACCAAAACATTTTGGACAATTCCATGCTCCCAACCTTGTGGGAACAGTTTGGAGCGGGCCCCTTCCTCTTCCAACATGACTGTGCACCAGTACACAAACCAAGGTCCATAAAGACATGGATGACGGAGTCTGGTGTGGATGAACTTGACTGGCCTGCACAGAGTCCTGACCTGAACCCGATAGAACACCTTTGGGATGAATTGGAGCGGAGACTGAGAGCCAGGCCTTCTCGACCAACATCAGTGTGTGACCTCACCAATGCGCTTTTGGAAGAATGGTCAAAAATTCCTATAAACACTCTCCTCAACCTTGTGGACAGTCTTCCCAGAAGAGTTGAAGCTGTAATAGCTGCAAAAGGTGGACCGACATCATATTGAACTCTATGGGTTAGGAATGGGATGGCACTTCAGTTCATAGTATGAGTCAAGGCAGGTGAGCGAATACTTTTGGTAATATAGTGTATAAACAACCAGGTAACTGTTCTATTTTTTATCATGAAATGTTCCACAGTACATGTAAACATGGATATGCTTAATGCCATACTGTGAAGCATTTTACACAAAGCAGCATAAGTGCATAATACATAAACTACTATTATTACTACATACAGTACTACCATGCTGTGGAACATTCCAGGAAAAGCAATAACATCTCCATGGAGACAGGGAGGTGGTCCAAAAGAAAAGTTATAGTGCACCTTAACTTTTATAAGCAGGGCTATGTTTTTGCTTAGCCAGAAATGTTCCACAGTTTGCTATTAAACCTGTCTATATTCCATTTATTCAAGTACATATTTGTATTGTTAATATACTTCAAAAACATACATATACACCTCTCCACAGATCTTACTTGCACCTTGGCCTGACCCCTCCACCTGAAAAGCTAAAATAAAAAGTACAGTTTAGTTTTAGACAATTTCCTTCTTATAAACTGCAGCTTATACCACATCTTCCTCAGTACGTGTAATTGACCATAGACGTACCGTGCATTGACCCGTAACCCTTGGCAACCATGGCTCCCTCTCTCTTCCCAATTGCTTGCCGCATTGCATCTTGGGTAAATAAAACATTTATAGAGACTCAATTAGCACTGGGCTGTTGAGCCAGTGGCAGCTGTGATCGCCAGATGTTTTTAAGATGGAGGAATGAGGAGCTCGTCAAGAAACTGGAAGCTAGAAAGATTTGCTCAAATATAAGAGAATTGTGACAGGTAAGGCTATGTATTACTCTAAAATATATTAATGTTATTATCACAAGGTGGAATTCAGCATTTTGAGATCAAAATGCTCAGTTCAGTAGATGTAGACAGACTAATAATAAAGAATTACTCAAACATGTGGGAATGAAACAAAACACAGCTCTAGGTCTGTTTTTGACAAGGAAACATTATGAGGGACAATTTTGCGTAATATAGGACCTTTAAAAAAATGAGTGCTACTTCCTGTATTGCTTTCTTTCCTTCTAAACTTTTTTTTTTCACAAACTGACACCAACTCTGATCAATATTCACCACAGACACTATCCCACCAAACCAAGTAAGAAGAGAAGTAAGAGATTCTGTTCAAACTTCTCATTTCAAACACGTCCAGAAGAACTGACACAAAGACTGAATTCTGAACTGACAAAGTGATACAAAATTCACATTTCAGAACATTTGTACAGATCTAAACTACAAGGTTAGCAGCTTTTATGGAAAATAGAATGGAGATTTTGTTGTTTGTGGAGGAAATTATGGTACTTAAAAATGAGATTTGCTAATTTCATTCATTCAAATTGCAATTTCAATTCAATCACAATTAATCTTGTGGTTCTTTAATCTCAATTATCGTCCCCATTATATTGGTCCATCTCTGTCATTATTATTATTAGTAGTAGTAGTAGTAGTATTAGTATTAGTATTAGTATTAGTATTATTATGTTTTAAGTTATAAAAAATAATTATTATTAAAATATCTCTTTATTCACTCACAAAAACATTTTTCTGACCAGTTTTTCTGCACAAAATAAATAAATAAATACAAGATTTTGGAGAAAATAAATAAATAAATAAATGAGTAAGTAAATAAGTAAATAAATAAATAATTGATTGATTGATTGAAGGTACTGTCCCTCCAAACCAAGTCATATAATAGTATAAGAAATAAGTTGTGGGTTGTGGGAGTTTTTATTATTTATTTATTTATTTATTTTTGTTTGTTTTTATTAATTAAGTATTGTATAATTAAAAATAAAAAACATAATAATAGCTCTCTATTCACTCACAAAAACAATTTTCTGACCAATTTTCATATACAATATTCTGAAAAGGAATACATAAGTTCTGAGTAATATTATATATTGTTGTTTTGTTGTGAAGGAAACGATAGTACTTTAAAAACAGCTGCCTTTACGACTGGCTAAATGCTAATGGAGATGTTTTGCTGAGCCTGGAAAGTTCCACAGTTTGCTATTAAACATGTCTATATTGCACTTATCCAAATACATGTTTTTATTAGTCAAACATACTTGACAAACATACATAAGCACCTCTCCACAGATCTTACCTGCAACTTGGCCTGATCCCTCCACCTCAAAAGTTCCATAGTGCATCATTAAAGTTAAAATAACAAATTGCGATTTCAATTCAATCAGGGTTAATCGCAAATATCGGCCCCATTATATCGGTCTATCTCTGTTTTGAACATATACAAGGCCTGAAATCCAAATAATTATAGTACCAAAGAAGAGCGGAAGCACAGATGGGAGAGGAGCTTTGCATATGTAAAACAGTCTCTTTTTCTGATGCTAAAATTAAGATTTTAAATTTGTGACTAGAGACATTATGTGGGAGTTATAGATACAAACGCGAAATAGTAAAAAGGAAAAAGGAGTCCATCTGGTTTGGTTTATCTCTTTGTTTCACACCTCAGGCGAAAAACAGCGACAGAAAACCTGCAGTGTTTTTGTATATGCTCAATGGAGAAGTCCCATTCACAGTTCAGCACCACGGACAGCGCCAGAGCTTAAAGGGCCCATATTACGCTTTTCTGATCTACGTTATAATTTTCCTCATCACAAACAGACCTGGAGTTCTTCTCTCAAACTAATAGAGGAACTGCTCCACTGTGTTTTTAAACTCCACACACCTTCACTAGAATCATTTGGATGATTTCCGCCCTGGAATTGCCAATCTCTACTGAACTAAAAGTAAAAAGAAGCTGTTGGGGATTTAGATAAACTAATAATAAAGTGTTACTCAAGCATGTGTGAATGAAACAAAACACAACTCTAGGTCTGTTTTTGTAGAGGTAACAACATTGTAACGTGACTTAAAGCTAACAAGAGTCCATTTTATGCCATATGTATGTTTTATGTAATCTTGTCTAGTTTTTTCTAGTTTTAAAAGTTTGGTTTACAACTTTACTTCCTGGTTGGACCATATGTTTTAAACTCAATTTTGGTTTAGACCTCGATATGTCCGTGCTTTGTTTTTATTTGGGGTGCATTTACCTCATCAAGATTGGGTCTAAACCAGGGCTAAACCCAAAACTAAACCTGGACTAGACCAAGACTAAACAAACCTAGAACAGGAACAAAACCAGAAGGCTACATCTATAGCTCTATTATCACAAGATTAGTTTTACATAGGGACATCTGTAAAATTTAAATTGCCCCATGACGTCTTGAGTTTTTTGTGTACATTCACACCTTTTTTGTGTACCTGTTTTTACAAATTTTATTCTGAAAATGGCTGGATTAGGAGAGTAAATATTGTTGATTTGTACCTAAAATGGGCCCTAGAGATGTTTTCAATCACTATTAGCTTCAATGCACAGACAAAAAAAACAGACAGACATGAGCGTTCACACAGGACTAGACTCACCTGATGACCTCTGAGTTTGCAGTTAGAGGAGGTCAAATTTGGCAGAATTTTTGCAGACATTTTAACACACGGATGATTCGCACGGGACAAAAAACACAAAAGAAGTTCGTTATTATTACAATTTACCAGGGGACCCCAGGGAAAACTAATGTGAACAGGTCTTATGTTTAATTCTAACCTTTTCTCCTCTCTCTGTCTCTGTTGTTTCAGTGGAGGGGTGCACAGACTGGTCAGTGGACTATAAGAGGTACCAGGCCTTGTTGGGAGAGCCTGTCCGAATCCGCTGTGCCCTGTTCTACGGTTACATCCGCGCCAACTACAGCCTGGCACAGAGCTCGGGCCTCAGCCTCATGTGGTACAAGAGCGCCGGGCACGGAGACTTCGAGGAGCCAATCAGCTTTGACGGGATGCGCATGAGTAAAGAGGAGGACGCCATCTGGTTTAGACCGGCGGAACTGCAGGACGAGGGCTACTACTCCTGTGTGCTGCGGTAAGAATGCAAAAATGCAGTACCTGTCAAATGTTTGGACACAACATTTCTTTCAGTGTTTTTTTTTATTTTCATTATTTTTACTACTTGCTATTTTTGGTATATATACAGAAGTCCAAACTTTTGACTGGCGGTGTATAAGGCTTGGTTTGGTTATGAAAAATATGAAATATAAAAGTTTAAAGCCATCGCTGAGAAATACAAGCTTTTAGGAAACATACAGTATAGCAGCTCATAATCTACTTTGAATTTTCTTTTCATTCTCTGCACAAATTATACAACCAAACTATTGACAAAATGTATTGATCCACAAGGGAAGTTACTTTGATATACTGTATATATTTGTCCCTCAGAAGCCTAGAAACAACATGTGAAAATGTGTGTCCTTCAGTGTTACCTCTCTCTATGCTCCTCCTTCTTTCCCTCTCTCCCTCTCTCCTCCTCTCTCCTTTTGTCTACTCCTCCCTCCCTTTGTCTCCTCCTCTCTGTCTCCCCCCCCTCGCTCTTCCTCCCCCCTCTCTTGTTGCCTCTCTCCCTTACCATCCCTCTCTCTCCTTCTCTTGCCTCCTCCCTCCCTCTCTTCTCCTTTCTCTCCCTCTCTTGTTGCCACTCTCTCCCTCCTCTCTTCGTCAGCAAGAAGGTTCCGGGTTCGATCCCCGGGTCACCTGGGCCTTTCTGTGTGGAGTTTGCATGTTCTCCCCGTGTTTGGGTGGGTTTCCTCCGGGCACTCCGGTTTCCCCCACCAACCCAAAACATAACATACATAGGTAAAATCCTCCAGCTTAGGTCCTGACCAAGCCGAAGCAAGAAGATCATGGAGATGGTCCCCGGGCACCCTAATGTGTGCTGCCCACTGCTCCTAATAACAGGATGGGTTAAATGCAGAACTGGAATTTCCCCACTGTGGGACTAATAAAGGTATAGCTTGCTTTCTTTCTTTCTCTTCCACTCTCTCCCTCTCTCTCCCTAACCCTCTTTGTCTTTCTCTCCCTCTCCCTAACCCTTCTTTGTTTCTCTCCCTCCCCTCTTCCTCTCTCTCTCTCTCTCTCTCTCTCTCTCCTCTTTGCTCCCCTCACCTCCTCTCTCTCTCCCTCCCTCCCTCTCTCTCTCTCTCTCTCCTCTTTGCTCCCCTCACCTCCTCTCCCTCCCTCCCTCTTTCTCTCCCTCCCTCTCTCTCTCTTTCTCCCTCTCTCTCTCTCTCCCTCCCTCCCCCTCTTCCTCTCTTCCTCCCTCTCTCTCTCTCTCCTCTTTGCTCCCCTCACCTCCTCTCTCTCCCTCCCCCCCTCTCTCTCTCTCTCCCCCTCTCCCTCCCTCTCTCTCCCTCTTCCTCTCTTTCTCCCTCTCTCTCTCTCTCCTCTTTGCTCCCCTCATCTCCTCTCTGTACACAAACATGGCTCTATAGCTCGACTTCATTCACTCACATTGGCTCACTTCGGGTCTAAACAATGGTCGCCGAGACAACTTATTGTGTAGCAATGCAGGAAGTGGCGTCCAGAGATTCGATTTTGGACGGCGAGCTTTGCGTTCGCAGCCAGACGCTCTCTCTATTTACACAAAGGAATGAAGGGTCTACACTCTTCTGAACAGAAATGACTATAGACCAGAATATAGAGGAATTTGTGAACAGTTTTACACATTTTTGCTTATGATTTTGTTGGTTGTAAAGGCGCTATCTGAGACCGGATGTTTATGTTGAGTTGTAGCATATTAGCAACAATAAATAACATGACAATACAAAGAAAATCCATGCTAACTCTACCATGTTATAATGTTGTTACCGCCTCAAAAACAGACCTGGAGTTGTTTTGTTTCATTCACACATGTTTGAGTAACACTTTATTATTAGTCTGTCTACTAGGGGTGGCACGGCATATGTATTCGTATTGAACCGTCACGGTACGGGGGTCACGGTTCGGTGCGCGCATTTTGACGGAGAATATACGGTACACAAGTTTAATATTGAACTGACCACGGGACTTTCATTTTGCAAGGGTTTCCTTGAGGACTCTAACCATTGCCATTTGCGAGCCCTGATGAGCACATAAAGTCATCAGTCATGAAAAGTCACGGACCCCCTCCCGCACTTAGCCCAGAGAGTTTGGACCGCAAACCAGCTACGAAATGCGAGATGCGTTTTTTTATTTGCCTGGAGACACGTGAGTGTGTTTCCAGGCTTGGTTGTCCTTTATCCAACCCTCCTAACCTCTGAAACAGCAGTGGTTTCATTTTATTTTCTGTGGAAATGTGTCTATTTTTCAATGAAAAGCATCTGATATCTTCCTTCTGCGCTCAAACGCGGAAGTGGAGCCAGTGCACAGAGCAAAGAGGAAAGAGCGGAGAGTTTGCCCCCTCCCCACCTGGCCTCTCTCTCTCCTTCTCATTTGCATTAAAGCAACAACGCCCATAATAGTTCAAAGCTGCCTTTGAGGACAGCCTTTCTGGTTATGTTTTTTCCTGCACTGTACCAAAAATGTACCGAACCGTGGGGTCTGAACCGAGGTATGTACCGTACCGTTAGTTTTGTGTACCGTGCCACCCCTACTGTCTACATCTACAAAGCTCAAAATGTTCTGTTCCACTTTGTGATGTCACAAAGCGATAGTTTTCAAGTTTAGAGCTACATTTGACCTTTTTGTTTAGTAGAGATAGGAAATTCCAGGGATGAAATTATCCAAATGATTCTAGTGAAGGTGTGTGGAGTTTAAAATCACACTGGAGCACTGCCTGTATTACCACATGACATCACAGTATTAACAGTAACAGTGGGTTTGTGCGTTAAACATGTGAGAATGAAACAAAACACAACTCCAGGTGTGTTTGTGATGAGGAAACAACATTATAACATAGACCAGAGAATAGTGTAACATGGGGCCTTTAATATAGCATTTTCAAAACAATAAAAGGAACATAGTGATCTAAATCTGTTATGTTTTAGCCCATAGAATACAGTATAAATGACCCCCTCTTTAATGTTATACTGTGGAACATTCCAGGCAGAGCTATAGCAGGGTGAGCTGTTTGGTTTCAGCCTCGTGTTCATATTTTCTCTGCATATTGTCACGGCTGTAAACAACTGTGACTTTATCGATCCTGACACTGCCTGTTGTAATGGTTAACACATTCTTACACACACTTACCCTCTCTCCTCTCCTCTCTTTTTCTCTTGCTCTATCCCTCTCTTTTCTCTTTCTCGCTCTCCTCTTGCCTTCGTCTCTTCCTCACGCTCTCGCTCTATCCCTCTCTTCCTCCCCCTTCCCTCTCCCCCCTCTCTTTTTCTCTCTCTTCCGCCATCCCCTTTCTTCTTTCTTCTCTTCCCCCCCCCCTATCCTCCCTTTCTCTCCCTCTCTGTCTCTTTTCTCTATCCTCGCCCTCTTTCTCCCACCTCTGTTTTTCTTTCTCTCTCTCTCTGTCCCCCCCCATTCTCTGTCTCTCCCTCTCTTCTTCTTCTCTCTCCCTCTCTCCTCTCTCTCCACCTCCGGCTGTCTCTCTATACACTACACAAAATAAAAACTGCAGAATTGTACTCTATCTCATTACTTATTTTTTGCATTCAGAGCATGCTAATTATTCACCACGATGAGTTTATAAGCACTTTTCACTTTTCATGCTAGCATGCTAGCCATACACTTCCTGATTCTCAGACATTAATTAAACACATTATAATTAGATGCAGATGTTACACAGCTGACTTATTTTGACCTCCAGAGCTGCTTGTACCATATATCTGTACTGGGGCTAAAGGTCAATTTCGCTCACATACACTGAAAAAAATCAGGTAGAGAGTCTTTAACTGCTTAAAACCAAATGAATATTCAGATTTGAAGTAATTTGGTCTCTTGGAGTCTTGTGTTTTTACAGTGTTGTTGGTCACAGTCCTGTAGCCACACAGAGAGAGAGAGAGCACAGAGACGGAACAGAAACACTGAGCTGATGGAGATACCATACACCCCCAGGGACAAGTACTTCGACTGTGGACAAGAGCGTGACTGTGGGGAGAGAGGGGGAGAATTACAGGGAAAGAGAGAGAAAGAGACCGTGGGAGAGGGACAGAAAGAGAGGAGACGGAGAGGAGAGAGAGCTACAGTGGGAGAGAGGAGAGAGAGACAGAGGGAGAGAGGGGGACAAGAGAGAGTGACAGTGGCAAAGGGAGAGAAAAAGGGGAGAGAGAGGAAGATGAGAGAGAGAGCTACAGTAGGAGAGTGGAGAAACAGAGGGAGAGTAGAGAGAGAGAGAGAGAGTGAGAGAAAGAGCAGGGAGAGATAGAGGGAGAGGAGAGAGTAAGAGAGGGGTGAGAGAGGGAGAGGAGAGAGCACCAGTGGGAGAGGGAGAGAATGAGAGGGTAGAAACAGAGAGAGAGGAGAGAGAAACAGTGGGAGAGAAAGAAGAGAGAGAGAGAGAGGGAATGAGAAAGAGGGAGAGAGACTGTCACTAAGTTACAAATCCATCTTTGGTCCATTTTCGTTTAACTGTAAATCCAAAAGAGGTAGAGCTGTAACGATAACTGAAATACTGTGCCATCGAACGGTCACAAGTCTCTTTCTGTCTTGTTATAACACTGTTCTCTCGACGAAAACAGGCCTGACGAGGGTTTCATCCATGCATGCTTGAGTAAAAACACGTAAAAACACACCTTGATGTGTGGGATGCACGCTGACCGTTTTGTGCTAGCGCTCTGAAGGGGGAGTGACTTTATAAAACATGTTGATACATTCAGCAAATAATATAGCATTTTCAAAACTGTAAAAGGCAACGTGGTGATCTAAATATGTTATGTGTTAGCAGATAATACCCCGTAGAAATGTAATACTCCCTCTTTAATTCACTGTTATGGTGCAAAAACAGAGGGAACTCCATAGACCATGATCCTTTGCTCTGATTCAGTCCACACCACAGGAAGAAATAACTGTTGTTAAGCACTTTTAAACCTTAGTTGTTTGGATTATGCAGAACCAAAGGATTGTGAAGTTTATTTGAAAAGGAAAAAGTATAAATAAAAAGAGAGATTTGGATACAGTTAGATCCTTAAAAAGAGACCATTTTTAGGAAATCACAGAAAAGAAGTTTAAGTTCCTTGTGTTAAATCACGTTTTCTTCCAGCTGTGTGTGTGTGTGTGTGTGTGTGTGTGTGTCTGTGTGTGTGTGTGTGTGTGTGTGTGTGTGTGTGTGTCTGTGTGTGTGTGTGTGCGTGTGTGTGTACGTGCGTGCGTGTGTGTGGAGGAGGTATTGTGTTGTTCCCTGTCAGCCATATTTGTGCTGTGGAGGAGATTATCGGCTCTAATGTACATCTATGTCATATGTTTCATCAGATTTGATCAGGATCTCTTTTTTTCCCTCTCTCTCTCTCTTTTTCTTTTCTCTCTGGCTCCCTCTTGGTCGCTTCACTCACTCACTTCCTTTCCTTCCCCTCGCTCTTTCACTCTTCCTCTCTCTTCCTCCCTCACTGTCGCTTCACTCTCTCCCTCTCTCTCTCCCTTTTCTTCTGGCTCCCTCTCTCTCTTCCTCTCTTCTTCTCTCAGTGTCCCTCTCTCACTCTTCCTCTTTCTTTCTTTCTTTCTTACTTTCTTTCTCTCTACTTCTTTCTCTCTCTCTTCTTCTGGCTTCCTCTCACTTTTCCTCTCTCGTCTTCTCTCATTGTCTCTCTTCTCCTCTCTCTCTTCCTCTTTTTTTCTTTCTCTTTCACTCTCTCTCTCTCTCTTCTGCCTCCCTCTCTCTTTTCCCCTCTTCCTCTCTCAGTGTCCCTCTCTCATTCATCCTCTTTCTTTCTCTCTCACTTCTTCTCTCCCTCTCTCTCTCTCTCTACCTCTCTTTCTCTCTCTTCCTCTCTCTTCCCCCTCTTCTTCCTTTTGTACTATAAACAACATTTTGGTGACTCGTAAAAATGTGTTGATATTTCCAAACCCAATTTATCAATGTTTTCACTCTTAAAATGAGTTAAAATCTTGATAACCTGTTGACGCTTTGGGGGTGTGATGCTAACTGTAGGCACTGCTCTGTTTGAAGCTGTTACTCAAACAGAGCAGTGCCTACAGTTAGCATCACACCCCCAAAGCGTCAACAGGTTATCAAGATTTTAACTGTAGGCACTGCTCTGTTTGAAGCTGTTACTCAAATTAGACTTTAATCCAAGCTTTGTTTTCACACAAACTGACCATTTTGTATTTTTTTCTTGAGATCAGTATAGTTGCAAATAAGGTTCCTTCTAACACTTACCATATATTTTTGCTTCATTATCTTTGACTTTGACACTAAATACAAATATTAAAAAGTTTGTAGAATCTGTTGCACTGTTGGTGTCAGTATTCGTGTGAGGTGGTGACGGGAGATTTGTCAGAGCCGAGAGCTGTCATTAAGACGCGCTACAGAACTGTCATCTATCACAAACACTGTGAAATTGAAAAAAAAATATATATAAATAATGGTCCATTTTTATTTATCTACAGATTACTCTCTATTTCCAACTGTCAGAGCCAGTCAGAGAGGCCGGAGGGGAGACAATTTTATGGATGAGAGCTGTGGAAAAGATAGGAGTGATCTGGGAGGAGGCTATCGCTGTTAGCTAACCAAGTTTTTCAGGTCATTATTTTGTTCACAGTTTAAGGAAACAAATGATGTTATGTTGTAGCTTTTTGATAGCTCTCTTAATAATAACATTTTAGTGGTTATTACAGTTACTGCTCCAATCTATTTGCCTGAGAGACGCTAATTTGCATCACATCTCTCAAATTCTCATATCATTCAGAACAAAATATATCACTTCTTTTGCCTGAAATAAGTAATAACTGATTACCTGGCCAGCCAAATGATATTTCTCTGTATTTCCTATACAGCGCGATACCATTTGGACACCCTCGCTCCACCCTCGCTCCTCCGGTTAAAAACGGACTCCGCGATTCTGATTCGTTCAAAGATGGTGACGTCAGTGCACCCACCTTTGCCCGCAAAGTCACTCTTAGGCAGCGGAAGTTCCTCCTCAGTTTTGAATCAAGATGGCGCAATCTCTGATTGGTTCACTTAGCTGTCTGTCTACGCGCAACCGCAGCGCATTCTGGACCAAGCGTTACCAGACTCATCCGCTGGTACAGCGATGAGTCAAGGATTCTTCCAGGCAAAATAACTGATGCTTCAACTGTTGATTCTGTAAAAATCTGCACCGTTTCTGAGTTTCTGAGTTCTGATTGGTTAATCCACCTGTCAATCACACCCTCTGAAATCAGAGAGACAAGAAACGGCTCCAGATCCACTCGTCTTTGTAAAATTTTGACAAAATGTGCGGTTCCAGTCTGTCTGAAGCATTGTGAAACATTCTCTTTGCTGATAAACATTCTCTTGTCATGTCATGTGGTAATACAGTAAGTGCTCCACTGTGTTTTTAAACTCCATACACCTTTACTAGAATCATTTGGATAATTTTAGCCCTGGAATTGCCATTACTAACAAAAGGTAAAAGGTAGATTTTAACTTGAAAACTACCTCTTCATGACATCACAAGGTGGAATAGAGCATTTTACACTTTGGAGATGTAGAAAGACACAACTCCAGGTCTGTTTTTGAGGAGGGAACAACATTATAACATGGCTTAAAGTTCACAGGACTCAATTTTGTGAATAGGACCTTTGAACTTGTGTACTGATCCCTGCACACACAAATAAAACACAAAAATCCATATCCTAACATCCCTTTTTATTTTTCTATGTTTAAGAACGTTTTTGAAACACTTTTGCCCTCAACTTTTTATATTCTACAACTTTATAACAACTTTACAACTTGTTAAAAAAAAATATAATGTTGATTTATGGACCAAGGGAAATGTCTGCTGTTCTTTTGCAGCCACTTTAAATATTGTTTGTGATCCTTCAGGTGGAGCCAGGTTTGTGTCAAAACATTGGCAGCCATTTTTAGTGCGTTTAGTCAATTCTTGGATACTGAACACAGACTCATATATTCTTGAGTTATTGGCAGTTCTTCCAAACATTTTCTCTATAGGTTTGGTCCAATGAATTTGTCATTTTGAGTCAGGATTACCTAATTGTTTTTTTGTTTTGTTTTGTTTTTTCTATATGTTTACGACAACATGCATAAAAGATATTAACTAATTAAAAGTTAAAGGTGTATTGTGTATCTTTTCTGTTGGAGGGTCCATCACCTGCTTGTCTGGAGAGGTTATTGCTTTGTCTAGTAGAGATTAAACCTGTCTATCTCACTGCAGGCTACATTACAGGTCAGCTCTGCGGAGAGGCAACCCTATTCACAGAGAGAATTATTGTATTTTTGACTTTTAAACATACACATGTTTAAATAGTATCAGTTTGTTAACCAATGTGTTGGTTAATCGCAGTTTCCCATTGAAATCACAATATGTTCCACTTAATTTTTGCCTCCATTTTTGTTATTGTTCACATACTGAAGTTTTTAAAGAGTCTATAATATTATGGCAGACTCTTGTATTTTCTATTAGCCAGCCAAAACTACACGCTTTGAAAAAACGTTACAAAGACGAGTGGATCTGGAGCTGTTTCCTGTCTCCCTGAGTTCAGAGGGTGTGATTGACAGGTAGATTAACCAATCAGCGAGAAGTATGCTCTGTTAAAAACAAACATGGCTGCTTACATGTAAAAAAGGCAGAATAAAACAACATAAAGGACTGAGAAACTGCCTGAATTTTCTCAGAATCAGCAATTGAAGCACCAAACTATTACTTATTTCAGGTAAAAGAAGTTATAAATTTTGCACTGAATGTTACAATATTTTTGCCTCAACGGATAGCACATTTACAGTGCCTTTATTTGATCATAATCCTTTTTCTCTCTATCCTAGATATTCTCTGTCTGCCACTCTCTCTTTCCTCCTTGATTTATTTTTATTTTTTTCTTGGGTGGATTGAGAAACAGCACAGATTTTCTCAGAATCAACAACCCAAGCACCAAACTGAGAGACACGTGATACAAATAAGCAGCTGTTTTGGGATCATCTCAGGTTTTGATGAGGTTTTTTCACGGTCTATGGCCCATTTCTGGTGAGTTTCTGGATTCAAACAGAACATAGAAGGGACTGGCTGGTCAGCCAACATCTCGTGTACTCTTATATTTAGTATGCAGTGGAGTCATTCTTTCACTCTGGCCCTATTGATTCTCATTTAACACCATTATGTCCAACCAGACGTTCTTATCGGCAATGCTGTCAACTTTAAAAACACATAGCATTGACATTTACTGAGACGGACTATGAATTCAAATTACCCACAATTCTCCTCTGACATAAAAGCCCCATTCAATTCATATATGCATGCATGTAATTACCATACTGCCTAGTCTTATACTTCTTACCCCTTTAGTTCTAATTCGATATAAGGTGAATTTTAATGCCTTAATCCTTCGCTTGCATGCATAAAATAAAAATCTCCGGCCAATTTCCCAGCATGCCCTTGACACGGTTGTGATTGGTTGTTTCCGTTTGATTAAGCCGGATGAAATGGCTGGCGGCTACTCGGAGACCTCTGGACCAGGGTGTGATGTCACCGCCAGCACGGCCAATCGGAGCGCTCGGATAGAAGGTCAGGCGTTAGATGTGGGGCCAGACTGCCAGTGTGTGTTTGTGCTGTGGTTTCACACAGAGGCAGGGAGGGTTAGCTTTAAAGGTCCTTGTACACTTCTTAAAGGCCCCGTATCACACAAAACTGACTCTCGTGAGCTTTTAGCCATGTTATAATGCCATTACCTCCTCGATAACATACCCGGAGTTGTGTTTTGTTTCATTCACAAATGTTTCAGTAATCCTGCATCTTGAAAACTTCAAAAACTTCAAAATTGCTCTGTTCCATCTAATTTCCATCTCTGAAATGATCCAAATGATTCTAGTGAAGGTGTCTGGAGTTGTATTACCTTACCACGACATTATAACATAGATTAGAAAATAGCGTAATATATAGGCCCCTTAAAGGAAAAGTAACGTTATTTTACAATCTGAGCCTTCTTTCGGTAATAAAACAAGTCGTTTGACTCACCCATATCACGTGTCATTTGGAGCTGTTTGGTGAAAGTTATGTTGTAGCGTATCCGTTAGCATTTGTATTCGGGGCATTACTTTGCGGTGTCCAAATACACAAACTTTAGCACTTTTCAAATCATAGAAGCCCGATGTCTTAATGAAAGATTTCGTTTGAAGCAAAAGTGGCCTGTAATCCGAGATTTATCCATAGTTTTCAGCTTTGCGTTTCATGTTTGGGTCCCGGGAGCAGTCCGCGCATGCGCACTGGCGTCCTCATCTACTCGAAACTATGGCTAAATCTCGGATTACAGGCCACTTTTGCTTCAAACGAAATCTTTCATTAAGACATCGGGCTTCTATGATTTGAAAAGTGCTAAAGTTTGTGTTATTTGGACACCGCAAAGTAATGCCCCGAGCAAATGATACAGCACCATGTTAATGGATACGGGATCATTACTAGAACAGAACGGCTCAACATAAGTTCTGCGATACTGCTCCAATTGACAGAAAAATGCTATGGGTGAGTAAAACTACTTGTTTTATTGCCGAAAGAAGGCTCAAATTGTAAAAAAAACGTTAATTTGCCTTTAAGTGGACATCCCTTTGACAGTTTAGCTGAAAATGATCAAACTTTAAAGATTCAGTTATTCATTTTGGACATAATTAACATAAATAAATATTATACACTAAGTCAAAAATCTGGACACACCATCTCGTTCAATGTTTTTATTTATTTTTAGTACTTTCTACTTTTTGTATACATACAGAAGACATCAGTTATATGAACCAAGAGATATGGATTTTTTATTTTTTATTTGACAAAGCAAAGGGTGGCTACTTTGACGATACATGAGGTAAATAATATTGAGGAAATCATTTTATTTACCTTTTTAATCTTTTTTTTAATCTTTTCTACATAATTCCATATATCTTTCTTTATATATTTGAGATCTTCTGTGTGTATATCGAAAGGGGAAAAAAAATTAATGAGAGGGTGTGTCCAAACTTTTGACAGAGTAGATACCATGTCTTATTGTGAAATCTGCTGGCCTTAGGTGGAATAAGTCACTAAATGTTATATTTAATTATATCAGTGTAAGGATAGTATGGTCCAATCATGACATTAAAACAAATTATAAAATATTAAACTATTTCATATCTTTAGCTGATAAAGTTAAGAATACAATAGTGGCTCTAACATGGAGCCCTGTGGAACCCCTTTATTCAGAAGTCAGTAGCAGTGTATTATTAATAGTTTTTTTATCAGCAACTAGACCCCTCAGCTATAAATTTGACATGACTTTTTGACCCAGTTATTTTCCTATTATGAGATCTGTCTTACAAAGTATTACAAAAGCACCATAAATAGTTGTACAATGAAGAATATAGTAATTGTAGTAATTCTCTGTATAGCTCCATATCTCTTTGGTGTGCTCGTCCTGGGCCATACAAAGGAAGCCACCAGACCTCATGCTAACCTGTCCTATCTGACCTCCTCCTCATATCTGATGCCTTTTATCTACTGCACAAATGTCACCAAGGCCACTCCCCCAGCAAGCTTTTGGCTCCAACTTGTTCCTTTTTACCCACAGTAACCTCCTCTCTCCTCTTCTCTCTCTCTCTTTCTCTCTCTCTGTGTGGGTGTCTCTCTTTCACTCTCTCTGTTTGTCTCTATTTGTCTCTCTGTCTCTCCCTCTCACTTTCTCTGTCTATCTCTCCCTCCTTTCTGTACCCCTCACTCTCTCACACTCTCTTATTTGTCTCTGTCTGTATTTCTTTCTCTCTCTGCCTTTCTCACTTTCTCTGTCTCTCTTTCTCTCTCTCTTTCACCATCTCCCTGTCTCCCTCCCCCTCTCTCTCTCTCTCTTGCTCATTCTCTATCTTTCTCTCTGACTCTCTCTCTTGCTCTTTCTCTATTTCTCTCTCTGCATCACTCTCTCTCTCTCTCTGCTTCTCTCTCTTGCTCTTTTGTTCTCTCTCTCTCTCTCTGTATCACTCTCTGTCTTTTTCTCTCTCTGTCTGTTTGTGTGGGTGTCTCTTTTTCACTCTCTCTGTCTGTCTCTCTCTTTATTTGTCTCTCTTTGTCTGTATTTCTTTATCTCTCTGCCTTTCTCACTCTCTCTGTCTGTCTTTCTCTTTCGCCATCTCCCTGTCTCCCTCCCCTCTCTCTCTCGCTCTTTCTCTCTCCCTTTGTGTATCTCTCTCTCTCTGACTCTCTCTCTCGCTCTTTCTCTCTCCCTTTGTGTATCTCTCTCTCTCTGACTCTCTCTCTTGCTCTTTCTCTCTCTGTATCACTGTCTCTGAGTACCGCTCTCTGTCTCTCTCTTGCTCTTTCTCTATTTCTCTCTCAGCTTCACTCTCGCTCTGTATCTCTCTCTGCCCCTCTCTCTTGCTCTTTCATTCTCTCTCGCTGTATCTCTCTCTCTCTCTCTGCTTCTCTCTCTTACTCTTTCCCTCTTTCTCTCTCTGTATCTCTCTCTCTTTCTCTCTCTCTACAAAACAGCATTGTTATTATTATTTTTTTTCATATATTCTCCTGCCTTCTGTCTATTTTGTAGCTTTTTCTTTTACTGCCTCTCCTTCAAGTTCCTAGTCTGTGAATTGTGTTCACTTGACAATGGCAATAAAAAGTCTTTCTGATTCTCTTTCTCTTCTTTTATTTACCTCCTTAAACATAACCTGTACTTTATTGTCATTCATATGATATGGTCAAACTGTTCTGCTGCCTGTGCCGTGTTAAATAATGATTGTACTTATGTAATCCAAAATGTCTTTAATTTGTATATTCATAGTATTCTTCTCATTGCAAGATAGGGCCAAAGAACCAGTTCCAACTACACGGAGAAAATACCGAGGAATAAATAATTGGTTTGGATATTTTAAAGGTACATTAAGCAACTTTCTGGTTTACGATCCGGCTTATCTCCAGATGTTATTGTTTGTTCCACAGTATGACATTAAAATGACCAATCTCCATAGAGACAGTGATCCCAACACAGCAAATTACAGGTCAGATCTATGGAGAGGTTACTCAGCTCACAATAAGAATGCAAGCTTTTCTTTGTTTTTAGCAGTAAAAATTAGAATATAAAAGATAGAAAAACTGTACATTCCAGGCAAAACAGTAACATCTCCATGGAGACAAACAAGTGGCAGACTGGTCAGGAAAGTGACATAATGCATCTTTAAAGGTTCCATGGCATGAAATTTTCACTTTCTGAGGTTTTTGAACGTTAATGTGAGCTCCCCTACCCTGTTTAGCCCCCCCCCCCAATGGCTAAAAGTTGCGAAATGTCTAAACTGAGCATTTGCGATCCTTTTCTGCGTTTGAAAAAAACACAGCTCAAATGGGCGATTCTGGACAAGGCACCTTATTGACGTCAGATCGAAAAATGCAAATGCAAATGCAGTTCCACCATCGTCTGGATCTCCACCCCCTGTCTCTGGAAATCACGCCCAGAGAATTTGGACTGCGGAGGAGCTACGCAATGCGAAATGCGTTTTTTTATTTGCCTGGAGGCACATGTGAGTGTTTCTAGACTCGGAAGTCCTTTACCCGACCCTCTGGACCTCTGAAACAGCAGTGGTTTAATTTTATTTTCTGTGAAAATGTGTTTTTTTTCATTGAAAAGGCTCTCCTTTCCTCCTTCGCGCTTACACATGCGTAAGTGGGGCCAGGCACAGCGCAGAAGCGCTAAAACAAGGAACCAGCGGCACATTTGCCCCCCCCCCCCACCCGCTCCTCTAACCAATCTGTGTCCTTCTCATTTGCATTCAAGCAACAAGGCCCATAATGAGATGTTCAGAGAGTTATTTTTTGACTCTGACTCTGTACATGTGTCTTTCTCCTGCACTAAGTGTTGATTTTGAAGAAGGATTCATTTACAGTATTAGGGAACCATTAAGGCACCATATAAAAGCATCAAAAAGTACCATGTCATGGGATCTTTAACTATGGAATCACGTATGTTTATGGTGATTTTGCTGTTTTAAGATAGATCCAAAGATATGCTGTAACTACCGGAGTGTTTTTGGTTTATTAAACAGTTTTTAGCTTCAGTTATAGTTATTGTGTAAATCTGATGGAGAAAGAAACGAGAAGTTTCAATTACGTCTAGACACATTTTGCCAGTACATCTTTATTGTTGGAAATGTCTTGGGGTAAGCACTATATTGGCATCCAACTTTTTTTCTCTCTCTCTTTTTTTTCTCTTTACTTTCTCCCTCGCTCTATTTCTACCAGATTGGAGAGCTAGACATCTGCAATACAGTGCCTGCCACTCAAAGGCTGATATAGAGAGAGAAAGAGGGAGAGAGAGAGAGAGGGAGAGTGAGAGGACAGTTGCAGGAATGTGAAGAGAGACAGAGAAGGATAGAGAGATAGATAGATAAATAGATAGATGGTGAGAGAGGAGGAGAGCAGAGATGACAAAGACAGAGAATGAGACATAGAGGGAGAGATAGATTCATAATGAGAGAGGGAGAGGATTGAGAGAAGAGAGAGACAGATATATGGATAGATAGATACATAGTGAGAGTATAGGGAAAGAGAGATGGGGATAGAGAAAACAGGGATTGAGGAGAGAGAGGGGGGGAGAGAGGATTGGTGGAATTATGAAAAAAAAAGATACAGGGGATAAAGAGAAGAGAGCGAAGAAGGAGGAGGGGTAGGGAGGTATTAATAGAGAGGAGTGAGAGAGAGAGCAGAGGAAGGGATAGGACAGAGGGAGGGAGAGAGATGATAAAGACAAAGGTGATAGATTGATAGATACACAGTGAGAGGGAGAAAGAGAGAGGGAAGGAGCCAGGGGGAGAGAAAGAGGGAGTATAAATAGAAAGAGAAGGAGAGAGAAATAGACAGAGAGAAATAGATAGAATGGTAATGACTTGGGGCACAAACTTGATTTTCACTGGAGGAGGCCCAGAGATTTATACTATATTTAAAGCACTCTAAGAAGCACACGCATTTATTGCTCACAATCTCCTTCAGCTGTGAGAGAGACAGAGAAAGGGAGAAAGAAAGAAAGAAAGAAAGAGAGGTGGTGAGAGAAAGAAAGGAAAAAAGAGAGGTGCAGAGCTAGGGGTAGGGGGGTGGAGAGAGAGAGGGAAGAGAAAGAGAGTAGAGGACGGAAGAGGGGGAGCGAGAGAGACAGAAAGAGAGAGAAGAAGGGGAACAGGAGGAAGAGGGGTGAGAGAGAGAAGAAGAAAGGCAGGAAAAGCAGTGATAAAAAGAGAGAGAGAGAGTGAGAAAGAGTGTGGGAGACAGGGAGGCTACAACCAAAATAACAGTGACAGAAATACTACTGCTTTAAACCAGTGCCAGTGGTGACGTAGCTCAGTATTTTTAATTTATTTTGTTATTTTAAAGGTCTTATATTACGCAAAACTGAGTCTTTGGGGCTTTCAGTCATGTTATAATGTTGTTCTCTCATCAAAAACAGACCTGGAGTTGTGTTTTGTTTCATTCACACATGTTTGAGTAATCCTTTATTATTAGTCTCTCCACATCTCCAAAGCTCAAAATGCTCTGTTCCACCTTGTGATAGTTACTTTTTATCTTTTGTTCGGTAGAGATTGGCAATTCCAGGACAGACATCATCCCAATTATTATAGTGAGGGCGCATGGAGTTTAAAAACACAGTGGAGCCCTTCCTGTATTGCCACATGACATCATAAGGTGGAACAGAAAGTTTGAGAGTTCAGTTTGAGAGAAGAACTAATGCTAAATACTGTATGTAGGGTCTGTGTGTGAATGAAACAGAACACAACTCCAGGTCTGTTTGTGACGAGGAAACATTATAAAAGATCAGAAAACAGCATAATATGGGCTCTTTAAAGGTGCATTGTGTAACTTTTCTGGTGGAGGATCCGTCAGATGCTTTGCTCTGCTTTGTC
Organism: Paratrypauchen microcephalus; assembly: GCA_036785185.1. Taxonomy (NCBI): domain Eukaryota; kingdom Metazoa; phylum Chordata; class Actinopteri; order Gobiiformes; family Gobiidae; genus Paratrypauchen; species Paratrypauchen microcephalus. The sequence continues at coordinate 1,404,625 of JAVJIX010000165.1, read as the reverse complement.
GAGAATGTTCCACGTTATGGTATTAAACCTTATCTATCTTCATGGAGACAGTCAGAATGCCTGTTTTTCTGGGCATTTTTGAGCTCTAAAACCACCTGTAATTGAATAAATGCAAAGTAGAGCTGTTTAATGTCACACTGTGGAACATTCCAGGCAGAGGAATGACATATCTACAGAAATAAGCAGATGACAGACCCCAAATTGAAGTCTTACATAGTATTTTCCCTCTCTTTAGACGACTAAAGACTTTTCACCTCCTCTCTTCTTCTCTTCTCCTGCCATTGTTACTGTAAAAACTCATTCGATATGCACAGCGGGGAGTCTGTATATACATTACAGCCAGAGGGTAGAGCGAGCGAACCAGGGCAGGACGGGGGAGAGGGAAGACTATGGTGACAATTTTTTTTACAGTTGTTATGAGTCAGGTCACTGCAGAGATGAGCAGAAGGCGTGACAGTCAAAACTCCCTCAAGGCACCAACTGGAAAGTGATACCCAAACTTATTAATGTTATAGAACTGCAAGATTAAACACAATGTAATTTAAATGGATGCACTTAGCAAATGACAAATGTAATCTTTAAAGTACGATAAAAAAATCTGCTGTTTTATTCTGCATTAAAACTGCTGACCCTGTAGTTCAGACATGACATGAAAACTGAAATGTGATTCTTGCATTAGTTTCTGACTTCAGATCAGTCTTTTGGTCAATTCTTCTGGTTTAAAATGCAAACTTTGAACAGAATGCGGAATTTGGAAGGAAAGAAAGTAATACAAGAAGTAGTGCTCAGTTTTTAAAGGTCCTTTCATACGCAAAATTGATTCTTGTGAGATTTAAGTTGTGTTATAATGCTGTTACCTTCTCCAAAACAGACCTGGAGTTGTGTTTTGTCTCATTCACACATGTTTGAGTAATCCTTTATTGTTAGTCTGTCTGCATCTACATGTGAACGTTGAACAGAATGCTATAATGAGATAGAGAGAGAGAAAGAAGGGGGCAGAGAAAGAGATAAAGGGAGAAAAAGAGGGGGAGAGATGGAGGCTACAACCAAAATAACAGTCACAGAAATACTACTACTTTAACCAATTTGTGCTGTATCTTAGTATTTTTTATTTATTTTATTTTAAATTTAACATTTCTATTTATTCACTATCTGGTGTAAACAATAGATTGGTTCTAATGAATTGGTCTCCATGACAACATTGATTTGCCTTGAGTGCCGTATTTGCATTTAACAGATCAATCTCGCATTCATTTCACTTCACTTCCTTTCATTGCTCTAAAATACCATGAAAAACATAAATTCTTACTCTGAGTGTGACCGCCTCTCCGCAGATCTGGCTTCTCTTGGGTGCGTTTAAAATGTGAACTTTGAACAGAACGCTTTTATTAAAACAAAAATCTCAAATGTTAATCTAGCCACAGTGGAAAAGCTGTGATAAGCAAAAGGAAATGCTTTATGCTCATTAGCAACTGTAGTTAACCCAGTTTGATCATGTCCTCTGTAGTGCCCTTTTATTTGCCTTCAGGCTTTTATTGTATATGGAAATCAAGTATCAAGTTAAAATAAGAATCTATGAATGTTAAAGAGTCTATTTCCTGACTGTATTGGAGATGTGGCTGAACTGTGTGTCTCGCCTCAGGAAATAACAACTTAAAGTCTATTTTTATTTGTATTTTATTAAAATGTAATTTACCATCTTTCTTCTTTTCATTTACTTCATCACCGGTGGTATTGCTGCTTAGAAATAGCTTGAAAAACATGCATTCTGACTGCGAGTGTGGTTGCTTCTCCACAGATCTGACCTGTAACTTGGCCTGTTGGTGCCATGTGCTTGTCTCCATGGAGATGGATAAGTTTAATGAGTTAAAAGTAGAGTAAAGTTGAGTTTCTTCTTGATTCTGTGTGTTAGCAACCTTTTCTGAGGTCGTCATCACAAATGACCAGATCAAGTCCATATATTTATCAAACACACAGCCTGTTTGAAGAGCGATGGTAGTTAGCTCCTGCAGTAAACATTTATCTGCCTCTCATCTGTCCCGGGATAATAAAACTCACCAGTCATGGTCACATGACGCAAGAACGCGTAAAATTTAGCTCACCTAAATATATCTAATCACGGTTTTGTCACCCGCGTTACAAAACACTGTTCAACATTCCACGCTAAGCAAGTAAAGTTGGTAGTGTTTTGAATTATTATTATTATTATTATTATTATTATTATTATTATTATTATTATTATTATTATTATTATTATTATTATTATTAAATTAATAATAATAATAATAATATTATAAATAATAATATTATAATTAATAATATATTATTAATATATTATTAATTATTATTATTATAATAATAATAATATAGTGCTTTTCCAGATGCTCAAAGTTGCCTGGAGCAGAGAGGTTGCCAATTTGCACCATCGGCCCCTCTGACACCATCACTCACACCACTTTCATACTTGGCAATGTGGGTGAAGTGTCTTGCCTGAGGACACAGGCGCACCAGTGGCAAAAGGTTATCATTTTCTGTTTGGATGTGGGCGGCTGTACATAATGGTAATGCCATAGCTGTTACCATAGCAATCATAATGTTAAGACAAGATAAAACATGTGTTGCCTAATAGTTATGATTTAAGTCAGGGGTGCTCACACTTTTTCAGCATGCGAGCTACTTATAAAATGACCAAGTCAAAATTATCTACCTACAACAAAAATGCAAATCATTTATTTATTTATAAATATATTGACAATTCTTTACATGGACAATGCCTGTTGTTGTACCTTGCACAACTTCATGTACAGTGGCTTGCGAAACTATTTGGCTCCCTTGAACTTTGTGACCTTTTGCCACATTTCAGGCTTCAAACATAAAGATATAAAACTGTAATTTCTTGTGAAGAATCAACAACAAGTGGGACACAATCATGAAGTGGAACACACTTTATTGGATATTTTTAACTTTTTTAACAAATAAAAAACGAAAAATTGGGCGTGCAAAATCATTCAGCCCCTTTACTTTCAGTGCAGCAAACTCTGTCCAGAAGTTAAGTGAGGATCTCTGAATGATTCAATGTTGACCTAAATGACTAACGATGATAAATGGAATCCACCTGTGTGTAATCAAATCTCTGTATAAATGCACCTGCACTGTGATAGTCTCAGAGGTCTGTTTAAAGCGCAGAGAGCATCATGAAGAACAAGGAACACACCAGGCAGGTCCAAGATACTGTTGTGGAGAAGTTTAAAGCTGGATTTGGATACAAAAAGATTTCCCACGCTTTAAACATCCCAAGGAGCACTGTGCAAGCAATAATATTGAAATGGAAGGAGTATCAGACCACTGCAAATCTACCAAGATCTGGCCGTCCCCCTAAACTTTCAGCTCATACAAGGAGAAGACTGATCAGAGATGCAGCCAAGAGGCCCATGATCACTCTGGATGAACTGCAGAGGTCTACAGCTGAGGTGGGAGAATCTGTCCATAGGACAACAATCAGTCGTATACTGCACAAATCTGGCCTTTATGGAAGAGTGGCAAGAAGGAAGCCATTTCTTAAAGATATCCATAAAAAGTGTCGTTTAAAGTTTGCCACAAGCCACCTGGGAGACACACCAAACATGTGGAAGAAGGTGCTCTGGTCAGATGAGACCAAAATAGAACTTTTTGGCAACAATGCAAGACGTTATGTTTGGCGTAAAAGCAGCACAGCTCATCACCCTCAACACACCATCCCCACTGTCAAACATGGTGGTGGCAGCATCATGGTTTGGGCCTGCTTTTCTTCAGCAGGGACAGGGAAGATGGTTAAAATTGATGGGAAGATGGATGGAGCCAAATACAGGACCATTCTGGAAGAAAACCTGATGGAGTCCGCAAAAGACCTGAGACTGGGACGGAGATTTGTCTTCCAACAAGACAATGATCCAAAACATAAAGCAAAAGCTACAATGGAATGGTTCACCAAAAAACATATCAAGGTGTTAGAATGGCCAAGTCAAAGTCCAGACCTCAATCCAATTGAGAATCTGTGGAAAGAACTGAAAACTGCTGTTCACAAACGCTCTCCATCCAACCTCACTGAGCTCGAGCTGTTTTGCAAGGAGGAATGGGCAAAAATATCAGTTTCTCGATGTGCAAAACTGATAGAGACATACCCCAAGCGACTTGCAGCTGTAATCGCAGCAAAAGGTGGCGCTACAAAGTATTAACTCAATGGGGCTGAATGATTTTGCACACCCAATTTTTCATTTTTTATTTGTTAAAAAAGTTAAAAATATCCAATAAAGTGTGTTCCACTTCATGATTGTGTCCCACTTGTTGTTGATTCTTCACAAGAAATTACAGTTTTATATCTTTATGTTTGAAGCCTGAAATGTGGCAAAAGGTCACAAAGTTCAAGGGAGCCAAATAGTTTCGCAAGCCACTGTACATTCTGTACATTTTTTGTCATGACCTTACTCTTACTCTTACACATTTACCAAACACATGTCATGACAAACAGATGCATTTGTGCACTTTTATTAGGCAAAATTCAACCACATGTCGCGGTAGGCCTGATCTGTGCGAACACTGTAACATCATTTTAGATTAGCTTTTGCGTCGCGTTTCGTCCTTGCACTTCTAATCAGAGGCATTGAGGAGGGAGCCTGCGTGCGCTATGAGCAGGAGGAGCGAAAGCCTGAAAAGACAAGGAGCAGTCCGCTAACTTGAAGCGGACGGACAGGTAGGATGTTTTAAAAGGTTTAACCTGCTCTGTGATATACACTGGTACACAAGGGTACGCGCTGTTGCGGACGCAGTGTCTGCGGGCTCCAGACGAGCGCACAGGCTACAGTGTGAAGTCCCCGTGGTCCCACACACCGGTAAAAGTTTATTGCTAATGGCAGCTTTTTGATGACATCATTAGAGGGATTCTGTTTTATAACTTACTGCTACATCCTGTATTTTTGTTATTTTCTTTCCAACTTTTTTTTCTGGTAAAAGCTGCCACTTAACTGACATAAAACTGTGATAAGTTTACTACCCCTCCAAACCAAGTCATAATTAGAAAAAACACAAAATCCAGTCACTTTAAACCAGCTCAGACTTGTCCCGTGCCCGTCTGTTTGCTGGACCCTCTCCTCGTTCATCATTACGAGTCGGGGTTGCGGAGGAGCTGACAGCTGAGTTATGAGCTGGACGCATAGGTTGCCGTGGCGATACTTTTCCCTCCTCTTCACGACCTTCGCCCGGCCTGTCGTAAATATGGCGCGCCCATAAAAGTGTGATTTAGGGCGAGTGGGTGCTGCCCTCGCCCACAGTACCGGGTTCAATCAGGGTGCTCGCCGTCACACAGACTCGACTTTTTCTCAACTTTGTCAAATCAAGGGCAGATTTTCACTTTGACTTCAGTCACACACTACTGTTAACACCATTTTAAAGAAGGATTTAGGGCTTTCACTTTCTTCCATTTTCACTTATTTATTTTCATTTGGTAGAATTATGTCCATTTAGCAATTAGTAGGTATTTTTGTGAGGCTAACTCTAAGCACTGCTCTGTCAGGCTTTGTTAGACGTTAATCTGAGCTTTATTTGAACACATTATGTCCATAAAGAGCTTTAACAGGTGAACTGATTTGTGCCGTTAAAAAAGTCTCTCACACGTAAAATAACAGTTAGTCGCTCTCACCTCCTTTTTGTTGAAAATCACACTCCTCAACAGAACCATAAACGCTCGTATTGATCACATGTAGGGCTGGGTATCGATCAAAATTTTCCGATGCTAATACCAATATCGATACCTTCATTTCGATACCGATTCCTGACCAGTACCTTTTTCGGTTCCTATTTTATATTAATTCTAGGAAAAAATTAAATTTCATTACACATTCTATTCCACATACTGGAGTTTATTTTCCGTTATTCAAGTTATTTCCAAAGTTTTTTTAACCTGTTTTTAACCTGTTTTTCTGACTGGAGTCACATTCACTTACTGGTTTTGTAGTGGTATTTACCAGCCTCTGCACATTTACCAAATGGATGTTGTGACAAACAGATGCATTTGTGCACTTTTATTAGGCAAAATTCAACCACATGTCGCTGTAGACCTGCTCTGTGCTGTAGACCTGCTCTGTGCTGTAGACGTGCTCTGTGCGGATGCTGTAACATAAATTTAGATTCGTTTTTGCTTTGCATTTCGTCTTGCTCTTCTAATCAGAGCGAAAAGGCGAGGAGCGTGGTTTCCGCGTGTTCCAGACGAGCGCACGGGCTGCACTGCGAAAAACACGGTAAAAGTTTATTGCTAAAGGCAGCGGCCGTAATGAAATATGATCACAATCACCTCGAGACCAAGACGTCCGGTCTTGGTCTGGAGGTCCCGATCGACATGGTAATACGGGACAAAGTGCGTCCCTTTTCAGCTCAATACGTACTTTTGTTTCTGAATACGGGACGATTCCGTTTTTCAAGGGACGGTTGGCAACCCTACACAGAAGCGCTGTGACCAGTGGCTAGAGTTTCATTGAATTGCTTAACAAAATTTCAGCGTGAGAAATACCATGTGTGGCATGTGAGCGTGTGAACTCGTTGAAATGCGTGTGTCACATTCTCAAAGCGTGAGACTTGAGAGCTGTGCTAATATCCTACAGTACCGTTAACATAGGTAAACTTGCAACAACCTAGCTAGCTCCTACCTTAACAAACAAAGCAGATCAACGGAATTCGCGGAACAAACTTAACCTATGAAATATCAGACACAGCGCTGTGCTCAGTACTTTCCGAGTGTGGTCGTAAAACGTCCTGTAGCTCTTGTCAGATATGCTGCACCGCGCAGTATTAGAGTCGGTCTTGCGACTCCAAGCCAAGCTAATTGATTAGCTAACTTATTAGCACCCTACAAGTTAGGCAAATCTCGCCTTGCCTGTGAATGAGGGGCGTGACCACGCTGTGTTTTTCATACACGGACGTTTGAGCCAATCTCAGGTGGCATTATCAGGCCATAAGCACGCAGGCACGTATCTGAGCCACACGTGATTAACCTCTGGGTATCGAAACGTGGAACCGAAAGGCGAGGCATATTTCGATACCCAGAAGAACCTAAGCATTTCGGTCGGTGCCATGGAGGAACCGAATTTCGATGCCCAGCCCTAATCACTCCTGAAATTGTGTTCTTTAAATCCATTTTGTACTTGAGTTTTCAGACAATCTAAAAACTTACCATGGTAACTGCTGAACATTCCACTATAGACATACATGTAGGAGACCCCTAATTTCTATACAAGCACACAAAATAAATTTAAAACGCTGTACCTGATTTTTACCATCTTGAAAACATGAAAATCAGAACTAGTTGTAGTAATTTTTTATTTTTATTTTTTTCCAGTTTGCAGTGGTCCATAGTTCTACCTCACTTACCTTATGCATTCAGGACATTGTCATTATTCACTGAAACAACGTTTTAAATACTTTTGATAAGTATCACAACTTTTGGTCTTGAGGTCAAAATAAGTCCACCGTCTCCTGTCTTCATCTAATTATAAACCATTTTATTGTCTGAGAATCACGAAGTGCACTGTGAGTTGTGGAAAGTTCTTATAAACTTGTTGAGGTGAATAAAAAATTTACATTTTCTACAATCCTTATTTCGGTAATAAAACAAGTTGTTTTACTCACCCATAGCACTTTGGTGTCATTTGGAGCAGTTTCGTAGATGTTGTGGTGTAGCGGTATCCGTGAACGTGAGTTCTCGGGGCAAATGTTTGCGGTCTCCAAATAACACAAACTTTAGCACTTTTCAAATCACAGAAGATCGCTGTGTCAACGTAGACTTTAATTGGAGTCAAAAGTGGCCTGAAACCCGATATCCAGCTATAGTTTCATCTGATGACGTCATCATAGAGGACAGCGCGTATGCGTGAAGTCACAACTGTTTAGCAGATAAACACCGCTAGTCCGAAAGAAGCTAACACCGCTCTGAACTTTTCTGTTGCGAGACATGGCTGAAGATTCGGACTTCGAGATTGAAGAGGACTTATTTGAGTATGATGGCCGTCCCTATCGTTTTGAGCCTGAGTATACGGATGAGGAGGTATTAGAAAGAAGGAAGCGGAGACAGTTTGAGGAGCAGCGCACAAGCGAACAGCGAGCGACGGCCCATCTACGAAAAGGTAGTACCTTGTGGTGTTTATGTAGACATTGTATGTTGATGGCCACAGAGGAAGAATGCCTTTGCTGTCTCGAGTGGGATATCGGGTTTCAGGCCGCTTTTGATTCCACTAAAAGTCTACGCTGACACAGCGATCTTCTGTGACGTGAAAATGACACCAAAGTGCTATGGGTGAGTAAAACAACTTGTTTTTCTCCCGAAATAATGCTCAGATTGTAAAAAACGTTAATTCTCCTTTAAAAATCTTTTACGATTTTAAACTATTTGTGAATTAAGTCTGTGATCAAGCTGTTGTTTAAAGGTCATACAGTATATTATACAAAACTGACTCTTGTGAGGTTTAAGTCATTCATGAAGTGGTAGTTTTGACGTTACCAGCTTTCTTTTAGCTTTAGTTCAGTAGAGTTTGGCAAATCCAGAGCTGAAAGTATCCAAAATTATTCTAGTGAAGGTGTGTGGAGTTTAAAAATATAGTGGAGCACTTCTGGTATTACCACACGACATCACAAGGTCATGAGTGTGATCAGGCAGGTATGTGGCCATACCTGCCTGTCAAAGCCTGATCTCGTCAGATCTCAGAAGCTAAGCAAGGCAGGGCCTGGTTAGTACTTGGATGGGAGACCACTGGGAATTCCAGGAGCCACAGTGGGGCGCCAGTTGCAAAAAAAAAAAAAACTGTCGCTGTGTCCTTAGGCAAGACGCTTTACCCACATTTGCCTAGTATGAAAGTGGTGTGTGCGTGAGTGTTGGAGGTGGTCGGAGGGGCCGATGGCGCAGATTGGCAGCCTCGCTTCCGTCAGTCTGCCCCAGGGCAGCTGTGGCTACAGAAAGTAGCTTACCTCCACCAAGTGTGGGGTAAATGAACAATGAACTGTAAAGCGCTTTGGGTGTCATGAAAGGCGCTATATAAATGCAATGAATTATTATTATCATTAAAAATAATAATAATGATAAAAAATCCCCCATTCTAAATAGTAAAAACATTTTATTTTGACTTGCCAATACAATATTAGTTACTTACACAGTCTTCCCCGAAATGAGCTGTACTTCTCAAATGTACCCAACTGCCGATTGCCGTGGTAACAAGCAGGTGAGGCTGTGGCATTAATGGGTGCGGCTGTCCGTCAAACCTGTCACCGTGGAGACGATGTCAAACGTGTCACCGTGGAGACGATATATTGTGTGTGTGCGGTGACAGATGGCTCCTCGCTCGGCTCCTGTGTACAGCTGGAGGGCACCGCTACACGCTAACGCACTCGTATCATTAGCGACGGGCAGAGGACAGGTGGAGACAGAAACGCAAAAAATACACTTTAAGAACTTTTAATAATGTTATAAGTGTTTTTTAAAAATATATATATTGAGATATACATTTCTGCTACTGCCACTGTCACCCACCCGTGTCAGAGCTACTTGGCTACTACTACTGCTACTACTGCTACTACTACTGCTACTACTGCTGCTGCTACTGCTACTGCTACTACTACTACTGCTACTACTACTACTGCTACTACTGCTACTGCTACTGCTGCTACTACTACTACTGCTACTACTACTACTGCTACTGCTACTACTGCTAGTGCTACTACTACTACTACTACTGCTACTGCTACTGCTACTACTGCTACTACTGCTTCTACTACTGCTACTACTACTAGTGCTACTACTACTACTACTACTACTACTACTACTGCTTCTACTACTACTACTACTGCTTCTACTACTACTGCTACTACTGCTACTACTACTACTGCTACTACTACTACTACTGCTACTACTACTACTACTACTACTACTTCTACTACTACTGCTACTGCTACTGCTACTACTACTACTGCTGCTACTACTACTGCTACTACTGCTATTGCTACTACTACTGCTACTACTACTACTACTACTACTACCACTTTTAGGCTACTACTAGTACTATTACTACTACTACTGCTGCTGCTGCTACCAATACTAAATGCTACCACTTTTGTCACACATTGTCAGAATGTTCTCAATACAATAAAAGCAAACAATACTATTCTACATCTACTACTACAACAACTAGGCCTACTGCTGCTACTACTACTACTACTACTACTACTTCCACTGTTACTACTGCTAATACATTGTTAGAATTTCCTCAATTAATCAAAATCTAACGCTCTCCTCCTGTACACAGTGGTCGTATAATACAGAACAATAGAGTTGCATAGATACAACCATCTGTGCTAATATCCTACAGTACCGTTAACATAGGTAAACTTGCAACAACCTAGCTAGCTCCTACCTTAACAAACAAAGCAGATCAAAGGAATTCGCGGAACAAACTTAACCTATGAAATATCAGACACAGCGCTGTGCTCAGTACTTTCCGAGTGTGGTCGTAAAACGTCCTGTAGCTCTTGTCAGATATGCTGCACCGCGCAGTATTAGAGTCGGTCTTGCAACTCCGCAGCCAAGCTAATTGATTAGCTAACTTATTAGCACCCTACAAGTTAGGCGAATCTCGCCTTGCCTGTGAACGAGGGGCGTGACCACGCTGTGTTTTTCATACACGCGGACGTTTGAGCCAATCTCAGGTGGCATTATCAGGCCATAAGCACGCAGGCACGTATCTGAGCCACACGTGATTAACCTCTGGGTATCGAAACGTGGAACCGAAAGGCGAGGCATATTTCGATACCCAGAAGAACCTAAGCATTTCGGTCGGTGCCATGGAGGAACCGAATTTCGATGCCCAGCCCTAATCACATGCTCCTGAAATTGTGTTCTTTAAATCCATTTTGTACTTGAGTTTTCAGACAATCTAAAAACTTACCATGGTAACTGCTGAACATTCCACTATAGACATACATGTAGAAGACCCCTAATTTCTATACAAGCACACCAAATAAATTTAAAACGCTGTACCTGATTTTTACCATCTTGAAAACATGAAAATCAGAACTAGTTGTAGTAATTTTTTTTCCAGTTTGCAGTGGTCCATAGTTCTACCTCACTTACCTTATGCATTCAGGACATTGTTATTATTCACTGAAACAACGTTTTAAATACTTTTCATAAGTATCACAACTTTTGGTCTTGAGGTCAAAATAAGTCCACTGTCTCCTGTCTTCATCTAATTATAAACCGTTTTATTGTCTGAGAATCAGGAAGTGCACTGTGAGTTGTGGAAAGTTCTTATAAACTTGTTGAGGTGAATAAATAGGATGCTCTGAATGCATAAGGTAAGTGAGTAACTTTGGACCACTACAAACTGTTTAAAAGGAACAAGTTCTGTTTTTCAGGTTTTTAAAGGAGAATGAACGTTTTCTACAATCCTTATTTCGGTAATAAAACAAGTTGTTTTACTCACCCATAGCACTTTGGTGTCATTTGGAGCAGTTTCGTAGATGTTGTGGTGTAGCGGTATCCGTGAACGTGAGTTCTCGGGGCAAATGTTTGCGGTCTCCAAATAACACAAACTTTAGCACTTTTCAAATCACAGAAGATCGCTGTGTCAATGTAGACTTTAATTGGAGTCAAAAGTGGCCTGAAACCCGATATCCAGCTATAGTTTCATCTGATGACGTCATCATAGAGGACAGCGCGTATGCGTGAAGTCACAACTGTTTAGCAGATAAACACTGCTAGTCCGAAAGAAGCTAACACCGCTCTGAACTTTTCTGTTGCGAGACATGGCTGAAGATTCGGACTTCGAGATTGAAGAGGACTTATTTGAGTATGATGGCCGTCCCTATCGTTTTGAGCCTGAGTATACGGATGAGGAGGTATTAGAAAGAAGGAAGCGGAGACAGTTTGAGGAGCAGCGCACAAGAGAACAGCGAGCGACGGCCCGTCTACGAAAAGGTAGTACCTTGTGGTGTTTATGTAGACATTGTATGTTGATGGCCACGGAGGAAGAATGCCTTTGCTGTCTCGAGTGGGATATCGGGTTTCAGGCCGCTTTTGATTCCACTAAAAGTCTACGCTGACACAGCAATCTTCTGTGATGTGAAAATGACACCAAAGTGCTATGGGTGAGAAAACAACTTGTTTTATTACCGAAATAAGGCTCAGATTGTAAAAAACGTTAATTCTCCTTTAAAATCTGTTACGATTTTAAACTATTTGTGAATTAAGTCTGTGATCAAGCTGTTGTTTAAAGGTCATACAGTATATTATACAAAACTGACTCTTGTGAGGTTTAAGTCATTCATGAAGTGGTAGTTTTGACGTTACCAGCTTTCTTTTAGCTTTAGTTCAGTAGAGTTTGGCAAATCCAGAGTTGAAAGTATCCAAAATTATTCTAGTGAAGGTGTGTGGAGTTTAAAAATATAGTGGAGCACTTCTGGTATTACCACACGACATCACAAGGTCATGAGTGTGATCAGGCAGGTATGTGGCCATACCTGCCTGTCAAAGCCTGATCCCGTCAGATCTCAGAAGCTAAGCAAGGCAGGACCTGGTTAGTACTTGGATGGGATTCCAGGTGCCACAGTGGGGCGCCAGTTGCAAAAAAAAAAAAAAAAACTGTCGCTGTGTCCTTAGGCAAGACGCTTTACCCACATTTGCCTAGTATGAAAGTGGTGTGTGCGTGAGTGTTGGAGGTGGTTGGAGGGGCCGATGGCGCAGATTGGCAGCCTCACTTCCGTCAGTCTGCCCCAGGGCAGCTGTGGCTACAGAAAGTAACTTACCACCACCAAGTGTGGGGTGAATGAACAATGAACTGTAAAGCGCTTTGTCATGAAAGGCGCTATATAAATACAATGAATTATTATTATTATTATTATCATTAAAAATTATAATAATGATAAAAATCCCCCATTCTAAATAGTAAAAACATTTTATTTTGACTTGCCAATACAATATTAGTTACTTACACAGTCTTCCCCGAAATGAGCTATACTTCTCAAATGTACCCAACTGCCGATTGCCGTGGTAACAAGCAGGTGAGGCTGTGGCATTAATGGGTGCGGCTGTCCGTCAAACCTGTCACCGTGGAGACGATGTCAAACGTGTCACCGTGGAGACGATATATTGTGTGTGTGCGGTGACAGATGGCTCCTCGCTCGGCTCCTGTGTACAGCTGGAGGGCACCGCTACACGCTAACGCACTCGTATCATTAGCGACGGGCAGAGGACAGGTGGAGACAGAAACGCAAAAAATACACTTTAAGAACTTTTAATAATGTTATAAGTGTTTTTTTAAAATATATATATTGAGATATACATTTCTGCTACTGCCACTGTCACCCACCCGTGTCAGAGCTACTTGGCTACTACTACTGCTACTACTGCTACTACTACTGCTGCTACTGCTACTGCTACTGCTACTACTACTGCTACTACTGCTACTGCTACTGCTGCTACTACTACTACTACTACTACTACTACTGCTACTGCTACTACTGCTACTGCTACTACTACTACTGCTACTACTGCTTCTACTACTGCTACTATTACTAGTGCTACTACTACTAGTGCTACTACTACTACTACTACTGCTGCTACTACTGCTTCTACTACTACTACTGCTTCTACTACTACTGCTACTGCTACTACTACTGCTACTACTGCTTCTGCTACTACTGCTATTGCTACTACTACTGCTACTACTTCTACTACTACTGCTACTGCTACTGCTACTACTACTACTGCTGCTACTACTACTGCTACTACTGCTATTGCTACTACTACTGCTACTACTACTACTACTACTACTACCACTTTTAGGCTACTACTAGTACTATTACTACTACTACTGCTGCTGCTGCTACCAATACTAAATGCTACCACTTTTGTCACACATTGTCAGAATGTTCTCAATACAATAAAAGCAAACAATACTATTCTACATCTACTACTACAACAACTAGGCCTACTGCTACTACTACTACTACTACTACTACTACTACTACTACTACTACTACTACTACTACTACTACTTCCACTGTTACTACTGCTAATACATTGTTAGAATTTCCTCAATTAATCAAAATCTAACGCTCTCCTCCTGTACACAGTGGTCGTATAATACAGAACAATAGAGTTGCATAGATACAACCATTGTGTGAGCTGCACACACAGACTCTGTACCGTTTCTGATATGAAATAATTGGCAGATAGATTGATTTGATTCCCCCCAGAGGACAGAAGCACATGTGGGGGAAATTAACCAACCAACATAATGGATCTCTTAATTAAAACAACTCCCCTGTAATAGAAATATGATAATGGAACAGTCTGTGATTAGCCATTAGTGCTAACTTTGAGCTCACAGTAGGATCGTTACACATAGACGCAGATGTTAGGTTAGGTCGGGTGTAAAGGGTTGACAAAAAAAATCAAAAATCAGATACTAAAACTGAACAGAAATTCCTGAATAGCTTTAGAATGATATTAAGTTGTATCAGAACAAGTATAAGAGCACATAGACTAGTACACGCCCATGGTATGTTCTAAGGCTACGTTCAGACTGCAGGGCTTAATGCTCAATTTAGATT